>CM041778.1:44035206-44635206 GCA_023374045.1 Limonium bicolor
ATGACCAGAAACAACCATCTCAATCTGACCAACAATCATCCTCTTCTAACTTACAAACCCCAAATTCACCACCAACTCATCATACTCTATCTTTGAACGAATCATCCAACCATGACCAGACCCTCCACTCCTGTGACACGGGTGTATTCAAGAGAGCACATGTCAACTCCATGGTTGACGCAGGACCAAGCGTCTAACCCAGGTAATGATTCTCTTCCTCAAGAGTCCTCTCCACCAATTGCCTTACGTAAAGGTGTACGTCAGTGCACCAAAGCTCCTCTTTATCCTCAAACTAATTTTGTTGCCTTTAACAATTTTTATCCTTCTCATGCCTTGTTTGTTCAAAGCCTTAATGAAATCAGGATACCTAATTCTGTTTCTGAAGCATTGAGCAAGAAAGAGTGGACGGATGCTATGCAGGAGGAAATTCGAGCTCTTGAACAGAATCATACTTGGGATATTGTGACTAAACCTCCTGGCAAGGATGTTGTTGGTTGCAGGTGGATCTTCAATGTCAAATACAATGCTGATGGTTCACTAGAGAGATACAAAGCTCACCTTGTGGCTAAAGGGTATACTTAGACATACGGAATTGACTATCAAGAAACCTTGCTCTGTTGTCAACTTAATACTATCCGCATTCTCTTATCCTTGGCATCCTACTTCGATTGGCCACTAGCACAATTTGATGTCAAGAATGCCTTCCTCCATGGTGATCTACATGATGAGATTTACATGTGCATTCCCCTGGGCTTTAATGACGATTCTACATCAGCATCTACCTCCCCAAAGTATGTCGATTAAAAAAAGTTTTATACGGTCTAGCAGTCTCGCGAGCTTGGTTTGACGCTTTACCAAGGTTGTCCGCGCTGCTGGGTATAGTCAAAGTCAGGGTGATCATACTCTATTCTTCAAGCACTCTCGCCCAGGGGGAGTGACTATTTCCTCGTATATGTTGATGACATTATTGTTACCGGTAATGATCCAGCAGAGAAACAATTCTAGAAAAGTAGCTCAAATCAAAATTTGAGATGAAGTCTCTTGGCTCTCTCAAATATTTCCTAGGGATTGAAGTTGCTCGCTCATCTCAAGGCATCTTTATCAGTCAACAAAAGTATATCACAGACTTGCTAAGAGAGACAGGAACGAGTGCTTGTAGACCAATTACTTCACCAATGGATCCCAATCAAAAACTTGACATTGCCCATGAAGAGCCCAAGGTTGACTCAGCTATGTATCAATGTCTCTATGGCAAGCTTATTTATCTCTCCATACCAGACCTGACATTGCTTACACAGATAGTGTCCTAAGTCAATTCATGCATGACCCAAGGAAACCACATCTACAAGCTGCCTATAGATAACCTACAACTACTTAAAGGGGACTCCAGGCCAAGGGATTTTTGTTCAAAAAGAGGGAAAACAGCTAACAATTCAAACATTCACTGATGCTGATTATGGTGGCTCTCTGACTGACTGACTGACTGACGTCCACTACTGGGTTCTATGTGTTCCTGGCAGGAAATCTAGTAACATGGAGAAGCAAAAAAACAAAATGTTGTGGCTTGATCCTCAGCAGAATCTGAGCTGAGAGCTCTTGCAAATGGTCTATGTGAGCTCCTTTGGATCATAATTACTCTATGTGATTTACAAATCAAATGGAAAGGTCCCATGGAGTGAGATATGACAACAAGTCTACAATCAGCATAGCCCACAATCCTGTCCAGCATGATCAAACCAAGCACATTAAGATTGACCGACACTTTATCAAGGAGAAGATTGAAGGGGGCCTAATTGATCTAAGCTATATCCCCTCTGAAAAGCATATTGCAGATGTGTTTACTAAACCTCTCCATAGTCCCAGATTTCATAATCTTATCTTCAAGCTGGGCATGAAAGACATTACAAACCCAGCTTGAGGCAATGTTTTTAGGATCGCGATCCTAGCGTAGGATCGTAAGTGACCCCTAGGATCGGATCATGGGATCGAATCGTGGGATTGTTCGATCCTACAAAAGTGAGTAAATATTGTTCAAAATTATACATATGTTATAAACAACTTCTATATAAAGCGCAAAGTTTAATTTGAGTAAGAATATATATATATATATATTCATATTGAATTGAAAAATAAAACTTAAGACCACAACAAGATAGTACGCTTACAAAATTGAAATATAGATAAGCAAACCATATGAATTCTCATAATATTGTCCATAAAAGATAAAATTTAATAAGATAAGTTTAACATAAGTCAAATCCACATAACATAATTTTTATGTGCGTTTTTATTTATTTCATCACCCTCCAACAAACATTATGAGCTGCAAGTTATTTATTAACAGAATCATGGGTTTTCCAATTCATCCACATTCAAAGAGTAAGTAAGCAATGGAACACAAAGCCAAAATGAGTTCTAACAGCTTATTGTTTCAATTATAAACCAAGAAGAAAAAATGATAAAAGTAATCAATAATATTTTATAATTTTGTATTGGTTCTTCTTAAGTTTTTTTTCATTTTACTACCTATAGCTTTATACTTTGAATTTTTCAATCATTAGATATTAAATAACACTTTAAATGTCATACATTTTTTTAAACACCTAGGTACATATTATAATCTTTCATGATGAAGAGTAACAAGAAGTGATATTCTAATCTTAATCCTTATCCGCTCAGTGACCTCAAATAAATCTACATATACAATGTTGAAAGTCATAATATTTGATGGATTATGAACTATCTACAAAATTTTGAGAACTTTTTGTTTCTTTAAATTGTATTAAGATATAATTCACATTGATATAAAAAGATAAACTATAAACAAATTTGGGATCGTGGGATCGTAGGATCGTACTATGTATCTAGAGTGTAGAATCGTAGGATCGTGCAATGGATCGTGATCCTTTGACGATTCTACAACTCCGATCCTACTTGCGATCCGGATCGTAATATGAATTTGGATCGTAAAATCGTAGGATCGAGGGATCGAATCGTGATTCTGTGAACATTGGCTTGAGGGGGAGTGTTGAATAGGCACCATTAGTCTAGGAAATAGTGCATTTGTTATTTCTGTAATTAATTAGGTTCTCATGTCTGTCCAGCATGTAATTAATTGCTCTTGTTCAGTTATTTAGTTTCATAGACAGACACTTCCTAAGTGTCTCTTCCCTTAGGATTTTCTAGACCCTTCCGTATCTAGACCCTTCCATAGGTGCCTATAAATATAGGGTTGTATGTCTCATTTCAGATCATCAAATAATGAATAAAATACTCAACAAACTACAGTAACTAAAAAACAGGATGTTTTCGTTTTCATTTGATTTCCTATTCCAAAAACAAACACCTCTTAAGGCTCAAACTTTAGTGACTTCAAATTACTTAGGGCTCTACAGCGACTCAAAAAAGATTAATTGTGATGTGGAATAGAGAGAGTAAGAAGAAGTTCCTTACTCCCTCATATTCAAGTTATTAGTCTTATGTTCAAATTATAAGACGTTTTAGACTCTTTGTATATCTGTTTCTATTTTTTTCCTTTATAATTTTATAATTATTATTATTATCATTATACTATATTATTTTGTCATACCAATAATATTGTTACTTTTTATTATTTCCATACAAATGTAAGGATAACTAGTCTTTTAATCTAAAATTACTTATCGAGGCCGTAGTTAAGGGGGTTGCTATTCGCAGTACAAAATTACTAATCACCGTAGTACAAAAGTTTTTCAATCATATTGACATTGTAAACATATAATGATGTGTCCCTGTGTTTTTTTTTTTCAAAAAATGATATCTGAAAGTAATTTAACCCAAGAAGTTTGTAGTTGATTAGTAGCGAATTTTGCTAGTTACTTTTTGTTGTAATCAATACTGGAATCTTTTTTTTAAAAAAAGTGTTGGATTACATTTTTATGTGTTTACACTATTAATATGATTTAAAATTAATTTGTACTCGAACAGCAAAAACTTTACTATTCATAGTACAATTTTTTTCACCAAACTTAGTTGAATAAGTTGGAATGTTATGGGGAGACACTTTTTTTTTAAACAAACGAAAATTGAATGACCAAAGTTCAGTCAAAATGATTAAAACAACAACAAAGTTACAATAACTAAGTTACAACAATTAAGTTAAAGAAAAACTAAGTTACTACAGCTAAGTTGAAGAAACATAGCAACAATGGTGTAGATGTTGGATTATTAGATTTTTTTTTGATAATTTGGGCATATAGCCATATTATTCAAATAAGATAATGGATGGGTTACATTCGGGCCTCATTAAAACCTTTCTAAGCAAAACCCAGTGGGAAAAAGCTTAGAAAGGAAAAAGAGTACCCACCACACCCAATTACAACTTACATCAAACAGTGTAGCCTAACTTTAATACCCCGGACGCACACACCGACCTAACGAATGCTTAAGCGTGACCCTCTCCGGACAAAAATAACATACTACAATCACCACCCAAGAAACAATCCTTCCTCTACTAAATTAATGGAACTCTCCCCTGACCTCCTTCATTTTCGATTTTGTGATTCATGGGGTTTGAATTCTAGGACTTTTGTTAGGATTTTCTACATTTTGATATATTTCAGTTCTCGTGACATAAACATTAAGTTTGTTCCACTTGGTAGATGTTTGGATTATTAGATAGTTATTCATTTTCAATTCTGTGACTAATGGGGTTTGAATTCTAGGACTTTTGTGCTGTAAGGGATCCCTTGGGAGATATTTTGGATGATTTTGTGCGAGAAAGATATGGTACCAATTCTTATGAGTGTGTTGATGGATGTGAAATATCCTCCCGAAAGCAAACTGCATTAACCAAGTTCAATAGCGACAATACAAGATTCGTTTTCCTACTCGATACACGTGCTTGCTCTCTAATCATCAAGCTAAAATCTTGCTGATTTAAAAGCTCTACAGAAGATTAAATAGATACTAAGAAAGAAAAAAATGAATATTTTCGTTTATATACCCGATGTTGGTTGATAGTGATGATCC
This sequence comes from Limonium bicolor, assembly GCA_023374045.1. Taxonomy (NCBI): domain Eukaryota; kingdom Viridiplantae; phylum Streptophyta; class Magnoliopsida; order Caryophyllales; family Plumbaginaceae; genus Limonium; species Limonium bicolor. The sequence goes on from CM041778.1 coordinate 44,040,217, forward strand.
AGGGAATCTTCAAGTTGATCAAATATCTGTTGTGATCCATCTAGCACTTATGGTGTTCAAGGCAGTTTACCTGGAATTATGGAGGGTAATAGCTTGATGCAGGTGGTTGAGTCTTGTGAGCTGCTAGCAGTCTCTGTCCATTGAAGAAACTTCTTCCCATTAAGTTAGCCTAACATTTTTAATGGATCTTAACCGTCTCTCCTTCCACTACTTTAATACCGTATTACTTAATTAAGAGGAATACTGAGAATAAGTACTTACATTCGTGTTGTCCATTGAAGAAACCGGTGAAGTATCCATTGAAAAAATTTGCAAGAGTTCCTCTTGAATTTTCCCTAACTCATCCTTGAGGATATCTAGTGTTCGGTGTTTTCTATATCTACAGTGCATAGCCAAAAGAAACTAGGTGCAAATTGATTCCGAAGAATTCACAAAAGGCCATAGTTTGATACCCAAAAGGGGACTCATAAATGAGTCCCATAGCATAATAGTCACAAAGGTTCTAAAAAGATAGTAGGGCGGAATAAAAAGTGCTACAATGCGAATGTAAATGAAATTCTAGGAAAATTTTGGCATAGTCTCCCCTGTTTTTCTTCTCTCGCCCGATTCTAAGAACCTCCACAAAATCAACCAAAGGTCATCAATAAGATTACCAGCAATTTCAGCAATAATTTCACACATCACCAAGTCCACTAGAAAATAACTACATCCATACTGTATCTTAAAACAACAAAACATAAAACCCTAAACTATGGCGCGCCATACTGGTGATAGTACAAATCCTATATAGATAAGGTATTGAAGACCTCATCTCATCCCCCTGTTCAGTTTGCCTCTGTTCCTCGTCTGGCATTTCCTCACGGTAGTGACGCCAGTCCCAACTACGATTCCCAGGAAAGTAAGGCCTACCAACCTCAGTTGCCTCACTCATGAGCTATAACATAATATTATAAAGTTAGCCTAGCATTCATAAAATGCTATAATCAACTGAAATTATACAAAGGAAGTGATCAACTTACTAAGGCGGGATCCGGCCGATGAACGAATGTGTTTTCGTACATGTCAGGATTCATGATCTTCGGATAGGTGTGTTTGACGTACCAATCTAGATAATCTCCATCATATGCATGTAGGGCCCGCCCATGTCTTAGTGAACCCCAAAGCAGGACCACACTCACGTATGGTGTCCCACACACTATACATGGGGGGAGGTACACACATCTATAGGGGGTTCCCTTTCTCCCTCTTTTTTCGGATCTAATGTTCAGTCTAATAGGGGGAGGTGGGATACACTGAACGTACCCAAATTGGTGAAGACAACGCTCCGGCATATATGGCTCATTCACGGTCATGTACTGCAAGGTACCCCTATACCAAGAGCGACCCTTGTTCTCATTCACCTTCTCGCGACCATAGGGCAACCAATCAATCTACATTGGATCACAAGGAAACGTAAGCATCAATAATAAACAACAATGTAAATAATACAAATTGAAATTATTGTACCACTTACATTTCTTGCTGTCAGAGCATCTAGATGCTTGCGGTAGTTCTCTAGTGAATCTTTATTTTTCTGCTGGAGGTGGACCTGACCCATCTCATAGCCCACGGTCTATCATCCCCATCACGCCAATCAGCACTAACTGCTGGTCTAAGAGTGGGAAGGTACACACATCTATAGGGGGTTCCCTTTCTCCCTCTATTTTCGGATCTAATGTTCGGTCTAATAGGGGGAGGTGGGATACACTGAACGTACCCACAAAATTGGCGAAGACAACGCTCCGGATATATGGCTCATTCACGGTCATGTAATCAGGGTCCCCTGTACAAAGAGAGACCCTTGTTCTCATTCACCTTATCACGGGGACCCCCATAGGGCAACCAATCAATCTACACTTGGATCACAGGGAAAAACATAAGCTCAATAATAAACAATAATGTAAATTAATACAAATTGAAATTATTGTACACTTACATTTCTTGCTGTCAGAGCATCTAGATGCTTGCGGTGGTTAGCTCCAGTGAATCTTTATTTTTCTGCTGGGAGGTGGACCTGACCCATCTCATAGCCCACGGTCTATCATCCCATCACGCCAATCAGCACTAACTGCTGGTCTAAGAGTGGGGAAAGTACACATATATCCAGCACTACATAAATTTTAAAAATAAATTATGCCAACTATTAATGTGAAATTATGAAAATTTATTACACATTGTTGTACATTAAAAACTTACCTCGAGAAGGGTCAAAGAGCCAGCAATGCTATTACAGTCAGAACGAGAAGCTATCCCCAGCTAGCGATACAACCACGCAAGAGTACCTGCTCCCCATGCGTACCTCTTTAGCTTTGTATGTGTACCCATGGGAGGACTAACCAGAACGGTTGAGGACTTATGCGTGAATGCCCTTTGTTAGCAAAGATAGTAGTAGCGAGAGCATAGTAGAGCCAACCGCACGCCTGCTTCATAGATACCCTCGGGCCGGTCGAACACCACTCTATAAGTGGACATGTCTGAATAGCACCAGTATGTCACATGAATTCCGTCATCTAGTCAACGCCATCTTGAAAATCTAACAACGTAGCCATCGTCTCCTTAAGCTCATTGTTTGACGGAATTTCCACAACCGGATGACCAACGATTGGGATCCTCAGTATCTGACACACATCATGAACTGTGATCGTCATCTCTCCAAATGGCATGTGGAAAGAATTGGTGTTTGGCTTCCACCTCTCCACAAAGGCCGAGATCAATGACATGTTGTTGAAACCCTATGTGACATCTAGCAGATGATCCAACCCTGAGTACTTAATCATATTCCTTGCCCTTTCGCAAGCAACCACACTAAACGGCCAGCTCGTGATTATAAGGTTTCAGGGTTTAAATCCCAAAACACCCCGATCCTGGACAATTACCACAAATTTTACACACGCATGAAGAAATAATTAAATCTACTTGTCAAACTGAAAGATAAGATAGTACATACCTTAGTCATTGACCAAAGGTCAATGGCGACATGCCCCTGAAGCTGGTGATGACACTAGTCAGTAGTGGAACACCAGGTACTGGCACTTCATTAAGCCTCTATAGAAAGCGGGAATAACGGGCTCCATAGCGAGAGCAGCTTCCTCATCAGTCGTGCTCTCATGATCAGGGTCGTCCTCATCTAGGCCCTCATCCTCAGATGTCTCCTCAGCCTCCTCCTCATCTATGTCCATGTCAACGGGTGCTACAACATCCGGAGGGGTCCGGGGGTCATGATAGCTACACCCAGCAGAAGTCTATGCCTCCGCATGCTCCACACGGTGGTCATGATAGCTACCACCAGCAGAAGTCTGTGCCTCCACATGCCCCACGTGGTGGCTACTCTGACCCTCTACATGTAACTAGAGCTACGGAGCTCGGCCAGATCAGTAGATGACCAACGACCTGCAGAGGATGAAGCTTCAGGCATCTTTCTCCTAGGTATGCGTGCGACTGGGTCAGAATTATGGAATGACTGGGTAATCGATGGGTCCATGATGGGCTGCTGTTGTGGGTGATATGATGAGTGACGAGGCGGTTCAACATGATCCTGTTATGGCTGAACTGATGAGTGTCGTGCACGCTCAACATGACCCTGTTGTGGCTGGAAAGACGAGTGCCGTGGAGGATCAACTCCGGCACGCGCTCACGACGGAACGAAGCAGTCATTGGCTGCTCCACATTTATGTCCTTCTTCTTTTTTTTGGTGTAGACGTTCATCAGAGCATTCTTTAACTTATCCATCACTGCACAAGTTGAAGCAACCCAGTTAAGATGAGCTACATAAGTAAGTAATAATAAAATCAACAGAACAATCATAATCAACAAGTTAACCAACTAAGTGATGAATGGACACCCAAAAAAAGTTAGTCTAATTATAGCCTAGTCCCCCAATTTAAATTCCTCCATGTGTTGTGATCTTTCATCACCCAAGGTTTGCTTAATTTATCATATTAGCCTATAAGTTCTCTTAGGTAATTGTCTTACACTTAAACTTCCTAACTACTTCCAATCACTTAGATATTTTCCTAAGTCCCCCAAGATGATTAAATTACCTAATTGATCCTAATTTTCGGCCTATTACGCTTATACCCCTAAATTTCCCCGAAATTACAGTATAGCCCCAAAACTTTCCAAACTCATCATTGTAATCCTTAACTCTTATCTAACTTAGCCAAAACTTATAATATAAGATAATCATATTTAGGTCAATATTATCTCTAAGTTACAGTAGACTTTTGGACTTTTACCAACTATACCCAAACTTTAACAAAATTTCCTTTTTGCCACTTGTTTTACTACACTTGTTACTTAGTCACTTAAACATTATTTTAAATGAACCAAAACTTGTAAAATAAGTTTATAAGTATATTTAGGTCGTTATGAATCATTTTATACAGCAAGTACACTCTAGTTCCCTCATTTTACTCTTTAACCCCAAAATTTCACAAACTTGTCATTTAAGTACTTAAACCTTATTTTAACTTAATCAAACTTATAATATAAGTTCATAAACATTAATAAATCATTATAAACCATTTTATACAGGAAAAATTTGGCCCTATTGTGGAGGGTGATTTTTCGGTATGAGGGGGGTCTATCTAAATATGGTCTGACTGAAAAGTCGAGACCCTAGAAAATGTCATTCTGTGGAGGGTAAAAACCCGTCACCTCGGCATCCCTCAAATACCTACTAAATCGTCCGTCTTTCCCAGAAAGCATAAGGGGGAGTGCAAGTGAACACTACACTCGCTCAATGGACCCCACGCGGACTTATGCCTCTATAAGGCGGAATTGACTAGAGTCGCCACCTAGTTTGACCTAAGGAACTAGGAAGGGAAGATGAGGGTTCTAAGAACCGTTAGTTGACTCTGAGATTGTGGCCTATGGATAGGACTTATCTGGTCATGTTAGAGATTCTGTGTTGGGTTCGCACTGGGCTACACCCCTCAGAAGTGGCAACGACCACAACCTTGAATTGGTGCCCGAGGAAACCTCGGTCTCCAATTGTTGGGATTACCTTCTTTCAAAACCTTTTTAGGGAGATTCATTTAAAAGCCAAGGATAGGATTAGGACAGGAAGAGAGAAAGAGAGCGGATGAGGCGAGCTTTTCTGCCAAGCTAGCTCCAAATGAAAGGGTTGACAGGTTGAGAGTTGACTGAATGTAGATAGTAAAATCGAGGGAAAGTTTATTGATTAAGTGGATGAAGAAGACCCGAAGTCTAAAGGTTTGAAGGTTTAAAGTGAGTCATAAGAGATTTTGAGAGGTACGAGTACCACCACACAGTGGGAAAAGGGTTTTTTGATTTGGAATGAGGTCGCACCCTATGTGGGCTGCCTACGTACTCAACTCTATGTTGAGATGAGACCTTACGTAGTTCAGGATCTTTAGGATGGTTGAGTTTTTGAGGTAATCGAGGGTTGAAAGTGAACAAGGTTGTTTCAAGGCGAGATGGATGATGACAAAAAGGGTATTTTGATTGGTGTGGGGTCGCACCCTGTGTGGGTTGCCTACGTACTCAACTCCCTGTAGAGATCAGACCTTACGTAGTTCAGAGTCTTTGGGTTTTGGAAGTTTGAGGTTTTGAAAGGGTTTGAGGGGTTAGGGATTTAGAGGAGTTTGGAATTTCGAGAAGTTTTGGGTTTAGATGGTCTGTAAGACGCTCGGGTCTGTGAGACGTTTGAAACCTTGAGATGTCAAAGTCTGTGAGACGCTTGGGTCTGTGAGACGCTCAGGTCTGTGAGACGCTCAGGTCTATGAGACATTCGAATCATTGGAATGACAAAGTCTGTGAGACGCTCGGGTCTGTGAGACATTTAGAGTGTAGAGGAAATTGAAATGGAATTGAAATTGAATTGAAGTCGAAGTTGAATCGGGGTTGAATGAATATTGATTTGAATTGGAATTTTGAAATGAACTTGGATTTGAATGAGCTTAGAATTGAATGAAGTTTGAATAAATTGGGAATGAAATGAATTTTAAATGAATTGAAGTTGGATGAAGTTTTGAATCGAATTGGAATTTGCAAGTCAGGTTAGATTTGTGCTGAATTGAATTGATTTAGGCCGAATTGAATTGATTTGGTACAGAATAGAATTAGGATTGACTAGATTTTGGGCTGATTTTGAAACTGAATTTTCACTGAATTGAATGAATTTTGGTTGAATTTGGAATTGAATTTGGGTTGATTTGGATCTTTCAACTTGGACCGGTTTGAAAGTGGGCTGGATTCGGATTAGCGGGCCGAGTTTTGAGCTAGTTGGGTTTGGATTGGGCCTTTGAAAAGTGGACCAGTTTGGGCCTTAGAGAATGAGTTTTTAAATTTGGGCCTAAATAGGCTTTGAAATTTGGGCCGAATTGGGCCCTGGAAGGTAGGCTGGATTGGGCTTCAGAATTGGGTTGCAATTATGAGTTTAACTTGTGGAAGATTTTGAAACAAAATTTGATTTTTTGGATTTTCAATTGGACCATTGATTGTGAATTTTTATTCTTATTTATGTGGATTGTTTGGAAAGTTTTTTTTATTAAGAGAGATGTCACCCACAAAACAAGTACTACGACCCTCGGGTACTACGACCTCAATGTGGGCAACATCTACGAATAAGCTTTTCTAAAGAGACCCACGGAAAATTGTAGGTCTGAACCGATAATCGGTTCTCAAAATAAGCAGGTAACCTATAGGCTCCTAGGGTCACCTGTTCTAGCCCAATCATACCACAAAATAAATGGGCCCAAGGCGAGGATTGATTTGGGCCCAGAGTTTGCAGTAGCACTAATGGGTCCAATCCATTAAAAAACGGTTAGGAAATGAGACTGTAATAGGTAATGACATATAAAAGTGAGCATAGTATCAAACGCGCTGGTAATTCAAATTCAGTTGTACAAAGATTATACAGAAATCACATGATTCATGCCTAGGGCGGTGCCGAGAAATTGAATTCATAATTTTCTTACATCGAAACATCAGTCATTCGAAGCACTGATAAAATACCGAATGATCAACTATTCTTGAATTAACAAATTAAAAGGGGAAACACGTGTGCGTACAAGTACCGTAACCATTAACAGACAGGATATTTGTGTAGCAGAAATTAAGCCAATATGACAAAGTTCCGAACGCGCAACATTATTTATTTAGCACACAGACATGGTTCGAATGAGACTAAGTAAAGACCAGCTTTGGTTAGAACAAAATACCAGCACCGAGATGATGACCACTGCCTGTGGAGAAGAAGACAACTCAAAGACAACCAAGCAGATTAGTTTTAACAAAAATCGAATTAACAGAGAGTGGTACAAAGGATTAGCACAGATTGCAGCTACGCCTATATAGCTCAAGACCACCATCTGAGTTCCACGACATGGCGGTGATTCAACGTTTGCTATGGTAACCAACAGAGGTCGGCTTTAGAAGCAAGATCCAACTCAACGAATCACAAGACGAATTAGGAAACGTAGAGACAAGTTTTCGGTCGAATCAGCGGAGTAACAAAGCCAGACAATCCGAAAATAATGTCAATGGAAATCAAATATCTTTCCCATATTTAGAAAGTGATAATGGCAGAACTCGAGTAGAAACAAAGCGATGATGCTGTGAGTTTGGTATTCGAACATCATGTCAAAAAATAAATAAAAAATATACAACAAATTAGTAGGAAAGGTCAAGACGAGAAAGAACGTCTGTTCATGCTTCAGAAATGAAGCCGAAACCGAAAACCAGATTCTTCTCCCGATGATCCCCACTCTTATATTTCCACTGGAAGTGCATACGGGAAGCAACAAAATGCAGAAAAGAACGAGAATAAAAGAAAAACCCCGAAGATATAGTGGACCTAAAATTCGCTTGTGACTGATATACACAGCGAGGTAATGAAGTCACATCTTCGAATCTTTAGGAGATGCAGAACAAAATCAAAGGCATTATGAGAAAACGGCGAGAACACACGTAGGCGACACTAGCATCGGACAGTTCCAACGAAACCGCTCACTCATGACCATCCCCCTTTTCAGGTTCACTTGGCGATGATATATAGGAGACACAAAGCATGGAGTCAGAATTTGTGAACATTTTTGTATTCCATTGCAGTTACTGATGTACGAAACAAAGATTCAAAGCCTCGTTGCAAGAATTTATCAAAATATATAAGATATAAAAGTGGAAAAGGAGTATGGACTTCCACTTCGGTTACAAGTTTTCGACGAAGCCTCCCTTTACTTTGCCTTCACTGGTTCGACTCCTCAGGCGAAGTGAGTGTTGAAGAAGAAAGTTTATACAAAACAAGATGTAGAGAGATGAGGGTGTCGAAGAGGAATCTGGTCGAAAAACCAGACTTACCTTGTCTGAACCTGAAGCAAAGGAGACGTGAATACTTAGGGAGGGAAAGGATCGATTTCTGGTGGTAGCAGATTTTTTTTGTGTCTAGGCGAGCAGAGGAGAAGGAGATTCAAACACTTCTATTTTTTTTTTGGGTTTCTTCAATCTCGGGATTTCAAAACGTCAAGGCCGAATGTTCAGTTTTAGAGAGAATGGCATGTCGCTCTTGTTTTTTTGGTCTTCCCCGTGTCTGCTAGTATAGATGTCCTTTTATATTCTACTGTTGGATGGCTACCACCGATTTTTTATCTAGACTAGGGTTTTCCTCTTCTGGTTGAATATTGTGTTTGTTGGGTGTGCATCAACAGATAGGGCGGGACCAGCTCCATGAGATGGGCCAAAACTGGGCTGAGACCGTCAGCTGGGCGCACATCAACAACAGTAGCAAGAAAAATGAAATGCCAGGATTTGAAACTAGGTCCTGCAATTCCGTCCGGTAATGCTCAAACAACTAGACTACTGCATCTTCATGAGTTAAAAACGCGAGACAAATTTAATAAGCAGTATCTTGTTCCGACTAAAATCTTTTTTAAAAAAAAAAATAAATAAATGCTAATGAAACATAGAATGAAACGGGATGTCTTATCAGTAAAATACAATGTATTTCTTAATAAACAAGTTGAAAATAAATGAAATAAAATAGATAAATAAAAGTGTTCTATTATAAAGGTAGTTTGACAATTGATGTTTGAAAATTTTGTGACTAAACGAAGGTTTTATTTTGGCAGCACGTTAACAATTTTGAAAAAGAAAGGCGACGACCTCTCTTATTTTATATTATTTAGGAATTTGTTTTATGGGGTGAGAATTTTTGGTGTCTACAGATGGCTCCCCTTGATTCAATTTTATAAGCACTTGCAGAATTGGATCAAGGTTGAGGGCGCCAAAAATTCTCACTGCGGTTTATGAGATGCAACTACGATTGCAAAAGGATGGGAGGTGCATGACCAGCCTATGACGTAAAGATTGAATGCAAAAATATTTACAGTTTGTTTAGGATACAAAGGTTTTGATGGGTGAGGGACAAGCCCTGAACACAATGGTTGGATTTGCTAAACGAATTTTGAACATGAACAATTGTTGGGTTTGGTGCATGAGGGCTTATGACGAGCCTCAACTGGACCTCTTGACATCCTGTTCTAGGACTTATGGTGAGCCTGGAATGCAAATTTAGAACCATACTAGTAGTGCAATAGCTGCCTAGCAGATGTAAAACAAAAATACGACCGCACTAGTAGCGCAATAGCTGCCTAGCGGGTGTAAAACGAAGAAGCGACCGCACTAGTAGCGCAATAGCTGCCTAGCGGGTGTAAAACGAAAAAGCGACTGCACTTGTAGCGCAATAGCTGCCTAGCGGGTGTAAACGAAAAAAGCGACCGCACTAGTAGCGCAATAGCTAGCGGCGTAGATGGGGTAAAACGAAAAAAGCGACCGCACTAGTAGCGCAATAGCTGCCTAGCGGGTGTAAAACGAAAAAGCAACCGCACTAGTAGCGCAATAGCTGCCTAGCGGTGTGTAAAATGAAATGTGACCGCACCAGTAGCGCAATAGCTGTCTGCGGGTGTGTAAAACGAAAATGCGACCGCACCAGTAGCGCAATAGCTGCCTGGGGGGTGTAAAACGAAAATGCGACCGCACCAGTAGCGCAATAGCTGTTTGGCGGGTGTAAAACGAAAATGCGACCGCACCAGTAGCGCAATAGCTGCCTGGCGGGTGTAAAACGAAAATGCGACCGCACCAGTAGCGCAATAGCTGTCTGGCGGGTGTAAAACGAAAATGCGACCGCACCAGTAGCGCAATAGCTGCCTAGCGGGTGTAAAGCGAAAAAGTGACCGCACCAGTAGCGCAATAGCTGTCTGGCGGGGTGTAAAACGAAAATACGACCGCACCAGTAGCGCAATAGCTGTCTAGCGGGTGTAAAGCGAAAAAGTGACCGCACCAGTAGCGCAATAGCTGTCTGGCGGGTGTGTAAATGAAAAAGTGACCGCATCAGTAGCGCAATAGCTGCCTAGCGGGTGTGAAGATGCATTAGATAGTGAACAAATTTGTGGGTATATGCAAGTGATATGCGATGTGAGATGGTTAACAATTGTATCAATTGAATCGAACTCCCTGTTTGTGGGTGTAGATTTTTGTGTGAGCAGATGGCTCTAGAGTTACATCAAAACTTCGGGATGGCTCCGGTGGCCCCGGCATGGCTTCAAGGATCTGAGATGGCTCCAGCATGCGTTGATGGCTCCGGTATACTGATGGCTCTGGTATGCACTGATGGCTCCGATATGCACTAATGGCTCCGGTGTGACCAATGGTCTCGGGGTGGTTGGTGGGTTTGACATGGTTAGTGATTTTGTGGCAGTTTGTGGGCTTTGATTTGCCTTGAGATTTTTTCAAGGTAATGTGATGGCTCCGATGATGGATTTATTGTTGTTTGACGGGATTTGTTGTGGCGTTTGTAGCGAGTGAATGGTTTTTCATGGGTGAACGATGAAACACAGTTGCATGACTTGTTGGGAGTTCCCATCATAGTTCCAGGATTTCCATGGATGGCTCCGGGATGACCTTGTGCTGATTGAGCATGACGATGCATTGGTTGGTTCACTTTGATGACACCGAGGGGAAAGGGGAAGTTTTGCCTTTGATGTGGTCGCACCCTGAACGGGCTGCCTACGTACTCAATTCCATATTGAGATCAGACCATACGTAGTTCGATTCTTTGTGGGTGAGGCTTTGGTGAGGAAATGGCTCCTGTGTAGCCCTAGGGATGATCTCGATGTTTGAGGATGACTCTCGTATGGCTCCAGCCATGTTCTGGGATGGCTCCGATGTTACTTTGGTATGGCCATTGGGATGGCTCTAATTTTGACTTCTTTTGATTGAGAGTTACGTTTCATCAACTTGAACTGAAGTCAACTTTCAGCGAGACTCGGCAGAGTTCTTACCATTCGAATGATGATGATAAAATAATTATGGTGCATGCAAATATTAAATGCTAGACACGATGCAAATGCATATGCAGTTTTTGAAGAGAAGGTGCGGTCCTATCTCTATTAATATGAGGTTTACGAATATAAGACATCTTCAGTTTGATCCTGGGTGATTGTTGAGCTAGAATGCGTGAATCACTTTCCTCTTATGAAGGGATATGGGTCACTCTCTCGTGAGTATTGTGTGTGTGTGTAATGGTGTAATGATACTCTCAATGCTCGGAGCAGTATTTTCCTTAGAATTCTTTTAGAGGTTCTGGACTTTCCGAACCTTACAAATTCCTCACCTACAATGGGGTAGGCTGTTTATGTTTTGGTGCTTAGATCAAAGAGTCACTCACACTCAGAAGACCTCGTGGGTAAGGTCTCACTAATTCGCTCATTGTCCATTTGGTATGATGGGACATGTTGATAACAAGTATGAAGCTTATGATTCATGTTTCAGATCCGGTACTTTCAGTTAACGCTCATCGACTTATGAGTCATAGGTCTTTATTAGGTTGTAACGGGGTTGAGGGGTATGATGTATGTCGCATGGGACCGGAGGATTTGTTTAGGAATTGTGGAGCTTTTGTGCAATAAAGGACATGCCTCACCTTTGCCACGGGTGGAATGATTAGATGGGTTTTGATAACCCCTTATCGATTTCTTCAGGACATCATTGGTCCTTTTGGTTTGGATTTCTCCTTCTTGCCTCTCCTAGCTTATGATTTGAACTTTATTCTCATTTTTGTGTTTTGAAATTGCATTCGGCTCATCAACTTCTCAAGCATTCTCTGCTTTGTATTTTGGCTTTCAGCTTTCGAGTTGCATTGACTCATTGATCTTCTTGAACATTTTCGGTGTTCCTTTTTGGGGTTTTACTTTGGAGTTGCATTGACAATGATTTCTTTGGACATTTTCGTTGGTTGGTTGTTCTTGTGGAAGATGGTGGGGGAGAGACCATGGCTCCGGTTCCTTCAATATCCTCTATTGCAAGGGCGAGTAAATATGTTCGTGGGTTGGCATGTAGTGGAGTTCATAGAAAAATGTTTATCGTGAAAGGCTCAGCGGGGCTCACTAAGGGACTATGTACAGGGCAGTCGAAGCTTTTTGGTTTTGTGGAGATTTTTATTCCTAAGTGCCTCGTCATTCTCATTAGTCAATGATTGTTTTCTTACTACTTTTTGGATCTTTGCATGAATCACCGTTCGTAACTCGTTTATCGACATTGGTCTCACTCTGAACTATGCCTCTCCATGTGCTGAAGGAATGCACATGTCGCTCGTGGTTTTACCTCGATTGGCTCTCTCAACTTTCCCTCATCGCTCAGGGGATTGTCCAAAACATTCATATTCATTTGAAATTCAAAGGAAAATACCGCTCTTTGCACACTACTCACTTGGTTTGTGGTGCTGATTTTGGTTAGACTCATGTATGAGTCGACGGGTCGAGAGTTTAGTGGTTCACGCACTCTGTTCAATCGATCTCTCAAGATTTTCCCCAAAGATGTCATTCCGATATGGGAATATGCAAATGCGATTATCTACCATGCGATGTGTTGTGGTAATATGGAATTACTGTATATACAATGCATGAAGTCTTGACAATGAAAATGGCTGATTTTGGATATTGGTTGGATTTTTTTGTATGCAATGCATAAATGGTAAGATTACACCTAGTCCCGCTTTGAGTCGGTTTCAGTTGAGGATCCACGATGTTCATCTCGCCAACAATGGTTCTTTAGGCGGTCAATTGCTGAGTGGGTCCCAGAAGAAACGTGATCCCACATTTTTAGCTGTAAATTGAACCTTGACCGCTTAAGGAGTGGTAATCCCTACATTGCACCAGTCAACATGATTAAACTGTCTTGTTCTTCCTGTGATTCCTGGATAGGTCAAAAGAAGGGGGGGAGGGATGGGATGCAACCCTTCATACGCTTTCATTACAGTTGTAAATAAATACATGACTCAACTACTTTTTTCCACTATCGCGCGGATTAGCGCCTGGCCATGCTTAGGTCGGTGATGCTTCAGGAAAGTGTGCCTTCATGGCCTAGGACGGGCGCCTTAGCTCTAAAGGAGAGGCATCCTCTGTCTATCAGCTCTTGGATTGCGTTTCTCAGTGTGGTGCACTCGTCAGTGGCATGCCCACGAATCTGATGATAGTCACAGTATTCATGTGGGTGTGGCCCAAGCTTCTTCACCCTCGAACTGGTGTTGTAAGGTGCTAGGTAACTTCCCTCGATTAAAAATTCTCTAGGCTTCACCAAGTGACATTCCTAGACTCGAATTCTGTCTTTGAAAGTCCTGTCCGGGTTGAAGGTATCTCTTGGCTTTGGATCTTTGGCTTCAGCATCTTCAAAGGCAGCCACAACTGCCATCAGTCGTCTGAAGTCACATATCCCTAGATATTTCAACCGATTTCGGTACATGTCTTTTAGCCCAGAAATCACCATTTGCACTTGCTCTTCCTCAGTAGGTCGATTATTCATTTGTCGGCCTTCACCCTCCAGTGTTTTATGAATTCCCTCACAGGTTCGTCAAAACTCTAGCGTGTGATCTCTAAATCTCTACGCGTGACTTCATGTTGAAAGTTGTCACCGTATTGAGAGAGGAACTCTAAGTACAGGCCTTGGCTTGACTTTCCGTTTAGATCTATGCTCATGATCCAGGAGTAAGCAGGTCCTTGCAGATAGAATCTAAAACATGCAGCTTTCAACTCGTCGGAAAGGCCATGAAGGTTCATGAGTTTATCATATTTGTCGAATGATGTCTCGGGTCTCCAATTCCCTCATACCTCTCCATCTCAGGCAAACTCATCCTTTTTGAAGACGAGCATTAGGGTATGGGTTAGTTGGTTCCCAACCTGCTGACTTAAAACGTTGGGTCAGTTCCAGTTCCGCCTTCAGTTCTTGCACCAATTCTTTCATTGGAGTTGCTCTGAGATCAGGGTTTTGGATTGAAGTGTAAGCTGTTTCAGGGGGGTTAGTGTCAAGAGATTGAAAGGGCAGGGTTGTTCCCAAGTGAAAATGTCGGCTAGATTGACGAATGAGGATGTGCTTACCGAGGAAGGATATGTTTGTGTGTGGGCGAGGGGAAGTTTAGGCCGGAATGCACCATGGGGGAAGTTGGGGCTTGGGTCTTTCCCTTATCACCGACTATTTGTGGTTGCCAATTTCCTCTGGTGGCAGTTGGGGTTCTCAGAGTGGAACTGTACATAGGTGAAGAAGGCACACTTGGTGTTGTTCGAACTTGGACAGGGAGAGCATGAGGTCCATTGCTTGAAACTCATAGGCATCATACGTCGAGTAAGTTGGAGTCTCCTTGTAACTGCTATCCGACTTTGGAGAGGCCCTAGTTATTCTTCTTTGGACACATTCTTCTATCCTCGGATTTTTCTTCAAGTCATCAGCAAGGTCATGGGTCAGTCGTTCTTGGACAAATTTGCCTTTGACCGCTTGATCATTTCGGGGTGCTCGCTCCAACCTTTCCACTGTTGCTTTAAGTGGGCTGATCTTTTTTTCTTTCAGTTATTGTGTGCCACCAACACCTGCACGCGCAAGGAGTGGAATGGATGAGAAGAGGTAATGTTAGTATGCTCCGTTAAACAAAATGTCATTGTGTGGTGATTGTGAATGATTGTTGGGGCAAACAACTTTATTCGTTTTGAAAATTTTGTGAACTGCATGATGCATGAACGTCATGGATGCGTGTGTAGGTCAAGTATCATTTTACCTCTTTTTTTCAAGAAAAACTCGGTTTTAGAAAAAACATTTGAAAACACATGTTTTCGAAGTGGTGGATTTTCTCAATGTGAATTTTTTTACGCTCGGTCATTCACAAATAAAATAGGGAGTGGGGACCCTATACACATTAATCTAAATAATTCAAAGGGAACGTATTTACCTATACATGTAGTCTATTCAGAAAAGGCAAGAGAGAAAAGAATCAAAGGGGAAAACCTATACATCATCAGTCCTAAAAAGTCATTAAATAGGGAATTTTGTGTAAAAACTTCTCCCGAATTCTTCTGCTTGGTCTCGAGCTTCTGACTGACTACTACTCATGTACAGGCTCCTGATTGGCCGTTCGCTTGTCTTCGGGTTCGAGCAACAAGGTGACACTATGATCAGGAGAATTGGTTGGTGCTCTTCTAACCCTCAGCAGCTTCAAACTCGAACAGTTGTTATTAGTCTTCATGTTGCTCGACTCGGGTTGGTGCTCCTCTGATTTTCGATTCAGACTGCAGTTGTTGATCTTCATGCATCCCACTTGCTCCGTGAAGGAAATAAGGGGCGTTTTTTTGAGAAAGGAAAGGTGAATGATCGAGCACAAGTTCTTTGTGAAAATCCACTACTTATTTGAAAACACGAATGACTAGTTCGCTCACGGTAATGACCGCTGCTCTTGAAGGTGGGTTGAACTTCAAAAATAGCGAGTCGCAACATGGGGACTAAATCATTTATTTTGAAATACGTTTATGAAAATCAACTTTGAAAATTGTTTTTGAAAAACAATTTAAGATAATATCCGTGAAAATTGTTGTTTAAAATTCGTTTGTAAAATGCATGTTTTTGAAATCTGTTTTTGAAATGAAAAATTCATGAGAAGTATTGTTTGAAAATCATTTATAAACAGTAGATTTTTGAAATTTGTTCTTTGTAAACCGCTTGACAAAGTTTATTTTTTGGAAAACTTTGATTGAAACCGATTTTGAAACTGTTTTGGAAATAACAATTTTGAAATCATTAGAGATGAACGACTTTGAAGATATTTCATTAGAGTGTTTGACATGATTCATTTTCTGATTTTTGCTCATTTTTTGTAACACCCATCCAAAGCCATTCGTGGTTATCGCAAAACTGAACACTTAATCGATTACGTCGCAGCAGAAATAAATAACACCTGGACCTTGCCACGGTCTGATCGTTAGAATATACCGGCCTTAACATTTACAATACTTATCCAAAATACTTATCCAACTCAAAACATCACCATCCACAATACCACAACCAACCGAGTACAAATATCTTACACTTGATCGCAACCTTACTTCAGTTTAAATATAAACAGTCGGGGCACAGGCGCAACCCGAACTCAAAATAAACATCCCACCCTAAGTCTAACCGATCCTACTCTCGTAGTGCGTCCTCATGGGTCTCTTACCTGCAAGTGTAAAAATAGCCCCCGAGGGGGTCAGCACGAATGCTGGTGGTACACCCTCTCATGGCCCCCAAGCTAACGGGCTCTACGACGACTAATTGTCGATAGCATGGAAATTGATTACATACACAAGCATAATATGAAGTGCAATAACAATAACCACAGATGAACATGTATAGTTCACAGACAATGAACGACTCAAGCGTTCCCTTATCAGTGGGTTAGTAACCCCCTCCCTAGTCCTTATTCCTTAATCTCAGTTCCTTACCTTACCTTAATCTTAATCTTAATCTCAGTATACAAACCTTTCCTGGAAGGGATTGGTTGTAGCTTAATTCGAACCTGGGATTTAGGTGATCCCACCGCACCATCTAATGCCACCTACTCTGGACGGGAGTCCAGCGTAGCTGAGCCGCAACCGGCCCTAGGCTACAAGTCCGAAGACAAGTCCTTAAGCGGAGGGCAGATCTGATTCAGATACCGTCCCCCTTTTTCCTTAGCATGCATGACCGGAGATCGGTCCCGGGTTCCTCACTCAAGTTCCAGTTAGTAGACATCTTAATCACCATGTGCTAGCTAAGCCTTAACGGGCATTAACCAACATCCATCAAACTTAACTCTTATTCTTAACTCAGTAAGTACTAACTTGGTTAGTAACCATCTCAAGTCTCGCGGGTTAGTGTAAAGATAACACAAACACACGAGAATAAATATAACCGGTTGCATGCTTTATCTTGTTTTAGTCATAGCAATTAAACAGATAGCACACAAGCCGAGGGACACCTCGTTAGCAAGCAGGTCACAAGAAGATTGTACCGTTCACCGTCGATCGTTTGTTTGATTAACCTTCTTCGGGTCCCAACTCACAAACCTAAATCATTCATTCATTTTTAGGTCATTAGTCATTTGCACCTTACTTAACTCACTTAGTCCCTAAAGATTCCCATTTAATACCCTCTTAAGTCTTTGCCACTTAGCTTACAAACTTAACTTTAAACATTAAAACTTATACTTAACTTAACTTAGCTCCTTAAGTTCTTAGGGTCCTAATCATTACCACCCTACCAAAGGTATACCTTATTACTATTACCATCCTTAGAATTCAAAATTTCTTTTTTTTTTATTTTTAGGCTCGACCGAACTTCCGACCGACCTTACCTAAGGTCGGTCCATTCCAGAACACTTCACCGTTTGAAAATTCTACCACGACCGACCTTGCAAGTCCGGTCCCAAGGTCGGTCCATTCCCAAGAGCGTTTCCCCGAGGAAATTTAAGCTCGACCGAACTTGCCAAGTCCGGTCCCATGTTCGGTCGATTCCAGAGACTTATTACCGTACAAAATACATGCCCGACCGACCTTGCAAGTCCGGTCCCAAGGTCGGTCCATTCCAGAGACTTAATTCCTTCACAAAATACATGCCCGACCGACCTTGCAAGTCCGGTCCCAAGGTCGGTCCATTCCAGAAACTTTCTCCGGTAGTGTAACCTGAGCTCGACCGACCTTGCAGGTCCGGTCCTAAGGTCGGTCGGCTCCAGAACCTTGTTTCTAAATTCTCTTTTAACTCCAAACTTCTCCTCATATATCCTAATATGTTATAACCTCATTTGGGCACCTCAAATACACCTTAAGCCCTCCTCTAAACACATGAAATCATTCACCAAGATTCACCTTAGTCATTATGCATTTTCCTTATAATAATGCTAACACTTGTAATGTTTTCCACTAGGTTTCTAGGTGGTGGTTCATACCTAATGTAACCACTATGCCAAATGTTTTCCTCACCACTATAACATCATCTCCCAAGCATCTTTCACCATCTAAAACTCTTTTATGCATTTACTTAAAGTTCCTTCACAAGCTTAAAATTCCATCCATCAACACATTATTTCCTTCCTAGTTGTTTACCAACATTTGCCTAAGTCCTAAATACTCAATTACATTCTCTTGATTCCTAAATCCTTCATAGTAATACCTAAGTCATTACAAGTCATTAGAACACCTTAACTTCACCCTTTTTCATCAAGACAACCTATAGAACATCCTAGCACTTCCTTAGTCATTAAATCCCCTTAGAATATCTTAAACACTTAAGTTCTCCTTTAAATTTTTGCCATGGGTTCTCTAGTACATAGCACATCCTAACACATGGTTTTTCTCCATCAAACAACCAACATCACCCAAATTCTCATCACAACACCTTAACACACAATTTACACCAAAACTACACCACATCATCATATAGTGCTTAAACTTGAAATGCTTGGCACTTAGGCCCTGAAATAACAATAATCTTAACCACTGAATTTCCACATATATTTGCCTTTAACCTGCGAATACACACAACAAGGCTTCCATTGAAATAAAATGCTTCTTGTAATTCACCTTGATGTTCTTAAACTATCTCTTTTTCTCATTTGCTCTTTAGTCACAAGTTCACAAGTATAGTCATTATTTCTCCTAGGTTATATATAACCCTTTTCTAATGTAAACTCTCTACTAAACTCATCACATATCTAAATCCCATTCCCTTAAACAATAAAACACCTTAAGGTAAGTAATTTACCTTGTTCTTTTACAAGCTTAAAAAGCTTTCTTCCTTAGGTTTTTCTTTGTTCAATCTCGGTCACCAATGTGTATCTCCTTGCCAATGTTCTAACCAATATCCAATGAGTACTAGATAACACATTAACCCTAAGGAACAAACCCTAGGTTAAAAATATGCTTTAAGGTATTAAGGTGATTGTTTTACCTTGGTTTCTCAAGACAAGCTTGGATATGAAGCAAGAAGGACCTCCTCAATCCTTTGAAGAGTAGAAAACAAGCTAGAACAAGGCATAAACATGGAGTCCCATGAGTGTAAATTTTCGGACAAGGAAGAAAATGATGGAAACCTAGATTTTCTTACACTTTCTTTACCTTAAGAGAATGGAGAAGCCAATGGAGTCTCCAAACTTGAATTTCCTCCTCTAATGGTGGTTTGACTTGGCACCAAAATGAAGCTCTTGAAGTTTTGAAAAGATAGAAAGAGAGAGCTTGAGCTAACTAAGGAGAATATGTAATTTGTTTTGGTTTTGGAGCTAAAATGAGTGAGTTGTGTGCAAAGCTAGATGGAGCTAGCATGGAGTTGCTCCTCACGTTAATGGAGAAGGGAGAGAGAGCAAGAAAACCGTGGGAACAAAGGAGAATGAAGAGGTGAGGAGAGAGAATCACTAAAGTGTGAGATATTATGTAAAAGGTGAATAGTTAACTTATTTGCTTTTTGCTTTCTCTTTACTTAGCTAGATAAGTGTGGTGAGTCACACTTAAAAACCGGCCCCTTGGTTAAATAGGGTAGGTTGTGGTCTTTGTTGACCATTTATTTGACTTACTTTGACTAATGTTATAAACTAGCTTAATTAAGTTACTATTCACAAAACAAGGCACATTGTTGTGAAATTTTTGATTTCCCATTGGTATAGGCTTCCAAATGTGATACTATATAGTACACATGTTAATTAAAGAGTAATGATGGACATTTAGCCATTCAAAACTCATTTACAAGACAATTTTTCAAAAACGTGCTTTAAGACTCCTTAAAGCACATTTTGTGTTTTAACTTGTTTTCAAGCTTGGTTTTCTTTGGTAATTGATTTAAAATGACCATTAGGATATCCCTAAGGTCTTAGAACAACATTTGGGTACTCTCCCAAGTCTCTCCAAGCTTAGAGCACGTTTTTGCTTAAACTGCTCTTTTGGTGTTTCCTTATATTTTCTTTGATTAGAAATGTTTCTTAATGTTTCTAAGGCATTATTTAGCCTCCTTATCTCTTAGTTTATCATTTAAACACTCATCTAGGTTTCGGGTATTTCATTTTTGAAACGTGGTCACACATAAATGTAAGTTTAAAATAAAAATCGTGGCTAATTTTATGTGGAGCTGAGTGCGAATGATTGGGATAATCACCTTTCAGGTCAATCAATTCTTCCATACCACCGGGGGAACCGTCGTCCCTTCACTGTTAATCTCTCGGGATTTATCTCTGTTATGCCTTGTACGGCACGTCATCAAGAAAGTCCGGAGTGCTTAAGTTCGAAAGGTCAGGATACCCGAAGTGATACAGTCGCACGAGCCGCAGCCGGGGATTATCACAACATATACTCACTTTTGGGAAACTTGGGGAAGTACTGCATGGGAACGGGTCTCCCCTCGTCTGCACGATAAGATGTGTCTAAAGTCCAAATTATTCGCTGACTACGCTATGTCATGTATGGGTATCCGTAAATACGGGATCCTCTATGAATTTGTAGCGCGGCATTGGGCTTTAAAGACACCCGTGGTGCAGAGGAATCATGGAGAACTGAGCCCATGCAATCTTCAGGGTAAGGCAAAAGGGTGGTCAGACAGACGACATACAAGGGGTGACTACCCATAAACCCATCTTAGACACGGGACCAGGCAGCTGGACACTGAAGGCTCAGAGTTCACTATATGCTGGCTTTGACTCGAAAGGTAAGTGTTGAAGGATCATGAGCTTTTCAAGGCGTAGATACTACGATCATACCGCCTCGTGTGCATAGTCCTTACTACGAAGGGCATCTGCTCACGGGGAATCAATTGTGGACCAATGTTTATCCCGACCGCAAATATCAAGGGCGACACAGAGGAATGCATGTCCTAAGCTACCCTATGCACCCACCTCAGGACTATTCCTAACAGTTCAACATCACAACCAAAAAGCGGTAAATAGATGCGCATGCAAAGAGAGGGAAGAAGTTAGACCCCTAATGGGCCCACCTACCTGAAGTTCCTGCAGGTTAGTCTAGCATAATCACGCAATTGTGTAGTAAGAGAAGCACACATGGCAAGCAAAGTCGAGTATAAGCTACACACTCTCATCCTAGCTATCCTCACCAATCACACTCTAAGTGTGGAGTAGAGTAATCCTAATGGCTTTCGAAGTGAATCTCTTGAAGGTTTTGAAAGAAGTGGGGAAGTCCCAACAATTTTGAATGGAGTTCAGTCTTCCTTGAGTTTGAGAAAAACTTACTCAAGTTTTCCCCAGCAAGTCACCATTCTTGGAGGGTGATTTTTCGGTATGAGGGGGGTCTATCTAAATATGGTCTGACTGAAAAGTCGAGACCCTAGAAAATGTCATTCTGTGGAGGGTAAAAACCCGTCACCTCGGCATCCCTCAAATACCTACTAAATCGCCGTCTTTCCCAGAAAGCATAAGGGGGAGTGCAAGTGAACACTACACTCGCTCTCAATGGGCCCCACGCGGACTTATGCCTCTATAAGGTGGAATTGACTAGAGTCGCCACCTAGTTTGACCTAAGGAACTAGGAAGGGAAGATGAGGGTTCTAAGAACCGTTAGTTGACTCTGAGATTGTGGCCTATGGATAGGACTTATCTGGTCATGTTAGAGATTCTGTGTTGGGTTCGCACTGGGTTACACCCCTCAGAAGTGGCAACGACCACAACCTTGGATTGGTGCCCGAGGAAACCTCGGTCTCCAATTGTTAGGATTACCTTCTTTCAAAACCTTTTTAGGGAGATTCATTTAAAAGCCAAGGATAGGATTAGGACAGGAAGAGAGAAAGAGAGCGGATGAGGCGAGCTTTTCTGCCAAGCTAGCACCAAATGAAAGGGTTGACAGGTTGAGAGTTGACTGAATGTAGATAGTAAATCGAGGGAAAGTTTATTGATTAAGTGGATGAAGAAGACCCGAAGTCTAAAGGTTTGAAGGTTTAAAGTGAGTCATAAGAGATTTTGAGAGGTACGAGTACCACCACACAGTGGGAAAAGGGTTTTTTGATTTGGAATGAGGTCGCACCCTATGTGGGCTGCCTACGTACTCAACTCTATATTAGATGAGACCTTACGTAGTTCAGGATCTTTAGGATGGTTGAGTTTTTTGAGGTAATCGAGGGTTGAAAGTGAACAAGGTTGTTTCAAGGCGAGATGGATGATGACAAAAAGGGTATTTTGATTGGTGTGGGGTCGCACCCTGTGTGGGTTGCCTACGTACTCAACTCCCTGTTGAGATCAGACCTTACGTAGTTTAGAGTCTTTGGGTTTTGGAAGTTTTGAGGTTTTGAAAGGGTTTGAGGGGTTAGGGATTTAGAGGAGTTTGGAATTTCGAGAAGTTTTGGGTTTGAGATAGTCTGTAAGACGCTCGGGTCTGTGAGACGTTTGAAACCTTGAGATGTCAAAGTCTGTGAGACGCTTGGGTCTGTGAGACGCTCGGGTCTGTGAGACGCTCAGGTCTGTGAGACATTCGAATCATTGGAATGACAAAGTCTGTGAGACGCTCGGGTCTGTGAGACATTTAGAGTGTAGAGGAAATTGAAATGGAATTGAAATTGAATTGAAGTCGAAGTTGAATCGGGGTTGAATGAATATTGATTTGAATTGGAATTTTGAAATGAACTTGGATTTGAATGAGCTTAGAATTGAATGAAGTTTTGAATAAATTGGGAATGAAATGAATTTTAAATGAATTGAAGTTGGATGAAGTTTTAAATCGAATTGGAATTTGCAAGTTAGGTTAGATTTGTGCTGAATTGAATTGATTTGGGCCGAATTGAATTGATTTGGTACAGAATAGAATTAGGATTGACTAGATTTTTGGGCTGATTTTGAAACTGAATTTTCACTGAATTGAATGAATTTTGGGTGAATTTGGAATTGAATTTGGGTTGATTTGGATCTTTCAACTTGGACCGGTTTGAAAGTGGGCTGGATTCGGATTAGCGGGCCGAGTTTTGAGCTAGTTGGGTTTGGATTGGGCCTTTGAAAAGTGGACCGGTTTGGGCCTTGGAGAATGAGTTTTGAAATTTGGGCCTAAATAGGCTTTGAAATTTGGGCCGAATTGGGCCCTTGGAAGGTAGGCTGGATTGGGCTTCAGAATTGGGTTGCAATTATGAGTTTAACTTGTGGAAGATTTTGAAACAAAATTTGATTTTTTGGATTTTCAATTGGACCATTGATTGTGAATTTTTATTCTTATTTATGTGGATTGTTTGGAAAGTTTTTTTATTAAGAGAGATGTCACCCACAAACAGGTACTACGACCCTCGGGTACTACGACCTCAATGTGGGCAACATCTACGAATAAGCTTTTCTAAAGAGACCCACGGAAAATTGTAGGTCTGAACCGATAATCGGTTCTCAAAATAAGCAGGTAACCTATAGGCTCCTAGGGTCACCTGTTCTAGCCCAATCATACCACAAAATAAATGGGCCCAAGGCGAGGATTGATTTGGGCCCAGAGTTTGCAGTAGCACTAATGGGTCCAATCCATTAAAAACGGTTAGGAAATGAGACTGTAATAGGTAATGACATATAAAAGTGAGCATAGTATCAAACGCGCTGGTAATTCAAATTCAGTTGTACAAAGATTATACAGAAATCACAAGATTCATGCCTAGGGCGGTGCCGAGAAATTGAATTCATAATTTTTTTACATCGAAACATCAGTCATTCGAAGCACTGATAAAATACCGAATGATTAACTATTCTTGAATTAACAAATTAAAAGGGGAAACACGTGTGTGTACAAGTACCGTAACCATTAACAGACAGGATATTTGTGTAGCAGAAATTAAGCCAATATGACAAAGTTCCGAACGCGCAACATGATTTATTTATTTAGCACACAGACATGGTTCGAATGAGACTAAGTAAAGACCAGCTTTGGTTAGAACAAAATACCAGCACCGAGATGATGACCACTGCCTGTGGAGAAGAAGACAACTCAAAGACAACCAAGCAGATTAGTTTTAACAAAATCGAATTAACAGAGGAGTGGTACAAAGGATTAGCACAGATTGCAGCTACGCCTATATAGCTCAAGACCACCATCTGAGTTCCACGACATGGCGGTGATTCAACGTTTGCTATGGTAACCAACAGAGGTCGGCTTTAGAAGCAAGATCCAACTCAACGAATCACAAGACGAATTAGGAAACATAGAGACAAGTTTTCGGTCGAATCAGCGGAGTAACAAATCCAGACAATCCAAAATAATGTCAATGGAAATCAAATATCTCTCCCATATTCAGAAAGTGATAATGGCAGAACTCGAGTAGAAACAAAGCGATGATGCTGTGAGTTTGGTATTCGAACATCATGTCAAAAAATAAAAAAAATATACAACAAATTAGTAGGAAAGGTCAAGACGAGAAAGAACGTCTGTTCATGCTTCAGAAATGAAGCCGAAAACCAGATTCTTCTCCCGATGATCCCCACTCTATATTTCCACTGGAAGTGCATACAGGAAGCAACAAAATGCAGAAACGAACGAGAATAAAAGAAAAACCCCGAAGATATAGTGGACCTAAAATTCGCTTGTGACTGATATACACAGCGAGGTAATGAAGTCACATCTTCGAATCTTTAGGAGATGCAGAACAAAATCAAAGGCATTATGAGAAAACGGCGAGAACACACGTAGGCGACACTAGCATCGGACAGTTCCAACGAAACCGCTCACTCATGACCATCCCCCTTTTCAGGTTCACTTGGCGATGATATATAGGAGACACAAAGCATGGAGTCAGAATTTGTGAACATTTTTGTATTCCATTGCAGTTACTGATGTACGAAACAAAGATTCAAAGCCTCGTTGCAAAATTTATCAAAATATATAAGATATAAAAGTGGAAAAGGAGTATGGACTTCCACTTCGGTTACAAGTTTTCCACGAAGCCTCCCTTTACTTGGCCTTCACTGGTTCGACTCCTCAGGCGAAGTGAGTGTTGAAGAAGAAAGTTTATACAAAACAAGATGTAGAGAGATGAGGGTGTCGAAGAGGAATCTGGTCGAAAAACCAGACTTACCTTGTCTGAACCTGAAGCAAAGGAGACGTGAATACTTAGGGAGGGAAAGGATCGATTTCTGGTGGTAGCAGATTTTTTTTGTCTAGGCGAGCAGAGGAGAAGGAGATTCAAACACTTCTATTTTTTTTTTGTTTCTTCAATCTCGGGATTTCAAAACGTCAAGGACGAATGTTCAGTTTTAGAGAGAATGGCATGTCGCTCTTGTTTTTTTTGTCTTCCCCCGTGTCTGCTACAGTATAGATGTCCTTTTATATTCTACTGTTGGATGGCTACCACCGATTTTTTATTTGGACTAGGGTTTTCCTCTTCTGGTTGAATATTGTGTTTGTTGGGTGTGCATCAACAGATAGGGCCGGGACCAGCTCCATGAGATGGGCCAAAACTGGGCTGAGACCGTCAGCTGGGCGCACATCAACAACAGTAGCAAGAAAAATGAAATGCCATGATTTGAAACTAGGTCCTGCAATTCCGTCCGGTAATGCTCAAAACTAGAGTACTGCATCTTCATGAGTCAAAAACGCGAGACAAATTTAATAAGCAGTATCTTGTTCCGACTAAAATCTTTTTTAAAAAAATTAAAAAATAAATAAATAAATGCTAATGAAACATAGAATGAAACCGGGATGTCTTATCAGTAAAATACAATGTATTTCTTAATAAACAAGTTGAAAATAAATGAAATAAAATAGATAAATAAAAGTGTTCTGTTATAAAGGTAGTTTGACAATTGATGTTTGAAAATTTTGTGACTAAACGAAGGTTTTATTTTGGCAGCACGTTAACAATTTTGAAAAAGAAAGGCGACGACCCCTCTTATTTTATTTATTATTTAGGAATTTGTTTTATGGGGTGAGAATTTTTGGTGTCTACACCTATACATAACTAACCCTTTAGTTTTCAAAAATTGCATTTTCGCCTCTTTTTACTTATCATTTTGTACCTATAAGCCCTTCAACTCATTCTAATGCTTTTACTTTGTTCTAAACACATTATAAAGTTAAAATACAGTAAATAAACAGTATGGATTCAGCCTTAATTGTTACAACACCAAAACACCATTAAAATGACATTAAACACTAACTTAAGGAGTTTACCTCCTAATGCCCAAAAGTTGATTTTTCAAGAGGCTTGTAGCTTGAAGTTTTCCTTGCTCGTCGGCCCTATTTATAGAGGGATTTCACTTAGATTATTGGTACAAATTTGATGCTTAACCAAATCTTCAATTTGAAGGTTTAGTTTAGAGTTTTTACCTTTACAAAGATGGACTAATCCACACTTGTTTCCCTTGTTTTTCTTGACGGTTTCAAGGGGTTCCCAAGCTCCAATTTCCTGCCATAATACAAGAAAAAAGAAAGTTCAAAAAATAGAACTATACATACCCCATAATCTAAGGTAAAAGCTTAAGGCACAAATATGGGTTTTAAGCATGGATTATTACCTTAGAGTGTCAAAATGGTGGTCTTGCTCCTTCAAAATTTTGGCCAACACTAGGAAAGCATGAAGGAAGTTAGTTCCTTGGTAGATCTAAGAGGGAATGATGATTTAAGCATGAAAACCTTAAAGCACAAAACTATACGTTAGTAAAATGACTAAGAAAATTACCTTTTTGCCACTTGTTTTACTACACTTGTTACTTAATCACTTAAACTTTATTTTGAATGACACAAAAGTTGTAAAATAAGTTTATAAGTATATTTAGGTCATTATGAATCATTTTATACTTATAAGTTCATAAACATAAATATATCATTATAAACCATTTTATACAGAAACAATTCGGCCCTATACATAACTACCCCTTTAGCCCCATTTACTTATCCTTTTGTACCTATAAGCCCTTTAACTCCTATTAGTGCTTTAACTTTGTTCTAAACACATTATAAACTTAAAATACAGTAAATAAACCAGTAGGCATCCGACCTTAATTGTTACAACACCAAACCACCATTAAAATGACATTATACCCTAACTTAAGGAGTTTACCTCTTAATGCCCAAAAGTTGATTTTTTCAAGAGGCTTGTAGCTTGAAGTTTTCCTTGCTCTTCGGCCCTATTTACAGGGGGTTTCACTTAGATTATTGGTAAAAATTTCAAGCTTAACCAACTCTTTAATTTCAAGGTTTACTTTAGAGTTTTTACCTTTACAAAGATGGACTAATCCACACTTGTTACCCTTGTTTTTCTTGGCGGTTTCAAGGGGTTCCCAGCTCCAATTTCTTGCCATATACAAGAAAAAGAAAGTTCAAAAATAGAACTATAACTTTGTAAATGACTAGGTCATTTTATGATTTATAATTATTCTATATAATGTAACTCTTGACTTTATAATTGCATTCTCTTATTTAATATTTTAGTTGTTTTATTAGCACTTATTAAATTTAATATCATGAATTATATTATTTTAAGAAATATAAAAATATTTGTTAAAAAAGAAAAAAATAGCTCTCGCCCCAACAGACGGGGCGAGTTTGATGACTAGTGTCCGCCGCCAACGGTTAGTCATCTCCGATCGTGTTTCATCAGAGGCGAGCTGGGGAGTCGCCTTTTCAGCCAAGGCGAGCAGCGGCAAACTCATCTTGTCGGCGCGGTGAGCCAGAGCAGCTCGTGTCGATTGAGGAGGCGAGCTGGGCGACTTCACCTTTTCGCAAAGGAGAGCAGCGGGTGCTCATCTTTGTCGGGCGGTGAGCAGAACAGGTCGTGTCGATGAAGGAGGTGAGCAGGCCAGGCGTGTCAAGGAGGAGGAGAGTCGCGCCGACTAGTGTCCGAAGGCGGGGCGAGGGAGCCCATCTCGTGTCAGTAGGGGAGGCGATCCATTGGATTTCAAGCTTTTTTCCAAGATTTTTATTTTGTAGCATCTAGGCTAATTTATGTGTGTTTCTAAATTCTAACACATATTTGAAATCATTACATCAAGGTCTATAACTTGCAAAAAAAAAAAAATTGAAAAACTCACCTGAAATTTTTTCCGGCTGTGGTCCGTGGTGGTCCGACGGTGGTCGGCGGTGGCTCGGTGATCAGGAAGAGAGGATTTCGGCAAGGTAATTTGGTGGGAGATGGTGCGTGCGTGAGAAATGAAGATACTGGACACGTCCCGTTTATATATAACGTGCGCGTTTTGGAGCGTTTTTGAAAAAAACGCTCGTTTGACTCGTTTTCAACATATTAACGTTGTTTCATACTAAATACAGCAAACATCATAACTTAGCATAAAATCATAATTATAACATCCAAACGTAATAGAAACGGGTTTAAACGACTTTACTACAACGAGAGAGTTTTTTTACCTGAATTAGCGTTATCAACTACGTTTTTCAGCACGACGTTTCTGAAACTGTAACAATGTCTGTAATTTAGTCAAACGTAACATAAAATGTCGTTTACCAATGTCAAGTCCCAATTATAACGTTCGAACGCAATAAAAAACAGCTTTAACGTCTTCTAATACGACGAGAGCGTTTTTTTACGGTTCATGGTGACGAAATGATTTTTTTGAAAAAAAATTATGACGCAATGTCACTACATGAAGTATTATCTAGCTTTTTTAGGGAGTGACTCTTGTTCAAAAATATTTGTCATTCTAGCTTTTTTGTTATACTTTTTTCCACTTTTAACCCTACCATTCAATACAAAAGTAAGTATTATCTAGATGAAAAAGTAAAAAGTAGGGGCACATGCGTCATTTTTCTACTTTTTTCTTAATAAGTGTGCAAGTTTCTAAAATGACAGATATTATTGAACGGAGAGAATATGATTTAAAAAAATTTGTACTGTGGGATTAGTAATTTTGTACTACAAATAAACCCCAGCGTAATTAAGTGCCTATGATAGAGAATGCACTTTTGCTGACAAGAGGAGTAGTGTGGAAATAGACATTACAATAATATTCTTTTCTTGGAATCCACATCCCCTGTTGTAATACCCTTACTTTCTCCACTTGGCCGGGAGATGGTGAGAGCTTTGAAAATTACTGTATTGACCTTCTCTTTTCACCGCCGGCCAGCAGCCTGCTCCCTCCCAACGACGCCGGAGTTTGCTAGGCAAATAAGCGGAAAAGACTGGCCTAGGCGCAAGACTAACATGAAACTTGCTCAAGCAGCGCATGTTAGCATAATGGGACCCTTCTTCTCCCAACCCCTGCGAAGGTGTGACCACGACACTTCGTCTTCTATCCTTCTCAGCGTCATGCCTTGGGCCTTATCCTTCGCAGTCAGTACAGCCCTCACCCCTACCTAAATATTTCTCACGACTATAACCTTGCTCTGTCTCCACCCCTGGGGCTGCTTCTGCGTTTTAATTAGGGTTAGGATTCAACTTCGCATCTTCGTTCCCCACGGCCTTTGTTGCTTCGTGTAACTATATCCGCAGGCCTTACTACTTCTCGGTGCTACCTTCACGGTTGGCAATTAGACTCTGGCCATGGATTCGAGGGGCCAATTCTCGTTTGCTCATCTTTTTAATCTCGAGGTTTGTTTTGTTTTCCGTTTTGTTGGTCCCTGAAGGGTTTGGGGGTGGGTAGTGGAACTGACGTTGTAAGTGATTGAATGAAAAGTTTGATCGACTCGTTGTTTTCTTACTTTTTGTAATGTGCCATGTTTCTCCGTTCAATTATCTATGGGCCATGGCGCTGGATTCTATCAGTTAATCTCTCCGTATACATTGTAGCTTCAATTTATTGATGTTCACGAGGTATTGGTTTATCATATGTTTGATTATGCTTTTGTTGCTCCATGAATATGCGGGACAGCCTTTGATGAATTTCAAGCTTCCGCGACAAGATTATGATATAGACGACAACGGGAATAGTAGTCAGGATGAGAGTAGAGGCAACCGAGGTTACTCCTCTTTCAAGCTTGATTTTTTTCTTTTGTCCAGTAGATTATTGCATCATATCCATCTGGCTACTGTCTCTAAGCCTGATATATAGGCTGCCATTGTGATAATGTGTAATTAATTGGGATCTCGCTTAATAAGCCGTTCACTGCTCATTGCAATTCCTTCAACATTGTTAAAGCTTTTAATGTCTTGTTTGTATCACCATTAGGTGGTCCTATAGCTCTGCAAAGTAATGGATCTATGTCACAGAGCGAGCTGAGTCTAGGAAGAAAGAAGAAGAGACACATGATGGAGCCTGATACAGGGTTTAGTTCGACTCTGAAGAGAAATAGGAATGGTGATGATGATCTGGACAATGGCTACCATCAGACCCACATGACTGAGGATAGTTACCGATCCATGCTGGGTGATCATCTTCAAAGATACAAGAAGAGGCTTAAGGGTACAGAAAGTCCTGTTACGACCTCTAAAAGTAACACAGCATCAGGCTCGAAGATTAGAAAGCCTGGAAATGAGAGCTGGGGAGTGAATGGAATTGAGAAAGTGCGCCAAACGCATGTTCGCGGCCGCTCTCAAAATTATGCTAATCTTCTGGATGACAATTGTTCTCTCAGGTATGTTCCCAACATGTTTTACTCGTCTGACCATTTAGCCAATAGGTATTAGCTGTGGTACAGAAGTAGAGGCGTGCCTGATCTGAACAAGTTTACTTTGCAGAGAAAACCTGGAACCAGTGTATTTGGATATTGGAGAAGGCCTTGCTTACGAAATTCCTCCAACATATGATATGCTAGCTTCATCTTTGAATTTGCCTGGTTTCGCTGATGTTCGTATAGAGGAATTTTATTTGAAAGGGACACTAGACTTGGGGTCCTTAGCAGAAATGATGACTTCTGATAGGAGGTTTGCATCAAGTAGTCAATCTGGAATGGGCGATGTGAAACCTCCATATGAATCACTTCAGGCAAAATTGAAGTACTTGCGCTCTGATAACCCAATCCAGAATTTCAGTCTCCGAGTTACTGAAGCTGGACTAAACACTATTCCTGAAGGAGCAGCTGGGAGGATAAGGCGGTCTATATTGACGGAGGGTGGTCAATTGCAGGTATTCTATGTGAAAGTGCTAGAGAAAGGGGATACATACGAGGTAATCACGTAACTTAATTGATGTCGCAGCTACTTAAGTAACTCTTCGAGAGGGGAAACTGATGACTATAACTTTTGGCAGATTATTGAGAGGAGTTTGCCAAAGAAACCCAAACTTAAGAAAGACCCATTGGTGATCGAGAGAGAAGAAAAAGAGAAGATTGCGAAAATATGGTCAAGTATGGTGCGAAAGGACATTCCAAAACATCACAAGGTTTTCACCAACAATCATAGAAGGCAGGCCACAGATGCAAAGAGGGTTGCAGAATTGTGTCAGAAAGAAGTAGGCTTTCCTTTTTCTTCTTGCAGCCTTTTGTGCTTGATTATATCCAACCACTGATCATGTCATGACTTTTATTTATTTGTTGTTAGGTGAAATCGAAAGTAGGCAGATCTTTGTGTATCATTAGACTGGCACCAAAACGCAATAGGAAGCTTGCCAGAGACATGCTGCTTTACTGGAAGCGAGTAGAGAAGGAGATGGTGAACTTATTTTCCTCCCATGTGTATTTGTTTGGTTCCATGTCTCCTTATAGCCTCACTCACGTGTAGTGTCATATTATGCATTACTGTACGTCCTTTGAGACTTTTTTTGTTGCTTTTGCTTTCAGTTGTGGTAAGAGTGAACTATTTCATGAGAAGTTAAACATGGAAAAGTAGATCTCTATTCTCTTCTACTATGATTCTCTTGTGCGGTATATCTAGCTTGAAGGCCAATTGTTGCATGTACTGCATCTGCATATGATGAAAGCGAGTAGAGAAGGAGATGGTGAACTTATTTTCCTCCCATGTGTATTTGTTTGGTTCCATGTCTCCTTATAGCCTCACTCACGTAGTGTCATATTATGGATTACTGTACGTCCTTTGAGACTTTTTTTGTTGCTGTTGCTTTCAGTTGTGGTAAGAGTGAACTATTTCATGAGAAGTTAAACATGGAAAAGTAGATCTCTATTCTCTTCTACTATGATTCTCTTGTGCGGTATATCTAGCTTGAAGGCCAATTGTTGCATGTACTGCATCTGCATATGATGAAAGAAAATTACAGTATGCCTTGGTCTGGCCTTATACTATAAAGACAATTTCTGGCCTTTGTTTTATTCTCTACAAATATTGCGTTGCTTTGATTACCGACAAGTTTGGACTGGGACTAGTAACTGGATAATTTTCAGTCGTCATGGTACTTACCCTATTGGGAGGATAATATTTATGTGACATCAAGATGTTATCTGTCTCATGCCTAGCAATCTCATTGATGACAGGCGGAGGCTAGGAAAAGGAAGGAAAAAGAAGATGCTGAAGCTCGCAAGCGCAAACAGGAGCTTGATGAAGCAAGGAGGCAGCAGAAAAGGCTTGATTTTCTTTTGTCACAAACAGAACTCTTTAGTCATTTTATGCAGAATAAGGCAGCTGCTCAACCTTCGGAGAGTATACCTACTATGGATGAGAAAGCAACTGAACAAGAAGTTGTGGATGACGAGGCAGGAGAGGAAGAAGATCCCGAGGATGCAAAACTCAAGGAAGAGGCTTTGCAAGCCGCTCAAGATGCTGTATCAAAGCAGAAAAGACTGACCAGTGCATTTGATAGTGAGTGTTCAAAGTTGCGGGGAACAGAAGATAATTATGATGCTAACCGAGATTCTTCAGTTGCCGGGTCAAGCAATATTGATCTGTTACATCCGTGAGTGACCTTTTGCAACAGTGAAATGAAATTCTTTGGTTGTGGTGTAGTATTTCATCAGCACTAACTACCCATACCTGTACTGACAATTTCTTGCAGATCAACAATGCCTGTTACATCAAGTGTGCAGACACCCCAGTTGTTTAAAGGTTCACTTAAGGAGTATCAACTTAAGGGTCTGCAGTGGCTTGTTAATTGCTATGAGCAGGTGATCCTTAATAGATGCTTTTACTGATTGCAATTCTTGTATCTTTTCTCTTCTGAGCTGCCACCTGCGTTGGGGTATACCAATGGACTTTGTGACAATGAATGTTTATTTTCGTGATTCTTTTCATCAGGGTCTTAATGGAATTCTTGCTGATGAGATGGGCTTGGGGAAAACAATACAGGCAATGTCATTTTTGGCTCATTTGGCTGAGGTAACTCTTTCTTTAATTTTGTATTTTCAAAGCTAGCGCTGTAGTTCAAAAGATTTGTGGACGGCTAATAGATTGTTTTGCAGGATAAAAACATATGGGGCCCTTTTCTGGTTGTTGCACCAGCTTCAGTCTTGAATAATTGGGCTGATGAGATAAGTAGGTTTTGTCCCGACTTGAAAACTCTTCCTTACTGGGGTGGGCTCAATGAGCGTCAAATATTGCGGAAAAATATTAATCCTAAGCGACTTTATCGTAGGTAAGTACTGAACGCCTTTATATTTTTCTCCTCAAACCATGGAAGTGAAATTATTTTATTTATATTTTAGGTAAGCAAGTTGTCTGTCTAGAAATGAGAAGTCAGTTTTTAGCCCATATGTTGGAAATTTGTCACTTTCTGATCTTAAGCTTTTGTGGGATGTATTATTTGTCTTTGGCTGGATGCCAAAAGCTTCAACGAAACCAGAAGGCTAAGACCTCTTCATTGAAATGAAGATTTTGAATTTTAGCTTTCTTTTTCGATAATCTATTCTCTTCCAGACTTCTGAAAAACTTACATCAAGGTTGAAGTTTAAAGCTTCTTTGTCATGTTATAAAAATGGAGTTAAGATATTATTTCGTTCTTTCTTGACACGGCTCAGAATCAGTGAACCTCCCTGGCAAATGAAAATTATGGCATGGTTTTATCTCAATTTCGCAGCAAGTGATTTTGTCAACAGCATTCAAGGCAAACATGTTTCACAATAATATACGATTTAAGTGAAATATGAGAATGCTATCTTTTTTTTTTCCATTACTTTCATATTTCATATTCCTGGTGTCCAAATGTAATTTGATCAAATCCGGTTAGGTAGAAACCTTGCATAGCTATGTGTCAAAATGAATCAAATTTTGTGCCTTCTTGATTTTTATGCTTTCTGCCTTGCATTTCCCCCTGAAATTAAGTACAGGTATTCTTATCCTCAAAATAAAATGCGTGAGATTCACTAATAAACAAACTTTTTAGTTTGGCTTTAGGTTTTTCATGTTCCTGGTTTTCTACCTTTAGATTGACGTTTCAAAAACCTTTTTTCACTCTACTTGATGTATCATTCTGTTTTCTACAATTTGCCTATTCAAAAGTTTTTTTTGAGAACTTTTTTCCTTTACAAACTTTCAAACCGAATGCCCCGTTTTTCATGTCAATTTTTTTCAATTGTCCTTTCCATTATTTCTGTAGATCAGAGATGACGAGATGGACTTTCTGAAGTTGCTATGATGCTTGTATATCCCATCTTCTGGTCCTAGGTTTAATCTGTTGTCTGCTGGTTCCACAGGGATGCCGGATTTCATATACTTATCACCAGCTACCAGCTGCTGGTTACTGATGAGAAGTATTTGAAACGTGTAAAATGGCAATATATGGTGCTGGATGAAGCCCAAGCTATTAAGAGTTCTAACAGGTTTCTCCTTTTCCTTCAAGTATGGTGTTTTGTACTGATAGTGTCTTTAATGTATGATAATATTTTATACTCTCCCTGCAGTATAAGATGGAAGACACTCCTTGGTTTCAATTGTCGAAATCGCTTGCTTTTGACCGGGACTCCGGTCCAGAATAATATGGCTGAATTATGGGCCCTTCTACATTTCATTATGCCCACATTGTTCGACAGTCATGAGCAGTTCAATGAGTGGTTTTCCAAAGGGTAACTTTCTTCATGAGACTTAGAGAGTAATATTAATAAAAAAAGTTAATATGCTTGTGAAAGTTCATTTACTGTCTGTCTTGATTGTTCAACTTATGAACCTTGTATATGAGCAGGATAGAAAGTCATGCTGAGCATGGAGGTACCTTAAATGAACACCAGCTCAATAGATTGGTATGTACTCATCTGCTGGAATGATAACTGCTGATTTACCTGTTGTGCTGATGAATTCTCTTTGTTGCATTAGCTCATGATTACTTCCTCTGCGTCATAGGGTATTTATCCTCTTTGTGTGTTTCTCCTTCATAAAATGTTATTTTAGCAGCACTTGACTTGTTTGGAGTTATGAACAGCATGCAGTCCTTAAACCATTTATGTTACGCCGAATCAAGAAAGATGTGGTATCTGAATTGACTGGAAAGATTGAGATCACAGTTCATTGCCAGTTGAGCTCTCGACAACAAGCATTCTACCAGGCTATAAAGAATAAGATCTCTCTTGCTGAGTTGTTTGATAACAGTCGTGGGATTAATGAGAAGAAAATTCTCAATCTTATGAATATTGTCATCCAATTACGGAAGGTACAATATTAGTTTTATCTTCAAAATTTCCGGGGTATTTCTAGAGTTTTATCTTTGAAATTTCAGATTGAGCCTAATTTTATTTTGTTTGTAGGTCTGTAATCATCCTGAATTGTTTGAAAGGAATGAAGGTAGTACTTACCTTCACTTCGGAGATATTCCTAATGCACTTCATCCTCCTGCCTTTGGGGAGCCGGAAGATGTACCATATTCCGGTGGTCGCAATCCTATTACATTCAAGGTACTTTCTCAAAATGCTTCTTTTTGATACATTTTATGATTTTAAATTGGCATGGAGGAATTATTCATTCTACCTTTAGCTAATTTGAAGCGATTTGCTTGCTTATTGACGCATTTTGGTAAGGTCCGCAAGCCTACAGGAGTTTATCAACTGTTTCCTTGTTTGGTTCCTTCTCTTCTCTCCTTTCCTTTCCCTTAAAAACAAGTGTTGATCATGTATGGTCATGAAAAGATGACAGAAATGGGTAACTGTATGTGTTTTTAAGGTTTTCACGACCTAATGGGCATAAAGAAACTATCTGGCATGAAGGCTTTTTGCTAACAATGTACCTGAAGTTGACAAATTGTTTCATCTTTCAGATTCCTAAGCTTGTCTACCATGATGTGGCTCGTAGTGATGGGTTTTGTTCTTGTTCTGAGCATGGTCTCAGCCAAGATTTGTTTGAGAAGTACTTCAACATATTTACCCCAAATGTAGTGCACCGGTCATCCTTACCTCTGGAATATTCCACCTTCGGATCATCAGTCAACAGTGGAACTTTTGGTTTCTCTCGTCTGGTGAACTTGTCACCAATGGAGGTTACATTTCTTGCAAATGGTTCCTTCATGGAGAGGCTCTTGTTTTCTCTAATGAGATCTGACCCTCATTATCTGAACACTGTTGTCGATTTATTGATTGATACTGAAGATGATCAAATGGAAAGGGGAAAAGTAAGAGCTGTCACTAAGATGCTGCTTATGCCATCAAAAAATCAGAGCAATTTATTGAGTAGGAAACTTTGTACTGTCCCTGGTGATTCTTCATATGAGGCTCTGGTTGTTTCTGAAGAAGATCGGATTTCATCAAATATAAGCCTTCTTCATTCCACTTATGCCTTTATCCCACGAGCCAGAGCTCCTCCGGTAATCCTCTTAAGTGCTTGTCAATCTAGATTTATTGTTGTATTATATTATTACTGTCTAATATCTTGAGCCTTGCAGATTGCAGCACATTGTTCAGATAGAAATTTTTCTTATGAAATCCTCGAAGAGCTACACCATCCCTGGCTCAAGA
This sequence comes from Limonium bicolor, assembly GCA_023374045.1. NCBI lineage: Eukaryota > Viridiplantae > Streptophyta > Magnoliopsida > Caryophyllales > Plumbaginaceae > Limonium > Limonium bicolor. The sequence continues at coordinate 44,077,200 of CM041778.1, forward strand.
GGCTGTTTGTTGGTTTTGCTCGCACATCTGACTGTAATGGACCTAGAAAACCGAGTGCTCCTCATCATTTAATTGAAGAAATAGATACTGAGCTGCCTGTTTTGAAACCTGCACTTCGCCAGACTTATGATATATTTGGTTCAAGTCCTCCCACACAAAGTTTTGATCCTGCGAGACTGCTGAGTGTATGACTAGCTTCCAACCTTTATTTCTGAAGACACTTTAAATGTTATTTTGAAGACCTTGACTAATACCGAAACTCCATTGTATCCTCTGTTTACTTCTTCCAGGATTCCGGGAAGCTTCAGACATTAGACATATTGTTGAAGCGATTACGGGCTGAAAACCATCGTGTTCTCCTGTTTGCGCAAATGACAAAAATGTTAAATATTCTTGAGGTATATGTTTACTTTTGAATTACGGATTCATTGTGACTTGTTGGCCATTAATTAATATATAAATCAGATCTAAAAAAATGCTGCTGTATATTGATTCTGATATGTGCATGTTATTAAAGCTGTATACATTTTGCTCTAATGATCTTTTGTTAATACATGGAAGAAATTTAATTCCCTAGTTAGGTTCTTGGATATTTGCTTCGGTACATGTATTGTGCTAATGTCTGTCCTGTATGCTACTCCCCAGGATTATATGAATTATAGAAAATATAGGTATTTAAGACTCGATGGATCTTCAACCATCATGGACCGACGAGATATGGTGAAAGACTTCCAGCATCGGTAGGAGTCTAGTTGATTAATGAATCCGCATCGTGTATAAAGTTCAACCTTCGCTCAGCAAATGAACGCTGAACCTGAAGTAAAGCAATTAATTTCTGTTTTCTTTCTGCAGGAGTGATATATTTGTTTTTCTGCTGAGTACTAGGGCTGGTGGACTTGGCATTAACTTGACAGCTGCAGATACAGTGATATTCTATGAAAGCGACTGGAATCCGACGTTGGATTTGCAAGCAATGGATAGAGCTCATCGTTTGGGTCAGACAAAAGATGTTAGTATCTTTTTCAGTTGCTCTGCGTGTTTGGATTTAACCAAAATCACTTGGTCATTACATGCCATCTTTGTGGGTTGGAATAATGTTTCATCAACTAGCAAGAAAGAAAGATTATTTACTCTAGTGACTGACATTTCTCCCAGTGTTTAATTACTGGCAAACATTGCATGAGGAGGATTTCCTACATATTGGCTTAGCATTTCGTGAAATCTTGATGTTGCAATGGTGCAGGTTACTGTCTATCGTCTAATCTGCAAAGAAACGGTTGAGGAGAAGATCCTGCAAAGAGCAAGTCAGAAAAATACAGTTCAGCAGCTGGTTATGACTGGTGGGCATGTACAGGGAGATCTACTGGCTCCTGAAGATGTCGTTTCTCTATTACTTGACGATGCGCAGTTGGAGCAGAAGTTGAGGGAAGTTCCTATACAGGTGGGTTTTAAATGAATAAATAGACGATTAATTGACCCTTCGAACGATGCTTAATACAATGTGAAAGTTACGTGTTGAATTGGAATATACTTTGTTTTCTTTGCCAGGTAAAAGATAAGCAGAAAAGAAAGCCGGGATCCAAGGGAATCAGAATAGACGCAGAAGGCGCTGCATCTTTGGAGGATCTTGATAGTCTCAAAGCGGCTGCGGATGCTACTGAACCCTCTGAACCAGATAAGGGAAAGTCCAATCCCAAGAAGGTACAGTTTCTCATTGAGCTGGTCTTGTTTGCTTGTAACACCGTGCTCATCGTCAGAATCGATGACACTGATGGATATACTTTTTATCTGTTCGATTGGGCAGTTGTAAGACTTGTGCAGTCTTAACAATGAAGATGGCGTGTTTTTATATGCAGAGGAAAGTCACCACGGATAAGCAGCCGAGGACTAAGAGTGCCCAGGGGGCATCAAAAATTACAGCCCCGGAAGACGAGTTCAATGACCCTGCTGAGGAGCTAGAACAAAAACCCAAGAGGCCAAAGAGACCGACAAAGAGTGTGAATGAGAAAATTGAACCTGCAAATACTTCCTCCGGGATTTTTATAACCCCTGCGCAATCGCACACACAGTACCAATCACCTGGAGAAAATATCTCGTGATAAGCGTCAGGTTGACGCATTTTTTTGTTTTCTGAAATTGTCGGGGACATTAATCTGCTCTTCTGGATGATATCTCCTACCCACCATCTCTCATTATTCCTGGTGATTGCCGAAAAAGTCTCGGCGGCCAACATGTACAGGGTTTTACCAATAGGGCCAACCATGAAGCCGTGGATCGTGCGCCTGTACAGTTTATAAAGATAGAGAAAAAAAGATCTATGCCTTCTCTTGTATAGATTCATAATAGTTATTCCTAACAGACAAAAGATTTTGACATTTTGTCCATTGAATTATGGTTCCATACCCGGCCTTAAGTACATTGTATAGGATTAGAGGAAGCTACATCCATCAGAAGACTAAACACATCAGCAACGACTCTTTTAAGAAAGCATAGTTACTATGTTAATAGCCGGTAACAAGTGAAGATAGAGAAAAATGATTTCATGTAATCTCTAAGATTAACTCTACTGTAGCTACCCGTAACGGATGAGAGACGAGGTATCACTAAGGTTTGGGGAAAGAGAAACTTAAGAATCATATTATGGTGCAGATAGTCTTGAAAGAGCTTCCATGACCTGTAGCCTAAAAAAATATCAGAAGATGTAGAAGGTTTGGGGAAAGAGAAACTTAAGAATCATATTATGGTGCAGATAATCTTGAAAGAGCTTCCATGACCGTGAACAAAAACGAGCTCGACATCCCAGATCCAAGTGTAAGCGCGATAGATATTTATTGGTCTTTTTTTTCTCAGTGGAGCCCACTAATCTAATCATTCTTCTCTTCTCATTAGTTAACCACAAGGAGATTGTTTATAACGTAGCATTTCTTGTGTCTGATCACTTTTGCTCGCGGGGATTGAACACCCCAAAGATAACTTATCTCACGTTTACGATCGAAAGAAACCCTTTCAAATTCTTGGAATCACAACATCCCATAGAGTCCCCAAACCTCTACGATGTTTGTTGGTATCTGAGGTCAACAATCTAGTCATCTTTTAAATTGAAAAATTCTTCCCTCGATTACCTAATCAAAACGAGGCAGTGATTAGAATCCTCCTTAAATAGGTGTTCCACGGAAAGAGTGAAACTGAGGCCATATGTGCCTATGTTTAGAAGTCAATTGATATGTTCAAATGTTGTTACATTTCCTCAATTTCTCAATTTCTTTAGTGTTTCCTTATGTTATGTACTTATGGACTGGTTATGCCTTCTCTGTCATTCTATAAGGAGAAGCTCGATGAGCATTACCAAGGTGTTACGTCCTTTCAAGTCATGAGAGTATGAACTGAAGATAGAAGAGGTTTATTAGAAGTCAAATGTTGATTAGCGAACATGTAACGATTGGTTCTACATTTAGGTGACAACCTCAATAGATTGAAGCTGGATACAGAAGATTGTAAATATAAGAACTGAGAAGAAACTGGAGAATCCTACAACTGAGATAAGGAAGATTGTACAAGATAAAGATGATGTTGTTGAGGTTCCATCATTGTAACCTTCTTACAAGGTTCGCACCTCACCTTTTCAAGGAGGATAATGCACCCAAAGCCAATTCGAATGAGGATCCACTACCATTCCCACCGAGTGAGAAAAAACTTAGATGCACAATTTGGGAAGTTCCTTGTTTTCCTTAAGCAAATTAGTATTGTTGCATTTGTAGATGTTCTATAAATTGGGAACAGGTGGTACTTGCACTGAAATAGCTCTAGCGGAGATTATCCTTAGTGATGATATATAACATTTGGTCTTCAAAGCCTGGTTATTTGCAAAGGACAAACAATACAATACTAGATTGATTGTTTGTTTAGATGGCTCGATCATTCCTCCAAGGTCATTGATACCCCTCCCCCTCTAGTGCTTAATGCAATTCTAGGTTTTACAAGTCTATTTGTCTCTCTTTCTAAGGGATAATATATTTCAACCATTTACTTTGTGGATTCAATGAAGAAGAAAAATAGAAGTGAGTTTGAGAAGCAGACATTTTCACCCCATTGGAAACCTAAGGACTTGTTTATTTCTTTCTTTGGATGTGTTTCTTCCAAAACCCAACATGGCATTTCCTGGTATCCTGATTATCTGGTCTAGTAAAAAATCTTAAAAATGGATAGCTCATGAGAGGTAACCTAGATGACTCTATCCCTTTACTTTACTTTTGGGTAGCTTCATAGGAGATAAAGATGGGAAGCTTCATAGGAGGTAACCTAGTTCTTCCAAGGTAGGTTGCTAGCGATTGTACGTTACCAGATAGCGTAGAGCTTTTCCTGGTCCATAAACATGGGGTGTTTACGAGACTCTGGATAGGGCGGAGCATTGTCCAAGACTGAGAACACATGATGCTATCGGATAGCGTAGAGCATTGTTTGGGTCCGTAAACATGGGGTGTTTACAAGGTCTAGAGAGCATAGAGAATTGTCTAAGACATAGAATCGGATAGCGTGGAGTATTGTCCGGTACTGGGGTTTGAATAGAGTTGAGCATTGTCCAAGGTAGAGAACACTAGATGTTACTAGATAACATAGAGAATTGTTCAAGACACAGAACACTAGATGTTACTAATTACCGTGAAGCATTGTTTGATCCGTAAACACAAGGTGTTTACGGGGGTCTAGATAGCGCGGAGCATTGTCCAAGACAAAGAACCCAGAAAGTTATCGGATAGCGCAAAGCACTCTCCGGGTTTGTAAACACGGGGTGTTTACAGGGGTTTGGATAGCGTGAAGAATTGTCCAAGACAGAGAACACAGGATGTTACCAGATAGTGACCCTGGTGCCCCACGTGTTCATGGTGCGTTAAATCGATCGAGGACCATAAGGGCTTCCTTATGAGTCATGGCCAAGGGTCGGGGACTGGGTTGTCGTGAAACCTGCATTATTAATTGAAGGCTAGCTAGCTGGGCAAGTGCAAGTACATTGTATAATATAGACATGTCATAAGCGTGTATGAGTCATATTTATTTAAAGTAACATAAATAATACATTATATATTTTATGAGGAATAAGTATGAAGGATGAAGCACTGGGAGTGAACGATATACATGAGGTTGGTGGAAACTTGGCGATTCGACTATCGAGGTCGAGTAATTTGGGTGATGCTCGGTTGGGGCTAAGTCCCCCCGACGAGATTTTTGCGCTTATATAGTTGTCATACCCTTGCGGTTGTTACTTGCTACGACGGTTGCGGCAGTTTCCCTTTTGGAACCCCTTTGCCAATTTCGGAAGGTGTCACTGAATGATATCTTTTGCTTTGAGGACGATAGGTTCCTTCCGTCTAGGTGGGGTTCTTCTTGGGGATTTTCGTTGCAGGGGTTTTTAGGGCGGTGCCATTTTTGGAGGTTTTCTTCTTCGTGGTGGAGAAAGCTTAGCACTAGATGTTAGAGTGTAATCCCAGTTAGGGGTTTAGATTAACTCTGAGGGAGTGAGGTATGAGACTTGTGACATGCAGTTAATAGTAAAGAGGGAGAGAAAAATATATACGTGGTTCGATCGTAAATGATCTAGTCCACGGGAGGTTGATGAGGTTCTTAGTAAGCTTGAGAGAATATGAGTGAAGAGAGAGAGAGAGAGAGCACAAGGGTGACCAAATTATTGTAAATCATGCACATGTTTTGTGAGGGGACTGATGAGCTAGCTTGCTTTCGTGGCTTGTTAGCAATTTTCTAGCCAGATTGGTAACGTAGGCTACCCCTAAGTGAAGTAAGGATGGTGTCATCTAGAGGAAGCTTTGCCGATCGATGAAGGTTGCTTTCTCTTTCAGTTTGTGCTTATTTGTGTCAGGTGAAAGACATATCAATCTTGGGATATTAATGGAGTGTGCCAGGGAGGCTCGTGATTCGAAGTGATAAGTTTTCAGATGAGATTGATGAGATAGAACAGTGCAACGTTGATAAGTGTAAAATGTATCCGCTTTTAGGGCTATAATTCACTCTATATTTGCAATAATTTATGCTATATTTCTCATTTATCATACATTTTCTCTTATTTTTTTGTTTTGATGTTAGCTGATACATTTATATGTCAAATGCAGGTAAAACTCATGGGATTTCATTCTTCACTTCACTAGCTTCGCAAAGCAACAAACGGGGAGCAAAACAAAGTCCAAACGAAGAATCTAGACCCTGTTTCGATGGATCGCTAAATTGTCTCTTGTTCTGGTGAGTTGTCCAGCTAACTGACCCAGACACACCATTCTTGTTCGGATTTCCCACCCGGACATAGGTCAAGACGCCTCTAAAATGATCTATTTTGAATGTTTCAAGTGTCTGGGTCAAATGTTCGAATTTCCCACCAGGACATGTCATAAGGACGAATATATTTACAACCACGAGTGAAGATTTCATGGAGAATTGCTTATATATTCTTGTCCGGCCAAGCTGTTTGGTTTTCCCACGTAGACACCTCACCCGGACGTCTCTAAGTCACATCTGGCTCTTCTACGCGGACATCCAACCAGAACGCGAGTAAAGAAGCAGTCCCTGGAGCGTCGTGTTACAGAAAGGATAGAAATTAATATATAAATCCGATCGATTCAACCAACAAGGGGAGATCAAGCCCTACACGCCATTCTCCAATAACATTCACATCACCACCATAGCCATCCACCCATCATACTCCATTATCTCCACCAATCCATCCATCTTTTCTCGATCGTCCACCACCAACATTCATCCGCACACCATCAATCTGTCATCACCAATATCCACACTCCACCAATCCATCATCACCAAAGTCAATCCATACTACCGTCCACCATCTTTCATTCATCACACACCAGATTTAGAGGGAGGCGCAGGTCTGCCACACCAGGTGATAAGGGATGCAATAGTGCTATTTCAAGGTCTTTATTCACCTTCATTTTTATTTGGTGCATAACTTCTTTCACCACTTTATGGAGTACTTTGTGATTATTAGTGAGCTTATACTTTTGACATATTTGAATAGGTAAATACTCATGTGAGTACATTTTGAAAGCTTAAATTAAGGATGCATCAATTTTCGAGCACTTCGGGAAGGATGTCAAGCCAACGGGAAGCACCAGGAGAATTTCAGCACAAAGAAGAACTTCCTGGACTCGATCGACCTTGGAAGCCGACCCTAGGAGGGTCGGTCCGACCTTTTCCAAATCTCCCGCAGCACATTGGAGTTGACCGACCTTAGGACTGACCCTGGTAAGGTTGGTCGAGCTTAAAAATGTCACGTGCTTCCCTCACTAGAGAGTCCGGCCGACCCACAAGACCGACCTTGGCAAGATCGGTCGGACGGAAAATCTGCCCAGATTGATGTTTTAAAATGCTGAATTTTGGGGCATCCTTCCTCATTCATTACCACCCATGATACCAGCTAGAAAGAGGAGAGAGAGTGGTGAAAATAAGGGAGAAAAGAAGAGGAGAAAAGGAGGAAGAAGAGATTGAAGATTCAACCTCCATTGAAGCTCAAGAGCTCCTCCCATGGCTAATTCTCCCTCTTCCATTCTCTTTCCTTTATTAATGGCTGAGTAATTTCATTTGTACCCTAGGATGGGGCTTGACCCTATTTTTTCTCATTAAATGCTAGAAACCTGACTCATTTAATACTCTTGTTTTATTCTCTTCAATATCAATTAATGCTTTAAATTGATCTCTTATTGCATTTATGGTGGTTCCATTCTACATTTGAGTTTGAGTTTGGAATTTGACTAAAAGGGGGATAAACCCTCACTTTTGCTCTCTTGATTTTGCGGTAAAATCTTAGGGCTATTGTTTAAGAGTGTTTGCTTAGTGCTACTTAGTGACTTAAACCTCCTTTAATTAAGGGGTTTGACTAATTAGGTAAGAATTAGATTTTCCATTATTTGGAGATTCATGAGTTGAGCTCTAATGGACAATGAGTTAAGGTTTTGAGATTCTTTGGGTGATTTAGGTGATTCCCCACTATCATAGGGTACTCTTCCACCCATTCCATTAAACAACCAATTTACTATTTTATTGTTTTTCCATTGACAAACAACCAAGCTTGCCTCCAGCTAAGCCCCCATTTACTGTTTTTGTTCACATTTTACTAAAGTACCGAATCTTGGGATTTAGAAACCAATTTCCTTGTGGATACAACACTTGTTATATTGCAACGAAGTGGGTGCACTTGCCCGTTTAGCTAGGTTTAATTACTTATGTTAGTAATTTTCCCAACAAGTTTATGGCGTCGTTGTCGGGGAAATTGATAGTTTCTATCATTTCCCCAGTTTCAGTATTTTAGTTTTTGTGTATTTAGTACTTTTATCTTGTTTATTTTCTGTTGGAACCCAAGGTTTTACTGATAAAGGCAACAGAGTAAGTCTGGTGACGGAAGAAGTATCACTGATAATAGCATCAGGGTAAGTCTGGGCGACGAAGGAGTCTGACTGCGGAAGGAGTCGTTTTGAGAAATATTCTCCTTGAAAATTCTAGAAGCTATAAGTCGAACCTCTACTGGTAAAACGTGGAGAAAAACAAGGAAATAACTTTCACACACGTTCAAATATGACCAGGCTCGAAAATCAAGGCAATCAAGGTAAAAGAGCGCGAGAATGAGTCCCACTACAGAGCTGCTGAGATATTTCCCGCCCAATGCGTAGTGGGAAATCGTGGGAGGTCGTGGAAACACCATTTTACACATCATGTGAGCAGTTACTTGGGGTTTTATCAGTATTTAAGCTTGTAGAAGTCATTTGTAATACTTGGGGCTTTCACTTCCACATTTTGAGAGAGAGAGAGAGAGAGTCATATTGAGAGATATCATTTTCGAGAGATCTTAGTGAGACTTTATCATTTCATCTTAGGTATTTATTACCTATAGAGCACACAAAACACTCCCTTTATTCCTTATTACGCATTGATCTACGACTAGAGTAGAGCGAGTGTTGGATGAGACAGAATACCTTTGTCGAATCCCAAGATAGGAAGCTAGATTGTAATTCATATTGAATTTCAATATAATCAGAATCCTATCTTGTCAATTTTACACAAAAAGCTTCCGCATTATCTCCTTGGCAAATACTTGTCTCCAAGCAGAGTTGGTCTGAGACTAACACCTCAGACCTACTCGATCACCACCCCGATCTATCAAGTGGTATCAGAGCCTGCGTTGGCTGACAAATCTCTCAAGATGGAAGAAATTTCCTACTCAGAAAAGGATGAGTCAGGCACCACCAGTTTGATGTGCTTGATGGCTCACAATGGTAAGAAAACCGTTCATGATCAGGTAAGCGAGACTCCCTCTGCAATGAAATGTTATGGATATTGTGGTTATGGTAGTCATATGGACTCTTCTTGTAATAAACTTTGTCATGATTTGTCATTTAATATATCTCGTGTGTCTGCAATTATCAAAGCTCGTGATCTTTACTATAATAGTTCTTCATCATCGTTTAAGAGGGGACCCAAGTACATTTGGGTTCCCGAAACTAACCAGTAGCTTTTTACAAACAGAGTGGCTCGGAACAATGACTCTTTGATTTCTGGATAGTGGTTGTTCAAGATATATGACAGGAAACCAAGTTGAGTTTACGACTCACTCTGACCATCAAGGGGGAAAGGTTACTTTTAGAGACTAACATGTAAGAAAAAACCATAAGAATTGGCTCCATTGGTAACCCCTCTTTATTTAAAGTTTATAATGTTTACTTAATTTTTATTTTAGGACATAGTCTCTCAAGTGTCTCTCAAATTTGTGATTTCTCTAATCTTATGTTATAAGATTTATGACTCTATCACTCGTGATCGTAAGGAAATATGGTTTATGACTCTAATACTGGTGATCTTAAGGCAATATGACACGTGTTGATATGAATATCCTATATATATATATATATATATATATATATATATATATGTATGTATATATATGAGAATCACGTGCAGAAAGCAAGCAGACTCGGTCTGTGAATCATGTACCGAAGTAAGCCGATTATCTCTACGAATCTTGTGCAGAAAGCAAGCTAACTTGCTCCAGATTCAAGTACTTTGAAGACTACGGTATTTTTGATCAAAATGTTACCATTTTGTATGATAATACCAGCTAAGGTCATCAAATTCTATAAATTCCATGCTCGCACTAAATTATAAAATGAGTTCTCATTTCTTACAAGATTATGTGGAGATGAACTTAATCTAATTAAACTAAGTTTCCACAGACTCCATCTTGCTGATATCATCACCAAGGCATCACCCATGTTTGCATTAGAGCTCTTTCGCACATACCATGGCATGACTCGTTTTGATTGAGGGTGGTTGTATCTCCTCTCCCTCTTAGAGGCAGAGTTTGGGTACTCAGGTATAGCCTCTCTGGCACCAGACTCTCTTTGGTTAAGTAGTTCAACTAAACTTTGTCCACAAATGTTTTTTTTAAAAACTCGTAAGTTTTTCCATACCAATTCGACCTAAGCACCCACATCAATCATATCACTATTCCAAAACCCAACTCCATCGTCCTTGAAACCATAGCTATTTCGCCTTCACAATCAACCCATAAATTCTCCTAACTCTCAAACCACTCCTACTCACTCTCCCACTCAAAACTGAAAATCCTCCAAACAAAGCACTATTATTATCCCAACTCCCGAAACCATCACTAAGTCTCCCATGGTCGTCTCACCACACAAAAATCCCATCCACTTTGGGTCCATCATTACTAATTCCCAACTCACCCTACAGTCCTAGTCGATTACCCAACCTACCTTGCCCAAGCTCCACTACTATCTCTGTTGAAGCCCTTGCACTCCTACCAAACCCACTACCACTACCACTAAAGCAAAACCCACTATCTCTTACCACCTAAGTCCATCACAACCTCTTCCCTTCATTCGACTAGGAAAAACTGCTAGAGTCAATCTGTAGACAATAATCGGTCTAGAAAAAATACCAACGTAGTTGAAGTAAATTTCCAAAAAAAAGGGAAAGAAAAGAAAAGAAAGAAAGACAGAAATCCCATGAGAAGGCTAAAACAAAGCAAATTAAGATCGTCTCTTCAACTTATATTCAAACTGAAGAAAACATACTCTTGCTCCAGCCACCACTTCCAAGAGTGGAACCTGCGTGATTTTGGTTTGCGCTTCACGGCAATGCTAGCTTGCACATATGGGTAAGAATACTTTGGCTAATAAGATTCACTACCATGGTTAGCCACATCTAGCACTCTCTTGAGATTAAAAATGAATGGTTCAATACCAAGATGCAGACCAAGTCCCTCACCCAATTTCCTAGCCTACACCCCTAACCATACTTTTAACCTATCTCAAACTTTGTCTATCTTGGCGGCGTTTTTATCTAACTTTGGAAGACTTTGTCGGTTGGCTACTTAGCCATGTGATTGCTTTTGGATGTCAGACAGACTCACCCTGTTTTGCCAAATGTTGTCAAAAAGGGGGAAAGCGGTGAATCCCATTCTTGGGAAGACGAGTTAATGTTTTTGGTGGTAGGAAGACTTGAATTGCACTTATGGATTTTGCCCTGCTTGATGGTCAAGTAGCCTGTTTCTGTTTAAGCTTAGTTTAATTATATTATACTCTTCTCTTACTGGTCTTGTCTTAAATGACGTGCTCAAGCTTAGGGGGAATATTGGATTAAGGGGGAATAAGTCAATGAGGCTGGTTCTGCCAAGCTTGTTTACTTGTATGTCTTTTTTCTTGCAGGTTAACTCTTGCTACGGGATTCACTCGAGTGATTTTTGGCATCATCAGCAAAAAGGGGGAAAATATATAAAAATATTAGAGTTTTGCTGAAAATTGCAAAAACCTAGCTGCCAGCAAGAGTCGGTCTAAGAATTAATGCAACAAAAAGAGACCAAGTCAAAGAAAGTATGAGTTTAGTATACAGTAACTACCACTGTAGAACAAGTCATCCCGAGCCTGCCCACAACAAAGAGTCACGACAAACGTAGTTTGGTTGCCAACTGACTCGATCTGTCAAGCGGTTTGCATTCATCACATCCTATAAATTATGCTCAACTTAAGGGGGAAATTTATCTCATCTTGACTGAGTCGGTTCCCTTTGCCATCATCAACAAAAAGGGGGAAATTGTTGGAACCCAAAGTTTTGTTGATAATGGCAACAGAGTAAGTCTGGTGACAGAAGAAGTATCACTGATAATAGCATCAGAGTAAGTCTGGGCGACGAAGGAGTCGGACTGCGGAAGGAGTCGTTCTGCGACATAATATTCTCCTAGAAAGTTCTGGAAGCTATAAGATGAACCTCTACTGGTAAAACGTGGAGAAAAACAATGAAATAACTGTCACACACTTTCAAATATGATCAGGCCCAAAAATCAAGGCAATCAAGGTGAAAGAGCGCCAGAACGAGTCCCATTACAGAGCTGCTGAGATATTTCCCGCCCAATGCGTAGTGGGAAATCTGGGAGGTCGTGGAAACACCATTTTACACATCATGGGAGCAGTTACTTCGGGTTTTATCCGTATTTAAGCTTGTAGAAGTCATTTATAATACTTGGGGCTTTCACTTCCATATTTCGAGAGAGAGAGAGTCATATTGAGAGATCATTTTCGAGAGATCTTAGTGAGACTTTGTAATTTCAGCTTAGGTGTTTATTACTCATAAAGCACACAAAATACTCCCTTTATTCCTTGTTACGCATTGATCTATGACTAGAGTAGAGCGAGTGTTGGATGAGACAGAATACCTCTGTCGAATCCCAAGATAGGAAGCTAGGTTGTAATTCACATTGAATTTCAATAAAAGCAGAATCCTATCTTGTCAATTTTACACAAAAAGCTTCCGCATTATCTCCTTGGCAATTGTCTCCAAGCAGAGTTAGTCTGAGACTAACACCTCAGACCTACTCGGTCAGCACCCCGATCCTATCATTTTCTTTCTGTTATTTGTGTGTTTAGTTGTTTGTCTATATTCTTACCTTTTATACTATTTAAGAGCAATTGGTGTTGGTGTGGTTTGGTACCTTCTGTTTCCTCGGTGTATGCCAAACACCCGAGCCAAGGGATCTCTGCTTGTTAGTCTGAGACCCAAACTCGAGCGTTATTTGTTACGAGCCATAGGGAATTTAAAAAATCCAATCATGGCTGATCAAGAACCAGGGCTAGAAGATAATGGGAACCCACAACAAATGGCTCTCAAAGACTACAACCAGCCGGACACTGAAGGGAGACCTTCAGCCATAGTCCTACCGGAGTTGACGTTTCAAGAGGCCGGACAATGGGTATTCAAGACCCACTACATCACTGCTGTCCGTGACTTAGGGAAATTCAGCGAAGCAAATCCCGATGAAGCTCCCAATCACCTAAGTCTCTTTCTCGACTTTTGCAACTCATTTGGTAAAGCTGGTAGAGTCAACGAGAGGATATGCTTGCAGCTCTTCCCTCATTCACTGTCAAACGCTACATCGAAATGGTATAGGAGTTTACCTTCAAAGTCAATCCACACTTGAGCACAAATGGCTCCAAAATTTCTTGCCAAGTATTACCCCATGAGTAGAACTAGGCAATTGATTTGAGATATCAATACCTTTTGCCAAGAACCAGGGGAGACACTTTACGACACTTGGGATCGATTCAAAGACATGTTGATGAATTGCTTCCACCACGGCTTGGATGACCAATCCTTATGTCTATCCTTCTTCAACGGTCTTGACGATGCAAATAGGCTCCTTATGAACTCCTCAGATGGAGGGATCTTCATGACTAAGTCACCTCAAGAGGGGATGAAACTCCTAGAGGTGATGACTAGTAACACAAGGCAATTGTCTAAGCCAAAGTAAAGAACTCCAAGAGCAACGTGTCTCCTTCACATTGAGCCCACCGGCCACCTCTCTGCTTAATTATCTTCACTCATAAAATGGTGGAGAAGCTAGCTATAGCTCAAAAATAACCAACAAAATCTATAGCTTCTTCATCATCTACTTCAGCTTCTACTTCAATCCAAGAGGGGTGTGCAATTTGTGCGGGTCCTCAAGAGACCCATTTTCGCAAAGGCAAAGCTTACGCCGATACACATGAGAATTTAAACTTTGTAGGCAACCGCCCCGGATACAACTACAACCAACAAAACGTTCCATGGAGGAACCATCCAAACTTCTCATGAAGAAGTAATGACCAAACCCAAGGGGGACCTAGAAATGCTTCCAACTATCCCACGGGATACCGGTCACAAGGGCCATCTCAAATGTCCAACCCATAAATGGGTTACCAAGCGTAAGGAGCACCTTCGGGCTTTCAACAACAACAACAACATCAACAACCTCCTTCTCCTTCCATGGATGCCAATGCCAAACTAAGAGACATGATGAAGAATCTTTTCTGGGTGTGCACACCAAGGCGGCTGATTTGGATGCTTTTAAAGCAAGTAAAGAAGCCACCAACAAAAGGTTAGAAGCGCAACTTGAAAGCATCTCATAACAACTTGCTTAAAGACCGCCGGGTGTTCTCCCTAGTCAAACCAAGCCCAACCCAAGAGAGCAAGCAAAAGCGGTGACATTAAGGAGTGGGAGACTGCTTGATCCATCATGTTCGCAAGAGGACATGGAGTCCCAAGAAGGTGGAGCACAAGAAGAAGAGCAAGAGATTGTTGAGGAGCCTTCATCTTCACCTAAGGAAGTTTCCAAGGAGAAGGAGTCTCCTGAACCATCTACTTCTACTAATCTTGCGAAACATCTCCCCCCTCTTCCTTTTCCTAATAGACTTAAAAAGAAAATTTTGGATGAATAATTTGGGAAGTTTCTAAGCATTTTCAAGAAGTTAACAATTAACATTCCCTTATTTGATGCTTTGAAATAGATGCCGATATATGCCAAATTCATGAAGGACATCATTGCAAACAAGAGATCGCTGGAGGAAACGGAAACCGTTCACCTCACTGAAGAAGTCTCAGCGGTTCTACAAAGAAGCCTACCTCCAAAGCTTGGAGATTCTGGTTTGCCTATCGTTCCTTGCTTTATAGGTGAAACTGATTGTGGTAGTGGGCTATGTGATTTAGGTGCTAGTATAAATCTTATGCCACTCTCAACTTTTAATAAGCTTGGAATTGGTAAATGCACTCCCCCTCCCATACAGTTACAATTAGAAGATAGATCTTTGGTTATCCCTAAGGGAAAGGTAGAGGACTTGGTAGTAACTGTTGGCACATTTGTCTTCCCAGCTGATTTCATTGTGATATATTTGGAAGAAGACAAGAGAGTACCACTGAGTCTGGGTAGACCTTTCATGAGAACGGCTAGGGCCCTTATAGATGTGGAGAAAGGTAAAATATTTTTGCGCCTTCATGATGAAAAATTAGAATTTGGCATGTCTAAAGTAGTGAAGAGACCCTCAGCTGAAGCTGTTTTTTCTATTGATGTTGTAGATTCAATGGTGCAGGATCATTCTCTCTCTCTGGTCAAACATGATGCTCTTGAATTAGCTCTATTTGAGGCTTATGTTAAACAGGATTTCACCCATAACTGACAGAAGTGGTGGCTGAGCAAAACAACAGATTTATTTGCCATAGAACACGCTATCCACCACCCAAACCAATGGAACGCGCTGCTTAGAAGCTGTTACCCTCAGTTGAGAAGCCTCCCACTATGAAGATGAAACCTTTACCCTCTCATCTCAAATATGCTTATTTGATTGATATGTGTGTTCTACCTGTTATTATTTCTTCTTCTTAGATAAGTGCACAAGAGGAAAGTCTGATGAGGGTGCTTCGAAACCATAAACGGGCTATCGGGTGGTCTATAGCCGACATCAAGGGAATTAGCCCACATTTCTGTACCCACCGGATATTTATGGAAGATGACTACAAGCTATTGGTCCAATCTCAAAGAAGGCTCAACCCAAACACGAAGGAGGTGGTCAAGAAAGAGGTTCTCACACTCTTAGATGCGGGGATTATTTATGCCATCTCTGACAACAAGTGGGTGAGTCTCGTGCAAGTA
Source organism: Limonium bicolor (assembly GCA_023374045.1). Lineage (NCBI taxonomy): Eukaryota > Viridiplantae > Streptophyta > Magnoliopsida > Caryophyllales > Plumbaginaceae > Limonium > Limonium bicolor. The sequence continues at coordinate 44,093,188 of CM041778.1, forward strand.
GTTCCAAAGAAAGGAGGCGTCACAATCGTCCTCAGTGCTAAAGGTGAGATGGTGTCTCAAAGGACAACCAATGTATGGAGAGTTTGCATTGATTACTGAAAGCTGAACACTGCCACAAGAAAAGACCATTTCCCTCTCCCATTCATTGATCAGATGCTTGAGAGGTTGGCGGGGCAAGACTACTACTGCTTCCTTGACGGCTACTCCTGATATCTTCAGGTCCCCATAGCTCTTGAGGACCAGGAGAAGACGATATTCACTTGCCCCTACGGGACATTCGCTTACACCCGGATGCCACTCGGGCTGTGCAACGCCCCGGCCACATTTCAGCGATGCATGATGTTGATCTTCTCTGACTTCCTTGAGAAAAGCATTGAAGTCTTTATGGACGACTTCTCTGTCTTTGGCCCCTCCTTCGACACTTGTTTGGACAACCTTGAGGCTATCTTGATCCGGTGCGAAGAGACAAACCTTGCTCTAAATTGGGACAAATGCCATTTTATGGTAAGAGAAGGAATTGTCTTGGGGCACAAGATCTCTTCAAAGGATGTTAAGGTAGACAAGGCAAAAATTGAAGTGATTGAAAAGCTACCTCCTTCGACACCAGTGAAAGATATTTGAAGTTTTCTGGGTCATGCCGGGTTTTATAGAAGGTTCATTAAAGACTTCTTCAAAATCTTAAAGCCTCTCCGCAACCTTTTGGCCAAGGATGTGAAATTCGAATTCACCGAGGAGTGCCTTAACACCTTCAACACCCTCAAACAATGTCTCATCTTTGCACCCGTTGTGGTATCCCCCGATTGGAGTCTACCGTTTGAGATCATGTGCGATGCCAGTGACTATGCGGTGGGGGCAGTCCTTTGTCAAAAGCAGTAAAAGATATTGACTATGCTAGTAGAAATCTCAATGATGCCCAAAAGAACTATGCCACCACCGAGAAGGAGCTGTTAGCAGTGGTTTTCACCCTCGACAAATTCCGATCTTACCTCTTGGGAAGCTAGGTTATAGTGCACACCGACCATTCAGCGTTAAAGTATCTGTTTAACAAGGGTGATGCAAAGCCTAGACTTCTCTGATGGATTCTTCTCCTTCAAGAATTTGAGATAGAGATCTAGGACAAACCGGGTGTGCAAAATGTTATAGATGATCATCTATATCGAATGGAGGCTCCTAATGATGGTGTGCCAATCAATGAATATTTCCCTGATGAGAGCATCTTCATGATTGTAGAGACCGGTGACCCTTGGTATACAAACTTTGCGAATTATTTGGCAAGGGGGTGATCCCACCAAAGATTACTTATCAGCAGAGAAAGAAAATTTTCTCGGACATCAAGAGATATTTCTGGGAGGACCCTCTCCTTTTCAAAATCTGTGCTAATGGGGTGATCCGAAGATGTGTGCGTGTGCCCATCAGATGATAGCTCAATGTTTAGAGTTTGACGACGGCGTTCAGGCGATGACAAATTATATGTGGCATACTGGTGTTATTCAGCTATGTCCACTTATTCATTGGTTTCGACCGGGCAGTAGCTACCTATGAAGCAGGCATGTGGTTGGCTATACTATGCGATTGGTACCACCATCTTTGTTGGGAAGGGGCATGGACATATAAGTCCTCTACCTTTCTGGTTAGTCTCTCCCATGTGCCGACATGTGAAGCTAAGGAAGTACACATGGGGAGCAGGTACTCTTGCATGGTTGTATCGCCAGCTAAGGATAGCATCTCGTGCTGACTCTGCTGGGATTGCTGGCTGTTTGACCCTTCTCGAGATAAGTTTTTAATGTACAAAAATGTCTAATAAATTTTCATTAATTCACATTAATAGTTGGCATAATTAATTTTTTAAATTTCCGTAGTGCTGGATATATGCATACTTCCTCACTCTTAGACGAGCAATTAGTGTTGATTAGCATGAGGGGATGATAGACCTTGGGCTATGAGATGGGTCAGGTTCACCTCCTAGCAGAAAGATAGAGTCGCTGAAGAACTACCACAAGTATCTAGATGCTTTGACAGCAAGAAATGTAAGTGGTACAACAATTGTAATTTATATTATTTACATTATTGTTTCTTATTGATGCTTACGTTTCCTTGTGATGCAATGTAGATTGATTGGTTGCCCTACAGTCACGAGAAGGTGAATGAGAACAAGGGCCACACTTGGTACAGGGGTACCTTGCAGTATATGGCGGTGAATGAGCTATATATGCCGGAGCGTTGTCTTCGCCTATTCGGGTACGTTCATTGTATCCCACCTGCCCCTATTAGACCAAGCATCATATCAAAAAAAAGAGGGAGACAGGGATCCTATAAATGTGTGTACACCCATATGTATAGTGTGTGGGACACCACACGTGAGTGTGCTGCTACTTCGGGGTACACTAAGACAAGAGCAGTGTTGCACGCATGTGCGGAGATTATCTGGATTGGTACGGCAAACACAACCATCCAAAGATTCTGAATCCTGACATGTACAACAACACCTTCGTTCATCGGCTGAATCCCGCCCTAGTAAGTTGCATTTTTTATGTAATTTCAGTTGATTATAACATTTTATGAATACTATGCTAACTTAATACATGTATTATGTTGCAGCTCATGAGTGAGGCAACTGAGATTGGTAGGCCTTACTTACCGAGAACCGTAGATGGGACTGGCGTTACTACCGTGAGGAGATGCCGGAGCAGGGACAGAGGACAACAGAACAGGGGATAGATGAGGCCTTCAGTACCTTATATATATGGGATTCATACTATCATCAGTACGGCGCGCTGTAGTTTAGGGTTTTATGTTATTGCTGTTTCAAGATACAATTTGGATGGTTTATTGACTCAAACTCTGTTTGACTAAACTGTTTGTAGTTGTAATGGATATTTATTTGTATGACCTAAACTTGTGATAAGTTAGAAGTTTCATTGATTTATGTTATGTGAGATTGTTTCCTTACAAAAGCCCTAAACTTCAAACCCCTGCTTTAGAGAATTGAAAGTGAGGCTTTATTACCAAATTTTCTAGATCCAAACATCTATCAAATGAATATCTAATAACCCAAACACCTACCACGCGGAACAAACCTAATGTTACTGCCACAAGAACTGAAATATATCATAATGTAGAAATTCTGAGTTACAGCCACCTAAAAGCGTTGTGAGGGCTTAAATTTAGAAACACTTTCTTGATCCGAAGTTACATTGCGAGGTAATGATAATTAACAAATACATTTTTCAAAAAGTAAAAAATTAACGAGTACATTATCAGATGCTAGGAGTTTAACTGTATCAGTCTGGTTGAACTTGGTCTTTCTTCCATTTCTGTAGAAGAAGGATACAGGACGGGGTTGCTGTTTCCGAGATTGAAAACCTCATAAAGATTTCATTAATGGTAGAATTTGAGAAGTAGTCATGGAATACATTTATGGAGATTTTCTACTTGTGGATGACACCCATTTCTTGCATGTTAACATTCTACTTGTAGCAAGTCACTATTTGTGGAGGTTTTATTTTATCGCACTATCTCCATCTGCCTCTTTTATGCCATTTTCCTGTGAAGAAATGATCTCGATTATTACATCTTTTTACTGATGAAAACAATTGTAAAAATCTATTTTGAGTTGTTAGGAGGTTTCTTAGATCCTAAAATCACTCGACTATTACCAAAAACTTAAAGGATAATAACAAAATACTTGAAATGCGACATGCCAAAAATCGTGACACTTAAAGTCACGATCTAGCTCAACTTGTGACATAATGAAACACGACATGCTAAAGTTCATGACACTGAAAGTCACGACATGCTAAAGTCCATGACGTTAAGAAGCACAAAATTTCACCCCTCGTGACAGTAAGTGTCCCGAGATGCCAAAATTAGTGACACTCATAGTCACGACCTAGCTCAACTCGTGAAGGCACGATATTTACATGTGTGTGTGTGCGTACGTGCGTGTGGCTTATTACATGACTATGAAGCTTCAGCATCACCTGTAAAGACACAGTCATTATTAGACATGATCACACACAACCACCATATTTTAAGCAAAAATCAAAAATCTGGTGCTTATGCTTTCTTTATAAAAGAAGTAGAGTTGATACTGATTCTTTACAATTCATAGTTCCATAACACTAGCTCGTTCAAATTCACAACACATTCACATTATCATAAGTCACACATCAAATGACGAAAACAGTTCTATTATCATATGAGAGCTTGAATCTCTTTTTCTGATATAGAAAAGTCAATAAGCCAGAGTGATGTTTCAATGGCGTAGCAGCACGAATCACTCCCCAACCAGGACGAGTCTGTTGACAGTAATGATGTTCTGTGATGTAATGGCCTGAATCTCCTCACGATACGGATGAGTAGGTGGGCGTGTATGACAACTTCATATTATGGGAACTCAAATCTCTCCCAAATTCATATGAAGACAAGAGTGATGTTTCAACAACATTGGAGGACGAATCACTTCCCAACCAGGACGAGTCGGTTGGTAGTAATGATGTTTTTGTGTGTGGTGACCTAAATCTCCTCACGATACGGATGAGTGGGTGGACGTGTATGACAACTCTATATTATAAGAATTTGAATCCCTCCCCGATTCATATTAAGGATTCATATAAAAGCGAGAGTGATATTTCAACAGCGTTGGATGATGAATCACTTCCCAACCAGGACGAGTCGGTTGGTAGCAATGATGTTTCTGTAATGTGATGGCCTAAATCTCCTCACGATACAGATGAGTGGGTGAGCGTGTATGACAGCTCCATATTATGGAAAACTCGAATCCTTTCCCAATTGATATTAAGGATTCATATAAAGACGAGAGTGATGTTTCAATGACGTTGGAGGACGAGTCGGTTGTCAGTAATGATGTTTATGTAATGTGGTGGCCTGAATCTCCTTGCGATACAGATGAGTGAATGGGCGTGTATGACAACTCCATGTTATGGAAAACTCGAATCCCTCCCCAATTCATATTAAGGTAAATGACACCAAATTGGTAGATCTGCAACTTATAAATGAAATGAAATAATTAATTACAAATTTAGCAATAACTAAACAACAATCTAAATGACAAAAAATACCTAATACTATAACAACATTATCACACTAAATTAAGGCAAGTAGACACCAATTTAATAGATCTATAATTTAGAAATAAATAAAATAATTAATTAAGAATTTAACAATAAGATAAACAACAATTTAAACGTCAAAAAATTACAAAATAATATAACAACATTTCCACATTAAATTAGGACAAATAGACACCAAATTGGTAGATTTATAACTTATAAATTAAATGAAATAATTAATTACAAAGTTAACAATAATTAAACAACAATTTAACTGTCAAAAAAATTACATACTATTATAACAATATTACCACAGTAAATTAAGACAACTACACACCAAATTGATAGATCTACAATTTATAATTTAAGTGAATAATTAATTATGAATTTAACATTAAGCAAATAACAATCTAAATGTCAACAAAATTAAATAATAATATAACAACGTTTCCACATTAAATTAAGACAAATAGACACCAAATTAGTAGATCTACAAATTATAAATTAAGTGAAATAATTAATTATTAATTTAACTTTAATTAAACAACAATCTAATTGTCAATAAAATTACATAATAATATAACAACATTACCACATTAAATTAAGGCAAGTATCTACAATTTATAAATAAATGAAATAATTAATACAAAATTAACATTAATTAAACAACAATCTAAATGTCAAAAAAATACATAATAATATAACAACATTTTCACATTAAATTAAGACAAATAGACACCAAATTGGTATATCTACAACTTATAAATTAAGTGAAATAATTAAATATGAACTGAACATTAGTTAATTAATAATCTAAATGTCAACAAAATTACATAATAATATAACAACATTTCCACATAAAATTAAGACAAGTAGACACCAAATTGATAGATTTAAACTTTATAAATTAAATGAAACAATCAATTATAAATTTAACCTTAATTAAACAACAATCTAAATGTAAAAAAAATTACATAATAATGTAACAACATTTTCACATTAAATTAAGACAAATAGACACCAAATTGGTATATCTACAACTTATAAATTAAGTGAAATAACTAAATATGAATTTGACATTAATTAAATAACAATCTAAATGTCAACAAAATTACATAATAATATAACAACATTTCCACATAAAATTAAGAAGTAGACACCAAATTGATAGATTTAAACTTTATAAATTAAATGAAACAATCAATTATAAATTTAACCTTAATTAAACAACAATCTAAATGTCAAAAAAATTACATAATAATGTAACAACATTTTCACATTAAATTAAGACAAATAGACACCAAATTGGTATATCTACAACTTATAAATTAAGTGAAATAACTAAATATGAATTTGACATTAATTAAATAACAATCTAAATGTCAACAAAATTACATAATAATATGACAACATTTCCACATTAAATTAAAGCAAGTAGACACCAAATTGATAGATTTAAACTTTATAAATTAAATGAAACCATTAATTATAAATTTAACATTAATTAAACAACAATCAAAATGTCAAAAAAATTACATAATAATATAACAACATTTTCACATTAAATTACAACAAATAGACACCAAATTGGTATATCTACAACTTATAAATTAAGTGAAATAATTAAATATGAATTTGACATTAATTAAATAAAAATGTAAATGTCAACTAAATTACATAATAATATAAGAACATTTCTGCATTAAATTAAAGCATGTAGACTCCAAATTGATAGATTTAGACTTTATAAATTAAATGAAACCATTAATTATAAATTTAACATTAATTAAACAACAATCTAAATTTTTAGAAAAATTACATAATAATATAATAACATTACATTTCCACATTAAATTAAGGCAAATAGACATCAAATTGGTAGATTTACAACTTGTAAATTAAATAAAATGATTAATTACAAATTTAATATTAATTAAATGAAATAGAAACCAAATTGGTATATCCACTTCCTTTTTACCAGATAGAAGTTCAGCATAAGAGCATATACAAAAGAAGAGATTAATTATTTCAGCCGCAGCACAGATCATTTATGTGTTCTTGTTGGGGGACATGAAGTAAACAGTTACGGGTGGTAATAGAATTGTAATTTTTGGAATTGAAATAATTACACTATTTGGTTGAAGAAATTTGAATTCCAAGAATTTTGGTAACTGCCAAATTATGGTCTTATTTTGGGAATAACATTCCCTAACTTTTAGTTAGGAATTACAATTCCAAATGAGTTGTCACTTACTTCAGACGTGATAATTAATTATAAATACTGATATTTTCATAATTTCCACCAATATTAATGAAACTAATTATTTATCTTCTATTTTTATCCTACACTTTTTTTCTCTAACTTGTTATTCTTCAAATTTTGTTACGCTTCCAAAATCATTTCTACGTGACACTCTATCTTTTTGTTTTGAATAAATTTGTTATTTATTTATTTGGTTTGATCTAGGGGACTAGGGTTAAGATATGAAAGTTTACATTGCTATTTTTATTATTTTTTGTGTAGAATATTTTAATACATTTGAATACTTAGTAATCCCTCCGTTCAAAAATATCTGTCATTTTAGAAGCTTGCACACTTATTAAGAGAAGCAGAATAATGACGCATGTACCATAGCTTTTTACTTTTCTATCTAAATAATAATTATTTTTGTATTTAATAGTAGGGTTAAAAGTGGAAAAATGTGTGTCAAAAAGCTAGAATGTCACATATTTTTAAACAAGAATCACATCCTAAAACGACAGATATTAATTAACGGAGGGAGTAATATTTTTTATGAGCTTTTGAGATCCAGTTCACTTCATAAACGAACTAGTTTATATTAATCACATACATATTACATGCTAATATATAATATGTTTAATGTTCCCTTTTACATTCTATATGCTCAATAATTACAAATTTATATTCATAATATCAATTTAATGTTATCCAGAAAATTTAAAAAGACATTAAAAGAAATTTTAAAAATAATTTATTGACTTATTTTTTGGGCTCTTATAATTATGACAAGTAAAATTTAGGGAAATTTCATGATATACCCCCGAGGTTTGAGTGAATTTCATGAGATACCCCCGAGGTTTCATTTTTATTATGAGATACCCCTGAGGTTTCAATTTTTTTACGATATACCCCTAAGGTATCATTTTCATTACGATATACCCCTGAGGTTTCAATTTTTTTACGAGATGCCCCTCTGTTCAGATTCTGATATATTATATTTTTCATATCCTAATTTACCCTCGCACCCTATGCCCCGTAATAACCTCATGGGTTTATGGTCAAATTTTTTTAAAATTTAAAATATGAACAAAATGCATCAATTAAAATTTTAATTCAATTTAAAAAACATAAATAAAAGTATATAAAATTAGAATCGTAAAAGTTTAAAATAAATAGAAATGACTAAAAAAAACTATTTAGAAAACTTATGTTGTTACATTATTTAAAAAATATTATAGCGGTGACTTAAAATCGTAAATTTTTTATAACAATTATATTAAATATAAGAAATTATTAAATAATTTTATTAATTGTAGTATAAGTTTATTAACAAATATATTATTTGATATTAATAATCACAAGAGAATGATCATATTTTATGGTTTTTATACTTTATTTTCTAATTTAAATGATGATTTTTTCTATGTATTATATGAAACTGTTGCTTTTAATATTCTTCATATTATTGTTATACATTTTTAGATTTTTAACAAATATCTAGGTAACTCCATTTATTAAATTTTTTGTTTTTTTGTTTATTTAATTATATTCATTTTTTTGATATTGATATCAAATTTTATATGTACTTTAATTTTTTTTGAGCATTTTATTTAAGTTTCAAATTCAAACAAAACTTTGACTATATATCCTGAGGTTATTAGGGGCATATGGTGCGAGGTAAAATGAGGAATCTGACTGAGGGGCATCTTGTAATAAAATTGAAACTTCAGGGGTATATCATAATGAAAATGAAACCTCAGGGGTATATTGTAAAAAAAATAAAACCTCGGGGGTATCTTGTAATAAAAATGAAACCTCAGGGGTATTTTGTAAAATTCGCTCAAACCTCAGGGGTATATCGTGAAATTTCCCTAAATTTATCAATTATTATTTATCAAATATATTTTTACAAATTCTAAAATTTAATTTATATAATTAAAAGTTGAACATACAACTAATAATAATGTGTTAAATGTCAATGATTTATTAGTGACTTGATACTCATTCCAAGTCTATTCCTATCATTATTCTGGCAACCAAACAAAGAAACTATCAAATTCCAGGTATTTCTATATAACAACCAAACGATGTCATATTCTATTCTCGGAATTCTATTCCAGGAATTAACATTCCAAGAACCAAACGACCTGTTAGGGAATCTTTTTTTTTTTTTTCTATTTGTTACACGGGTTGGATGAGTTTTGAACCCAAATCTTTGATCGATCAACCCTTCACCCCTTCCACTAGCCAAAAAGCCACTTGGTAACGGACAAATTTAACTTGCAAATCAGAGCAGAACAAAAATACATAGAGCGGAAGTCACCAACAGGCTTGACATTGCAAACTCACAGCCGCTGCCAATTAAGGGAGAATAGGAATATAGAAAAAGAAAGCCCTTGATCTTTGCGGTTACTCGAAAAATTATCCATCACACAATTGTAAGCGAACGGAATTTTGTATTTGAAAACAGAGATACGCGGAAAGTATGAACAGAAAAGTGCCAAATTCAGAAAAAAAAAACACAGGCTTGGATCGAGATGAAAGTAGAGCCTTCATCGCGAATAGATCACAAGGAAAAACAAAAACCAAAGAGAAGAGAAAACTCCAAGAGACGAATCTGCACATGTTGACCAAAGAGAAGAAATCCAGAGATGAAAAATAACGCGTCACGGTATCCAGACAATTGGAGACACGAACACTTAAAAACCACAAAATCAGCGAGCGAGAACACAGATCCATCAATTGGTCAACACTAGTCATCGAGAAAATCAGACTAGAGGAGAAAAATGATAGAATCTTCAGAAAGAAATCATTTAGACAGGGAAAAACTAAGAGAGAGAGAGCATAACAGAATTCGTACCGAGCGAGTTTCGTAAAGTTTGAATTTGGACAAGATATAAGGAGAGCTTGGCTCAGCTAGCTTTTGCTCATCGCTGAAAGGCTGGCTGGTTCTCGAAATCGTCGATGTCTGACCTCATCTTGTTTTGCTCCAACGATCCCGAGCAAAGTCCGGAGGACGGACTGAACTCGATGGAAAGCATAGACCAAACGGAAAAGAGATCTCAAACAAACCTCACTAAGAAATATCCTAATTTATCGGTATACAAAATTTCTATGAAACCGTTTGTAGTTACTAACAGTAAAATCAAAAATAGAAAGAAAATATATGCACGGAATACAAAAGGAAATGAAGATTTAGATAATGAATGCGGAACAATTCACCCGAGGAAGAAAAAGAGTAATCTACCAAAAATTCAATCCCAGTTCCTATATTTCAGACACGGAATCTAGGAATGGAAAGTCGAATCTGTTTTTTCTTTTTTTTCGAGGGGTTTACTTTTTGCGACGCTGTTGCTATATCTGCTCCGTCGATGGTTAGGAGGAGAGTGGGGAATGGAAGAGAGAGGAGGCAGAATTGCCGTATTGTTTAGGGATGACCAAAAAGAAGAAATCATTGGCATTGGGTCGCTTGGTAAAATTGATAAATTTACTCCAGGGTTGCCATAAATAAATCCTTGAAGAATAGAATTCACCCTCGTTTGGTAAACAAAGGACCTACTTAGACTCAGGGCTGTTTCACTATCATAATTTCTCAATCGAAGGCAGCCATTAATAGTAATATCATGGATTCTGACTACTCTTAAACGTTTGTGACTTAATACCTTATTTTGACCTATACTATATTATAAATAATTCAAACACTGACAACAATCTCTATCCTTCTCAAATTACAGCTCATACTACTATTTTGTAAGTAAATTAAATCCTACAATTGTGCCAGCTTAGCACACTTTTCATGAAAACTAATAAAAACAAAGAAGCTAAAGCTGCAATCTAGAAAAGATTATAGAGAGTTTTTGTCATGATACCCAAAATCCATAAACATATTTGGATTTTTAATATTATGGTTGCTTTTGTTTTGATTGTTTTATTTGTAGTATGAAGAATGTAAGGTCTATATAGAACATAGGTTAAAACTATCTCAAAAACTTAGGGAAATTTCACTAGAAAATGTTACAAAATTTCCATAAGGTTTCATTTTTTTTACAAATACTCCTGAGAGGTTTCATTTTCATTACGAGATATCCCAAAGTTTCAATTTTATTATGAGATACCCCATCGTTCAAATTCTGATATATTACATTTCTCATATTCCAATTTTACCTCGTATCATATGTCATGCAATAAGTTCAGAGATATAGTCAAATTTTCTTAAATTATAGAACTTAAATAAAATACACATAAAAGTTAAAGATCATATAAAATATGAAATCAATTTTAAAAAAATTAATATAATTAAATTAAATGAAATGAAAGGACTAAATAATAAAAGTTAAATTATTTTGAAAACTAAACATATATTGTAAAGTGCTACATAGCGATGAGTTCAAATCGTAAAATTTTTTTAACAATAATATGAAGAATATAAAAGTAACAATTTCATATAGTGCATAGAGTAACTCATTCTTTAAAATTAGGAGAATAAAGTATAAAAATCATAAAATATGATCATTTTTCTTGTGATTATTGATATCAAATAATATATTTGTTAATAAATTTTTATAATTATTAATTATTTTCTTATATTTAAAGTAATTGTTATAACTTTTTTATAATTATAAATCAACGTCATAATAGTTTTAAAATTATTTAACAGTATATGTTTGAAATACCCCTAAATTAATTTAAATTAATTTAGGGGATTTCTTTTATTAAACCTTTAATAATACTATTAAGTATTAAATTATTATATGGAATTATGAATATTAAATTATTATATGGAATTATGAATATTAAATTATTATATGGAATTATGAATATTAAATTATTATATGGAATTGTGAAATTTATTTAGGGGTTTTCTCCTATTTAACCCTAATTATTATATATTATTATAGTATTATGAATTTAATAATAAGATTTATAAGTCAATAAATCTTGGGAAAATTTCTAAACACTCCAATTATATTATAAAGATTTTAGGAAGTGTTGGAACATTGTTTTGAAACATAAAAGTCAATATAAAATTCTAGAAACCTTAAAGCTTATTAAGCCTTGCTAGAGTTGACTTTTTGAGAATGGTCAAACCAGGCCATGAAACCTATACCAATAAATAGGTTATGGAAAACCATGAAGATCGATAAAAAGAACGTCAAAAACGGATCATCCTAGCCAAAGTTATGCTAGATTGAAGTTTTGAATAAAAAATTTGAAAGTTGCCACGTGTCAAGCTCACAGGCGGGACTTAAACGATTCTGGATTCCCTGAATTTCGATAACAGAATTCAATACTTTGCCCTAACTTTAGACGGCTATATCTCATTCATCTCTCCATATTTTTCAATGCCGTCTTCTTTGTTGTCTTCTACTACATTCCCTCTAAACAACTATAACTCATACAAACCCTAACTCATTCTGAATCAACCGGAAAATCGAGTCAAAGTAGCCACCCTGCAAAAACTGAAAACTGCAATTCTAGTTTTCTCTTCGAATCAGGTAAATTCGATCAGCCATAACTTCTTTGTTACTCATCCAAATTCCATGTTTTTTAGCTCGTTTTGAAGAGCTCTAATTCCTCTAAAACTTTCATGTTTATGGTCTAAGCCAATTCTCAACCGATTGGAAGGGAAAGGTGTCTAAAGTTTCGGTCTCGCCAGCACATAAAATAATACCAAAACAGAGAGGTAAACTCGTGATTTGCGACTTCAATTTCTTTCTGTGTGGTGCGAGTTAGGTTTAGTTCTTGCTATCAATACGTAGATCTAAGTTTACTCTTTCCAATGAGCCCTTACACATAGCCTAACTCAATCTGTGCTGTAAGTTATAGGTCCTCAAAGTAGGCTTCGTGAACTGCTCGAAAGTTCGAGTTTTCCAAATTTTCCGAAATTGAATTTCTCCGTTTTTGCAACTCCGGTGAGTCTCCGATCAAATTGCTCCGATAATGCTGTTCGTAGTCATGTTTTCGACCTAATCCATGTTCCAATTTAATCAATTACGCTCTAGATTGAGAGAATTAGGGGGAATTGAATTCGGAAACCGTTTAGAACCCTGACATTCGAACCGAATTCGAATTCCATTGAATACTGCATTATAATTGGGGAAATTGACATCAATAGAACCGAAATTCGATTTCGAAGCTATAGGAACAAGAATCACTCGATTTCGTTCTGTAGATTAGGAGGAAATCGAGATTTAGTACTCGGCTGTGTTTCTGAAATCGGGGAAGAACTGGGAGTTCAGGGACCGTCGATCGCGTTTAAAAAGTTTTGGACGGTCGAGATTAGATCTGGTTAAATAAGAATGGTTATAAGTTTATTAAGATTCAGTAAATAGCTCTAACTTGTTGATTTTATTTAATGGCCTTCTCGAAGGCATTTTGACTTGAAATTTTAACCATAGATTCCTTATTAAATCTAGTTTATTTTGATGTAAATTAATAAGGTTTTGGAGTTTTTAAACATAAGTTATGATTTTTTCAAGTTACGGGTTTTCTGGAATTATTTGGCTAAATTAAAAGATTTTATGAAATAAAATTTTTATAAATGTCTAAAATGTTATAGTTACTGTATATTAAATTTGGGAATTTTTGGGCAATGGAAAAAGGTTTTAAAAATTGTGTTTATGAGTTTTTCATAAGAATAACCTATAATATAAGGTTTTTAATGTAACCAAAAGTTAAAGTATGGTTTGTTAATTAACTTTTAAGCTGGGGAAAATAAGGGAAACTAAATTAACATTTTATAACAGTAAGTTTATAAATGTTTTGGTATTAGATTTTAAGAGAAGTGAAATTATTTACATATATGATATATACTTATTTAAGTAGAAACTTATGTAAATCAAGGAATTTAATTATCTTACGTTTTGGTTATTATATTATATGGGAGTTAATAGTTTTAATTAAAACTAAGGGAAATATGAATATATATATATATATATATATATAAAAGGGAATAAAGTAGTAACTTAGAGTAAAGCAAGGAACTAATAAATTAACACTTATAATAACTAAATATTATAAGAGCTAGTATCCTAAGATATAGTTAAAGGAAATACTTTATAGAACATACATGGAATGCAGTTAGTAATAAGATAGTTTAAATATAATAAGTTACGTAGGGAATGTCTTAATTAAATTCTAATACAGTATACTTATATATATTAAAGGGAAACACTTTATTTATAACCGTATATCGGTTGTAGTTATGCCTAAAAGTTTTTAAACATAATTAAATACAATAAATTACATAAATAATGTTTTGAACAAATCATAGTATATATAAATATAATATATATAATAAAATTAGTTACCTTATAGGAAATATAATACGAAGGAATTAGTAAGTTAAACTAAACCTCTACATAATACTAATGGCCGAATATTATATGAGGTGGTATTAGATTATAGTTATGTATTAGGCTTAAGAATTACCTTTGAGTTTCTAAGGTTTATATAACCATATTAAAATGCATGTATAGTATTATTTGTCAATAACCAGGATGTAAATCTAAAATTGGGATTAAGTAATTAATAAGTTAAAACTTAGGGAAGATTGTGATTAGATTACATAAAATGTTGCACAAATAGATCTTATTCTATAATTAATGATAAACAAATGTAGTATGATTACATCTATATTCTTAATATATAAACCATAATAAAATAAGTAAAAACTTTTACATCTAAATGTGAGGTGGATTAGTAAGTCTAGATTTAATCATTTCTTAACATTTATGGTAGTGAAATATAACTTAATGTTTTAAGATAGGATCATTAAAAAGGATTGTGATATAATCTATATTAAACGATGATTTGGGAATTTATCTAAATAATTACCCTTAAGTTTCTTGGAATTAGATAAGCCATATAAAATACATTTATTACCAATATTCAGGATGTGAGTTTACAGTTAAGTGAGGTATTTAGTGGTGAGAATTTATAGGAGGGTTTATAGATAGGAATTTGATACTTAAAACCTTTGAACCTTTTTTTTATTAGATAAAACTAAGTTACATAAGATATTATATTGATATACTTTACGGTAATGGGAAACCTTGGGTTTGTAAAACAATTTAAAACGTATTTAAGGCTTAAGTTTAATGAGGATTAGTACAAAGGATTATGCATCTATAGAGAGAATGTGCGTAAAAATAACATTTAGGAAATTAAATGTAAGTAAGGATACATAAAAGGTTATACTAAACACCTTATTATATAGGTAATAATTAAGCAAATAATGTACCTTGTGAATACTAAATATAAGAGTTCGATAAGTCTAAGTCAACTATAATATAGTTGTTTCAAGATGAAAAGTAATTTAACATCTTATGTCAAGATTATTAGCTGGATGTAATAAAAAGTCTTTCTGGACTAAAGATAAGATAAATGAGTTAGTAACTCAATTAGGTTATGATATAATGCGTCTACAACATTATGATTCCAATATACAAGATGTAGATCTTAATTAAGTTAAGGGAAAGACTTAATCATAATGGGTTGTCTAGTGGATATTGTTTAAATACATAATCTTTACATTGTGAGATAATAGTATAGTTGAAATACCCGGGAATTTGAAGTTAGGAGTACGATAATATATAGTCAGAATAATAAGTCCGAATTAGTAATATAGTGGCCCAGGGAAACTAACGATACTCCTATATTAACTTATTTCCTCTTCCTAGAACTTTCCTCTCCACATTTATTCATTTTAAATACATAGAGTTCTAATTCAAATTGACTTTCTCTTTGTATTTAATTAATTTCTAGAATTCAAATTTGAGTTTACTTCCTATTAGTAATTATCTCTGATTATAGAGTTCAAACCCCATTTGACTTCTTCAAATTAATTTATATATATTTTGTTATTAGTATTCTAGAACTCTCTCTAACGCAATTATAATTCCCTTGCTAGTATTATTACTTTACTTTATTTAATTTATTTCAATCTCCTTCCTACTTCCAAGTAATTGTTTATTAATTATCTTCCTAGATTTTCTATTCCATCCTTATCTTGTTACAACGATCTACTTTCTCAACAATATTCAAACTAGGAAACTATTTCTGAAATTCTAAAAGAATGTTGTTAGAGATTTTATTTTCCTTCCTGATGTTCCTCAACGTTATGTTGTTGTATAGGTTCCCTAAAAACAAATTACAATGTTAAGTATTTATTTTGATTTCCTTTTCTGAGTTATTTGTATTTCGTATTTATTTAACTCTTTTGTTTTAAGATAGTAATCATTAACTTGTTTAACAATATCGATTTCCCTTATTCCTATAATTTACTTATTTATATAACGACCTTCCCCACTACGGTCTACCTTCATCACGACGCTTCTACGCTTTTGCCCTACCAAAAACTTATTCACGTATCTTCTTCCTTGAGTTCTTATAATTTGCGTTCTCAATTCTACCTTTGGCGTTCTTCACTCTACCCTTGCTGGATCGTTTCCCTTGGTGCCAATTAGGAGCTTTGTTGGGTAATGTATTCTACTTAGTTACTTAGTGATCTATTCATGGCTTGACGAATTCTGATTGTTAATTTTGGTTACCTAGACGTCGATATCGTTGACGAGTGCTATCAATAGTCCGGAGCAGTTGGGTTCTTGAGGGATTTGGTTGTTCCAGGTAAATTCTATGCTCAATGGTTTTGATTGTGGTTTTGCGAAATATTGGAAAAGGGTTCGTTGTGTTTTATCACGGTTATGGTTTAGAGATTTGGGATTATTCCCCACGTTTTGGAATTGAGGAATTAGATTGAGATTGTGGTGTTCAATTGTGGTTTTGGGAGTCTTTCACAGGTTGTATTCTGTTGTTTGGAGCCCATAGGTGCTCCCCATTATTGATATTATTTGCGCTGCACACATTGTTGCAGTTAAGCTCTATGATCTACTCTATGTTACTGTTGTTTCATAGGGGGTGTGCACACTTAAGGACTTAGGGTGAGGTGGTTGTTTGACGGTCCCATAGGTGACTGTCCTGGAATTGTTGTTTGGGGTCCCACAGGTGACCCCGTGTTCGGAATTGTGGTTATTACTCCCTGTTGAAAGCTCCCTACTGCAGTTCGGTATTGTTATGTTTTTCTGGAAATTCACTAACTATCCAGTAAACCTTCTCATCTGATTGTTAAAGGCAATGGTGTTCTAAAATGTATTTTACAGCTTGAGGTGGAATTTACTCAGTTTTTCTGATTTGTGCGATCCTTTCTGTGTTTTGTCTACGTTTTATGATCGCAGGTATGGATGACTAGCTGAGGGGATCGGGACCGCGAATCACATAGTTTAGGACCACGTAATAATAAGGCGATGTCTTGAATTTCAATGTTTCAGTGATGTTGTTATGTTCTCAAGGTTTTTATACATTAACGTTATTTTGCTTCCGCGTAATTTGAAAGTTAACTTTGGTTTTAATGTTGTTTAGTTCATCAGCCTGAGCACCCATGGGTATTGGGTGTGGCGGTAATGCCCTGGATATTTTGAGATCCGCTGCTATATTGAAGGTTATGTGCATTTGAGTTTTTGGTTAACTAAGTTAATTGCTCTTTGAATCAGTTTTATCAAGTTTGTGGTTGTATTGAGTTTTATTAATGACTTCTTCTGCTCGAGAGATTCTCTTGTTGTTATTATGTTTTGCATAAGTATTTCTAACGGTTTTTGGGTTCTATTTCTGCATTTAAAACTGCACTTAAGGACCTGTCCGAACGTCCGTCCGGACATCAATGTTCGGACAGGCCCCGAATGTTTCAAGTGTTTTCTTCGTTTGGCTGTGTCCGAACGTATGTCCGAAATTCAAAGTTCGGACATCATGCGAGGACGGGTTCGGATTGCAAGTCTCGACCTATGTCCGAACTTGCAAGTCCGGACCAATGTTCGGACCACGTAAGGATTTTTCCGGAGTTTTAAAAGTTCGACTTGTGTCCGAACTTCGAAGTCCGGACACAAGTTCGGACATTTGGTTTTCCGCAGTCTATTTCTCTTCGGCTTGTGTCCGAACTTGCCATGTCCGGACACAAGTTCGGACCAACCTTGTTTTGCTCTTCTAGGACTCGTTTGGAGTCCGTTTTTAATGCCGTTTGCGCCGTTAGATTTGTATTTTCATAAGCTATGTTTTGAGGTAAAAATCCAGGGTGTTACAATAGTATTTTGAGATGAGTCCATCATAGGTCATAATACAATGTTTATTCTAAATTAAGAATAAAGGTATTGGGCTTAAGATTATTATCGAAATTCTTAGATTTAATTATATAACATAAACACATTTATGATATAGAGGTCTCAAAAGTCTTGAATGTGAGGATTGTGGTTAAGTATGAATAAAGTGGATAGGAGTGGACAATTAGCAAATGTTGATCGAATACATTCCTTGATCTTACCACCTTGGGCTATACAACGTTCTCAGATAACACAAAGATTATACATAACATTTAAGTGAGGGCTTAAAAGATAATTGAGACTTTGAAATAAGAGTAAGGAGTTTATTTAAGCGTAACATAGGCTACAAGTGATTGATGATAGACTACCTTTAATATTCTTCAGAGTACTGTTGATTGTTTGCGCAAGTTGATTAGAACTGCTACAGCGTTACCCAGGTACGATTTCTCGTACTCAGCTTGTTGTGTTTTGGACTCTATGGAATGTTTTGTACGATTTCTCGTACTCGATACTTTTGCTGATGGACTTTATGGAATGTTTTGGAACACCAACTGATCTTGAATGGATTTCATAATGAAACTGTTGTGTGACTAACTGAGCTTGATGTGACTAACTGAGCCTGTATGTGAAACTTCCTTGGTTATTGGTTCCTCCTATCTAGTTGTTTCACTAAATATTAACTGCCTAGGGTTTACGCTTCTACACTCTGTAGGACTGAGTGTTTTGGTATTTCTCTGGTGCAGTTAATGATCTAGTGGGGTAACTGGGAATATAGGGAAATACCTGGTATTGGTAAATTCTTCCTTTGGACTATGGGTATTGTTTCATCCATGAGTCGAGTTTGATCAGCCTTATTTGGAATGGATTCTTTCTATTGGATATTAATTGTTGAGGGTTTACGCCTCTGCACTCTGTAGGACTGAGTGTTTTGGTATTGCTCTCGTGCAGTTAAAATATAATGGGAAAATGTTAATCTTGGTATTGAGTATGGATTTTTCTATTAAGTGGTGCACACACTTTTCACCGATGACCGAGAATGGGTCGGTGGCAGCGGAGGTCTGCTATACCTCGTCCATCTGGACAACTGACAGCGGAGGTCTGTTTACCTCGTCCTTGTGACAACTGACAGCGGAGGTCTGTTTACCTCGTCCTTGTGACAACTGACTGGCGGTGGGGGCCATCTCTCCCAATTGGTTTATTCCACTCTTGAGTATATTTTGTCTATGGGAATCATCTTCTGAAATGGTGGAGACATAAATTGTCTACCACGGGTTATGGATATTAATGTCACTCCCAGTCCTTTGTGACTACTTGAGTCTTTCTCTTCTTGACCAGAATTGGTTCTAACATCAACAATGGATGCTTACTAACTATGTGGTGTGACTACTTAAGTGGATGACTTGGTTTGGAAGTTCTCTATCTCTATCTTTGTCTTGTTTTCTTTTCTCTTTAACTTGATTGTTTTGAAGTGCTTTATCTCTGTTTTACTTTAAGAGGTTGTTTTCATGTTACTGTTTATTTTGAAGGGTTATGTTTTATAAGTTAGTTTTTGGAGAATTGTACCAGTTCCATTCCAGGGAACTGACTCACCCCTCTCGGGGTAGGCTGCTTGGTTTCATCTTGCAGGTACAAATTGATTTACAGGTGGCCACGACGAGCATGAGTGATCGGGATGGGATTAGGTCTATGGAGAGCGAACGTGTTTTATTTTTATGTTAAGTTTTCTCGAAGTTCAGACCGTAACTTAGTTAATTGTAAAGGTTGTAATTGGTGAGGTTGGTACCGGGTGTTTGGAGCCCGATGGTCTGTAGCACCTTTAGTTTATTTTCCGCTGTTGTTTTATTATTATAGGGGTGTTACAATGTTTTTTTAATAAATTAATTTTAAATTGTTTAGTAATTTCTATTTATTTTTAAAACGTTATGATTTTTTTGTGTATTTTTCTATATTATAAATTTTTTTAAAAAAATTGATCATAAACCCTTGAGGTTATTGCGGGAACATATGGTTCAAAGATAAAATGGGGATATGAAAAATATAATGTATCATAGTTTGATAATGAAAATGAAACCTTGGTAATATCTCGTAAAGAAAACAAAACCTTAAGGGCTTACTTGGTAAGTGGTAATGGGAATGGGAATGAGAATAAAAATGATGGGTATGGGAATAGCAATAGAAATATAGAATCAATGGGTATGAGAATAAGCATTACCATACCTTTGTTTGGTAAGTTGCAATGAGAATGATAATGAACATGATGGGGTTGCTATTTACAGTACAAAATTACTAATCACTGCATTACAAAATTATTTTAAATCACAATCGTTATGTAAACATGACATGTAATGAAGTGTGAGTGCAACTTTTTTTTCATTAATTGATATCCACTTGTGATTTAATTAAAGAAGTTTATACTTGATGAATAGTGATTTTACTAACTGCAGTACAATTTTTTTTTTTTGCCAAACTATCCGGAATACATTGCGATATGTTAGGACACCCTTTTTTCTTTAAAAAAAATAAAAATCGATATATGAAACAGTTTTAACAGTCATTTATTTTTACTAACTGCAGTACAATTTTTTTCCCTCCAAACTTTCCGGAATACGTTGGAATGTCTTGTGGCGATCTTTTTTCCTAGAAAAATGGACGTTTGAAACAACTTAACAGTCGTTTATTGAACATCTTGAATCATAACTAAGTTACATAACATATTACAAGACGACATTTAAGTTGAAATTATTACATTAGTTCTGAAGCCCTCATATCTAACCTAGATTGTAGTGGGTAAATCCAAGTTCCCACCATGTTTTGATTTCTATAGTAAAACCATTGTGGGCAGACAGGGGGTAGTGGTGAATTCTGAACCATACAAAACCTTACGAAGTGGCCGTGTGTGCACACTCCAATGTGGATCTCTCCTCTTGGACGACCACGGTTGTTATGATCTTCTATGGGGAGGTATGTATTACTCCCAGCTTTAATACCCCGGATCTAAAAATGGCGATTTAATTACTCTAATAAAATTATTAAGGGCCTAAATGTGCCTAGAGAGTATTGGTAAAAAGAATAAAACCAAAAGAAAAGAGAAAACGCTTGAAAAGCGAAAAACGCTAAAAATGCGCGTTAAATGAGTATAAGGGATATATGATCTCGAGAGGGTCCGAGATGGATTCCTAAGGCTTAGTTAGGCCTAATTAGTATACGGGAATGATTCCCGAAGAAAACGAATCCAAATAATGGATTACGATAACGGAGTTTTTAAAGCATGTTTTTCGAGGAGGCCCGAAAACGTGACTTTAAGTGGTCAAA
Source organism: Limonium bicolor (assembly GCA_023374045.1). Classification (NCBI taxonomy): domain Eukaryota; kingdom Viridiplantae; phylum Streptophyta; class Magnoliopsida; order Caryophyllales; family Plumbaginaceae; genus Limonium; species Limonium bicolor. The sequence continues at coordinate 44,114,964 of CM041778.1, forward strand.
TGGACCCGTAAAAATTATAGTTGATTATATAACTATAATTAAGTATTAATGGAAGCTTAATAGCCATTAAAAATGAAGAAACGAGAAAAATCCGAAAAAACGGGCCCGGTTAGTGAATAGTGCCAAACCGGGTAAAATAACAAGCGTTTTCTGTAAGAAAACGAAAAACGCTCCAGCTTACTAATAGTGGGGGCCGGTTTTATTAAATAAGAAGCCTCCCCTCTCATGTTTATTAGTTAGCAAATAAAGAAAGAAAGAAAGTAAAGGAGGAGAGAGAAAAGTAAAAAGTAAAAAAAACATAAAAGCATTCTCTCACTCTCTTTCCTCTCACTTTCCCTCCTTCTTCTTTTCTTTCTCCTTCTCCACGATTCCCTTCCTCCCTCTCTGGTGCTGTGCGACATAGAAGCTCCAAATGGCTTCTCCACCTTCTTCTCCTTGCCCAAGCTTCATCCTTGCTCCGAATTGAAAATAATTGTATATTTGAACTCCTCATCAACCCTACACTTCCCTCTTTCAAAACTCAAAAAGGTTGAGTTTCATTTTCATGGGTGTTGCCCATTTGAGGAGAAAAGCACATAATCTTGAAGCTTGAAGCTTCCCCTTTCTAGCAAGGTAAAAATATCCATGAAAAAGTCATGTTTCTCCATTTTCTCACCTTGGCCGATTTTGGCTTTTGGTAATGACTAGCTTTTTTCCTTGTTTGAGATATTCTCCAAGCTTTAATGGTGGTGGGAATCCCTCTTAAGATTCAAGAGTTGAAAACCATTCAAGAAATTCTAAAGGTAAAACCTAATTTGGTGCTTTAAGCATCCTTGTGAATTTTGGTTTATTTGGTGAGCCTAGGGAGCTCCTTGGTGCTTATTTTGCAATTTGAATGTGGCTAGAGAAATGGGCAAATGAATTGCCTTGGCCGATTTTGAAGGAAGAAGAGGGGAGAAGAGGAGAAGAGAAATGAAAGGGAACTTAAGAAAATTTAAGGTAAGAAACCTATCTTAGTGGTATCCTATATGTATTAGGATTTGGGAAGGGTTAATAAAATGAATGAACCCCACTTGAGTGTGGTGATAAGGTGCTTGCTTAGAAATAATGCAAGTGAGAAAGCCTTTGTGAGTTAATGCTTGTTTTGGGAGCTATGTATATGATGAATTATGCTTTATGGTGCTTAATGAGTTTTGCTTGATTAATGAGGAAAATATTGAGTGCTGATAGAACCCTTATGGTTTGGCTAGTTTTAGGATGATTTAAATGGTGGTATGAGTTTTGGGAAATGTTAGAGAAGTAGCCAAGTTATGGCAAAATTTGTGTAGAAACCTAAGTGGTTTAAGTGATGTTTTGTGGAGAATAACCTAGGGTTAGCTAGGTGTTGTTGGAGTTTGAATTGGGTAAATGATCACCCAAGAATATGAGAGGATGATTGTGGTGAGATGTGCAAAAATCTGTAGCAAAAGAGGTTGTGTAAGTGCCTTAGGAGTTCTAGAAAACAAAGGAGATTTAAGGCTTTAAGAGTGAGTTTTGGAACTTGGTATGAGGTGTGCATTATCTTGGAAGTTTGGGTTGGTCAAATTAAGAGAGAACAAGATGCAAGTGCCAAGAGAGGTTTGAGAATGCACAAGTGTGCATTAGTGTAGAAATGAGAATGAAAGAAATTGTGACTTGGAGCAAGAATTTGTGTAAGGGTTTAACCCATGATTTGAAGAGGTTTAGAGCATGTTTTAAGGTGATTAATCATGTAGGAATCTTGTGGAAAGATTAGGGAAAGATTGGGTGTGGATTAAGGATTGAATTGGGGTTGAAAAATGATGTATGTTGCAGGTTTTAGCAGGGTCCGGGACCTAGTCCATGGACAAGGACCCGGACCACCCCCTGTTTTTATGCCGAGAGCACACCCCTTGCTTTGGTCCGGGACTATACTCCAGGACAAGGTCCCGGACCATGTGTAATTTTCACCCGAGAGCTATGTTTGCAATTGGTCCGGGACTTAGGGTAAGGACCAAGTCCCGGACCACCCCAGAAACCTACAGAGAGTGTTTTAAAGGTTGTAAATGATGGGGGTTTGAATGTTAATGATGTTATAAGATGTTTAGGCCTTGTTTGGTGACATGTAAAGGCCCTAGGAAGTGTGAGAAAGTCTTAGAAGTGATTGAGAAGTGAGAACTCAAATTAATAAAAGTAAACCGAGAAAACGGGATAACGGGGTAATTACAGGAGTAACATTTTATTATGTTCCGTATGATATTAGTATTAATAATAATGTTGAAACATTATCAGAGAACCGTGCGTGACCCGAGCTTGGTGAGATGACACAGTAAAAGTAAAAACCCCGGTGAAAGGTATGATTTTCTCATGCCCCGTATGCTAACCAAGTTACTCTGATTTGTGTGTTTGTGTGCCGGCTTAATCAAGATTAAAGCATGAAAATAATCCCTTGTTTGATTATATGCCTTGATGTATGTTGAATGAGCTAACATACCTGTATGCCGGTGTGGTCTAACTTAGTGCATAGACCGACTCTTAGTGAGTACTGATTGACTAGAAACCCGTTGAACGGGTAGTCACATAACCAATGGTATTATGCAAACACACACAAGCTATCGATTAAAGTATAACGATAACACAAACATATGAACTCCCTAAAATGCGAGGAGATGTACGGGTTGAGTATATACCCGATAACGGTTAGAGAACCTTATTGAAACAACCCACGAAATAAATATGAGTGGAGAGATAAATGACCTCCATCGAGAGGGTTGAAGTTAGTCTAATAATGTAAACATATAAGAAAGGTAAAAGAGACCTAAGGGACTATGTGACTCCCTTGAGATACGGTCGACCTCTTATATGAGGATTTTACCCGGTATAAGAAAATCCTAATGTATAATCATATGATTGTGAGGGTAACCCTTAAACCTAAGATTACCCGAATTTAAGTAAAGTTCCCAAAGTCATTAGAAACATCGAGAATGATGCTTCTAGACTAATATACATGATATTATTATAACTCCAGAGAGGAGTGTATGGGAACGAGAGTAGTCCGAGAGTAGTCGGACCTAAGTAAAAGAGATAGGAACTAAGAGAGAGTTCCGTGAGCTAGTTGAACCTTCCCACCATGCTAGACCCAGAGTAGGGTCGAAACCGGGAAGTAAGACTATGCTAGAGAGCCATGAGTTTTGGCTTAAGTATGTAATAAGAGTAACAAGCGTGACGTAGGAGACCTGTAGTGTCTCGAGAATCTACAAGAGCTTGAGTATGAATAACCCAAGAGTGTGGGTGAGAACGAGTATAAATAACCCGAGAGAAAGGGGTGAGTATATGTATGAGTAACCCGAGAGAACGGGTAAGTATAAGAATGAGTAGCCCAAGAGAATGGGTGTGTATACGAATAAGTACCCGAGAGAGCGGGTGAGGTATTGAATAAGTAAACAAGGCATAGTGAGGAATAACCCTCAATGCCTAAGAGTAACCAGTTACCACTAACAACATTGTTATGTTAGTTAGGAATCGTGTTCCGTGATTGGATGTAGATTCCTTGTGTGATATACATATATATTGTATTGCCATGATGCATGTTGTTTGATTAAAATGAACTCCATGTACATCCGACCCAAAGTAGTCGGCGTACCGCGGTTAGCACGCGGTATATGCGAATTTCATGCGCAGCGTAAGCTGACCCCCTAGGGGGAACGTTTTTAGTGTGCAGGTACCTGAAGCTGACCGCCGTTCGAGAGAGTAGGACGGGGACTGCTGTGAGCATGGGTAGTTAGATTGTAATTACTTATGCGTTGAATGAGGTGTAAGTCCGAGTATGTTATCGGCATCCGTATATTGTAGACTCGGTATAGTAGAGATATGATTGAGTATTGTATTTGTATGAGATACTCGGTTGTTCCAGTTCATCAGACCGTTACGGTATGTAAGAAAGGCCTGGTTAGCCACATGGGTGGCTAATGGCGTTGTTTCACCCCCTCGTTGTAATTAGAGTTCCGCTGCGTGAGTAGGAGTAATTAGTAACAGTTTAAGAGGTAATGACGAGATTAACGGTTGGGGTGTCACACCAGCATTCTCACATAAAGCAAAGTAGAACACCTCTATGGATGTGTAGCACATAGCGATCACGGTTCCCATTTCTATGCTCATCCATTTGTCCAGAGGTGCTGGGCCGTCTTCACTGAAACGTAGTTCCCTCAGCATCTCGTTGTATCGCGTCAGGTTGAACATGTTCTTATACGAATACTTTACGGACTCGATGTTTTTCATTTCATGGAACAATGACTTGCGCACTTGCTTCCAGTGATCCTGATCTGTGTAAATGTGATATGCCACTACCATAAACCCACAATTACCATTTGGGAGAACATCAATATCCAGTGATATATTGATAAAGGTTTGTCTAGAACTCTCCAAAGTATGGGAATGTATCCATAGATATGAAGCGTGCAGGAGCTGATGATCTTGTATTGAAGGATCTTCCAGCGGATGGAGCTTCTTGGGATTGGCTTACCCGTGGTCGGTCACGCTCCCAAGTCGAAGGTTCCTGCCGGTTTGGTCTAGATGGCCCTGGAGGTCTGCCAATCCCTTACTGCTCTATTGGTTCTCCCAAGTAGCATGATAGATATGGATGGATGAAAGTGTGAATGTGGCCGTAACATCTTGCCATCAGTGCTGGATCCTCTAACTGTGCCACCTCAGCAACAATAGTTTGCCACCTCATTTGCTCCGTTTCTTTGTAGTCTAGCATTTGTGCTGCTGATTCATTATTCTTCCAACTCAGAGTGTACCAAAAATGGTGTACATCTCTCATGGAACATAGAATACCATGATCCAGTATGGCGTTCAACCTACATGTACATGGTAGTCCATGTGACGTCACCTTATCACACCCACAGAGTGAGCTATTCGTTCCAATGTAATCCCCTCTATCAAGCTCCTTCACTATTTCATCCAAGCATAGGACACTAACCTTCCCGATTAGGTCAACAATAGGAACCCTCATGTGCTCCTTTCTGCTTTTTGTCCTTGCACCTTCGAAATCCTTCTTTAACTCTTACTTAAGTGTTGACATGATCGTTAATTTTTGGGAAGATGACATCCAAAGTGTGTCTAGCGCTCTTCAGTCTAGCCTTCAGAGCAGAGTGAGCACTCTCAATCGTGTCACATGTTGAAGTAAACATGTTAGTTTTATTACATGGGATATGTAAGTTAAAATTTAGCAGATCATTAATCGTACCTATTTGTCATTGTGTTCCCAAAGTGTAACACGTTCTTCACCCATGCCTCTACAAGCCTTTCCTTGTACCTCTCACAAACTTCTGCCACGTATGTGATAAGTCGTGGATAGCTTGTATATGTATTTTTGAATACCTGTGGTTGGTCGTTGTACTCATCTTCTGTGCTTGAGTACACCACTGAATTCCACATTCTTACTACAGTTTCAGCCCTGCCTCTACTCCCCATGTACTTCTCGTCCTTCCCTTGGATGTTTCTGCTTATATGTCACTGACATAGAAGATGGTTTGAATCTGGAAATATCTCTTCCACGACATTCATTAGGGCCAAACATCTAATCAATGATGAATTTTTCCATATGACTTGGACCTAGAAGTATCCTTAAGTTTTGCAGAGCCCACACGTAGGTGTCCGTCGATTCGGTAACAAGAAATGCAAAGGAAATGCTGAAGTTTTTTCCAACACTTGTTGTTACGCTGATGAACTACAGCAGAGGCATCTTGGCAATGTTTGTCTTGTATGTTGCGTCTATGCCTATGACATAAGAGAATGCATGCAGAAGCTCTCATGATGTCGGGTGTGCAAAGAAGATAGAACCAAGTCTTGAAGTATCACCTAATATGTGGAAGATGACCAAAATCATGTTATATTAAGTTGACATTTCACTAAAAAAATTATCTACTAACTGAATGGCATACAACATGAGGTATCTTACTTGGCTCGGTTGTGTAGTCGAAGTAATATTTGTTTCCGACTAGATCAGCCAACAAAGTTTGCACCATTGAGCGATCATTTCTCTTGTCATGCTTTGTTTTTTGTATCCTATTGTAAATGTCTTTCCTGGTTGCGGATGTGAAAGGGTTGAACGTCATAAGCTCTGAATAAATTATGGAAGGTGGCACACCACTCGGGTTCTTTGATCAAAGATCATCAACTCCTTCTCGGTAAGTCACTTACCTACAAAATGCCCTTATGTCCACTCCGCAAGTTCGTGATTATGCCACCCACTGTGCATAACTAGCATACACTCATTTTGTGTGTAGTATCCCTTGATTCTGAAAGGGCAACCTCATCTTTTCAGTATGGATGCCCTGCGTCGAACGATAGTACCTGGTCGGTCTTGCATACGTGGTTTCCCATACCTCTCGCACGTGAAGTGGAAATCTACAGCAGTTCAGGAACTTTGAATTATGGTGTAGACGTGGTTGGGATTAGGGGTGTCCATTCGGTTAACTGAAAACCGAATTAAAAAAAAATGGTTTTCGGTTATTTTGGTTATAACCGAATTAACTGAAATTCAGTTCAATAACCGAAACCAAAATAACCGAAAACCAATTTTTTTTTCTACTTAATAACCGAAAGCCAAACCGAAAACCGAATTAGTTTCGGTTAACCGAAATTTTTAAAAGAAAACTTATAATTTTAATTCAATATTTATATATTTAAATTTAATTTTTAGAAATATTTTAGTAATTTGGTTAACCGAAATATTCTCTTCAATACCGAAAACCGAACCGAAATAAAATTCGGTTAACCGAAAACCAAAATTTTAAAAAATGGTTATAAAACGGTTAAAAACCGAAAAAAATTTAGTTCTTGGTTATAACCTAGTTAACCGAATGGACAGCACTAGTCGGCATGACCAATACTCTCTACCCAATCCTTTGTAGCCTTTTTATCAGTAAAGGTTTGATCTGTGTAGAACATATACCCTGTGTCGATCACAAGTGGTCTGTTAAAGTTCTATTGTATGAAGTCATCCATCTGTGCATGTCTACCCTGAATCTCTTCATCAAAATCATCCCAGTTGTCATCTGTGGTTTCATCACTTTCCTACAAGAAACATTAAGAAACTGTTAAAGAAAACAGTATCAACAATGGTACGATAGTGTTTTACTGTAGAAAAACATACCACGCTGGATGCTAGACTATACTCATAATCAGATTCGGAATCCATGCCGCATTAGTTAGAGGTTTATTTGAAGATGACAAGAGGGAGTGTTTGGAGAACACAAGTACGAGAGAGAATGAAAATGAAAATAAGTAGAAGTAGGAGAGTGAGTGTGTGCAGGTTATGTGGAGGAGGAACTTCTTATATAGAGGCCAAGGTGCACAGTTCATAAAGGTTAAAATGGTAACTTTTGTACTGGGTACAGTCATAGTGTACGGAAAAGTAAATGGTAATAGTGACAAGGTACGTCCTACTGATGTGAGTAAAAGTAATTGTGTTAGGTTAAAATGGTAACTTTTGTACCGGATACAGTCATAGTGTACGAAAAAGTAAATGGTAACAGTGACAAGGTACGTCCTACTGATGTGAGTAAAAGTATTATGTTAGGTTAAAACGGTAACTTTTTTACCGGATACAATCATAGTGTACACAAAAGTAAATGGTAACAGTGACAAGGTACGACCTACTGATGTGAGTAAAAGTAATTGTGTTAGGTGAAAACGGTAACTTTTGTATCGGATACAGTCATAGTGTACGGAAAAGTAAATGATAACAGTGACAAGGTACGTCCTACTAATCTGAGTAAAAGTAATTATGTCTTTTAGTGGTCAAATTTACTTTTACTGCAATGTAGTGTCAATTCAACAGATTTATCACTCTTGTCTTTATCAAGGACAAGGGGTGTTTAGTGTTTAAGTTCTCTACAGAGTTATCTATAGTTCAATTGTGTCTTTTAGTGGTAAAATTTACTTTTACTACAATGTGGTGTCAATTCAACGGATTTATCAGTCTTGTCTTTATCAAGGACAATAATAGAGGGGTGTTCACTGTTCAAGTTCTCTACAGAGTTATCTATAGTTCAATTGTGTATTTAGTGGCCAAATTTACTTTTTTTACAATGTGGTGTCAATTCAACGGATTTATCAGTCTTGTTTTTATCAAGGACAATAATAGAGGGGTGTTCAGTGTTTAAGTTCTTTATAGAGTTATCTATAGTTCAATTGTGTCTTTTAGTGGTCAAATTTACTTTTAGAAAACACTCAACCTTAATTAATCAAAGTACTTCCAGTAATAGTTTGTTGTGTGTTGAAGCCATTTTGACTGTGTGCACTCTATCAACGCTGTGGTTTCTCCACTATCATCTGTGCCCTCCAACCGGTCAGAAGATGAGGAGTCACTACTTAGAATGATAATCTCTAGGATCTTCTTCCTTGTTTTAGATTTTGCATCAGAAGTTAACGCATCAACCTGGTTTTGAATGGTGTTGGGATATTGTCTAGGAGTTGGCGTTGAGTAACCATTGAATAGGGCTTCATCATTGTAGATGAAATTACCGGACCCTTTTTCTTTGAAGAAATCAGTCTACATCAAAGTCGGTGAGCACATCTGTGCCTTCTGACCGGTCAGAAGATGAGGAATCACTACTTAGAATTATAATCTCTGGGATCTTCTTCTTTGTTGTGGACTTTGTATCAAAAGATGATGAATAACTGCCTAACATTATAATCTCTGTCATCTTCTTCCTCATTGATACTTTACTTTTGGAGGATGAACCTTTAGATATGAAAGATGTTGGTGTCATCCGGACTGGCTTTCTTTTGATGGATTTTTGTGCTTTCAGTGAAAGTTCCTTCTTGGGCGCCATTCTTAGTGATGATTCGACAATATTTTATGACTGAAATCAAGTTGTGGCGTAAGGTATGAAGATTCCACTCAGTGAGTAAGTAGACAGATTTTAAGAGCAAAAAGTGATGGACGAATTGGTTGGGACACCCATACTTCCTTTTATACTATCAGCGTAACGGTCACTAACGTGCCCAATGGCTAGTTCAACGGTAACTTTTGTACCAGGTACAGTCATAGTGTACGTCCTACTGATGTGAGTAAAAGTAATTGTGTTAGGTTAAAACGGTAACTTTTGTACCGGATACAGTCATAGTGTACGTTGGGCATGTCAGAGACAGTTATCATTGTATTATAAAAGGGGGTATGGGTCTCCCAACCTACTCATCCCTTATCTCCTGCTCTCAACATCTTTCTAATTACTCCCTAGGTGACTTCTTCATATCTTACGCCACACTTTGGTTTCCTTCATAAGCTTCTGCCAAATCATCCTGCAATTGACCATCGAACAGAGTTTCCTTTCAGTTTGCACGTTAACTATGTAGCTACTTTCGGCCATCATGGTGCACAGTTCGAGCGAAGGATGGGGCATAGCCGCGTAGAAGTAAGTATGTCATATCCTAGTAATCTCTGTGATTTACAACGACGAGTAGTTCGTGCTCTACGGTCCCTCCTTGGCAGAATAAACATAGCAACAATGGTGTATTTGGGGCAAGAGGACGACTACGAGTGGACTTTTGTGCATGTACGAACTGATGCGTCAGTTCGTCGGATGATGGAAAATTATATGGAGTACAATGATTTCATGGAACATATTCCATTACTTGTTATTTATGATCCTATTAAGCCTGATGATGATGATTTCCAACAGCAAGAACCAACTTACGAGATGCGATGTAATATAATAGGACAACGAATAGACTGACAATGGTCAGGAAACAATTAGGTTACTGGTTATTGCGTAATTGATGTTGTTAGAAACAATAATTTAAATAAATTTACCGTTTTTAACCCAGTTACTTTTACTGACATTCGTTCCGTTTTTTTAACCCGTTTTTTCAACTCTTACAACGAAGGAAAACACACTTTGGAATGTGATGTGAAGGTATCTTCTTTAGAGAAAAAAAATAATTGACATTCTCAAACAACTAATAAGTTACATATTACATAACTGCGAATAACATTAAAAAACTTGATCAACAAACCATCCAAACTATAGAATCATACAAACCATCCAAACTGTACCTTAAAACAACAATAACATAAAACCCTAAACTACAGCGCACCGTACTGGTGATAGTATGAATCCCATACAGATAAGGTGCTGAAGATCTCATCTATCCCCTGTTCTGTTGTCCTCTGTTCCTGCTCTGGCATATCCTCACGGTAGTAACGTCAGTCCTATCTACGGTTCCGAGAAAGTAAGGCCTACCAATCTCAATTGCCTCACTCATGAGTTGCTACATAATACATGTATTAAGTTAGCCTAATACTCACTAAACAATAACACCAACTGAAATTATTTAAGAAGTGCAACTTACTAGGGCGGGATCTGGCCGATGAACAAAAGTGTTGTTATACGTGTCAGGATTCAGGATCTTTGGATGGCTGTGTTTAACTTACCAATCCAAATAATCTCCGTCGCATGCATGCAACACCACCTTTATCTTAGTATACCCCGGAGTAGCACCACACTCTCGTGTGGTGTCCCACACACTATACATAGCGGGTACACACATTTATAGGATCCTTTTATCCCTTTTGCTTCGGATCGGATGTTTGGTCTAATAAGGGGAGGTGGGATACACTGAACATACCCAAATCGGCAAAGACAACGCTTTGGCATGTGTGGCTCATTCACCTTCATGTACTGCAAGGTGCCCCTGTACCAAGTGCGGCCCAAGTTCTCATTCACCTTCTCTCGACCGTAGGGCAACCAATCAATCTACATTGCAATTGTTGTACTACTTACATTTATTGCAGTTAGAGCATCAAGATGCTTGCGGTAGTTCTCCAGCAACTGTTTATCTTTCTGCTGGAAGGTGGATCTGACCCATCTCATAGCCCACGGTCTATCATCCCCATCATGCCAATCAGCACTACCTGTTGGTCTAAAAGTGGAGAAGTATACATATATCCAGCACTACGGAAATTTAAAAAATAAATTATGCCAACTGTTAATTTGAATTAATGAAAATTTATTAGTCCTAGTTGTACATCAAAACACTTACCTCGAGAAGGGTCAAACAACCAGTAATGCTAGTAGAATCATCACAAGATGCTATCACCAGCTGGCGATACAACCATGCAAGAGTACGTGCTCCCCAAGCGTACTTCTGTAGCTTCACATGTCGGCTCATGGGAGAGACTAACCAGAATGGCAGAGGACTTATGCGTCCATGCCCCTTCCCAGCAAAGATGGTGGTACCGATCGCGTAGTATAGTCCACCACATGCCTACTTCATAGGCAGATTCTTCCCGGTCAAACTCCACTGAATCAGTGGACATATCTGAACAGCACCAGTATGCCACATGTAATCCATCATCGTCTGAACACCATTGTCAAACTCTAAACACTTAGCCATCGTCCCCTTAAGCTTTGTGTTTGACGGGTCCCCCAGAATCGATCAACCAACGATAAGGATCATCAGTATTCGCCACACATCATGCAGTGTGATCGTCATCTCTCCAAAGGGCATATGGAAAAAGTTGGTGTCCGGCTGCCACCTCTCCACAAAGGCAGAGATCAATGACATGTTATTGAAAGGCCATGTGATCTCTAGCAGATAATGCAGGCCTGAATACTTACGCACATTCATTCCCCTTTTGCAAGGAACCTCGCTGAACGGTCAGTTCATGATCAAACTGTTTTGGGATTTAAAACTGTTTCGGGCTTTAAATCCCAAAACACCCCGGTCCTAGATAATTACCACGACGTTTACACACACAAAGTAATTAAATCTACTTGATAAAGTGAAAGATAAGAGAGTAAATACCTTAGTCATTGACCAAAGGTCAACAACAACATGTCCCTTGAAACTAGTGATGACACTAGTCAGTAGTGGACCACCAGGTACAGACACATCTTTAAGCCTCCAGTGAGTGGGAACAACGGGCTCCATACTGAGAGCAGCTTCCTCATCAGTCGCGCTCTCATGATCAGGGTCATCCTCCTCCTCGTCCTCCTCCTCATCAGGATGATGACCGACCTCTCTACCAACAGCGTCTCCACCAACGACGTCCTGAGGATCGATATCCATGTCAACCAGTAGAGCGTCCGGATGGGTACGGAGGTCATAATAGCTACCCCCAGCAGAATTCTGTGCCTTCACATGCTCCAGGTGGTGGCTACCCTCAGCCTCTATAGCATAGCTGGAGCTATGGAGCTCGGCCGAATCCACATAAGACCAACCACCAGAAGATGAAGCCACTGGCATGTTCAACCGTGGTATGTGTGCGTAAGCGTCGAAATCATCCAATGACTGGGTAGGGGATGGGGCCATGACAGGCTGCTGTGGGTGGAAAGATGAGTGGCGTGGAGGGTCAGCATGACTATGATGTCGGTGGAAAGACGAGTGCCGTGGAGGATCAACATTACTAGGTCCGGCTTATCCAGCGCCGCGCGCATGACGATACGAAGCCGTCATTCGTTGCTTCACATTCCGGTCTTTCTTCTTTTTGCTGTACACGTTCTTGATAGCTTTATTCAACTTATCAATCACTACACAAGTTGAACAAAACACAATTAAAGATCAGCTATAAAAGTAAAACAAAAAACGCAAATCAAAGTGAACACTTAAATAACATAAAACTGAAGCGATAATTAACAACATAAATGAATAAAAAACGTAAATCACATATGTGCGAGCCTTGCGAATAGGGTCGGGTCGACAGGCGGGGCAAGCCTTGCGAACTCGTGTCGACAGGCGGGGTGAGCAACGCCAGGTCGTGTCGACTCCCGGGGCGACCCTTGCGAGCTCATGTCAACGCGCGGGACGAGGTAACCATGTTCGTGTCGTCGGGTGGAGCAAGGCGCGGGGTAGCGGGGCGGGATGCAACTCGTGTTGATGCGCGGAGCGAGGCTTTCCAGGTCGTGTCGATGCTCGGGGTGAGAAGACCTATCTCATGTCGACAGGCGGGGTGAGACGTGGGGCGAGACGACCTACCTCGTGTCGACGGGCGGGGCGAGGCACGGGGCGGGTTGTGACTCGTGTCGTTGCGTGGGGCGAGGATGTACAGATCGTGTCGATGCCCGGGGCGAGGCGCAGTACCTCGTGTCGATGAACGGGGTGAGGCGCGGAGGTAGTGTCGACGGGAGGGGCGAATCAACCCAGGTAGTGACGGCGGGAGGGGCGTTTAGCTCAGGCAAATTTTCCAGTTTTTTTCAGTTTTTTTTAATTGTGCAATGTAGATCTAGCTCAATTAGAGTTTAATTTGAAAAAACTAACAGCGGATTCATACTCAGGACACCAAATCTATAACTTGGAAAAAAAATTTAAAAAAACTCACCTGAATTTTTTCCGGCGGTGGTGCTGCAGTGGTCCGGCTGGTGGTCAGGGACGGCTTCGACTGCTCTGGCAAGGGCGGGCAGAGGGGAGAGTGGGAGGGAGAGAGAAAGGAAGAGAGATAGAGGGAATGTGAGAAATGAATTTTTTTTAAACTAGATAACACTATATAAAGCGGAGTGTTTTATACCAAACTGACATTTTCAACTTCGATTTCAGTATAACGTTTTCTATACTGAATGTACAACAATGTTTATAATTTAATCAAACGCAACATAAAATGTTGTTTAATAATGTGGAGTCACAATTATAACGTTCAAACGCAATAAGAACGGGTTTAACGTCTTTTATTACCACTTTTCATATTTTTTACGGTTTAAGCTGATGAAAAGATTTTTTCGAAAAACAAAAGTTACAACAGTATGTTATAACATGTTTGCAACGTTAATATGACTTTAAAAAAAATTTTACTGCGGTGATTCGTAATTTTGTACTACAAATAGCAACCCAGATCTACAATTTATAAATAAATGAAATAACTAATACGAATTTAACATTAACTAAACAACAATCTAAATGTAAAAAAATGCATAATAATATAACAACATTTCTACATTAAATTAAGACAAATAGACACCAAATTGGTAGATCTACAACTTATAAATTAAGTGAAATAATTAAATATGAATTTAACATTAATTAAATAACAATCTAAATGTCAACAAAATTACATAATAACATAACAACATTTCCAAGAGTTGACACCAAATTGATAGATTTAAACTTCATAAATTAAATGAAATAAATAATTTCAAATTTAATACTCCCTCCGTCCTGAATTTACCGTCCTGTTTACTTTATGGCACGTTTTTCCACTTCAATATTAAGCATATAAGATAAAATAATTTTATAAAACTAAAATTTGTAATATATAGTTTAACATGTAAAGAATCATATGCAAAACTTAAATTTTAAAAATTATTTTATCTTATATGTTAAAAAATTGAAGTCAAACGACATGTCCAAATAGTAAACAGGACGGTCAATTCAGGACGGAGGGAGTATTAATTAATCAACAATCTATATGTCAAAAAAATTACATAATAATATAACAAAATTTCACATTAAATTGAGGGAAATAGACACCAATTGGTAGATCTACAACTTATAAATTAAAATGAAATATTTCATTACGAATTTAAAATTAATTAATCAACATCTACATGTCAACAAAATAACATCATAATATAACAACATTTCCTCATTAAATTAAGGCAATTGAACACCAAATTGATAGATCTACACTTTATAAATTTAATGAAATAATTAATTATAAATTTAGCATTAATTAAACAACAATCTAAATGTCAAAAATATATATATATATAAATATAACAACATTTCCACATTAAACTAAGGCAAATAAACACCAAATTGGTAGATCTACAACTCATAAATTAAATTAAATATTAATTACGAATTTAATATTAATTAAACAACAATATAAATTTTTGGAAAATTTACATAATATAATAACATTTCCACATTAAATTAAGGCAAATAGACACCAAATTTGTAGATCTACAACTTATGAATTAAATGAAATAATTAATTTCAAATTTAACATTAAGTAAACATCAATCTAAATGTGAAAAAATTACATAATAATATAACAACATTTCCGCATTAAATTAAGGCAAGTAGACAACAAATTGATAGATCTACAACTTATAAATTAAATGAAATAATTAGTTATGAATTTAGGATAATTAAACAACAATCTAAATGTCAAAAAAATTACATCATAATATAACAACATTACCACATTAAATTAAGGCAATTAGACATAAAATTGGTAGATCTACAACTTATAAATTAAATGAAATAATTATTACAAATTTAGGATAAAATAAAAAACAATCTAACTGTAAAAAAAATACATTATAATATAACAACATTACCACATTAAATTAAGGCAATTAGACACAAAATTGGTATATCTACAACTTATAAATTAAATGAAATAACTAACTACGAATTTAATTCAAATAACGTTAATCTAACTATCATAAAACTAATGTAAAACTAGAACAACATTATCACCTTTACTTATTTGGAAGAGTTAATTGGGAATATAAGAACTAATTAAACAAAAAATAATATTACTAAACAACTAATATATTAAGCATAGTGATTAGAACTAGATAAACAATACAAAATTAAGAAAAAAAAGTATAAAAGTAAGGTAACTTACTTAATCTAACTCGGATGTGGAGAGGAGATTAGGAGGGAAGTTAGAGATTTTGGAAATTGTTAGGGAAACAGGAAGGAGCGGTGGCAGCTTTTATCGCCGAAATAGCTGGCAGAAACCGCCCTAGGGCGAGGTGATTTCTTCGCCAGAACAGGATAAGGCTTATCTGAACGAAATCGGAAATCTGGATGATTCGACAGCCACGATTGAGTTTCAGGATTGTGGATAAGATGATGAACATGGCAAAGAAGCCGCCCTGATACTGGTCAGTTTCTGCTTGGCGGAGCCAGAAACCGCCTCAGTCCAGGGCGGTTTCTGTCAAAAATAGCCTGAAACCGTCTCATCCTAGGACGGTTTCTCAGAAACTGCCCGATACTAGGGCTGCTCTTTTGCCACCGTTTGATACATCCGCGTAATTTTCTGGAAAAAAAACACCACTGTTAATTTTTTTCTTCACAAATCGACATGTTTAAGAAATTTTCCAACAAAGTCAACCGTCGTATCAAAAAAGTATGACATTGTACCATACTTGACAATAACAATACTCTCTCCGTCCCCTTTTGACCTTCTCCTTCACTATTTGGACATTCGTTTGACTTCAATATTTAACATATAAGATAATATAATTTTACAAATCTAAGTTTTGCAATGGAATCCTTATATGAAAAACTATATGTTGTAGAAATTTATTTTATAAAATTATTTTATCTTATATGTTTAATATTGAAGTGGAAAAATGTGCCAAAAAGCAAACAGGAAGGTCAATATGGGACGGAGGTAGTATTATTAATCAAAAGTGTTATAGTGTTGATAAGTTATTAATTAAACTATATACTTTTATATCAGGAGTAATAAAAATTTGGGAATTTTCACCAAATACATCTGAGGTTTGGCCGATTTTCATAAAATACCCCTGCATTTTCATAATTAATATGATATACCCCGAGGTTTCATTTTTAATATGAGATGCCCTTCCGTCTATTTTTCCACTTGACGTCCGTTAACATTTACTGTTTTTGCCCGTTTTACCCTTACCCATAGTTTTTACGTGATACCCCTGCGTTTTTATAACGGCTAGTTTTATGAAATACCCCTACAATATTGCAATGGCTAGTTTCTCCAGATACCCCTGAAACCACATTTTTTACCAAATGCCCCTGTATTTGATAACGGCTAGTTTTTTTACCTATAAATTCAGAAAAAACACAACACATCGGTTGGAATTTCATTCAGATTCACAGCATGTCTTCCTCACAATCTAGCTATTCAATCACTGCAGCTGTTGAAGGTAGACAATGCAATTGTGGAAGAGAACCTGAAGTGCTTGTTTCAGAAAAATACACTTCATCAGGAAGAATGTATTATAAATGTTTACATTGCAACAGATGGATAGATTGGGCAAAATCACAACTGATTCAACAAAATCAAGCAACAAAATAGCATCAGATTCCTAGCCAGTAGCTTCACATTCCCAACCAGCAAAGCTTAGAGGTAGTTAAACATGAGATGATGAAGATCAAGGAGGAAGTGAAGGACTTGAAGATGCAAATTCAATGGGGTATGAGGGTAGGAGTAATTATATGCATGTTCTTTGTATTATTGCTGCTGAAAATGTAAACAAAATGCAAGTGTTGTAACAAAATCAGAAGTATAATAAAATTGTTGCTTTTCAGCTTCATCACTTCACATAGTGCCAACAACTTACACATTAAGCTGGGCACTTTCTTAGTTCCACACTATGTTAAAAAAGATACAAGTATGTTCCCCACTTCATAATATGTCCAAAAAACATATTACTTTCCCACTTCACATCATGTCCAAAAAACAGATTACTTTCCCACTTCACATCATTTCCAAAAAACAGATTACTTTTCCACTTCACATCATGTCCAAAAAAGAGATTATTTTCCCACTTCACACCATATGTCAAAAAAAGATACTATTTTCCCACCAATCCAAAAAGAGATCACTACTAAATATCACAATCCAACATTCCAAATACCAAAAAGAAGTAGAGCCTGTTTTTTCTTCTTAAATCAAATCCCTCTTGAATGCAATAGTCAGTAAGAACTGACAGAAAATGGTATCTCTCAAGAAATATATCCCATTGTTTCAACTCAATCTCTCCAAACTCCTTGCCAACATAATAAAGTCCATTATTGTAGAGCTTAGCACACTTAGGTTCATCTGAGTCACTCAAGTCCAAGTCTTGATACTTGGTTTCTTCATTGTAGTCATATCTGATGGACTCTCGGTCATGTATGTTCTCTTCATGAAGAGGACAATCAGAAGCATAATCTGTTTCATCACTGTCTTCAGATTCACCAACAAATTCTGTATCTTCTAGGTCACTTTCGAGAAGGTCATTTGTACCATCAAACAAATTACAATCCCTTTTTGAACCCCTACTATTTCAACCAAATACAGTTTCAACTAGGATTTCGGTAGGATTTTCAGCAGGAGTGCAATCAGCAAGATCAACCTATTCACTTCCAGATGCAAATTCAAAACTCACTTCTTGGCTCTCTTCTCTTTGTAAATGCTGGTCATAGAAGGCTTCCTCTTTTGTTTGTTGGCCACCCTTTTTCTTATGGGGTTTTTAGAGTGAGACTGAGTGCAATCAGCTAGAGGTGGGCGAGAAGGGAACTTTTGGTGTTGAGACTAAGGTGGCAGCTGTGTTTGAGCATCAACATGTGGTGGGATATGTTGCTCCCCGTCCACGTAAGTGTACTGTGAGAATGACAACTCATCATAAGGGTCATCCTCAAAGTTTATGTGAGAGGAATTCTTCATGATTGGAACTTCATTTTCACTGTCACCCCCCACATTCATATCACTGGGCGCTCCACCTTTATCATTATCAGCTGCTTCACCTTCATCATTTTCAGCTACTCCACCTTCATCGATTTCAGCTTGATCATTATCACCAGCCCCACCTTGATCATTATCACCAGCCCCACCTTGATCCCTATCCTCAACCTGATCATCAGGAACTACTTGAAATTTTGCATCAGTGTAATTCATTATAACATACCCCACTGTACTACCATCTTCAACTTCAATAACAGGCACCTCCATGCTTAATGAAATTTCCATCAATATTTCTTCATTGTCTTTCAATTCAAACTCACTGTCAGATAAAGAACCCAATGATTCTTCAAAAACATCAACATTGGCTTTTTCTTCTTCCGTGATCATGTTAGCCAATGTAACAAACTCAGAAGCATGGTCACTATCTTCAACATATATGACAATTTCAGAACCCCTACTGTGATGATCTCTTATCATCTTTTTCACCTTATTATCACTATCTACCTCAATCCTCTTTTTCTTCTGTCTGATTTCCCACTTATAGTATATCAACGGATTTACAGGAGGATTACACTGCTGCTTTACTGAAATACCCCTAACTTCTAAAACTTAATTAAATGATCTATTAATGATCTAATAAGACTAATAATCATCTTGATACCATTGGGGAACAATCTAAGATCTCAACAAGGCAAAAACATGCCTTAAGATCGGTAAAGCCAAAAATGTGCTTTAAGAAACCATAGAGATTGTATTACCTCAATTAGGATCCAAAGTGGATTCCTAAAGTATTATAATTAAGTAAGTAACACAATAAAACCATTCTCAAAGAAAACCAAGCTCAAAAACATGTTCAAACACAAATTGTGCTTTAAAACTCCTTATAGCACGTTTTTAGGAAAATTGACTTTATAAGTGGGTTTTGAGTGGTGTTAGGGGCTGGATTACACATTGTTATACTAATGTACTATAATGTACCACATTAGAAGGTCTAATTCAAAGTTTTTCAAAAAAATCAGAAATATGTGCATTGGTTTGTGAATAGTACTTTTATAACACTTATTTTCTTAATCTAGTCAATGGTCAAGCCAAGGCCCTTGACTTTGACCACCCATTGCCGCCTGTTTAAGGCTCCCTCCTTATCCATTAGCCAGCCCCAAAATATCTAAGGATGAGTCATAAGTGACTATTATATCTAAAGTAAGATAATCTTACCTTATAAGCTTATTTTACTCTTTCTCTTTCCTCTCACCCTATTCCAAACGTGAGTTCAGCAACCAGACCCTCCATTCCTTCATTTTTGAGCTAGGAAGCAGCCAACTTCAAAGAGCAACTCCCATGGCATAAGGTAAACATTCAAAACATGTTATATGTCATTCTCTTCATATTTTCTTCCTCTTTCCATTAAGCTAACTTCCAACCACTTCCATCCACTCATCTAAAACGAGTTGGTGTTCAAAGGGAAGGGGGAATCTCGGCTGAAACTCAATATTCAAGGGGGAAGCAAGCTTGCGACCTAATTAAGGTAAAAATGTGCTTTAAACACCTAAACCATTGTCCTCTTCATTTCCAGTTGGAAACCTTAGTTTCTTTGGCTTATTTTCTCTCTTTTACATGTTGGTTCAATTGGTATATCAAGAGCATCAATTCCTAGCCAAATCCATGCCAAAAACACCATTTTTGGCATTTTAAACAAGGTAAAACCTAGCCTTCTTCTATCCTGATCATTGGCGATGATATAGCCTGGTTTAAAGAGTGTTTTGACACCTTCTTTCTGTTGGAAAATAGGGGCGAGAACAGTTTGTGAAAGCCTTAAGAATTTGAGGTAAAAATCTTGGTTTTAATGACTTATGATTATCCTTATGGTTAGTTCAAGTTTGGAACTTGACTATATCTTAAATTTCTTTTCAAAACATGTTTAACAAACTGTGGAAAATATTCCCTAAGCTTCCGTGGCCAAACAATGCCTTAAGGAGCTTATAAATCAAGGTATAACATTCTTAATCATATATTTATGCTTTGGAGCCTATATTATATGTGTACTGTGAGTAGACAGTTTATAATAGTCATTTTAGCTTCAAAAATGACTAGGAAATGTTATAGAAACCTTGAATAAATTAATTAAGTGATTAACTAGCATAATTGTCAAATTTAAGACATTATGTGGAAGTTTGGTAATTAATGAAGAATTCTATGTGAGGGCTGAGAGTTTACAATGTTTTTGGTAAAATTTAAATGTAATTTTATGTTATAAAGCAAGGTTGTAATAAGGCCATGTCATTAGGCCATTTTACTTAAGTTTAAAAGCTTATTTAATTTAATTTATGTACTTACTATTAAGTTAGGGGTCAAAGCCATAAATAAACAAAAATTAGAGGGTTGTAGGTGAATATAGCCAAAAATTAGGATTTAAAATGAATTTAAATAAAAATTATAAGATTTTATAAAGTTTTGGGGTGAAATTGTTAATACTGGAAAGTTTGGGGTAATTTCTGTAATTACCGAGAAAGTGGGGTCAAAATGATGTTTGGAAGTCAAACATTGACCAAGTAGAAGACTTTGACCAGATTTGATGATTTATTAAGTTAATTATTATCAATTTATACTAAACTATATAGTAAATTGTAAAAATTTACATAGCATATGGGGTATATATGAGATTACCGAAAGTTTTGGGTATAAAATGGTATTTTATACACCTATGAGTTATTAGGAATTTATTTGGTGGAATTTGGGGTTATAATGAACTATATATGTATAATATATAGTATTTATATCATTGTTACATTTTGGATAAATATTTGGGGTGGAAATGTAAATAACCGAAAGTATATGGTTAGGAATGATATTTATAACCTTTTGGTATAGTTTGGTGATTTTTAGAATAATATAAGAGGTTTTAATAAGATATGTGTATAATATATAGTTTTAATGACATTAGAAACTATATACTATAAAATGGGGTCATTTGGCAAATATAGAAAGTTAAGGGGTGGAGATTAATTTAGAATAGACCCTAGGGTCTGTTCGGTAATCTTTGGGGTATTATAACCATAGGTTATAATTATATTAAGGTTATAAGATAAGGTATATGTTATAAGTGTAACAAAGAAATAATATCAAGGGGTTGTTTTGTAATTTCTGAAAGTTAAATGAAATTAAATAAAAACGGAACAGCATAGCTCTATTTGGTATTTTTATAACATAGGTTATAAATGATTTATTGATATAAATATCATAATATATGTTATATAACTATAATGTAACATTATATAAATAATGTGGTGGATTTTGTAGATATTAGAGAACATAAGTGATGTTCGGTAATAATGAGTGTTTTAGAATAAGAATTTAGAATATGGTTTATAATATTATAAGGGTGGTAACATTTATAATATAAGAAATATTCATTAAAGAAGAATGAATATATTATTAAAACTTACCATATAATAAATGGTCCCATAATACATATATATATATATATATAAATATATGTTATGGAGTGAGAAATATAATATGGTTCAATAACCATATAATATTATAAGTGGGATGATATAAGATAAGGAGAAAAGAATTATAACATTAGTTAAGGAAATTCTGATGTTAAATGTGTACATGAAATAATAAGGATTTATATATCTCAAAGTATTTTAAATGTGAAATATACCACATTTTGCACTTGGATAAAATAACCTTAGAGAAATAAATACTAAGGCGGGATGTATAATATATGATAAAGATTATACTTGCAATATAGTTTCAAAACTATATAATATACAAGTGTATCATAATATACATGCGATAATGAACGTATAAGTTTAAGTATATTAATATACTATGATGTAACTATGCATGTACTATAACGTTTACGTAAAACTAATCCCAGATTAAACCGAAAATCCGAGAGACGTTATTAGTGGATAACGGGGAATGAACGGGAAGGGATTAGCGACGGTACGGGGTACCGTAGATTAATATTGTTGTACGAGATGCTAGTACGTAGTGTGATACATATTATTACATTGTTAGAGGCGTCTCGAGAATCACCAGAGGATTTAGCTGATTCATACTCCAGTTCTATAATCCCGGTGCACGGTATGTTATTATGTGGCTTGATTGTCTCTGAGGATTTCCTCAGTTCAGACATTGTGTGAAAATCTGTGTTAAGATTGAATGTCTGCTTGTGTGAATTAATATGTGTGACTTGTGTATTAACGCTGCTTATTATTATTACTGTTGTGCGATAACAGTACCGTTCGTATATATGAACATATTTATAAAACGAACTAGCGGCTATGATGCTATCTTATATGTGTAATATAAGGAATGTAAGAAAAACATTGTAAGCATTAGGATAGTAAGATATATATTATCCGAGACTTATATACGGAGCATTGACCTTTTTAACGCCGCTCTCGTATCTAACACTGGATCCCGAGTCGACATACTCAGGATTGGACTAACGACCTTAGTCTGCTGTGTTAGGAAAATGGTAATGTGATGCGATGATATAGATGAGTTAAACAAGAGGATGTGGCTCTTGGGGTGAATTGTGATCAGTTAACGATACTAGGATGCCGTGTGGGTATCTGTAAGTATCAAGATAAATTCCAACGGACTATAGATGGTTCGTCGGTCGGAGACTCTACCGCTGGAGTGGCTACTGCCGTGGGTGACCCGCCATAAGAGATGGGTAACTTAGAGACACGTCGTTTTAACGAGACATTGTCATTAGGTATGACTGAACAGTTACGAACAACTATATTAGCTCGTACAATAGGCGAACATTATTTGGGCTTGTATGCCAAAGACGGGAATCTATACTTGTTTATAATCCTTGTTGTTTCGCCTTGTTGTTCATCGATTATGCTATGTAGTTATGTGATGTATGTGAATTATTGTGGATTGATTGGTTGAAATGAGTCGCTGTACTCATATGTATGTTGTGGATTGGTTTAATTGAGTCACTGTACTCATATGTATGTTTGTGAATTGGTTGAGTCGAGTCGTTGTACTCGTATGTGGATTACTGTGTATTTGATCGAGTCGAGTTGCTGTACTCGAATGTGAATTATTAAGTGTTTGGTTGAGTGGAGTCTTTGTACTCATATATGCGTTGTGACGCCTTTCAGTTGGTTTATTGTGGTGTAATATGTGAAACCGGGGCTTGTTTGCTATTTGAGTTACTGCAAAATATTTATTGCTTTATAGTTTTATATTAAACTACATGCATGAAAATGAATTGCATGCTCTCGACCAATTAACTGAGGGTCCGAGGGGGCATGATAGTCATGTAGTAGCATACTCAGCAGGGGCTGATTCCATACCATACACAAACATTTTGCAGGTATGCAACTTCCGGTGTCGACAGAGAGCGGAACGCGCTGGGTAGTTAGTTACAATTGTTTAGATTTGTACTGTCGTATTTCGATACGAACATAGAAACATTTATAGGACTGGAATATTTATAATGCTCACTAAGGTTGTATTTTACGTTGGAATGGAAAGTTAAGTCTATCTCTTGTTGTCACTGTGGGAAGTTGTTTCGTATTGTGAATATCTCAGAAAGTGCGTTATTACTTGTATGGGCGAGTAAGAACGGTGACATCAGTAGTTCGATTGTTTTAGATTACCGATGCGATTACTACGTTAAGTACGACGATTAGGAGCCGATTTGAGTAGGGGTGTTACATTTACTGCGTTGTCACGTCATGTAGTTTCATTATGAGATCCAACATACCAACACATATATAATCATCATAGATCTCATGTCTGTGTTTCACAATCAACCAGACACCATAATCATCACGCCTCATATACATCCACAAATACAATAATCGAAGACAATCAATCAAAACAGAGCAATTTAATGGCTACACTTAACTAAACAAAACTAGGAATCGTAACCATATCAAAACCGCACACCCACAAAAAAAATCGAAGACAAACTGCAAAACAAAGAAATAATACGAGATGCCCACCCATCCATATAGAGAAACAAATCGCACCTAGCTAGTCAAACTGGAAAACAAGTTTAGAGCAATCACCCCATCCGTTTTTACCCAGCCATAACAAACCCACCACACACAACCACGTATACCAAATCGTCGCCACTAGAAGAAAATCATAAACAACAAATGCTGTCAAGCTCCTGTGGCTTGGTCGGTGGAGGAGTGGTATATAGGAGCCAAAGATCCTGGGTTCAAAACCTACCCACTACCGTAATCAAAAAAAAACAAATGCTAGCTTGAAATAGGGAGAAGAACACGGTGTACGATTTGGGGTTTTGCAATTCATAATAAAGCTAAAATTTATTTATATGCTATAACTAATCATGTTTAGTTAAGTGGTTTGACACTCACGTGTTGATAAAAGAATGACCTTAATAATAGTTGTACTTCACTTTGTAAATCACCCTTAATCTGTGTATTTTATATTTTAGTTTTGTTTTAGTCTTATATATTTTAATTGTATCTTTCTTTCCTCACCTAATATTATTTATTTTTTCTAATCTTTCCACCTTTTTTATCTCTAAGAACAACAAAGACCCTAAAGTTAATTAACATGTTTATTAACATTAGCTACCTGTCAACCTAAATTTATTCTTCTAGTTTATTCATGAATGGTGTTTTATTAATTTTGATTAAGAATAATATTGTATGCTTTTTAATTGTTTTTAAGAATATAATTAAAATTTATTTTACTGTAGACCTTATACTACTAGTATTTATTATCAATATGATCACAACTTCAATATAACATTATATAAAAGTTTATTGTTAACTTCAAAAATCTGAATTTTAAAATTTGACACACCTAATTAAAAAATTTTAGATCTACCACTGGGTATATCATATTAATTCTGGAATGACAAGAGTTTTTTATAAAAATCGATCAAATCTTAGAGATATTTGGTGAAAATTCCCCGAAAATTTAGACCGGTTCCAAAACCTCTCAATGTTTCGAGTGTACATTTCGGGTTTAGCTACCGGTAAATCTCATCAACCAAATTATTCAAAATGTCCGTTGCAATTTTAATGATGAATCTGAATAGGTTAGTCATCATTAGTCATTCCATCACAAATAGATGCGGTAGATGTGAGTGACTCATTCAGTATTTTGTTGGAAGATGATATTAGAGTGAAATTACTATTCCCGATGTAATTTTTATTTAAAAATATGTGTCATTTTAGTTTTTTAATTTAATATGTAATTATTATCTAGATAAAAAAATAAAAAATATAATACATACATCAATAATTTTAAATTTTTAAAATGATAAATATTGTGAACGAAATGGAGGAAGTACTACATATTGTTCCTCCGTTGTTTTCCCTGTTTAGATTTTGCGTTGGTTTTTGACCAACTTTTATGTTAGCGGCTGAAGTATAACATAAACAAAAATAAATGACAAAAAATGGATCCAGGTGTATCCGGATAGGTGCCAACCTAGAAACAGACCCTATAGTAGTATGTGCTTAATTTAAGAAAAAAATATCCAAAATAATCTCTGTAAAAATATTTTTATTATTAACCTTATCTATACTCATTCTTAAAAATAATACTCAAAAGACGATTTTAAACTGACATCATGATATTTCAACAGTTCAAGAATTAGTGAAATCATATTTCTATTTTAGGAATTACTTCTATCAAATTTTTGTTGTGAATGACAGTTATTTGGGATTTTTTCCTTAATTTGACGTAATGACATGTTGAACCTATACCGACAAGGTTTAATGAAATATAAGAGTTGGTGTTTGTTCATTAACAGAAGCGTCATATTACAATATTAGTAAAGGGCGAACAAAAGCACTAGAAGTGAACATGGGATCTCACTCTGTATTCTATAAATATAACAGCATACGTCTTACATCATTCTCTAAAGATTACAAGTGATTTACAAACTTATTTTTCACAAAGAAAGAGACTTACAGACCAGGGATCAGGTGGAGGTGGAGGTGGATGCAGATGCTGATTGAACTTTACACACAGTTCTGCAGTTCAGACGCCATTGCCGACTCACAACTAACATAATCTCTGCTGCCTCCACATCAATCGGACCCCTCAATCTCTACAACCCTAACATTACGTGGAGGAGGCGGCCCCGCCCAAGCCACACCCTCCCCTACCTCCACTTTCGGAACAACGACAGTCAGCACTCCATTCTCAATTGAAGAGCTAAGCAGGTGAATCCGAGCGTAAGAAGGCATCTTAAACCTCCAGCTGAACCTCCCGCTTCCGCCGCCGCCGCTGATCCTTAGGGCGCGGCTGTCCTCATCAATCTCAATTTTCACACTGTCTTTCCCCACATCCGCAGGCAGATCCACTACGAAGATCAGCGCCTCCTCCATCTCCCTGCACTCTAATCGGGTCGAGACGGATCCTTCCGACTCTGACTCCATGGCGAGTTGGGAGTACGGAACCGATTGAGACGAAGCGAGGGATTGGAAAGGGAATGGGAAGTTACTGAAGAAGGCATCATGCTGGGATAAGAGACGATCCCATAGATCTGAGAGAGATCGATCCCCGTCATCGGAGAAGAAACCTCTTGGGACGATTGACATCGAGAGGGGGGAAGGGGGAAGTTTTGCTGGTTTGGTAGCTACTGGCTGTGGCAAGGTGCAGTCCGCGGATGAAAGAAGAGAGAACCAAAGATGAGGAAGATGAGGAGGCAGTGGCAACGAAAGTTGGGGAAGTGTCTAGAAGCTAGGTTCTAGACGGGACTGCTGCTCTACTCTACTTGTTGTACTCGTACATTTCTCCAGAAGCTGGGCGTGTATTTCTCTTTTTTTTTAAACTCCAAACTATATTGATCAAGCGGAAAAGTTGACTACAAAGTCTGGAAAGATGCTTCCCAACAGCAACAAAGGTGCTGAGATTTTCTAACATGTGAAGCTAGGTTATGTGCCACTAAGTTTTCTGTGCGAGGAATGTAAAACCAAGCAATATCTTGGAAACCGTGGAGATTTGCTAAAATGTCATCTAAGATCCGTGTAGATTCACCATGCAATGATGTAGATGCAGAGCCTACGAATCATCAGTTGACAATCTGAAAGCACACGTATATTTCTCGGGACGCTGTACAACACGTGCCCTAGCTCGTTAAGAAATGACGATCATGGTTCGGGTCACTCGGTTCGGGTAGAGCTGCTCAAAACCTGTCCGGTTCGGCGACCCGTCCTGGTCCGACCCGGAAAAAAGCCCGATAGGTCTGGATCTGACGGGCTGTCCGGGCGGATTTGACAAAAAAATGAGCCGAATAAAAAACCAGGCCAGGCCGCGGCAAATTTTCAAGCCCGCGGGTAGAGCCCACCCGACCCGGTTTTCAATATTATTTATTATTTTTTAAAAAATATATAAAATAATGTATGTCTTATATTATTTTATATAATACTTATATCAAAACTATATTTAATATACATACAATATAAAATTTTACTCAAATATATATAATAATGATTTTGATATTTAATATATATAATTTTTTTAATTTAAAGAATAAAATAAGTAAATAATCGGGCCGGGCGGGTCGGGCACCGACAAAGCTGGAAAAAAAAACGGGCCTACTCCGGCCCGGCCGAAGATATAAAAAACCGGGCTCGGTCTTCATGAGTAGGCCCGACGGGCCCAAAAAATCTCCTGGCCCGGCCCGAACCCCCCCCCCCCCCCCCCTCCCGATGATCACCTCTAGGTTCGGGTCGGGTTAATTTGTAGATATTCAATATTCAGTTTGGTTCGGATCGGGTCGGGTTATCTGGTTCAAATTAAAATCGGGTGACTTTGGTTTGGTTGATTTCGAGTTCAGGTGCTTTCGGTTTGGGTTAGCCTCTACATTTTTTGGTTTTTTGGGTTATGGAACAAATTCGGGTGACTTACCGCGTTATGCTTAATTGACCAAAATTTTGAAGTTCAAATTTAAGCAACCTTTATAACTTGTATTGATTTTCATATTTGGATCCAAATTCTGAAATACCCAAGAATGAGAAAAACCCTAAGTCCTGAAATGTTAGAATTCTTAAGAGTCAGGAGAGCACTGGAAGCCCCGAAAGTGTCGGGAATGGTTCTGGAAAGCCTTAGAAAGTATTGTTAAGAATGGAAACCTAGCTTAAGATATTAGAATCTGTGAGAATTGGTAGAAAACCCTAGAGAACCTTAGAGAACCCAAAAATATGCTTTAAGGTATTTTAGGTGATTTTCCTCCTTAGGGTGTATAGTTTGTAACTTGTAAATTATAGAAATGGTTATTTAGTAAGAGTTACACAAGCCTAACACTTTAGTACATAATTTACATTAACTTTAGGCAGTTATATGCAGTTAAACTTTGGAATTATAAATAGGTATTATATGTACAAGTATAAGGCAATTTTGGTACCTTTAACATAAAGAAAAATTACCTTATGATCATGGATAGGGGTGGCGAAAATCAAGGGATTAAAATACTTCATTTTAGCCCTAAGTTACACTTTGGAGTCAAATTATTGAGTAACCAAACAAGGCCTTAGTTGGTGGGACCCACAAAATCCTTAAAAGTTACTTTTTCTCTCAAGAATTAACCAGCCCATTCTAGGACCTTCTTGGCCGGTTTTTAAGTGCCACATAACCCCCTTAGTTGTCTTAATATGATTGCCTTAGAAGCTAGACCAATTAGAAGTAGACAAATGGTGTAAAGTAATAATTAAGTTAAGTTAGAAAAGTAACTTTAAGAGATAAGAGGGAACCGACTTTGGCTGGGTATATAGCATCATTTTAACCCTCTAACACGTGGGTAATGAGAGCCAAAGGGTGAGAACACTTAATTAGCCAAAAGAGAGCAAAGGGAGAAGAGAAAATTTAAAGGAAAGTAAAGGAAAGTGAAGGAAAGTGACCAAGGTGGTGGGTTCTACTGAAGGAGCTCGTGGTCCCTAGTTGCCAAGGTGTTAGTGAAGTAAAGTTAAGGGAAAATGGCTAGAGGAAACCAGGTAAATCCTATGTTCAACACTTGTTTGTTGTAAGTGCTGAATTTTGCTCAAAAAGGTGTTTTAAGGCCTTAGTGTTCAAACGGTTTGGAGTTTTTCCATAATATTTTGATAGTTGATAACTAAGATCTTTTAAGACGTTTTGGTGAAGGAATCAATGGAAAAGCATTTATAGAACTCCTTAAACAAGAAAAATGGCTAAAGATGATTTCAGGGTTTTTCTGGTGATATTTCTTGGAAGAAGTTGCTATGAAAGTTATTCTTGAGTGGGGAACGTGCCCTTGTGCTTAAAATGGTGAGTAAACATTATTAGAAGCTCTTCAAGTTCGTGGGTTAGCCTTTAGTGCAATAATTGACAAGTTATAAGTGAAAAAGGGTGATTTAAGGCTTATTTGTGTCTACTGAGACTTTGTGTGTGAAAATGAGTGTATGAACCCATTATTTCGTGGTAAAATACCCTAAGATAATATTGTTGAACTTATATGAAGGTGGGGTTCGAAGTCAACTTGGTTTGACTTAAGGTTTGTATTGTTTCAAGCATGAAATATAAGTATGTTAAGTATGAAAATGAGCTTGTTTATTGCTCTTGTGGTGGTGAACGAATGCTACTGATGTTTTGGTGTGTAATTTGATGTTTTATTATCATTGTAAAGGTGACTAATTTACTTGGAAACTTGTGGTGATTATGGAACATGTGATCATGGATACTGGTGAGCCAATTTGGCCGATTACTGATTATTTTCCCACTACCAATGAATTGTGGGCTAAGCTTTATGATCTACTCTAGGAGTTCTCTACCCTAGGGGGTGTGCACACTTAAGGACATAAGGTGAGGTGGTATTTGTCCAAGGGGCCGAGAGTTTGGAACTCTTTGTCGAAAGACCGGTACCTGAGGATTGGTGGAACTATTTTGGTGGAAACTATTATGTATATAATCCATGACACAAGGTGGAACTAATGAAACTATGAATCTGGTGGAACAGGTGGAATTATATCTTTGGTGGAATTACTGTGATTATGATTATATCATTGTTCTTGTAACAGGTGAATGGCGAAAAGGTAAATTGTGGTTGTACTGATGAGCTAGTTGTGGTGATTCTGATGAATCAATTATGGTGGTTCTGGAAGAAATATTGTGTGTATGAATTATTGTGTGTTCTTTTATTATATCAAAGGTTTTATTCACTAAAATGAATTTTACAAGTTGAAGTGGGATTTACTCAGTTTCTCTGACTTTGGTTGCAACCCCTTTCTGTGTTGTATGTGGTTTCTGGTTGCAGAGTAATGACAAATGGATGGCACCTCTGGAGAGGGACGATTACAATACTGGTCACTTTCTAGCTACTTACTTAGTAAACTCACTAGAACTGAAAGAAGGAGTAGAAGTAGTTGTTGTAACTAAACCTCCGGTGAAAGCCCTTGAATATAAAAAGCTGAGTAGGCAACCAAGGATGAGGGTTCTGCCGGTGGAGTATGTTAGGAAGTTCTTTAAACCTCCTCCACGTGATGTTTAATATGTTAACTCTAAGAACTTTTGAGTTTGGCTTTTGGAAGGTGAAACCGGTGTAATATTTTGGGGAAGATAGAGTAAGTGTGTAAGATAGATGGAAAAGGGTAATGTAGTAGTGGAGGAACTTTTGTAAAAGATGGTATGTCATCTTTGGAAGGACTTTATGTAATATATTGTAAATTATGACTTCCTTAAGTTACTTAATCTTGTAAGTGGTGTGGTGATCAATGAGTAGCCTTAGCATCCACTTTAGGTGTGGATGTGGCGGTAACATCCCTGAGATGAGTAGTCTTCCGCTGTGACAGATAGGTGTAATCTAGGCAATTAAAATGGTGGAAAATTGGGGGTGTTACAAGTTGGTATCAGAGCAGAGGTTAAAACTTAGGAACTGTTTTAAGATATAACAATCAAATTAGGATAACATAAAAAGTCTAAGCTTAAATTTGACAAGCCGGGTGAGGAAGGGGACTCTTGTGTATATAGTTGTATGGATGCTTGCTTGTTTGGATGATTGTTTGAATAACTGTTTGTTTGATATATGTGATTGCTATATTTATAGAATGGAGATCCCTCTGAGAGAGCTGGTGACAGAGGGCAAATTGAAACCTTGAGGGAGTTGACCCTTAGTATGGGCAGAATCTTAGAAAAGCAGGAAGAAAGGGCGGATGTCTCGAAAGATTTCTCTCGTAGAATTGCTGCATTGAAGCCTAGCACTTATTCTGGTGAGGAAGATCCTGTAATCCTAGAAGACTGGTTGAGGGAGTTTGACAAAGTGTTTGATATAGTTGATTGCCCTGGAGATAGAAGAGTTAGTGGAGCTGTTTACTATCTTAGGAGTGAAGCTGATCTCTGGTGGACTTCAGAAAAAGAAAGACTGCAGGGGAACCCAATTTCGGATGGGAAGCCCTTAAGAGTGCTATGAGGAAACGATTTTATCCAGAGCATGTTAGACTGCAGAAATATCATGAATTCTCAGAGCTGAAGCAACTGTCTGATGATGTGAAGACTTACCATTCTAGATTTGTGGAGTTAGCAAGGTTTGCAGCTAATATGGTGCCAGATGAAGATGCTAAGGTCCAACGCTTCATCGGGGGACTGAATTGGAGTCTACAGGAGGCGCTAAGTGTGATACCAGTGACTACCTTGCAGGAAGCTTATAGTAAAGCAGCTAACTTATACCGGGTGCAGCAAAGAAGGAGAGAGGTGCAGACTAAGCAGAAAAGGAGGTTTGAATCTGGAGCTGGTGAAGGGAATAAAGATAAGAAACCTAAGTTTGAAGGGGGGCAGCAAGGAGGTAAGATGTCATGGAATCGATCAAGTTACCCTGGGCAGAATTATTACAAAGTTAATCAAGGTCAGAAGGTTAGGCATTTTTATTGCAAATTGTGTAACAAAGATCACCCGGGAACAGAATGTTCAGGGAAACCGGTGAAGTGTTTTATCTGTGGAGAGTTGGGGCATAGATCCTTTGAGTGTAGCAAGAAGAAATATGGTGGTGGCGGTGGTGGAAATATGAGTGGCAATCGAAACCAGTTTCAACCACAAGCTAATAACCAAGGTTACTCCAACAGAGCTTACAACAATAATCAAGGGGCAGTTCAAAGATCAAATTTCAATGATAAAGGAAGTAACCAAGGTAGGCCACAACAGAAGAGTGGTGGAGAAAGTCAAGGTGGGAATTACAAAAATCAAGGGCGCATTAATGTCATCACTAAGAGTGAAGCTGATAAAGAGGGAAATGTCATAACAGGTATCGTTCCAGTTCTTAATTCAGAGGCTAAAGTTTTATTTGATTCTGGTGCGTCGTGCTCGTTTATTTCCTCTGCATTTCTAAGGAAAATAGGAGTTACACCTGTGACTGAAGTTGATATTATTGTGACTACACCAACGGGAAAGAAAGTTAAGTGCAGTAAAAAGATTGAGGGAGTGAAAATATGTTTAGATGGTAATGAGTTTGGGGTAGATGCAGTGGAGTTTGAATTGAAAGATTTTGATTTAATACTGGGAATGGATTGGTTGAGTAAGAATAAAGGGCGTATCGATTGTGAAAGACGGAAGGTGAGTTTGGTGGGAAAAGGAGGGAAAAGAGTATCTTATGCAAGTAAGAGCAAGAATAATGAGGTAAGAGTGGTATCTGCATTAAAGCTGTGGAAAGATATCAAGAAGGGATACCCAGCATTTCTATGTTATGTGCATGAGGATGATGGTAGCACAACGACTGAGGAGAAGGTGAAACCGAACCTAGGGGATATACCAGTCGTGAGGGAATTCCCAGATGTGTTTCCAGAAGAGATTCCGGGTATGCCTCCAGATCGCGAAGTAGAATTTACCATTGATTTGGTACCTGGCACTGCACCGATTTCTAAACATCCTTATAGGTTAGCACCGAATGAGATGAAAGAGTTGAAGGAACAATTAGGAGAATTGTTGAGCAAAGGTTACATTCGACCTAGTGCATCACCATGGGGAGCTCCAGTGTTATTTGTTAGAAAGAAAGATGGGAGCATGCGTCTTTGTATTGATTATAGAGAATTGAATAGGGTCACTATTAAGAATAAGTACCCATTGCCCAGAATTGATGATTTATTTGATCAACTACAAGGTGCACAAGTATTTTCCAAGATAGACCTAAGATCAGGCTATCATCAGTTGAAAGTCGCAGAGAAAGATATACCCAAGACTGCTTTTCGTACGAGGTATGGGCATTATGAGTTCACTGTCATGCCATTTGGGCTGACTAATGCACCAGCGGTGTTTATGGATTTGATGAACAGAATTTTCAGTCCATTTTTGGATAAGTTTGTGGTAGTGTTTATTGATGATATACTGGTATACTCAAAGAGTAAGGAGGAGCATGAAGATCACTTGCGTCAAGTTCTACAAACCCTGAGAGAAAAAGAGTTGTATGCAAAGCTATCGAAGTGTGAATTTTGGCTGGAGAAGGTAGCATTCCTTGGACATGTGGTTAGCAAGGAAGGAATTTCGGTCGACCCTGCAAAGATTCAAGCAGTTAAGAGCTGGCCAAGACCGACCAATGTTAGAGAAGTTCGAAGTTTCTTAGGCCTGGCGGGTTACTACGCAGGTTTGTAAAAGATTTTGCAAAAATAGCCAAGCCACTCACGAATTTGATGAAGAAGGTAGTTAGTTTTAAATGGGATGAGAAATGTGAAGAAGCATTCCAAGTCTTAAAGGAGAAGTTAACCTCAGCACCTGTTCTTGTATTACCATGTGGGAATGAGGGGTATGAAGTTTATAGTGATGCATCTAAGTTTGGCTTGGGGTGTGTGTTGATGCAGCATGGCAAAGTGATTGCCTATGCATCTAGGCAGTTGAAGGATTACGAAACCAGGTATCCTGCTCATGACTTGGAGCTAGCTGCTATAGTTTTTGCTTTGAAAATTTGGAGACACTATTTGTTTGGGACGTCTTGTAAGATTTACACTGACCATAAAAGTTTGAAGTATATTTTTACACAAAAAGAGTTGAATATGAGGCAAAGGCGTTGGTTGGAACTCATTAAGGATTATGATTTAGAGATTGGGTACCATGAAGGCAAAGCTAATGTGGTGGCTGATGCCTTAAGTCGAAAGAGGAGCCATGAAGAGCAAGTTAGTTGGATATTGCAGGATGAGTTGGTCAAGGATTTTCGCAGGTTAAATCTTGAGGTGGTGAAGCCTGGCGAGGTTGACAGGGCATTTATCCTGAGCAGTATGACTGCAACTCTAGATGTTTATAAAGAAATTTTGGAGCAGCAGCAGCAAGATGACAGAATAAAGGAGATAAAAGAGAAGGTGAGGAAAGGTGAAGCAGCCGATTTTAAAATTTATGAGGATGGAAGTTTAAGATTTCGTGGGAGGTGGTGTGTGCCAAGTGGTTGTATGGAAATTAAGGAGAGGCTGATGAAGGAAGCTCACAATTCTGAGTTTTCTATGCATCCTGGTGGTGATAAGTTGTATAAAGACATGAAGAAGTGTTTTTGGTGGCCTAACATGAAGAGGGAGGTGGCAGATCACGTGTCTAAGTGTTTAACCTGTCAGAAAGTCAAATTCGAACGTAAAAGAGCTGGAGGAGTGTTGCAACCCTTGGAAGTGCCTAGTTGGAAATGGGATTCAATATCTATGGATTTCATTGTAGGATTGCCAACTACAAAAGGGGGAATGAATCAGATATGGGTGATTGTAGATCGGTTAACTAAAACTGCTAGGTTTATACCGATGAAAAATACTTGGTCCATGGAGCAGATGGTAGATGCATATATCAAAAATGTTGTGAGATATCATGGAGTACCAACTGAGATTGTTTCTGATAGAGATCCCAGATTTGTTTCAAGGTTTTGGCAACAATTCCAGAAGAGCATGGGCACTAGGTTAAACCTGAGCACAGCATATCATCCTCAAACAGATGGGCAGACTGAGAGAACCATTCAAACATTAGAAGATATGCTGAGGGCATGTGCAATGGATTATCAAGGGTCATGGGTTGATAAACTTCATTTAATTGAATTCTCCTACAACAACAGTTACCATGCAAGTATTAAAATGGCACCGTATGAAGCATTGTATGGGAGAAAGTGTCGTACTCCATTGTGTTGGACAAGTTCGGGAGAGCCAGTGATGGTGGGGCCAGAATTAACTGAAGAGATGAGCCAGCAAGTCAGGGATATTCGACAGAAAATGAAGGCTGCACAAGATAGACAAAAATCATATGCTGACCTACATAGAAGGCCACTTGAATTTAATGTGGGAGACAAGGTATTTCTCAAAGTATCACCTACCAAAGGTGTGGTACGGTTTGGAAGGAAAGGTAAGCTTGCACCTAAGTTCATTGGGCCTTATGAGATTTTGGAAAAGGTGGGCAAGTTGGCTTATAGATTGGCATTACCCATGGCACTAGATAGGGTGCATAATGTTTTTCATGTATCACAACTAAAAAGGTATATTCCGGATGAGTCTCATGTCTTGCAAGCAGAAGAGGTGGAGATGGAACCAAATTTAACTTATGAAGAGTATCCAATCCAAATTCTGGATTGTAAGAGTAGAGAACCCGAGGAAAGACAGTGGACTTGGTCAAGGTATTGTGGACACACCATGGTGAGGAAGAAGCTACTTGGGAGCTAGAAAGCAAAATGAGGGAACAATACCCAGAATTATTTGGAGGAGGTTAGTAACTAAGTTCAGGGGTAATATTATTTAAGGAGGAGAGGAAACATATATTCATGAGAAATATGATTCAATGGTGGAGTGATATTATGAGATGACGGTGTGCTTGAATTATGTGCTGGTTAATGACTTGTTTGCGAAATTATACCGTGGCATGAGTGAATCTGTGCATTGTGTTAAAATTTGGTTGGATTATTACCTGATGTGGTGTTATGGTTGTTTGGTTTTTTTGAATACTATCTGATGTAGTAATATGGTTTGATATAAACCTGTGGATGGTGGATACTTACTCATTGTGATAATTGGTGGAATTACATTGGAGTAAATGCAATGGTGTATATTGTTATGCTTTGGCATGTGATAAATTGGTGGTATTATATGGTTAAGTTTTGTAATAAGTCCAGCTTCGGGGACGAAGCTTTTATTTAAGGAGGGGAGAATGAAATACCCAAGAATGAGAAAAACCCTAAGTCCTGAAATGTTAGAATTCTTAAGAGTCAGGAGAGCACTGGAAGCCCCGAAAGTGTCGGGAATGGTTCTGGAAAGCCTTAGAAAGTATTGTTAAGAATGGAAACCTAGCTTAAGATATTAGAATCTGTGAGAATTGGTAGAAAACCCTAGAGAACCTTAGAGAACCCAAAAATATGCTTTAAGGTATTTTAGGTGATTTTCCTCCTTAGGGTGTATAGTTTGTAACTTGTAAATTATAGAAATGGTTATTTAGTAAGAGTTACACAAGCCTAACACTTTAGTACATAATTTACATTAACTTTAGGCAGTTATATGCAGTTAAACTTTGGAATTATAAATAGGTATTATATGTACAAGTATAAGGCAATTTTGGTACCTTTAACATAAAGAAAAATTACCTTATGATCATGGATAGGGGTGGCGAAAATCAAGGGATTAAAATACTTCATTTTAGCCCTAAGTTACACTTTGGAGTCAAATTATTGAGTAACCAAACAAGGCCTTAGTTGGTGGGACCCACAAAATCCTTAAAAGTTACTTTTTCTCTCAAGAATTAACCAGCCCATTCTAGGACCTTCTTGGCCGGTTTTTAAGTGCCACATAACCCCCTAGTTGTCTTAATATGATTGCCTTAGAAGCTAGACCAATTAGAAGTAGACAAATGGTGTAAAGTAATAATTAAGTTAAGTTAGAAAAGTAACTTTAAGAGATAAGAGGGAACCGACTTTGGCTGGGTATATAGCATCATTTTAACCCTCTAACACGTGGGTAATGAGAGCCAAAGGGTGAGAACACTTAATTAGCCAAAAGAGAGCAAAGGGAGAAGAGAAAATTTAAAGGAAAGTAAAGGAAAGTGAAGGAAAGTGACCAAGGTGGTGGGTTCTACTGAAGGAGCTCGTGGTCCCTAGTTGCCAAGGTGTTAGTGAAGTAAAGTTAAGGGAAAATGGCTAGAGGAAACCAGGTAAATCCTATGTTCAACACTTGTTTGTTGTAAGTGCTGAATTTTGCTCAAAAAGGTGTTTTAAGGCCTTAGTGTTCAAACGGTTTGGAGTTTTTCCATAATATTTTGATAGTTGATAACTAAGATCTTTTAAGACGTTTTGGTGAAGGAATCAATGGAAAAGCATTTATAGAACTCCTTAAACAAGAAAAATGGCTAAAGATGATTTCAGGGTTTTTCTGGTGATATTTCTTGGAAGAAGTTGCTATGAAAGTTATTCTTGAGTGGGGAACGTGCCCTTGTGCTTAAAATGGTGAGTAAACATTATTAGAAGCTCTTCAAGTTCGTGGGTTAGCCTTTAGTGCAATAATTGACAAGTTATAAGTGAAAAAGGGTGATTTAAGGCTTATTTGTGTCTACTGAGACTTTGTGTGAAAATGAGTGTATGAACCCATTATTTCATGGTAAAATACCCTAAGATAATATTGTTGAACTTATATGAAGGTGGGGTTCGAAGTCAACTTGGTTTGACTTAAGGTTTGTATTGTTTCAAGCATGAAATATAAGTATGTTAAGTATGAAAATGAGCTTGTTTATTGCTCTTGTGGTGGTGAACGAATGCTACTGATGTTTTGGTGTGTAATTTGATGTTTTATTATCATTGTAAAGGTGACTAATTTACTTGGAAACTTGTGGTGATTATGGAACATGTGATCATGGATACTGGTGAGCCAATTTGGCCGATTACTGATTATTTTCCCACTACCAATGAATTGTGGGCTAAGCTTTGATCTACTCTAGGAGTTCTCTACCCTAGGGGGTGTGCACACTTAAGGACATAAGGTGAGGTGGTATTTGTCCAAGGGGCCGAGAGTTTGGAACTCTTTGTCGAAAGACCGGTACCTGAGGATTGGTGGAACTATTTTGGTGGAAACTATTATGTATATAATCCATGACACAAGGTGGAACTAATGAAACTATGAATCTGGTGGAACAGGTGGAATTATATCTTTGGTGGAATTACTGTGATTATGATTATATCATTGTTCTTGTAACAGGTGAATGGCGAAAAGGTAAATTGTGGTTGTACTGATGAGCTAGTTGTGGTGATTCTGATGAATCAATTATGGTGGTTCTGGAAGAAATATTGTGTGTATGAATTATTGTGTGTTCTTTTATTATATCAAAGGTTTTATTCACTAAAATGAATTTTACAAGTTGAAGTGGGATTTACTCAGTTTCTCTGACTTTGGTTGCAACCCCTTTCTGTGTTGTATGTGGTTTCTGGTTGCAGAGTAATGACAAATGGATGGCACCTCTGGAGAGGGACGATTACAATACTGGTCACTTTCTAGCTACTTACTTAGTAAACTCACTAGAACTGAAAGAAGGAGTAGAAGTAGTTGTTGTAACTAAACCTCCGGTGAAAGCCCTTGAATATAAAAAGCTGAGTAGGCAACCAAGGATGAGGGTTCTGCCGGTGGAGTATGTTAGGAAGTTCTTTAAACCTCCTCCACGTGATGTTTAATATGTTAACTCTAAGAACTTTTGAGTTTGGCTTTTGGAAGGTGAAACCGGTGTAAGATATTTTGGGGAAGATAGAGTAAGTGTGTAAGATAGATGGAAAAGGGTAATGTAGTAGTGGAGGAACTTTTGTAAAAGATGGTATGTCATCTTTGGAAGGACTTTAAGTAATATATTGTAAATTATGACTTCCTTAAGTTACTTAGTCTTGTAAGTGGTGTGGTGATCAATGAGTAGCCTTAGCATCCACTTTAGGTGTGGATGTGGCGGTAACATCCCTGAGGTGAGTAGTCTTCCGCTGTGACAGATAGGTGTAATCTAGGCAATTAAAATGGTGGAAAATTGGGGGTGTTACAAATTCTTTGAATATAGTGTTACCCTTGATGAAGATTGCTATTGTGTATTGATTGGTTATACATAACAAATTGGATGACAGCATTTTCAATATTAATTTTTAACTATAAATTTATTAATTGTATCGACCAAGTATAAATTTAAAATTTGGTGAATCAGTGGTCAATATTTGGCACTCCACGCCGAGTTTATCCCCCCACGCCCAACGCTATGTCTGTGTCTCCCGCCATCCCACGCCTGTCACATCCTGTGTGTCCTGCGTTAGCGCCCGTCATCTCGAGCGAGCGTCACACGCCCATGCCAATCCGTCACCACCTTGTGTCTATGTTCTTATGCGCTTGTCATCACCTCGCGTCCATGACTTCATGTTGTGTGTGTGTCACCGATCACCGTCTTGCGTGGGCGCCTCGCGCAGACGTCCTCTAATAGTTTATTGCTCCCATGCAGGGGTTGTCCCTTTATCTTCTTATATTGTCAATATTTATCCCTAGTTTAATTTAATTATTCATATAGATATATTTACATGAGATGTAAGTTTTGTAATCTTTATTCTTTTTTTGTATTAATAAGAAACCTAAGTAGTGATGTGATGATATATATACACATACACATTTCAACCAATCTTAAGCTTGATATTGTAATCTTTATTTAAGTAAGGTGTAAGTTTTGTAATCTTTAATCTTCAACATCTACACATCAATTGTGGTTAGTATATTTATTAACTAAAAAGTTTATGTGTTTTATTGGTTATACATAATCAAATTGGATGACAATATTTTTAATATTAATTTTAAACAGAAGGATAATGGAAGTTTGTCTAGTTTCATGTGTGGTTTAGGTGAATTTGGTTCAGATGAATGCAGTTCGGATCAATTCGGTTTGGGTCAATTCGGTTCGAGTGAATTTGGTTCGGGTCAATTCGGTTTGGGTGGATTCGGGTATATCAAACTTTGGTTTGATTCGGTTTTGGTCTGGTTTGGTTCGGATTTTCAGGTCACATCATTCAGTATAAATTTGAGTTCGGATCGGGTTGGATCAGGCCGATTTTTCTGGTTCAGGTCACATTTGCCAAGTCTAATCATGAGGTGGGCATCATTGGTTTTTCAAGACTCTTATCTATGGTTATATTAATGGTATATACAAGTGACCCTATAAAATAAAAAACTGTATATAAAAATTAATATACATTAAATTTAGCTATTTCTAACCAATAAAAGAATTTGTATTGGTTTTCAAAATTTTGTAGCGTTCCTTGGCAGACAACTTGCTAGTTGAAAGATGTCCAAGGGTCACCAATCCGACTATCATACAACCGGTTGTACGATGTTTATGAACATCCCCAAACGTTCTTCACAATTAATTTGAACAATCATCATATAAAGTTGAACAACTTTTACAATGACACATGAACCTTTTTTACATCAATATGAACAATTAATACAAAAACTTAAACAACGTTTGAATTTAAAATGAACGGTTGTACGATGCTCACCGTACAACCGGTTGTACAATAAAAATTGCCCAAGGGTCACAATATAATTGGTTTTTTTTTTCACTAGGTCCCGCCACCTCTTCTCAGAAAACCAGCACAAAATTTTTGTCGATTAAGCTCACGCCTCACGGTCAAACACTATGGGTTAGGATCCGGATAATTTCGGTCTCTCATTCATCTTAATAAAATTCAGTTGAAAGAAGGGAATTTTTTCCTTTGGTGAAATTACGTATTTTATTTATCAGGTTTTAAAAATTATTTTCTCCATCTATGTAGTCTCCCCCGTTTTATTTACATTGTTTGAAATTGATGTAATTTTACATGAACGACACTAAAGTGTTATATTTTGGTTTTAAACAAATTTAAAGTTTTTAAATCTCAAATGTGACATGTGCGACCCAATGAAAATGTACTCACATGTCACATGTTTCATTGGATCTCATGGGTTGCATGTGAGCTTAAAAAGCTTTAGATTTGACATAAGATCAAAACAGAACATTTTAGCATCATCCATGTAAAGTTTCATCAATTGTGGACAACGTTTAAACATCTTTTAAATTGAACAAAAATTTGAAAAATTGCTGGATGTAAAATAGGGAAAACCACATTGGTATGAAAATTAAATTTTGAAACCTCATAGATGAAGTGTACAATTTTGACAAATGTCACAGATTCGACATATAATTTTCCCTAAAAAGAAAATATAATTTAATGGTCAAAATTTAACTAGTTATTTTTATGACATTTTCTTATTTTTAAAATAAAAAAAACCATTTATTAGTGTGTAGACCGGTTAACTAGCTCTTAAGTAAACGTGTTAACTAGATCTTTAGTAAACCTATTAATTAGCTTTAATTATTATAGGTTAAAATTCAATTACAGCTCAATTACCTCACACTCCACTCCGCTCTGTTTTCATTGTCATTATAGCTTCATATTCTTCCTTCAATTACCAACATTCATTTTGTTCAATATTTCAAATACTGTACTCGCATTGCCGGCAACCATGGTTGTATCTTTGTTCTCGATTCTGTGAAATTTACGCCAACAATGGTGAAAATATTCGAGTGATGATTTTTTGTTGTCTGATGTTCTCACTGTCTAACTAAAACATTTCTTTCACTTTTTTCCATAATACCACCGCTTTCTATTTAGGTTGCAAATTCACTTTTCATCAAATAGTGAAGTCGTGGGAAAACTGTGGTCGTCGAGACTCAAAATATGTGCATTACCGGACTGGGGAAAATTTTCGTTAAAGGGTGTTTGACCAACTCAATTCCTCATCGGGTGTGTTTTACACCATAATTCTCGGGCGGGTGTGTTTTTTCTTTTTGTCTGTTAGAAGGCACACAATAGAGTTAGTTAAAGTATGGTTAGCTAACCCAATGTATTTTAATTGACAAGATTTATCTGTCTGTTAAAAAGGCCGATTTAGCAGAGGAGGAGGAGAAATGAGAAGCCGCAGCGAAAGGAGGAGGAAGAAGAAGAGTCTATTATTTGTGTGCTTCAGGTTAAAAAAAATTCGATTTCTCCTTTGTTAAGGAGACACACACCACAAGTCAATCTCCCGGGAGGCTGACTTGCAGTGTGCGCCTTCTTAACAAAGGAGAAATCAAAATTTTTTTGTCAGTTAAGGAGGCACACAATAGAAATCAGTCTCCCAACAGGCTGATTTCTATTTTGCGCTCCTTAACTGACAAAAAAAAAACACACCTGCCCGGGAATTATGGTGCAAAACGCATGGGAATTGAGTTGGTAAAACGTCCTTTGACAGAAATTTTTCCGCCGGACTGAGACTAGAATCCAGAATCTTCATCATTAATTAATTTTTACTTCTCATCCTCAACAAAATTTCTTCTCACTACTCTTTCCCACTCCTTTAAATGTCCTCTCATCTTGTGAATCCCTGCTTTTATTCTCGGTTTTATTTTCTTTTGTGATTATGTGTCTATTTTGTAGGTTTGAAAAGAAAGTGCAAATGGACTTGGATCACTACATTGCAAAGACAAAATCGAAGAGGAAGACAACAATAAGTAATTTTTGGGGTACAAAAACTGGTTTGCGAAATGCTATTATATTTATAGGCGTAAGTATAGGAATGCGCAAATATTATGGATATGAATGTTTATATTGAGTATTCGAATATAGATATATAAAGTGTATGAGTCTTGTATAAAAGTATAAACATATTGATATATAAACTGTATAGATATTGATATATAGTGTACGAATATTGATATAAAATGTAAGAATATTGATATGTAAAGTATATGAATATTGATAGATAAAGGCTGCGTTTGAACATGGCCTGCGTTTGAACATGACCTTTATGCGGTATAAATGTGGCATTTTTTAGTTTGGTATTTTTGATAAAAAAAATGCCAAACCCCCACCTTTAAACAACAATTTTTAAAACAGCAACAAATATACCAGCACAAAACAACCACAAAACAACCAACAATTTATGCTGCAAATATAATGAATACCGTAAACAGAGGCAGAGCCAGAAAACTGTAATTAAGGGGGCGAGAATATTTTAATAATATTAATTAATATTTAAAAATTAATTTAAATTTTCAATATTTATAATTATATTTTAAAAATGATATTATATGTTAAATTTGACACAAAATTAAATTAAAATTGAATTATATAGATTAATATATTATGTATTTGTTTATTTTCCCTTTTTTATTTTTAGTTTTTTTATAAAGATTAGTATACTAAATTATAAATTAATGAAAATAATATAGAATAATAGTTTTAAACTAGTAGTGTTTCTCTAAATTGTTTATTCAGATACGGATAAATAGTCTCTAAAACTAGTACTATTTATCAATTCTAATAAAATATTCTACAAGGAAAAGAGCAAACTAATAAAAATTATGATGTAAACTTTCAATTATATCAAAATTATTAGAGAACAAAATATTTGTAGTATATTTCAGAATTATCAATTATAAGTATTCAACTTGTTAAATAATGATTAATTACAAAACCTGTCTGTACAAACTATTATAGTTTATCAGTATATCAAAGTTATTATATGTTTTATATCGTGCTTAATAATTAAAGAATAATTTTATAAGCAAATATACGTTATTTTTCATTTCTTGACATATCCAGTATTAAATTTAAATTTATGTTTTTGAATTTCATTAAGTAATATTTAATTGAATAGAATATATTGTTTTAACTATAAATATATGTTTTAAATAAATATTTTATCAACAATTAAACAATATATAATAATATAATAAGTGATATCTGTATATATATATTCACTTACAGTCAATTATTTTATTATTAGAAAGAATTGTTTTTTCATTTTAATGATATTATTTATTCCATTAAAAATTAAAATAATCTTAAATATTAATACATTTGAAATGTTATATTAAATACTAATATATAATCTATAAA
This sequence comes from Limonium bicolor, assembly GCA_023374045.1. Taxonomy (NCBI): domain Eukaryota; kingdom Viridiplantae; phylum Streptophyta; class Magnoliopsida; order Caryophyllales; family Plumbaginaceae; genus Limonium; species Limonium bicolor. Next base: position 44,159,159 of record CM041778.1, read on the forward strand.
ATTATATTTTTATATATAATGTCTAATATATTTGCTCTAAATACAATGGTTTATTTCTTTATTTTTTCAAATATATGTAAAAAATTTATTTATAAATTAAATGTATACATATTAAAATTTATGTCATAAAATATTTATAAAGAATATTAATTATTAAAGGCTATATGAATATTCTAACATATTTTTAAACTTTATTAGCAAAATTGTTTTAAAATGTAATATAAAATTTTTAATTGTAACAACGAAAACGCTAAACGCACCGCACAAAACTAATTTATTCAAAACAGTCAGACAAAACCGCCGCCTGCCGAACACTAGTTTTGAAAACAACCACAAAAAAACCAGCACAAAACAACCAGTAAAACTACCACAAAACAGCCAACAAAACAACACAAAACTACAAAAAACACCATGCCGAACGCAGCCCAAGTATACAAATGATTGCGTAAAGGACATTTAGTTAAGTATATGAGTATTTATATATAATGAATCTGTATAAAGTTTGCTTAAGTACAATATTGGTCAGATATTAAGTATACGACTGATGAGAAACTAAGTATACAAATATTAATAAATTGAGTATACTTTTATACATAAGTGTATGAGTTTATTTATAAAATAAGTATACTAGTTTTTATAGATAAAGTATTCAGTTCATTAGATACTAATTATATGAATAAATATAAATAAAGTATTTGATTGAACAAATAGTGCACTTAAGTCAATGAATGTGGATATATTAAAGATAACAATGCAATGTTAAGTACTCGAATATTTATAAATTAAGTATATGAATATTTACTTAAAGGATGACTAAATAAGTATATGAATATTTAAATATATAGTGATTAACATAAAGTTTACTTAAGTAGAAGATTGTTTTGCTATTAAGCATAAGATTAATGTTTATATATAAAGTAAACGAATGCTTATATATTTAGTGAATGTTACTAATCATTTTTGTAACTTTTTATCAACTATCATTTTATGTAACAGCTGGCACAACAAAACCGCCTGAAGCCGTTTATATTAAATTGTAGAGGTTCGACTATCTGCCTCATTGATTTGATCCAAGGATTGAAGAATGATCTTATGCGGTTGCTTAAGGAAGAAGCTCTACAAAAGGATAGATTCGGCCCATTACTAACGATCCATGACCATATTGTACCAAGTGCACGTAAATGGTTCTACAAATGGGACAATTCCAGCATGTTAATGCCTGATGGAAAAACATTACCTGTATCTAAGAATGATATGCGGAGAGTTTAAGGTTTACCAACAGGAGGACTAAAGATCATGGCTGAAAAGGACTTCAACAATATGATATAGGCGTTTATAAAGGAGCTGCATGCAACAACTGATAACATGGCGTTGAAGTGGAATGAGGAAGAAGAAGCTGCCTAGTACTAAACAATTCTAGAATATTGAAATACCCGGGTATTTTGAGTTAGGAAATTTATATTATTTAATCGTTATGATTGGGTTAATTTTATAATAGGTTGTTATTGAGTTATTAGATTAATCCGAAGGTAGTGATTGGTAATGGACCAGGGAAGTTATTATTGTTATTTTACCCTCTCTTTTAAATTAAGCATTTTAAGATATTCCCTTCACTTTTCCTAAATTATTGATTATGATTATTCTCACCTCCTACCGAAGTAACAACCTTCACCCTTATATTCTTTTTGAATTAATCATTCAATTTTATTTTTATCTCTTCCTAAAATAATTATCCTGATCTCTCTAGATAATTGCATTCATTCCTATTCCTTTCTAACCATCAATCATTTTACTTCTTACCTTTCTATTAATTATTGTATTTCTTTTTTTGCTGATCAATCATTTTTCTTTCATCTTTTTCCAAATTAATTATTTAGTTACTACTTATCCTCTTCTAACTAGATACTCAATAACAATTTATTTCTTCACTTAAAATTATTTACATTATTATCTTCCTTTTTTATTTTCAAGAAATATTCTATTTATACCACAGTCCTCACTCTCATCTCCTTCATCAGTATCACAATGCATTACGCTCATCTTCCTCAAATACCAAACCTCTCAATCTTTCTTTGCTTTCTTCAAAGCTTCCTCCCTAGTGCCAATTAGAGTTTGGAAGGGTAAGATCTACTACCTAGTTGAGGGGTAAGGTTTTATTTATTTTAGTTGTGGATTAGTGGATTTCTGATTGATAGTTCTTACAATTCTAGGCCCCGATTTTGTTGAAGGGTGCTACTTGTGAATCTGATGAGCCTCTCTCATAAGTGGTGTACGTGACCAGGTAAATTTCTGTGCTCATGATTGATTTATTGTGTGGATTGCAATTATTGGAAAGATGATTTGAAACCCTGATTGGGGATTTGGAAATTGGGAATTTATCCCCACGTATTGTGAACTAAAAGTTGAGGTTTGACAACTAAGATTTTATTACGGTTTTGGGAGCCTTTCACTGAAATGATTGCTTCACTGGAGCCCTATAGTGCTCCGTGTATATTATTGGAGCCTTTTGGTGCTCGGTGTAAATTGTTGGTAATTTGTACCATGTATATATATATATATATGTTGCGAACAATGAAACGCAGTTAAGCTCTATGATCTACTTCTTTAAGTCAAAAGTACTTTCGGGGGGGGGGGGGTGCACACTTAAGAACTTAGGGTGAGGTGGTATTATTGTTGCGGTCCCGTAGGTGACCGTTCATGTATAAATGTGACTGATTCCTGGAGGAAGCTCCACTGTTGTTTTTATTGATGGATATTGATTGCTGGAAAACGATTTTGATTTATCAATGAAGGTTATTCGTGTTGGCTGTTTAATAACTAAAGGGATTTCAAAATGTATTTTACATGGTGAGGCGGAATTTACTCAATTTCACTGATCTGCGCGATCCTTTTTTGTTTGTATATTGTTTTCTGGTTGCAGGTATGAATTGCTGAGATTTGGGGCTGGGAATTACGCTATCACATAGATGCTAGGAGTAAGGTTATGCTTGTTTAGATACAATGTTTTGGAAATACAATGTTTTGGGTATTTATCCCTGATGATTTGTTAAGTGATTAGCCTAAGCACTCAAGGGGTTGAGTGTGGCGGTAACGCTCTGGATGTGACTTACATTACCGCTGTAGTTTTATGTTAAACTTTTGCCATTTTACGTATAGATTATTCATCTTCAATTGCGATTAAGATTGTAAAATTAATGTGCACTTCTCAGAATTGTTTTCAATCTAATTTTCACAGAATTGGACATGTCCGAAAGTCCGTCCGGACATACATGTTCGAACAGGCCCCGAGTGTTCTTCTGTTTTTCACAGTATTAGTGGTGTCCGAACATCTGTCTGAACTTACATGTCCGGACCAATGTATAGACCATGTATTTGATTTTTATCGGAACTTGTGTCTGCACTTATATGTTCGGACACATGTTTGGACAGCTGGTGTTTTAACTCTCGACTTGTATCCGAACTTTAACGTCCGGACACAAGTTCGGACATTTGGATTTTCTCAAATGGTTTAACTCTCGACTTGTGTCCAAACTTCAATGTCCGGGCACAAGGTCGGAGATGTTTTAACTCTCGACTTGTGTCCGAACATCAACGTCCAGCCACAAGTTCGGACAAACCTTATTTCTCAGTTTTAAGACTCATTTGAAGTCCGTTTTCGACTCCGTCTGCGGTGTTAGATTCGTGTCATCTCTGTAGACACCATAAATTCTCACCTTTATCATATTAAAACAAAAAATGCATAAATGAACATGTCTCCCGAAAATAAGAGGGTCATCCCCGTCTTCAATCAAAGGGATTTCTGTTCTCAATCTTTAAATCCCACATTCCTTATGAAAAGGAGCACAAGCCTTCCTTACAGTAATCCTTTTTTATCATACTCTATATTATTCACTTATTTTGTTACTTTCGTTTTCAAGCCGTTCCACTGTTTTTATTAGTACCGCTTATTATTTTATGTACTCAGTTTTTGGTTTGTTTCACCCTTTTTTTCATACTATTGTACTTGTCTACGACCATTTTAAATTATATTCTAACAATTACTCGTTATTTTATCATCGTCGTTTTCATTTTTTATTTATTTTATTTATTTCATGTAGTATATTTCATTTCATCGATAGATTAAGTAAACTCCATTTCATTTCGTTTTACTTTGTTATTTGTTTACTCCATCTTACTTCGTGCCACTCATATATATCTAATCCAATTTCTGTTTTATGGCATTTATTCATATTCTTATTTCCATTATGCTAGTACTACATCATTATTTCATGTATTTTATTACTATATAATTTTATTTATTGTGTACTTATTTTTTTATCACATCTTGTACTTTATTATTTACGCTCTATAATTTTGTGACTAAATTTTTTTAATTTTGTTTGATTAAAGTCTTTCATTTTGTTGTATATTCCTATTTTTAACGCTAGCGTTTTTATAAAAATTGTTTAGTTGGAATTGAATACCTATTACTATTTCTAGCACTTATATATTGAGTTATGAGTCAGCTTAGTTGGTTAGTGAGTTAACTAGGATGATTTTATTTTCTTCCAGCTCACATTGGAATTCTACACCCATTCCTCGCGATTAGAATATTGAAAATTGTTGCAGCTTAACTGAAGAAGGTCCACGTGACGAAAGCTATAGACATGGGTTCAAATCCTACGAGGTCTTCAATGGAGATTTCTATTTCTCCTGTATGATTACCAGCCAAGTGCAGCCTAACATGCTAGCCCCATTGACCTGTGGTCAAGGCCCATTGACCCATAACTAATCAGCTAACATCTGCCCACACCTGCCCTCCTAGAAAACCTTAGCATCTCATTATAAAAACATGAAAAACCTACAGTATAAAACACAGGGGCTGCTACGAGCGGGGTTTATCCGGTGTATTAGAACAGGGCCTCCAAATGTGAGAGGTTCCATATTTTAAGATTCTAATTTTTTTCAGTTTTATATAATTATTATTTAGAGAGAAAAAAATTACAAAATCAAATCATCAATAATAAATTATATTTTAACATTATTTAGCATTTATAAAATGAATAAGTAAATAATTTATTTTATAATACTTAATAATTTATGAGTTTTTAAAGTGACTAGTATACATCTTTTTAGTTTGTAATAACCATTTATCTATATCTTTTAGATTTAACACTATATATTATAGAGTTCAATTCATAAGTACAAAATTGTAACACAACTAAACTGAAATTTTTAGTCATTTAAACCATTTAACCCTCAACTACAGAGACACCCCTGAGAACACATTATTTACCCACCCGACACTAATCCCCATTATTCTCACTCTATTGTCTGATTCCCTGTGTTGTTGGCTCTTCCTCAGTTCGAACTCGAGGAACAAAAAACCTAAAACCTTCTCTTCAATACGTTTCCCCTCTCCTTCCTGTCGCAAATCATCCCCAACCACCACCACTGTCATAATGGTCTCATTGTATATTGATAATGAGAATATGTGATTACATAGTACAAGAGTGGGAGTATTTATACTAGGGTACACAGACTAGAGAACATAAGAGTATAAGAGGGGTAACTTAGGAATAAAACCAACAGCCCCCCTTAAGTCTACCCCGTACAAACTTAATCATCTATGAGATATAGACCCACTCTATGTAATATTTTTGTGTAATCTGGGCCACCAAGGCTCTTCGTCAAGAAATCTGCCAGCTGCTGTGTGTTGGAGATATGTTGAACTTGAATGAGCCCTTCACGAATTTTTTGTCGAACAAAGTGTATGTCGATCTCTATGTGTTTGGTTCGTTGGTGTTGAACTGGATTACGTGCAATGTAAACAGCAGACTTGTTGTCACAGTTGACCGGAACTGGGTTGGAACCATCAATGCCCAAGTCGTGAATGATCCTTGTCAGCCAGGCAACTCGCATGTAACGTTTCACATGGCCCGATATTCAGCTTTGGCACTTGATAATGAGACACTCTTCTGTCTTCGATTTCCACGCAATAGGGCTTCCCTCCTAGAGAATGATGTACCAGATACAAGATTTTTTCGGTGGTTGGACAACTACCCAGCCCATCACTATCACAATATGCGGTCAGCGATAGAGATGGAGTGTTGTTTAATAGGATGCCATAGTTCGTGGTACCTCTTAGATATTGTAAAGTGTGGAGAGCTGCATTATAATGAGTGACTCTCGGCGCTTTCAAGAACTGACTAAGAAGTTGAGTTGTGAACCCAATATCAGGTCTCGTGTGAGTGAGAAAATTCAATTTCCTGATGAGACTACGATATAGATATGGGTGTTCAAGGAGTTCCCCTTCGTCTCGATGTAATTTACACCCTAAGGGCAATGGAGAGGGGAATGTTTTCCATGCATAGTATCGAACTCTTTAATGAGATCGTTACAATATTTTCGTTGTGATATGACAAGTCCCGAGTTTGTGTGAAGGAATTCCATCCCAAGGAAGTAGCTTAGTTTTCCCAAGTCCTTGATCTTGAACTCCTCATCCAGGTGTCTTTTGATATGGTTAATTTCTGTAATGTCGTCTCCAGCTAGGAGTATATCATCTACATATATTGCGAGATGAGTGGCATGATTATGTTGATGTTTACTGAAAGAGAGTAATCATTGTCAGACTTCGTATATCCTAAAGTCTCAAGAAGATCACTCAACCTAGCAAACCATTGTCGGGATGCTTGTTTTAAACCATATAAGGATTTTTGAAGGCGACATGCATTGGCAGTGCCATTTGTCTTCAACCCGGGGGGAAGATGCATATAAATCTCTTCATGGAGATCTCCATGTATAAAAGCGTTGTTAACATCTAGCTGGTGTAGATGCCATCCCTTTTTAACCGCAATGGCAAGGAGAGTAGTGAGAGTAGTCATGCGAACAACGGGAGAAAAGGTCTCTGTGTAGTCAGATCCAAAACGTTGACTGAACCCTTTGGCTACAAGGCGAGCTTTGTAGCGTTCGATGGATCCATCAGCTTTAAGTTTGGTCTTATAGACCCATTTACATCCGATTGCCTTTTTATGTTTTGGGAGTTTAGTAAGTTCCCAAGTGTTATTGGAAATAAGGGCATGCAATTCTTTGTTCATAGCATCTGTCCAATGTTGACTTTTGGAAGCTTCTTCGTATGAAGAAGGTTCATGTAGGTTTAGAATCGTATCGTAGTGTACAGCGTTAGCAATAGCATTTGTACATATCGATCTATTTGGGGTAAGATCTGTTAGAGTATGGATATAATCATTATTTGTAGTAGCCACATTAGTAACATGATTTTTGTTAAGTCTATCGTAAAGAATATCACTGAAAAGGTCAAAATGTGGTGACGTAGTATGTGAGCCAACGACATAATCTTGAAGGTATGAGGGAGCATTTCTGGACCGCGAAGATCGTCGAAGAGTTTGAGTATCGGGAGCATCATTGTTGTCGTTGTTATCATTCTGAGAGATGACATTTTGATCGTTCCCAGAAGTATGTGTATGATCAGTGTGTATGTCATGCGTATAAGGTGCATGCTGTGTTTGAGTCTGATCATTGTCAGAGAAAATATTATGTCTGTCTTGCGTATCATGCGTATACTGTGCATGGTCGGTTGGAGGATGTGAGCTATAAAGTGGAGTGGTGGTGGTAGGAGTGGTGGTGTCTAAAGAATCAGGTAGAACATAACGTAGGTGATCCTGATCCATGTGGTATGGTGTAGTATCACCATTTGGTAGAATGGGAGAATTGGTATCGAAAGACATATTATCCCTTTTGAAAGGGAATGTAGACTCGTGAAATATGACGTCACGAGATATAATAAGTTTGTAATCAGAAAGACGTAACAATTTGTAGCCTTTTTGTCTTTCTACAACACCTAAGTGTATGCAAGGTGTCGATCGAGGATCAAATTTACCTTTATTGGTTCCAAGGACCACAACATATGCAAGACAACCAAAAACACGAATATTTTTATAGTCGGGTTTATGGTTGTGTATGCGTTCATAAGGAGATATTCCTTGATTAGCTTTGCTGGGGAGACGATTTATTATGTATGTAGCTTGTAAGATGCATTCTCCCCAATATAAAAGAGACATGTTGGAGTGAAAATGTAAAGCACGAGCTGTTTCCATAAGATATCTGTGTTTACGTTCAATAACTCCGTTTTGTTGTGGTGTATGAGCACATGAAGTCTGGTGTATAATGCCTAAGTTATTAAAAAATAATTTCCCTTCGTTCAAGGATCCCAACTCCATCGCATTATCAGATCGAATCATTTTGATGGTTTTCCCAAATTGGGTCCTAACATAAGCTATGAAGAATTTAATGAAGGGAAAAGCATCTGATTTATTTTTGAGTAATTTGACCCAAAGAGCTCTACTATAATCATCAACAATTGATAAAAAGAAACGGCTACCGTCATGTGTGGGTTGTCTAAATGGGCCACATACATCCAGGTGGATAAGATCAAATGTAGCATTAGACCGACTATTAGAAATAGGAAATGGTAGTCGATGGTTTCTAGCCTTATCACATGAATCACAATGAAAATCCATAGGTATGTTTTTATTATCAACTATATCAAGCTTAGTAAGTTTTGGCAAAGGTACATGACCTAGCCGGTAATGCCATAAAATGGTGTTCCTATATGTAGCAAAACATGGGACAAAATCCATAGAAACAACATTATTGGAAAACAAACTACTAAAAACAACGGACTTAGAAGCCCGGTATTTATTTCTCTCATGTATAAAGTTTTCTAAGGCATGATCATGCAAGATATAAAGGCCTTGAGTCTCTACTCCAAGTGACGTGGGCTTTTGACTCAAGGTCCTGCAATTCACAATGATCATGATAAGTCAATAGTCGAGCATTTAATTGAATAAGAAGCTTCCGGACGGATAACAAATTAAATTGGAAACTCTTAACATGTAGAACTTTATGGAGTGTAAAATTTGGGGAAATCATAACATTTCCTATTCCATCAATGTTACCTATATGTCCATCGGGCATAGCAACTTTATATGTGCTGGGAATATAAGTCTTGTTATCATATAAAGCTATATTTCCACATACACTATCAGTGGCACCAAAATCTATAATCCATTTCCCGTTAAAAAAATTGGTGCCTTTACTGTTAAGATTGCAGCAAATATAGCTATGTATAGTATCGGTCATGATATTGTTATTATCGGTATTGAGAAAATCTAACATATGCGCATGCTGATTTAAAGTAGATATAGTGTTTGCAATATGTGACATGTTTTTATGTGTGTGCACTATATCAAAATAATCATAAGCAATTTCATCACAGCAACATATATTAGTTTGGGTTGTAGTATTAATACCTGAAAATTGATTCACCAAGGCAAGGGCCTGTTTTGCTCTGCTCCCAAATCGTCGTGGCCCATAATCTGGCTAGCAAGGGCCTGGACCTGCCTCTGGTTCAGCCAAGGGACATGTGAAGCCTGCCCCCTGAAGTATGCGGTGAGAGCCTTCAATTGTGAGTCGGAAATGTTCACAGTGTCGCTAGGGTTTACTCCACCTCCATTGTTGTCTGCTTCACCTTCTTCGAGTGTGACGGTGTAAGCCTTCTTCCCTTTGGTTTTCCAATGCGCTGGGAATTTCTTGGTTACCCAGAAACACTGATCGTATTCATGTCCCGGTTTCTTGCACTTGGTGCATCTAAGCTTCGGTTTTCCATCGTCTTTCTGAACTTTTGAATTCGGTCCCGAATTCTTTTTCATGTTGGATGATCCTGCAACAGCGGCAAAGGTAAGGGCCTCGGTATCTTCTTTCTTGCTCTTTTTGTTCATTCGGTGTTGTTCCTCTTGTCTGAGCATAGCGTAGAGTTTGTCTACGGTTGGAAGAGGAGTTATCATAAGAATGTTTGACCGAATACTCTCATACGAATCATCTAATCCCATAAGGAAATCGAAAACTCTTTCGTTTTCCATGAATTTCTGGATCTCTCTTGCTGATCCACAGTGCAAGTTTTGGAAGAGTGACCACAGCTTCTTTCTTTCGTTCCAGATTTTCACCCATCGTGTGTAATACTGGTTGATATTCTGATTTTGATGCTGTCTATCTTTCTGGATTCTTGCCTCATGTGTATGTCGCATCCCTTGAGCCTCTCCGAATCGATCGCATAGTATCGAGCCAATATCCCTCGCAGTCGGATAGTCATGACCGATCACGAGTGTCATCTAGAGCTGTGTAAAGCCATCCCTTAACCATTCCGTTTGATCTCTCCCATTCCAACCGTTCATCTCCATCAAATCATCCGCACCAGAGAACCATCTACAAAGCCTACCTTGCTCTTGGATGCAAGGCCCTTGAGGAAGATTTGTTTCCAAGTATTAAACCAGTCCCGGTAAATTTCGGAGCCAAACAATTCCATGATTATCAGAGGTTGCGTGAGAAGTACGCCTTTCTTCTGATCTCAGATTCTTTTGAGTTTTCTTTTTCGGGTCTCCTTTGCGAGTAATCTTTCCCTCTCTTCAGAACTTTTCTAATTGTGGACCGATTTGGGTTTCGCTACTTTACGTAGGACTAGTCTCCTCATCTTTGTCATTTCATATTCTGATTCACTATCCTTTTCTTCTTCTGTTTGTTTTCTCGTTCTTTGGAGATCCATCGGGGAGCGAAAAAAACGTTGTGGAGAAGAACTTACTGATTTGCCGCAGCGAAGGAAAGACGATGGATCGCAACTGCTTGATTTGCCAGCCGCAGGAAGGGAACGATGGATCGCACTGCTTGATTTGCCGCAGCGAAGGGAAAGACGATGGATCGCACTCTTATCAGATTTTGAATCGCGTGATTTTGATCGCAGAGGCTTGATCGATGTTGAGGAAAACGTAGAGAAAGAACAGTCAAGAAGTAATATCTATTTTGTTTTCTGATGTAAGAAGTAGCTGAGAGAGATTCTCGCAAGGAACAAAGAACACAATGTATCTGTGTGAATGTTTGGGAATTGAATTGATGATCCATGAGTTGATTCAAACAATCTTGAAAGTTACCGAAGAGAGGTTTTATCCTGCTCTGATGCCAGAATGGTCTCATTGTATATTGATAATGAGAATAATGTGATTACATAGTACAAGAGTTGGGAGTATTATACTAGGGTACACAGGACTCTAAGATAGAGGGGTAACTTGGAATAAAACCAACATGTCATCGGAGAACATCATTTTCACGAAAAACACCCCGAATACCCAGCCGCTCCTCACACTAGTTTGCTCGTTCGAAAATTTTGTTCCAGTACCCCATTACAGGTTTGTCGCCTTCGTTCCTCCATTAACAAGTAAGAGACATCATACTCGTTTCCTTGCCAAAATCAATTTCGAAACCTACTATTTTGGTAAAAATTCCTCACTAAATGAACTGGTGATGGCAATTTTTTTGGCTCATCCGGAGAATGGTTTCCGAAATGAGAGCCACCTCCACTCCCCCTCTCTGTTTCTCTATTGTTCATCGTACTTTTATCGAGATTCTTGACCTGGAACTATGAATCCTCATTTCGTAAGTTCTAGTTTCAGGAAAGAATGGAATATCGGTTCGAATTTTTGCATTACGTGTTCCAAAATTTCTCTTTTGTCGATCTCTCTTTCTTTTATTTACATTTCGTTCCATTTTTATTCAAATCCATGGGATAAGAATCTAGTTTGGTATGGACTTTGTAGTTCACGAACACGACGAAAATCGAAAAACCAAATTTGTTTCAAATCTGGATTTATGTCTGTGCACACCCCTACAAAAAAGGTGGTGTGCTCATACTTTCGTTTAATCCATGTTTTTTTCTCTTCTCTGTTGCTGTAGTATCCTTTCTGTTGAAGTTTAATAGATTCCAAGCGAATCGAACATGTTATATGGATTGACTCCTGCGTTCATTTTGGTAAACGTGCAAGCTTCAACTGAGAGCGTACCTTGGTTTTGCTATTTATGAAATATTAGGCAACATCCTCACTTACCCTCGTAGGTATTCGTTGTGGTGGTGAAAAATCTTTGTTCATTACATGAGACTTAGTATGTGAACCGTTTCTTTTTTTTTGTGGGGAAAATTCACGGTATACCCCTATTTTCTTTCGTAATTCACAATATACCCCTGTGATTTTAATAATTTAACTTTAAACATGCTTAAATGTTGTCCAAATTTGATGAAACTTTACATGGACGATGCTAAAGTGTTATATTTTGATCCAATTGTTAGAAAATATTTTTTACATATTTCTTTACCGTTGTGTATCTCCACATTTTAGGCCACTCTTCCTTACTTCTAGGCCTAACTCTTATGTAGTTATGATTATATATACATCAGTAAATACAACAATACAATACGGTTGATTATTACCTCACTCACATGGTATCAGTTTTCTAGATCCTATCTTCTTGCCTCCTTTTTCTTTCACCTACCCTACGCTCCTTGTCCCCTCACGCCACCATGGCTGAAAACATTGTCGACCCCCACTGGCAACGAGAATTCCCCACCCCCTTCCCCAACATAATCTGAACACACAGTTCTTGCATCTCCCTCTCGCCGTCCAAATACTCCAGCACCCACTCCTGCTCTTATTGCAGTCAATCAGGCGCTGCATGTGAATTCGATCACAAATCATATACGTATCGAATTAACCCAATCTCCTCCTAACTACGCCATGTGGTGACACTTATTCCTCGTTACCCTGGGAAAATTTAATCTTCTATCTCATATCGATGACACCCCACCCACCAATGACGAATCTTGGTCTCTCCTCGATTTTACCGTCTTGTCATGGATTTATGCAACTATCTCCAAAGATATCTTCAGCCTCATTATGCGCAATAATGCCACAGCCTACGAGGTTTGGCTCACCATCAAGGACCTCTTTCGCGACAACAAGAAGACACGCGCCATACAGCTCGAGGCTGAATTCCGGGGACTCCGTCAAGGCGCTCTAACTATCAACGAATACTGCGGGCAACTCAAATCCTTGGCTGATGCTCTAGCTGACGTTGACAGCCCCGTCTCCGACGAGAATCTGGTACTGCAAACTATCAGCGGCCTTAATGACTCTTACTCTCATCTACGGAGCATCATTCAATTCCAGCAACCATTCCCCTCTTTCCAACAAGTTTGAAGCTCTCTCATACTTGAGGAGACTTGCCGCCAACCACCACCTTCTGCCGCCACCGCACTTGTCGCATCCACACCGTCTTCTACAACTTCCCAACCTGGCGCCGACAACCCCTCTCCAACTCCAGATGCGGGCGTGGACAATCACAGCAACAGTGGTCGCTCTGCCAACTCTCGCAATCGCCGCGGACGTGGAGCCAGAGGACGCGGGCGTGGAAACTCGCAACGATAGAGCCTGCAGCAGCAATTGTGGACTCTCCTTAATTCCCAGCCCCAGCCGTGGTCCAATTGGACAGCTCCAGGTATCTTAGGCCCCCGCCCTCAGCAACCGACCCCACCAGCACAGACATATTACCACAATACAACGGCGCCGAACTGGGATCAACAGAGTCTGATTTCTGCTCTGAATGCTATGGCTCCTTCTCCTCGTTATCCCTCTGATCAGCAATGGTACATGGATTCTGGCGCCTCCACCCACATGACGCCACATTCAGGTACTATCGTTCCCAATTTTTATTCAGGGCCTCATCCTTCACGCATCATCGTTGGTAACGGCACTGCGTTACCCATTCATGCTATCGGTTCTGTCCACCTCCCTCCGTTCCATTTGCGTGATGTTCTTGTCTCACCCTTTCTTATTAAAAATTTAGTATATGTCCGTAAATTCACAACTGACAATAATTGTTCGGTCGAATTCGACCCCTTTGGCTTTACTGTCAAGGACCTACGCAGCAGGACCGTGATCCGCCGGTGCAATAGCCGGGGCGATCTCTACCCCCTTCCATCACCAACCGCCGCCACCACTCCAACTCCGCCAGTCGCCCTCCACAGCACCACCACTCCCACCCCCTGGCATGCGCGCCTCGCACACCCAGGCGCTGGTGTCCTGCGCCACCTTGCGTCTCAACATTTTATTCCTCCTAATAATGTTACTCCGTCAGTCTGTTCCTCTTGTCAATTAGGAAAACATACCCGGCTCCCTTTTTCTCGTTCGAACAATATTATATTAAATTCATTTGATATTATTCACTGTGACATTTGGACATCGCCAATTTTGAGCTTAAGTGGTTGCAAATATTTTTTGGTTGTGCTTGATGATTATTCTCATTTTGTATGGACCTTCCCCCTCAAATACAAATCCCAAACCGCCGATGTTCTCAAAAACTTTCATGCTTATGTGCGTACACATTTTAATACGACAATCAAATATATTCAATGCGATCATGGTCGTGAGTTTGACAATCATGACGACATACATCAATTCCTGGCTACTCATGGCACCTCATTCCGTTTTTCATGCCCCCACACCTCCCAACAAAATGGTAAAGCTGAACGAATGATTCGAACCCTCACCAATGCTATTCGCACCCTGCTATTTCACAGTCATCTCCCACCCACATTTTGGGCTGAAGCCTTATCGACAGCCACGTATCTTCTCAACATCACCCCTACCTCCACCAAACACTTTTGCACTCCGCACGAACTGCTCTATAGTCACAAACCAACCTATACCCGCCTTCGTACCTTCGACTGTCTTTGTTACCCCAATTTATCATCCACCACTGCCCACAAGCTGCAACCACGCACCACTCCATGCCTCTTCCTTGGTTATGCACCGGCGCACAAGGGCTATCGTTGTCTTGCATTAGATTCGAATAAGGTCATAATCTCTCGACATGTCATCTTTGATGAACACACTTTTCCTTATAAATCCCACCGGCCCTCTTCACCTCGCAACTGTCCGCCCACTTTCCAATCCGATGATCCACCACGCATCCCAATTTTTTTAAATCCTCCACGACACAGCCCAACCCCACATCCATCCGTCTCCCACCTGTCGGCCCAACCTACACCCACATCTCCCACACATGCCACGCCGACACACTCCTTGGCTCCATTAAATCCCACGGCCCACCATTCGCCTACCCCGGCCCAACACGATCGGCCCCCTCTCTCTCCCAACAACATCCCGCCCACACACTCCTCTTCCGACACCGTGGCCCACTCCCCCTCTGCACACCCAGCCGACCCACTTTCGCCACTCACCCGTCTACCCCCTCCCTCTACCACACACTCGGCCCAACCCACACCACCCTCAGCCCATCCCCCAACCCCCTCAACCCATCATATGATTACCCGCTCAAAAGCCGGTATTACTAAACCTAAACAACTATTCAATCTCTCTACCACCACCGCCCCCTACCGACCTCCTACAAAACTGCCCTTAAAGATCCCCACTGGTACGCATCTATGAAGGAGGAATATGCTGCCCTGATTAAAAATCGAACGTGGGACCTTGTACCCCGACCCCCGCATGCTAACGTTGTCTCTGGCAAATGGCTTTTTCGTCTTAAATATGATGCAGATGGGCATCTGTCTCGCTACAAAGCACGATGGGTAGCACGCGGATTCTCCCAACAACACGGCCTCGGCTACGAGGAAACCTTCTCCCCTGTTGTTAAACCGGCCACTATCCGCACCGTTCTCACACTCGCCATATCCAAACAATGGCCCATTCACCAGCTTGACGTCAAAAATGCATTTTTGCACGGCTCCCTCACTGAAGTTGTATACTGTCAACAACCCCCAGGCTTCGTTGATCCAGCACACCCTAACCACGTCTGTCGGCTCCACAAAGCACTGTATGGCCTCAAACAAGCCCCGCGTGCTTGGTACCACCGCTTCGCTACACATATCTCCACCCTTGGCTTCCGTAGCTGCAAAACCGACCCATCACTCTTTGTTTATCATCACGGCTCCGCTCAGGCTCATCTCTTGGTATACGTCGACGATATCATCCTCACCGCTTCCACCTCCAGTTTCCTACACCGCATCATCCATGCCCTAACCCTAGAATTTGCTATGACTGACCTTGGGCCCCTACACTACTTTCTGGGCATCGCCGTTTCCCGTCACCCCACCGGCCTTCATCTCAGTCAGACCACCTACACCAAAGACATTTTACGACGAGCTGGGATGTCCGACTGTAACCCTTCCAAAACACCAGTCGACACAAATGCCAAACTCGGGACTGATGCTGGACCACCAGTCGATGATCCGACTGCCTATCGCTCCCTCGCCGGTGCCCTCTAGTATCTCACATTCACCCGCCTCGACATCAGCTACACGGTCCAGCAGTGCTGCCTCTACATGCATGATCCTCGAGAGGCCCATCTCACCGCTTTAAAACGGATTCTTCGCTACCTCCGCGACACTTTATCGCTCGGCCTCTCCCTCACCTCCACCCCCTCCGACCAACTCACTATCTACAGTGATGCTGATTGGGCCGGCTGCCCCGACACCCGCCGCTCCACATCCGGTTACTGTGCGTACCTTGGGCCCAATCTTATTTCATGGTCTTCCAAACGACAACCCACAGTGTCTAGATCCAGTGCAGAGGCTGAATACCGGGCCGTCGCAAATGCTGTTGCTGAATCTTGCTGGATGCGTCAGCTACTTCACGAGCTGCACACACCTACATCCAAGGCAACAATTGTCTTCTGTGATAACGTCAGCTCCGTCTACATGTCGCACAACCCCGTCCAGCATCAGCGCACAAAACATATTGAAATCGACATTCACTTTGTACGTGAACATGTTGCGCTGGGACAAGCCCGTGTACTCCATGTCCCAACGACAAGTCAGTTCGCTGACATCATGACAAAAGGGTTGCCATCAACCCTCTTCCACGAGTTCCGGAACAGTCTCTGTCTACGACAATCTCCGGCATCGACTGCGGGGGGGGGGGGGGGTTAGAAAATATTTTTTACATATTTCTTTACCGTTGTGTATCTCCACATTTTAGGCCACTCTTCCTTACTTCTAGGCCTAACTCTTATGTAGTTACGATTATATATACATCAGTAAATACAACAATACAATACGGTTGATTATTACCTCACTCACATATCAAATTTGAAGCTTTTTAAGCTCACATGTGACCTGTGGGACACAATGAATATGTGACTGTTCATTGGGTCCCACAGGTCACATGTGAGCTTAAAAAACTTCAAATTTGATATTGGACCAAAATATAACACTTTAGCATCGTCCATGTAAAGTTTCATCAATTTTGGACAACATTTAAGCATGTTTAAAGTTAAATTATTAAAATCACAGGGGTATATTGTGAATTACGAAAGAAAACAGGGGTATCTCGTGAATTTTCCCTTTTTTTTTGAAACCAACAAATACCTTTATATTAAGAGCAAATATATTTTACATAGGATGGGAAGTCAGTAGACTTCCAGCAACTCGCTTGGAGCTGAGATTTTCTAGCAAGAAATACTAGGTTGTGGGCAACGAAATTATGCAATCGACTAACATGAAAGCATTGAACTTTCGAAAGCGGAGCTATAGTTGCCAGCGCCCTGTTGAACAAGTGTTTCGTAGTATCAGCGAGGCTCGAAACTCCGAAGGCCGAAAGGTAATCAACCACTCTTACAGTCTAACAAAACTCTAACTTGAGCGTAGACAAACCGCTTGGCAAGGTCAAGACCTAAGTGGATAGCAGCAGCTTCCATATGTGACGGATCATGAGAAGTTATACCACCCAAAACTGCTGCTCCAATGATGGAACCATGCCGTGCTGCAACCGCAGCAATGCCAAACCGACCATACCTGTCCAGCCCTGCATCAACTGATATCTCAACCTAAGATGGGCATGAAAGTCGAGCGTCAGATGGCGATGGCGAAAAAGTAGAGCTTGAGGCTGCAGAGCTTAGGCTAAAAAAACTGTCTGCCTGAAACCATCCAGCTTCAAAAGAGGAGACACGATGATGTGAAAACTGACACCGGGCATACCACAGACGCCAAAGAAGCGAAATAAGCAAAGAAAGGCGTACATGGGTCATGGAAATGCAAGAGTGAGTGAACCAATCAACAAAGGCAGCGTCTGACTTGAGTGGAGGTGGAGATGACATGCCTAGGCGGTTCCAGTAAGGCCTGATCGTAGAACAGTTGAAGAAAGCATGGAAGAGGGTTTCACAGCGGCCACATAGTGCACAGGTCTCCAGTTTAGGGCGGTGAAGCTGATAAGCCAACAGACCGCGGCACGGTACCACTCCATGCAATAATTTCCAACCAAACAAACGAACGCGAGGAGGCAGGTCAAGCGCCCAAAGCCTCTTATTGGCCAAACCCCTGGTAGATTCGGTCAGAGAGGAAGAAGACGGTTGATCCTGGCGCGTTTGGGCAACGTCACAGTGATAGGCACTCTTCACTGAAAACTGGCCTGATGTAGTGAGGCCCTAGAACCAAGAGTCTGGTGATAAGGCATTACCCAACAAGGGCAAGCGACAAATATGCTGAACATCCACAGGGTGAAAATGATTCCGAAGGAGCGGGACATTCAGGTTGAGGGAGTGAGCATGAAATTTGAAACTGGAGCATGATGAAGATGCGGTGGGATTGACCAAAGGTAAGGCAAGCCGCCATCCTTAGAGGGAAGCCATCTATCACATACATAAGTGGTGAGCCCATTACCAATCCGTTTACGGCCCCCTGTCTGAATGAGGTCTCGAACATTGAGAAGCGCTCTCCAAATGGGACTGGAATTTGCTAAAGGCTGTAAGTGTTGTAGAGGAGTGTTGCCCATGTAACGTGCTGAGTAAAACCTTGATAACATAGAGTGGGGCTGCTGAAGGATACGTCAAAGCTGTTTGGCTAAAAGAGCACGATTAAAACTGCGTAAGTCACGAAAACCCAATCCTCTTGAGTTTAGTAGGAGACACAGTTGTTCCCACTTCGTCCAATGTAACGATTTGGTTGTTGGAGACCCACTCCATCAGAACCGGGAAATCATAAATTTAATGGACTTGAGAAGCGACTGGGGCAGGGCGATGACAGACATAACATATGTAGGGATGGCCTGCAAGATAGACTTAATAAGATTCATACGCGCTGCCTGAGAAGTGTGATGAGACCACCCCTGTATGCGGCGAGCAACCCTATCCTTAATATATGCAAAGACTGCTTTCCTATTCCGGCCCACGTGCACAGGGAAACCCAGATACATGCCAAAATCTTGAACCACACGACCGCGCAAAGTCCCTGCAACCGCCTGACGTATCTGCGGTTGCAGATGATTAGAAAACATGAGGGCAGACTTGTCAGCATTAATACATTGCCCCGATGCTTGTTTAAAATCGTCTAGGATGTAAGACAGAGTTACCGTTTTAGAAATACTTATTCCCACCCCAGCTCATGTGTCCTTCTTGGTGAAAGTGGCACCCTAAACCCTAAAACACATATCTAAAAATGTATATATTTTATAAATAATAATCTCATCATAAGTTTTAAGCCATTAGGTTTCCTAATTCTAAATCACCAACATTCCATCTTCTCATCCTTCCATCTTCAAACCCGAAATTGTATCTTAAAGTCTTAATGTTTTCATTTCTATGTACAAAATCAAACCAATAATTTCCAAGAGTTTTTAAATCAGATTTAATTCTAAAACTCAAAAAGATAAAGGAAAACAAAGCTCAATGCAAAACCTCCTCTATAATCTGCCCTCATAGTTCCAAATAAACAACAATAAGGTCCACAAATTCATATACGAAGGCCCAATCTTAAACTCTTCCAAAAACCCTGAACATTCCAAATCCTCCATGAGCCCAAATCTTGTCAGACCCGGCCCAATACACAGACTCGGCCCATTACCCACCCGGCCCAAAGCCCACATACCCATCCCAAAGCCCACAAAATCGGCCCAAAGCCCACATAATCGGCCCATTACCCAATCCCGACCCAAAGCTCACAAAATCGGCCAAAGCTCATAGAATCGGCCCGTTACCCAGACCCGGCCCATTACCCAGACCCGACCCAGATAAAAAACCCATCCCAAAACCATGGCCCAAATTGACCCAATCTAATAGGCTCATTTTTGGCCCAAAAAGGCCCATACCTAAGGCCCATTTCGACCCATTTGTAAAGCCCAAATTCAAAACTCAATCCATGCTCAACTCCAAAATGAAGTCAACTCCAGCTCCTCAAAACCATCAATAAGCCCAATACTGGCCTAAATACCCATATTGGTCCATTAGTCCACCTCGGCCCATTAAGTCCAAACCTTGACCTAAAACCCAATTTTGACCCGAGACTTCGACTGGACCTAAAATCCAATTCTAAATCAAAACTTTGACTTGACCCCAAGTTTGACCCAAGACTTTGACTTGACCCCAAATTTGACCCAAAACTTTGACTTGACCCCAAGCTTGACCCAAAACTTTGACTTAACCCCAAGTTTGAGCCGACCCAAGTTATCATCACTTCAAAGTGGCCCATCCCCATCTCAAATTTCCCATTTCTACCTATACAACCTAAATCACTTTCAAACAAAATCCACAAGCCAATCCAACCCTTCAACCCAATCCAATTTGTAAATACAATCTAAGTTCCAAAATTTTAAATCCCTTTGATTTCAATTCAAACATCAAAAATTAATAAAATTCCAAAGTCCTTTAATAACTCTTTATTTCTCATGAAAGATTTTCAAAAGCAAAGAAGCTATTTTGTAGAATTTTTTAAAAGGAAAAACTCTTCTTACATCACAGAAAACTCTTCTCAAACAAGCAGAAAGTTCTTCTCACATATACAAAAAGTTTTCTTCTAAAACATTTCTCAAAATCAGTGTTTCTTCACCGAGAATTCGGAATAATTTCAAAAGTTTTCTGACTCGTTTTCCAAACTCAAAAATAAAACCATTTTCAGGAGACATGGAATGTCTAGCACTTTCAAAATATCTTTCCTTCTTAGTTAGACATCACTTGTCTTTCTTCTAAATAAAAATCTGAGGCGGAGCACCAGGGCAGTAACACCCCTTATCGCAGTCTGGATTTCTTTAAACGGGGTATTAGGGTGACAAACTTCCCCTAATTGCAGCCTAGATTTTTACGAGACGAGGTGTTAGGGATGTAACTGCCTTTCTAGTCGCAGCCGGGATTTTAGAATCTTTTAACTCCGTTCCACTTGATTTCAATGTTTTCGGTTTTCAACGTGTTAAAACCCGAGAGTTAGAGATGTTATTAGGGTTTGATAGAGAACATCTCATTTATGATGTTTCTCTCTAAAGCTTATTTTTTTGACATAAATACATTGCCCCATCTTTCGAGCCTCAGCACTTACCATTAATTAAGTGTCGTGCTCGAGGGGGTACATGGGTGATCCCTCGGGATCATCCGCCCTTTTCAAAACAAAAATGATTTTCGATTTAAATATCTTTAGAAAGACAATTTTGAATATTCTAATCCAACTTCTCCATTAAAGCCTCAAACCTACATAAATCTCAAACCTTCCAAAAGCTTTACTACTCAAAATTTCAATCTCAAAGAATCTTCATTGGTTAGGAATTTAGCATATCAGTGGATACCCCCGACAACTCAAGATGACTAGAAATCCTCACATTTCCTTAAAACCGCTCACCCTTCTTTTTAAAGACTAATTCATCCCACCTCTCCCAAACACTTCCCGTTCCCAAACACTACAAGAAACTTGGGCTTCCCGAAAGAGCTTTCAATCCCTTAAAACATGCAACACCAACAGATAGCTTTGACTCCTCTTCAAGTGCCATAAAGCACTAAATCTCATGACAAGTTGAACCTCTCATGGCTTCAAACAGTCTTAGCCACCTTCAAATCCTGACTACCTAAGAAAACCTGAGTGCCATACAAACCAAACATCTTCCAAACATTCATGCTCCCGATTGTTACCAAAAATCTAAACTCCTTTTAACAATTTCAAATCCTCGAACTTCTGAAAACCCAAATACCTCTCTTCTCAAACCATCTCAAAACACGAATGTAATACTCCGTATTTTCATTTCCAGATTTTGCAACACTTTGGGTTATGTTGTTACTTATATTATGTGATGCCTTGTTTAGCTGATGGGACGTCCGAGGCATATAATTAAAAGACGGGGGCAAGGAGGTCGTTTCCCTCTCTTCTATTTTGGTAAGACTTTATTAAGGAATATAAGGTAGTTTTCTTTTCTTTTCAACCCCGATCAGTTCTCAGACACGACGTTCCTTCCTTCGACAGTTTTGACGCTTTGCTCTCTCCCTCCTTCCTTGAGTGCTTCCAGTTCTGCCGAGAATTCTGCTGTGTTTTGATTGTTCCTGCGCTGCTGTTGTGGGTTGTTTGTTCTGCGGTGATTCAGGTTTGTTTTCCCTTCCGATTTTGGTGGTTTTCGCTTCTGTGTTGAGAGGGCAGTTTTTCTGATTGTGGGACTGTTTGGTTGCGAATTCAGCGTCGATCCGTGCTCTTTCTCTATTGTTGTTCGTCTGGTTGCGTGTGGGCATTGTCTGGACTGAATCTGCGCTGCGAATTCAATGTAAGTGGGGGATGGAATCGGGGTAGTTTACTCACCCTCGGGGACCGTTTTATTCTAGCATTTCTAATCTGCAATTGTGTGTTATCACTTCGGTTTTGCGTTGTTAATCGTTTGGCTAAACCCCCGAGGGTACTGATTTACAATTCTGTGGATTTTGGGTGAGTTTGTGATGATTTTTGTGGTTTCTGTGCGTCTGTTCTTTCTGGAATTTCAACAGTTTTGCGTCGTCCGGACTTCTGTCTGAACATGTAAGTTCGGACAGTTCGTCGGGCGCGTTTTGATTTCCGAGTTTTTTGAAGTGTCCGAACATCGGTCCAAACTTGTAAGTTCGGACACGATGCGAGGACGGATTTTCGATATGAGTTTTATCATGTGTCCGAACTTGCAAGGTCGGACCCAAGTTCGGACACGAAGATTGTTTTGGTTTCTGACTCTCGGCCTCTGTCCGAACTTGCAAGGTCGGACGCAAGTTCGGACAAGCCACTGTTTTGGGCATAACTTCTTCGTTTTAGCTCCGTTTTGAGTTCCGTCTGCGGGGTTGGATTCCCCTACTTGTGTACAAGCTTCTTATGATGTTTATATGCATTTTCATGCACTTAAGTTCTGTTTTGGTGAGCTTTTGTTTTGGGACCTAGTTACGTTGCTTCTGAGCCTTGGATAGTCGGGTCGGGCTGTCCCGTAGCATGCTGCGCAGGAATTCCTTCTGATTACACTCCTTAGGGTCTCCCTTAGGACGTTATTTGACCGACGGGTCTGTTAGCTGTCTCTACGGCTTCTGTTGTGGGATCTTCGGATCCATAGGACATTATGTGAGTCCTTCTGTTGTGCTAGCGTGTTTCTAGTGTCCCACCTCTTTGTATCTGATTTCTGAAAGTCCGGCTAGGGTTTGATGTGGTGTTCTGTTCTACCTTCTGTTTTGTGACCCCGTTCTGGTTTATGACAACTGGTTGCTAATGGTTACGCTTCCCTCTGTTTGTATAAACTTCTGCTTCTGTTTTGAGTGGGCTTCCTTGAGGAAGTCTTCTGCTTGCTGGGTTGTTTAGCTCACCCCTTTACTTTCTTGCAGATTGAGCTCGTGGGATCTTCTCTTCTTGTCCCCTTCTGGAGCTTCGTTTACTTTATGTTTCTTTAGACTTTGTTTGCTTTGCGCGTTGGACGCTTTAGAGCTTCTGTGTAGCCTTCGGGCCTTTCATTGTATTTGATTTATAAGTATTTGGATCTTGTAAACTCTTTCGGTATTTATACAAGTTCAGTATTTGGTTTTGGGGTCTGTTTTGCTCTGGAGCCTTGCGGCGTTAGGTAGTAGACTCGCGACGTATAACGGCCCTAACTCCTAGGCCGGTTTTGGGGTCGTTACAAAACCCCTCTCAAACAAGCACCTCAAGAGCTGAAACACCCTTAAACTTCCTTGATAACCAAACCATTCCTTTCAAGCAAAACTCTCAAAGACTATCAAGTCCTCCTTTAAAAATCACAACAACGCCCACACCTCTCAAACCGATACTTCAAGTCGGATTCATCTCTTCAAACTCTTAGACATTCATACCCATTTGATACTCTCCTTGTTCAGATACTCACTCAATTCCCATCGTTTTGGCTTTTAAAGTGAATCTCTCTATCAAAGGTTTTGATAGAAGGCAATCTCGACAATTGGAGACCGAGGTTTCCTCGAGTACCAATCCAAAGTTATGGTCATTGCCACTTCTAAAGGGTGTAACCTAGTGTGAACCCACAACATAATGTCTGGTATGATCAGATAAGTCTTATCCTTAGGCAACAAATCTCATATTCAACCAACGGTTCTTAGAACCCTCATCCCCTTTCCTTCCTAGTTAATTTTAGGTCAAACTAAGAGGTGACTCTAGTCAATTCTTCCCTTAGGGCATAAGTCCTAGTGGAGCCCATCGAAAGTGGGTGAGGTGTTCACTAACACTCCCCATTAATCTTTTTGGGAAAGACATACAATAAAGTAGGTATTTAAGGACTGCCATGAATATGGGTTTTCACCATCCATTGGCATTTTCTATGATCTAGGCTTTTCAGTTAGACCACATTTAGAAAGACCCCCCTCATACCGAAAAATTCACCCTCCAAAGTCTCGTACTTTATTATGAGGTAAAATCTAGGGTGTTACAAGCTGGTATCAAAGTTGTGTTTTTGAAATAAGATAAGAATTGGTTGGAAAGGTTTAAAAGTTGGATTAAGTCATCTTTGGGGAATTACATTTGTGTGTTATGTTGTGTGCTTGATTATATTATGCTGGGATGTGCCGAGTTATATACTCTGTGTATGATGTGATATATTAGAATGAGTTATTGTGAATATCGGATGATATTGCGTGCATATATATATTATTATTGTATACGCTACATGGGATTGTAGTATTAGTTTTCTATATGGGATAGGGAATCAGTTATGGGGAATTCAGAGAATTGAGTTTTCCTGACGCTAATCAGTGGTTTGTGACCAAGAATCAGACCTGAATTCTAAGGGTGCAGGACTGGCTGACAGACTTAACTACGTCTATCACACTAGAAGCAGAACCCGACAAGTAGCAATGGTAGGGAACGATCCTTTGAGGAAATTGTAAGAGCTAGCCTTGAACTTAGGATAGATTATCCAGAGGCAGGCTCAGAGGGACAACGTGCCAGAGGACTATACGAAGAGGATCGCCCATCTGAAGCCGTCATCCTCTATAGGGGAGGAGGATCCAGTACTGTTGGAGGACTGAATCAAGAAGTTCCACAAGATCTTTGATGTGGTCAACTGCCCAGCCGACAGGCGAGTTAATGGAGTAGTCTACTACTTCAAGGGAGAGGCCGACATCTGGTGGATGGTCAACGAAGATGTGCTGCTAGCTGAACCCAATTTTGGGTGGGATTCCTTAAAGGTGGTGATGAGGAGATGCTTCTACCCTGAGCATGTGCGCATGCAGAAGTACCTGGAGTTCTTTGAACTCAAGCAGTTTACCTCGAGCGTGAAAGAGTACAACTCCAAGTTGCAGGAGTTGGCAAGGTTCGCACCGACGATGGTTCCTGATGAGGCTTCCAAGGTGTAGAGTGTTGTTGGCGGGCTCAACTGGAGTCTCTAGGAGGCCCTAAGTGTTTTGACTATCCCTACCCTTCAGGACGCTTATGGGAAGGCTGCTAACCTGTATAGAGTGCATCAGAGAGAAAAGAGGTCCAGACGAAAAATAAGAGGAAGCTTGATGGTGGAGAGGACTCCCAGCGTCGTGAGGATCAGTCCCAAAGGCCGAATAAGGAGAAGAGGTGGAAGCCCAATCATGATGGGAAATAGATGTTCAGTGGGAACCAATGGTATGACCTGAAGTGGGACGATCGGTCCTAAAATCAGTCCCATATAGGAGAGCAGAGACGGGAGAGGAATTTCCATTGTAGGAAGTACAATAGAGGCCACCCTGTGAAAGACTAAGAAGGGAACCTGGTCACCTGCTTCAGATATGGCAAGAAGGGTCACCGATCATTTGAATGCTTCTAGAATCTATAGGGAGGCAACCATCAGCGGGGGAATGGTGGTGGCCGTCCCTATAGATAGTCAGACTAACCAAATAGAGGCCAGAACCAACGTGGGGATGCCTCCTAGCGTGGTAATGGTAATGAGGTGAGTGAAGGCAACAGAGGCCAGAGTGATAACCAAGGCAACAACTATGGAGCGCCGGTGAAGATTTAAGTGATGAGCCGGGCTAAAGCTGAGGCTGCGGTAGATGTCCTAGTAGGTACCTTTATTATTCATGGTACTCCTGCTAGAGTTTTATTTAATATCGGAGCATCTTATTCCTTTATCTCTTCTGAATTTGTGGGGAAGTTAGGATTAGTAGCTAGTGAATTCTTACCTGTATTTGTATCCATTCCTTTGAGGAGGGTGTTCAATTGTGGTCTTATGGTAAACGGTGTGGGTGTAAACATTAAGGGGCTGGATTTTGTAGTAGACCTGATCCAGTTTGACTTGTATAACTTCGACATAATCTTGGGGATGGATTGGCTGAGCAAGTACAAAGGGAAGAACGATTGTGGCGAGCAGAAGGTCGTGCTAAGAGGGCCGTTGGGATAGAGAATTTCCGATAAGAACGTGGAGGAGAAGCCAGAGGTGAAGATCGTGTCGGTGATTTCAATCATGGCTCAAGTAAAGAAAGGGCAGTAGGCATACCTCTACTATGTCCAATATTTAAGTAGGGAGGCAGATAAAATGGAGGGGATTCGAGTGATGAACTATTTCCCAGACGTAATTCCTGAAAAGATCCCTGGTATGCCACCAGACAGAAAAGTAGAGTTCAGCATCGACTTGGTGCCTGGATCAGCGCCTATTTTGAAGGCCCCTTACTGAATGGCACCATCAGAATTGAAAGAGTTAAAGGACCAATTGGAGGAGCTCCTGGAAGGGATACATCCGCCCAAGTGTATCACCATGGGGAGCCGCTGTCATGTTCGTGAAAAAGAAAAATGGGAGCATGATGCTATATATAGACTATAGGGAGCTAAACCAGATTACTGTGAAACCGCTACCCATTGTTGAGGATTCACTACCTCTTCGATCATCTTCAGGGTGCATGAGTATTCTCTAAGATTGACCTGAGGTCGGGTTACCATCAGCTCAGATTTGTACAGAAAGACATCCCAAAGACAACTTTCAGAACCAGATATGGGCATTTTGAACTCCTGGTGCCCTTTAGACTGTCGAACGCCCCTGCTATCTTTATGGACCTCATGAGCCGGATCTTCAATCCATATTTAGACCGATTCATGGTAGTGTTCTTTGATGAAATTCTGATCTATTCCAAAGTCGAGGAGGAGCATGAAGAGCATTTGAGACTAGTGTTGCAGATTTTAAGGGAGCAACAATTATATGCAAAATTATCCAAATGTGACTTATGGTTGGACCGAGTGGCATTCCTAGGTCACATCATAACCAAAGATGGCATATCTATGGACCCGTCAAAAGTTCAGGCGGTGAAGGAGTGGCCTAGACTGAATAGTTTAACGGAGGTACGTAGTTTCCTGGCCTTGACAGGATACTATAGAAGATTTGTGAAAGATTTCTCAAAGATAGCGAGGCCGTTCACCAACCTTATGAAGAAGGTGGTGAAGTTCTAGTGGGATGAAGACTGCGAGAAAGCATCCCAGACATTAAAGGAAAGGTTAACTACAACCCTAGTGTTGACCTTACCTTCAGGGACCGAAGGATTTGAGGTGTTCAGTGATACATCCAAGTATGGGTTGGGATGTGTCTTAATGCATAATGGAAGGTGTTAGCTTATGCTTCGAGGCAACTGAAGGAGTATGAGACCCGATATCCTACGCATGATCTAGAATTGGCTATAGTGGTATTTGCACTCAAAATTTGGAGACATTACCTTTATGGTACTTCGTGCAAGATTTTTACCGACCATAAGAGCCTTAAATATTTCTTCACATAGAAGGTACTAAATATTAGACAGAGGAGGTGGTTGGAGCTCTTCAAATAGTATGATTTGCAGATTTTATACCATGAAGGAAAATCTAACTTAGTGGCTGATGCCCTTAGCAGGAAGAGGAGCCACTCAGTGAATTCGATGTGGGTTCTTCCTGATGAGTTAGGCCATGACTTCTAGAAGCTGAATCTGGAGGTAATGGAGTCAGGCGGTGTTTATCGGGAGGTGAGGCTATTCCATGTGAGTGTCACTTCCTACATTTATGAAGAGATCCTCAAAGGGCAGCCCGATGATGTGAAGCTGGAGAGGATTCGAGTGAAGATGAAGGTGGGTAAAGCAGTTGGCTTTGCAGTTCACAGTGACGGGAGCCTCAGATTTAAGGGCATATGGTGTGTGCCACAGAAGTGTGTAGAGGTGAAAGAAAAGTTAGTGAAGGAAGCTCAAAACTCACCTTACTCAATTCACCTAGGCGGTGATAAACTGTATAAGCATTTGAAGAAGCAATTTTGGTGAGCAAAGATGAAAAGAGAAGTGGCTGAATTTTTGTCGAGGTGCCTTACTTGTCAAGTAAAATTTGAGCATAAGGGGATGGGAGGATTGCTGCAACCTTAGGATGTTTCTAAGTGGAAATGGGATTCGATTGCCATGGACTTCGTGGTTGGATTACCACTAGCGAGGGGTGGAGTCAACCAGATATGGGTAATTGTGGATCGACTTACCAAGACTGCTAGATTTATACCCATGAAAAGTACTTGGTCGATGAGTCAGTTGGTGGATGCCTATGTTAAGAATGTGGTGAGATAACATGGTGTGCCCGAGACTATTATTTCCGACAGAGACTTGAGGTTCTTGGATCACTTTTGGCAGCAGTTTCAGAAGGCTATGGTTACTAAGTTAAAATTGAGTACAACCTTTCATCTAGCTACAGATGGGCAGACAGAGAGAACCATCCAAACGTTGGAGGATATGCTCCATGCGTGTATAATGGATTTTCAGGGTTTGTGGGCAGATATGTTACACTTGGTGAAGTTCTCTTATAATAATAGCTACCATGCTAGTATTGAGATGGCTCCTTATGAAGCCTTGTATGGGAGAAAGTGTAAAACCCCGTTATACTGGAGCGACATCAGTAAGACAGTTGTGTTGGGACCCCAGTTGATAGAGGAAACTGTGGAGCAGGTTCGAGTCATTCAGAGCCGGATGAAAGTAGCTCAGGACAGACAGAAGTCCTATGCAGATCTGAAGCGGAAGCCGATAGAATTCAAAGTGGGAGATAAAGTATTGCTGAAGATGTCTCCTGTCCAAGGGGTAACAAGATTCGGGAAGAAAGGAAAGTTGAGTCCCAAGTTAGTAGGACCTTATGAAGTTCTGGAAAGGATTGGGAAAGTAGCCTACATATTGGCACTTCATTGTGAATTGGAGAAGGTACACGATGTTTTCCATGTGTTTCAGCTGAAGAGATACATCCCTGATCCTTCGCATATTTTACAACTTGAGGTGTTGGAATTGGAGCAGAATCAGTCATATGAGGAGTACCCAATCAAAGTTCTTGACACCAAGACTAGGGAGACTTGATTGAAGTCCACTCGGATGGTCAAAATCTTGTGGTCTAATCATGGAACAAAAGAGACAACGCGGGAGGTTGAGGAAGAGATGAAAAAGAAGTACCCACAACTCTTTGAGCAGGAACAGTTTAAGAGTTGAGTCAACATTCAATTTGATATAGATTGCAATATGAACACTCTAAGATCAGGAATGGATACAGTATTGCTAGAAGGTTGGAAGTTTGGGATTGTTGGTTGGATTTAAGCTTTGAGGGTGAAGCTTTCTTTTAAGGGGGATGTGATGAAATACCCGTGTATTTTGAGTTAGGAAATTCATATTATTTAATCGTTACAATTGGGTTAATTTTATAATAGGTCGTTATTGAATTATTAGATTAATCCGAAGGTAGTGATTGGTAACTGACAAGGGAAATTATTATTGTTATTTTACCATAACTTTTAAATTAAGCATTTTAAGATATTCCCTTCACTTTTCCTAAATTATTTATTATGATTATTCTCACCTCCTACCGAAGTAACAACGTTTTCCCTTATCTTCTTTTTGAATTAATCATTCAATTTTACTTTTATCTCTTCCTAAAATAATTATCCTGATCTTTCTATGACAATTGTGTTCATTCTTATCCCTACTATCAATCTTTTTACTTCTTACCTTTCTATTAATTGTTGTATTTCTTATTTTGCTGATCAATCATTTTTCTTTCATCTTTTTCCATATTAATTATTTAGTTACTACTTATCCTCTTCTAAATAGTTACTCAATAACAATTTATTTCTTCACTTAAAATTATTTACATTATTATCTTCCTCTTTTATTTTCAAGAAATATTCCATTTATACCATGATCTTCACTCCCATCTCCTTCATCAGTATCGCAACGCATTACGCTCATCTTCCTGAAATACCAAACCTCTCAATCTTTCTCCGTTTTCTTCAAAGCTTCTCCCCTGGCGCCAATTAAAGTTTAGAAGGGTAAGGTATAATACCTAGTTAAGGGGTAAGGTTTTATTTATTTTAGTTGTGGGTTGGTGGATTTCTGATTGATAGTTTTTACAATTCCAGTCCCCGAATTCGTTGACGGGCACTAGCTGTGAATCTGCTGAGCCGCTCTCATAAGTGGTGTGCGTGACCAGGTAAATTTCTGTGCTCATGATTGATTTATTGCGTGGATTGAAATTATTGGAAAGATGATTTGAAACCCCGATTAGGGATTTGGAAATTGGGAATTTATCCCCGCGTATTGTGAACTAATGGTTGAGGTTTGACAACTAAGATTTCATTACGGTTTTGGGAGCCTTTCACCAGAATGATTACTTTATTGGAGCCTTTTGATGCTCCCTGTAAATTGTTGGTACTTTGTACCCTGTATATATATTTTTGCGCTGTGAACAGTGAAATGCAGTTAAGCTCCAAGTTCTAGTCCTTTAGGTCAGAAGTACTTTTTGGGGGGTGCACACTTAAGAACTTAGGGTGAGGTGGTATTATTGTTGCGGTCCCGTAGGTGACCGTCCATGTATAAATGTGACTGATTCCTGGTGAAAGCTCCCCTGTTGTTTTTATTGATGGATATTGATTGCTGGAAAATGATTTTGATTTATCAATGAAGGTTATTCGTGTTGCCTGTTTAATAACTGAAAGGGATTTCAAAATGAATTTTAAATGGCGAGGCACTATTCACTCAGTTTCACTGATTTACGTGATCTCTTCTTGTTTGTATATTGTTTTCTGATCACAAACATGGATTGCTAAGATTTGGGACTGGGAATTACGCTACCACATAGATGCTAGGAGTATGGTTATGCTTGTTGAGATACAATGTTTTGGATATTTATCCTTGATGATTTGTTAAATGATTAGCCTGAGCACTCAAGGGGCTGAGTGTGGCGGTAACGCTCTGGATTTGATTTACATTACCACTGTAGTTTTATGTTAAACTTTTTCCATATTTACGTACATATTATTCATCTTCAATTGCAATTCATATTGTAGAATTAATGTGCACTTCTCAAAGTTGGTTTTAGTCTCATTTTCATAGAATTGGACCTGTCCGAAAGTCCGTCCGGACATACATGTTCGGACAGGCCCCGAGAGTTCTTCTGTTTTTCGTAGTATTAGTGATGTCCGGACATCTGTCCGAACTTACATGTTTGAACAGCATGCGAGGACGGATCTGACTTGTAAGTTTCGGCATTGGTCCGAACTTACATGTCTGGACCAATGTTTAGACCACATATTTGATTTTTATCGGAACTTATGTCCAAACTTATATGTTCAGATAGCTGGTGTTTTAACTTTTGACTTGTGTCCGAACTTCAATGTCCGGACACAAGTTTGGACATTCGGATTTTCTCAAATGGTTGAACTCTCGTCTTGTGTCCAAACTTCAATGTCCGGACACAAGGTCGGACATGTTGTTTTAACTCTCGACTTGTGTCCAAACATCAACGTCCGGACACAAGTTCGGACAAGCCTTATTTCTCAGTTTTAAGACTCATTTGAAGTCAGCTTTTGACTACGTCTACAGTATTAGAATCATGTTGTCTCGTACTTTATTATGAGGTAAAATCCAGGGTGTTACAAATACTATTTGAAACATGTATATACCGTGTTTGTTTTTTTTACTCTTCATCTACCCATCGTGACTGTTTATTTTGTATGTCCAGCAAAAAGTGAAGAAATACCGATTTTAATGTTACTTGAATACTATCAAAAATCATACTCGAATACTAGTCTATGTTGAAATTGTATATGGGTAGATATGTCATTATTTTACTTTTCTTATACCCAATGCGACTACCCAATAATGATTGTATAATGCAAACACACTAACATTTTATATATGATCAACTTATGTAAATGCAACATTAATCCAACTAATATGATGAATTACATACTTACTTCTCATGGTACGGTAACCTGTCATATTTCTTGTTCAACCTCAAGCACTTAGTGCTCGCACGCTGCAAGTAGTCTTTACATAACTGTGGATAACTTTTCATTGTAGTGTGCAAACCTCTTTCGGGACACAAGAAGACATATTGAGTAAGACCAACATTTTGCATTTTATTGTCCAAGAACCTGTTTATAAAATAAATGGCATGCATATTAAAATCAATTTCGCATCAAAATAACTTAAATAATTTATAGACAATATTAATTACTTACAAAATGCATAATGACATCTACTAACCCGAGGTTTGTATATTTCACATTTGATGTTGTAATTTACAAAAACATTCTCATTTTTACTTATTGTTTTGGGCTTATTTACAATAAATGAATATTGTCAAGGCTGTTTAATTAAGCTATAGATAACTGAATGAAATTAGGAAAGGAGATGGAAAGGAATGAAAAGTTGTCTATTTCTTTGTGCATGAATAAAATGAATCACCAATCAACAATTACAGATTAATACTCAATGATCATTGGTCACTGGTTAGTAACCACTATTCATTGGTTAATATCCCCTAAACACCGATTAATGATCGTTGGTCATTTGTCAATTATCACTGGCCAAATAGTACAGAGAAATGGATCACACTCCTCAACACTTAAAGAATCAAGTTAAAAGAATATTTGGTAATCTCATTATCTTTCACGTAAAATTGTCTTAATAAACAACCACCATGATGTTTCCCTCCTATAAATATCCGAATTGTCTTAAAGTTTTAAATCTAAAAAATAATGACCCTACACCACACACCTTAAAACCCACCATAGGAAAGTTAAAAAAACCTCAAAGGCATATTTTAGGGTTTTTAGTGGAGGGTTTATGGTCCAGTCAGTGACCCTAAATCTTAAACCATAAACCCTAAAAACTGATCAAAATAATGATGACATTATAAAGTATAGAATAAGTTCAAAAATAACCCTACACCACACCCTAAAAACCACCATAGGAAAGTTAAAAAAACAATGAAAACCTATTTTTAGGATTTGTAGTGAAGGGTTTAGGGTCTAACGACCCTGAACCACAAACCCTACAAAACTTCCAAGTTAGTAACAACGTTATAAAGTATAATGAGCTAAAAAAATATTACCCTTCCCCACATATCATAAAAACCACCATAAGAAAGTTAAAAATATAGAAGGATTATTTTAGAGATTGTAGTGAACGGTTTAGGGTGTTAGACCCTAACCCTTGAACCATAAACCTAAAAAAACTGCCAAGCAATGACGACATTATCAAGTATTAAACGTGTTAAAGAAATATTACCCTATACCACACACCCTAATAGCCATACGAAAGTTAAAAACGTTGACGACTTATTTTTGGGTTTGTAGTGGAGGTTTAGGATCTAACGACCCTAAATCCTATACCACAAACCTTAAAAATCTGTTAAGTAAGTGGAAACATTATAAAGTATAGAACAAGTTAAAAAATATTACACAACACTGTACACCCTAAAAAGCACCCTAGAAAGGTTAAAAACGTCGAAGGCTTATCTTAGGGTTTGTATTGAAGAGTTTAGGGTGTAAACCATAAACCCTACAAATCTGCTGAGTCAGTGGTGACATTGTAAAGTATACAACGAGTTAAAAAAAAGATTTACCTTACACCACACACCCTAAAAACCACCATTGGTAGGTTATAATGTCGAAGATACACCCTCAAAAACACCCTAGGACAATTAAAGCGTCGAATAATGTATTTCAGGGTAGCACGCAACAGGTTACAATAGCTCCTTCCATTGCCCAGCTTCAAGGGCTGCAACTGCTGGGGGGCTTTGTGGCCTCCAACCGCTGGGTGATGAGTTCATAAATGAGCATATTTTAGGGGTTTATTTCATATGGTTTATCAATGATTATCATGCTCATTTCTCCACTTTAGCTATTTTTCTATAGTTTTGTGTTTTAGTGGTGTTCTTACACATTTATTGGATAACCATGTGAAATAACATAGTTGGGAGCAAAGTAGACGAATAGAGAAACACGTGGGCACAAACAGATCTAACATATGAGCTAAAATGAAGAAGCTAGAGCAAAAATGAAATTTGGTTGACTTTTGGGTCATGCTCGGGTCTGTGTCTGGGTATACAAACCCAGGACAAAGCACGGATGAAGCTTCTATCAAGTTTTAGGAGTGGTCCGGGTATCTGTTTGAGTAACCAGACTCGGATCAACTCCAGGAGGGAGCTATTGCTATTTCACGGGTTTTGTTCGGGTTTGTGTCCAAGTAACAAACCCATAGCAGAGAAGAGAGGACACAGACATGCCACGATAGTGTGGTCTGGGTCTATAGACCCATACAAACACCTGGACAAGGAAAAATTCCCAACAGATCAATGGGATTAAGACGACGAAAAAGAAGAGAGAGAAGAGGCATTCGAGCACCCACACACCAAACACAAGAAAAAGAAGAGAAAATAGGGGAAACAAGAAGAATAGGAGGAGAAGAAGATCCACCTCCATTGAAGCCCGCCTACCATGGATATTTTTTCTTCCTCTACTCTTATTTGTGCTCTAATGAAGGATTAGCCTCCTTGTACCTAGGGATGAGGATTTTACCACAAAATTTCTAAGACTTTGTTGTTGAACCTTGAACTCTTTTTGCTCTATTTTAGTTCTTGATTTTAATGTACGATGTTGTTGAGCATTTATGGCTTTTTAGCATGTCAATTTGCGATTTGAGGATTTACTCAGGGTTTGCCCAATTTATTATTGTAGACACCAAAAATTCTCACCCATAATGCAAAATTCAGAAATAATAAAATAAAAGGGGCATCACTTTTCTTTTTCAAAATGCATTAAAGTGAGTGCCAAAAAAATGTTCAAAATCAATTTTCAAAGCAATAAAAAAAAGAGAGAAAACCTTGTTTTGTGAAAATAAACTCAAAATAACAAATCGATTTCAAGTTGCCATAATTTCGGGCATTTAAATATTTATTTAATTTCAATTTTTTTTCTTATTTTTATTTTTTATTCTTATTCAGTCTGTTTTCCTTTACTTTTTACGATAAATGAAAATTTTCCATGCATTTTATTTCAAACAATAGTATTTAGTGCAGTTTTTTTTCGTATTTTCCATGTTTCTATTGCAAGATTGGACACTAGAGTGGTTGGTGGGCATTAGCTTGAGACCGTATGCATGGGGTTCAATTCCAACTGACAACACCTCTGGATCATTTTGATTTTGTTTCTTTCTTTTCTTGATTCTTTGTGCTTCTTGCTAATCCAACAGGGCCCAAGAGCTAAACAAAGCCACATGTGACTCCCTGTAGCCCATGCCGGTTATGAAATTGGAACCCATGAAACAGAAATCAAGCTACCTCATCCCAATCCCTCTTTTATAGAAAGCACTACCGGCACAAATAAAAAACCTAGAGCACAATAGGGCAGCCGACAACACCAATCCCCAGGTCATTTCTTTCACTCTCCTCTGTTTCATCGATCTCCTTCAACCCAGGAACAAAAAATATCTGGACCTCGAGCTCCATTGAATCTCGACAAAATTGAGAAAACGGCAGCGTCACAAACATATACCTCCTCACCCATTTTCTTGACCAGGAACAAGGAACATACATGATATTTCCTCTCTTTTATTCTTCACTCTCACGTTTTGCAACCACCGGCGAATATGGAGCTTTTCTACCCTGCTCCTCACTCACGGTGTTTTACAACCCAACTGGCGAACAATAAACAATACAACTCTTCCTGGCATTCTCAGCTAGCAAACAAGCAACATACATGCTCTACCTGACATTCTTCTCACGTCGGTAATTTTGCAACAGAGCTAGCGAATAAAGAGCATTCAAGCTCAGCCTCCTTCATTCTCTTCAGCTGGCGAACAAGGAATGCCTCGTCTCTGTTCATTTTTTTTCAGTACCTGTAGATTGACAAATCTAAAAGGTAAGTGTGGAGCATGCTTTCTGTTCATGTTAACAATTTTGCAAACCCAGCTCGCAAACCAGTTTGTTCTGCTCGTTCACTTTCTTCACCCTCACCATTCGCTTCTCCTGGGTTCACCATCTATAAATTGTAAAAACACCGAGCAGCCGCCTCTCTCATCTAATCATCAATCCCAAAAAAAAACAACTGTAGCCGACCTCCACTCTCGGCTCTCCATGGTTTTCTTCTTCA
The DNA here is from genome assembly GCA_023374045.1 of Limonium bicolor. Lineage (NCBI taxonomy): Eukaryota > Viridiplantae > Streptophyta > Magnoliopsida > Caryophyllales > Plumbaginaceae > Limonium > Limonium bicolor. The sequence goes on from CM041778.1 coordinate 44,195,638, forward strand.
ACCAAGAACAACGGCCGACATACACAAATCCCACAGGAGCCCATTCTCTTTTCAGGTCTTTCTCTTCTTCCTTAAGCGGATGAATAAACAGGGATCTGCTCTTCATTCCCACTCACGTCGGTAATCGCACAGGAAAATACAAACTCTACCCATATTTTCATTCCCTACAATCACGTCAGTTTTGCAATCAAAACCGTAAAACAAGACAATGTTGCTCTGAACTTCTTTCCATCCCCTTCTTCTAGCTAATTTGCAATCAAACTGGTGAAAAGAAATGTACAACTCTACATCCCCTTCATTCTCTCCATTCATGATATCTTTTCTTTTGCAACCAAACTGGTGTACGGGAAACACTGTAGCTCTGCTCCCTCTTTATACTCAAAACCAGCGGACAAGGAACATTGTGGCCCTGTACTTCATACTCTTCTTCACGGTTTTGCAACCCAAACAGAAGAACGAAGATATACATGCTCTTCCACTTCCATTCTCTTAAAGTCCCTACCGAACAAAGGACATACACACTCTATGATTGTCTTTCTCTTCACTCATGAGAAGTTTGTGCAACCCAACTTGCGAAGAAAGAATCTACACGCCCTGCGCCTTCATTCACGTTACTTTGCAAACCAACTGGAGAAACAAGGGACGTACAGCTGCGCCTTCTATTTTTCTCTTTACTCACGCCCAACTGGCGAACATGGAATGTACAACTCTGCACTCGTACTCTCGTTTGTATGCCCAGATGACGAACAAGGAACAGATGGGCTTTGTGCCTCCTTCATTTCTCGTCTTCATTCACGGTGTGTCTGCAACCCATGTTGGTGAAACAACACACATGCTCCGCTCCTTCAAGCTCTTCACCCACGAATTTCTGCAACCCAACTGGCGAGCAAAGAGCATATATATTCCACTTTCATTCTCTTCAAGTCCCTGGAAAAGGAGGAAAATAAATGCTCAGTGCCTCCTGCATTTTCTTCATTCGAGGTATACTTGCAATTCAACTGGCGAGCAAGGAAACATGCCTGCTATACACCCCCTTTCGTTTTCTTTGGCTGGCGAACAAGAGACACACAAACCCTGCTCCTCAATCTCTTTCACTGCCGTTAATTCGCAAATCCCAACAATCGTCTCCTGACTCCAACAAAAATGCACAGAACCTTCACCATTTTTCTCCCATCTCTCTCGATCCATACTCTCAACCACTCCATCTCACTATTTCCTTTAATCACGACTCTTACTGTTGAACAAGGAACAACATGTTCCGCCTGTCATTCTCTTCACATCACTGGTGAACAAGGAAGCATTTGCTTCTTCAGGCTCTTCACTATGGTCACGGTGAATCCCAGCTGCTGGCGTACAAAGGAACTGCCACCGTTTATCTTCAAACGAATCATCGTCAACAGCCACCGAAAGCTGCGCCAAGTGAATACGGTTCCGAGGTACATTTCCTTTAAAACTTGGACTGGATCTTGCTTGGCGTTTGGGCTTATGAAATCTGGGGCTCAACATGCTTACATTGAGGATTTGGAACTCTTGCTGATTACACATGATCGAGATGGAGTTATGAGTGGTCACCCTTCTATTCGGCAGGATTTTATATATACATATATACTTGACTGAATGATAAACCGGGGGCAGGCCACCCCGTAGGTTGGTTTCCTATCACCTAAATCTCTTATTGGTCATGTTCAACAATATGTTTTCGTTTTTTTAGCATTGCTATTTGCCCCTTGCGCATAATTCAGTTTGGGAAATTAAATTCCGTACAGTTTTGATTCTTTCATTTGAGGTCAACTTGTTTAGCCTTAATACAGTGTTTGATCAATATTCAAAACCTTAAAAAACCAATCAATTCCAATTCAACTAAAAAATTCATTCAATTCCAATTCGATTCAAATTCATTCAATTTCAATTCGATTCAAATTCATTCAATTCCAGTTCAATAAAAATTCATTCAATTCCAATTCGATTCAAATTCATTCAATTCCAATTCAACTAAAAAATTCATTCAATTCCAATTCGATTCAAATTCATTCAATTCCAATTCGATTCAAATTCATTCAATTCCAATTCAAATCAAAATTTCATTCAACTTCAATTCAATTCCAATTCAAATCAAAATTTCATTCAACTTCAATTCAATTCCAATTCAAATCAAAATTCATTCGACTCCAATTTAATTTCAATTTCATTCAAATTTCCCCTACATTCTAAATGTCTCACAGACCTAGCGTCTCACAGACTTTGTCATTCTAATGATTCGAATGTCTCACAGACCAGAGCGTCTCACAGACTTTGTCATTCCAATGATTCGAATGTCTCACAGATCTTAGCGTCTCACAGACCCGAGCGTCTCACAGACTCAAGCGTCTCACAGACTTCGACATCTCAAGGTTTCAAATGTCTCACAGACCCGAGCGTCTCACAGACTAACCCCTCAAACCCGAAACTTCTCGAAGCTTCAAACATCTCAAAACTCTTCAAAACCTCAAACTTCCACAACCCAAAAAGCGTGAACTACGTAAGGTCTGATCTCAACATGGAGTTGAGTACGTAGGCAACCCACATAGGGTGCGACCCCACATCAATCAAAATACCCTTTTGCACTCAGCCATCTCACCTTAAAAAAACCCCATGCATTTCCAACCCTCGATTACCTCAAAAAATCCAATCATCCTAAAGGTCTCGAACTACGTAAGGTCTGATCTCAACAGGGAGTTGAGTACGTAGGCAGCCCACATAGGGTGCGACCCCATTCCAATAAAAAAAACCCCTTTCCCACTCTAAGGTGTTCTTCATATCTCTCAAAACACTCAAACCTTCTTCGGCTCTCACAAACTTCGAACCATCAGACTCCAAGTCTTGTCTATTCACTCAACCTCAGACTTTTCCCAAATCTTCATTCTATACTCCTTTGAATTCCCCAATTCCCTCTTCTAGGTGCTAGCTTGGCAGAAAAGCTCGCCTCAGCCACACACTCTCTCTCTCTTCTCATCATAATCCTATCCTTTGGCTTTAACTGAATCTCCCTAAGGTTTTGAAAGAAGGCAATCCCGACAATTGGAGACCGAGGTTTCCTCGGGCACCAATCTGAAGTCGTGGCCGTTGCCACTTCTAAGGGGTGTAACCCAGTGCGAACCCACACAGAATCTTTGGTATGACCAGATAAGTCCAATCCATTTGCAAAGCTCAGAGTCAGTTAATGGTTCTTAGAACCCTTCTCCTCCCTTCCTAGTTCCTTAGGTCAAACTAGGTGGCGACTCTAGTCAATTCCGCCTTATAGAGGCATAAGTCCGCGTGGGGCCCATTGAGAGCGGGTGTAGTGTTCACTTACACTCCCCTTATGCTTTATGAGAAAGACAGACGATTTAGTAGGTATTTGAGGGTTGCCAGAATAACGGGTTTCCGCCCTCCACAGAATGACACTTTATGATCTAGGCTTCTCAGTCAGACCATATTTAGATAGACCCCCCTCATACCGAAAAATCACCCTCCACAATTATTTGTGTGGGTTTTCGTGGGTGTTAATCGAAAATAGAAACCTAAACCATGAGGACTCAATCAATGTAACCAGGTCTCAATTATTTTTTAGATAGGTTCCATTGCAACTTAGAGGAATTTGTGCTTAGTGCTATCGAATTGTAAGGTTCTTAAATAATCCTTAAGTGCAAAACTCAATTGGTTAGGATTAGTAGACCTTGATTAGGCTACTTGTTATTTAAGTGTTCCCGTTGGTTAGCTGTGAGTTCATGAATCGAGAATTAGTAGTAATGGGTGAAGGGGGACAAATATCCATCATAGGGTACACCTACCGCAGATTAGTTAGTTTAGTTTTACTGCTTTCCTTTATTTTCCTTTTACCAACCCAAACTATAAAACCTCAAAAATTAACTACACATATTTTTTATATATATTTATATGTACATTATTAAACTGGTAAGAAGCTAGATAGTTGTAAAGTCCCTCTGGGTATGACCCTTGTTGTACTACTTCGACTGGGTACACAACCCATAGTTAGCAAAGTATATTTATATATTTTGCACAACACTGGGCGGTTATCCCTATCCCATACTACTTTTGGCTAACTCCTCTACATGAAAAAGTGACCGCATGAAGTTAAATGTTGACTGCAAATAGAGTTTCAATTACAGTTAACATCATAACAAAAAAATGTTAGCAAACCCACTTTGTGTACATGCTAAGGCTTATCCCGCTTTTATTCGACTTCACAAATTCTCAGAATGCGATACTAGTTTCCACTAAGCTTGACCTAAGTTGAGTGAATCTTAGCATCCTAGTTGTCTATCTAGCATCCATCCCCTTTCCCATCGTATCTACATAATAACTTGAGGTTTAAACACAAAAGCAAATAAAATTACTCAAAACTAAGTATCATCTATTCACCCTATCACAACAAAGATAGTGATCAAGAGTAATATGAAGTATGGATAGAAGATTTAAATACAATTAGTTAAACTCATATCGGGAAGCTCAAAGGAAACTTTTTTTGTGTGAAGAAAACCACCACTTCATATTACTTAGGCCCCATTCTTTTGCCTAGCTGAATCGAGAGTTGATGTTAATTGTTAGCTGAAATTAGAAAAAGTAGAGATTAAAAATAGTTGATATGACAATTGATATATGTGACATATAGAGAACAAACTAACTAATATAGACAAAAGAATGGGGCCTTAATCAAAAATATGGAGAATTTCCTGAGGAACATTCCTTGTACAACACATGTTTGAACCAGACTTAAACCAAAATTTAGCCAATGAATAAGAATAAAGGTTACTATCCCTACCAATGAAACCCCACTCCACCTTTTCAAAATTGGCACACAACCACGACTTATCTCCCATAATGACTTTTGCTTCCCAGTAAATATCTATTTTCCCTTTGAGGTACTTGACCACGTTTATACAACCAGACCAAACTTTTACGTTTTCTTCCTTCATCGAATTTTCCAGATCCAGACCCAAAATTACCGCCTTTGCTTCAGCCATAAGTGGAGCCAAACCCCCTGTCCCACCTTATAAGCTACAACCATTATCTTCCCCTATGCCTCAAAAGAAATCGCACCAGTTCCAAATCACTTCTCGCCATTACTGCTTCCATCAACTTGCATTTCAGCCCCACAATCACGAACCTCACCAGCACCACCCCTTCACATCCTGGAAGGTGGAGCCCCCGTAAAACATGCATGCACGAAATTTGCCACCGCCAGGAAGCCCCAAGCTTGATCCAGTCCCCAGACAAAGTTTTTTGCTTCATCATGGATCAATTGACATCGTGCAAACCACCGGCTCTAGATGAAGACTTTCTCCTTTTCCCTGCGCACACACATTGAAAAACCAATCATAAGTTTCTGCTTCCGATTTTCTTTGCTAGGATGGGGGAGAGTCGAGTTTTTCCATAGAGGGGACATAAATGGGGCAAAAAAATGGTGCACGTGAAATTGTATCTCATGCTCCCCAAATGGTACATCTACCCTCCTTGCCACTGCATCTTTTTGCCAGCACTACATTTCTTGGAAGATATATATATGAAGAGATAAATTCTCGGCTGTATTTGTCTGTTCTTTGCATAATATTTTAGTGCTTGGATCCTTGTAAGATGGAGATGGTGCCCAATGTTGCACCGAAACCGTCCCTGTTTCGGAAATGTTTCCCAAACTTGGAAACTTCAAAACACTTTCGAAACTTTATCAGAGTATTTTTGATATTATATATTTGATGCACTACTATATATTATTTCATAGACTAAAGAAAGTGTATAAACTAGTACTTATTTTAACTAATGCAATACAAAATTAACTTAATTAGTATATTATTTCACATTATTATATATTATTTTCATTAAAATTCATATAAAATATTATTAAAAAATTCATAACTTGCCGTTTCCGATTTTGGATATTTTTAAAAGTTACCGTTTCCCGTCCCAGAAACGTCCCGTCTTCAAACTTAGAAACGTTTCGGTGCAACATAGATGGTGCCTTCACTCTTTTACTATCTGATATGAAGTGATACACAGATCTGACCGTGAATTTTCCAGCCATCTCAAAACCCCACATCCACTCGTCCCTTTGACCCATCCTGCTTGAGTGGTATATTTATAATTTAATTCACCTCATCCTTTGTAAACCACTTCCTTATCGTAATGCCCTCATATACGGCTCAATAAGTCTTTAACCATCACCTTCTTTCTCAATTCTTTTGGTATCATCCACGTAGATGGCCTCCCCCCCCCCCCCAAGTTTTTTGAAAGCCCCCTCTCAGAGATTTTCATACTTGCCTCATCACCAATTTGCCTTCTATCTCCATTCTTAATAACTTAAACAACTGCATGGAAGGATCTTCATACCTGGCTTGGTCTCACCCTAGATTAGCATCCAGGACCGATCCGTTACTAAAATACTTTACCTTGAACATCCTAGATACTAACAACATTGCCTCTGTTTGGACTCTCACACCTGTTTAGCCATCATCGCATCATTGAATGAATTTAGGGATCTGAATCCCACCCCCTTTTGATTTCTTTAGGCAGACTTTATCCCTTTTCAGCCTCCTCAAACCTTTTGATGATATATATACAACCCTTCCACCAAAACTTACAAATTAGGGCCTACATCTCTTTGGTCTAGTAGCCCAGACATATATTGGGCCTTAGTTAGTGTTATCGTAGCCCATATGTTTCTTGTATATATATACCACAGTACCCTACTTTGTAAACACACATCACAATACATATCAAACTAATATACGATAGCGTTGTTTTCCACTATGGTATCAGAGCTACCTTGGGGAAATATCTCTAAAATATCCATCTAGATCTATCCTCTCCGATGGAGAAACAAACTCCGGTGGAACAACAAGCTCCAATCGGTTATATCTCAAACCCAAATTCATCGCCTAGAAACACTAATGCCTTCTCCTCCCACACGCAGACTACTACCACCATTACTCATTCATCAAATCAGTCTACACTCTCAGCCTCTACAAATTTAGTGAAGTTGCGGAAGGACAACTTTAGAATCTGGCGTGGTCTCATTCTTCCCTTTCTCAAGGGAAATGGTTTGTACAAGTTTGTCACAAGCTCTCATCCGTTCCCCCTGAATTCGTCAATGGCGAACCAAATCAGGAGTTCATCAAGTGGTCTGAGCAGGATCAACTTGTGGTCTCCATTCTCCTGAACTCCTTGAGTGAATCGATTCTCCCTTAGGTAGTTGGTTTGGAACCATCTTCTCAGGTATGGAACTATTTCTTGAAGACTTTATCTATACAAAACAATGCACAGATCGGTCAGATATTACTTCAGTTAGCCTCCATGGAAAAACAAAGTACAGAAGATATTACAACATAATATAATCGAGCTCTAACTCTGGTAGATTCATTGGCTATTACTGGTCACAGAGTGACCGATCATGAGTTTTAATGTTATCTGCTATAGGGGCTTGGATCTGATTATGCTACTGTTGTGTCCAATATTATGACTCGATCTGAGCCTTGTACCCCCACACAGCTCCATACTTACCAGTTGTCTAATGAAGATTGGATAAATCAGCAATAGAAAAACTCTGCTACTTCTCTTACTTTGAATGCTACCGGCAAGGCTGTTTACTATCAGACTAAGTCCACTTCCACTCGTCCACCAGATGCTCGTGGAAATTTTTCTCAAACCAAAGCCAAAGGGAAAGGGCAATCTAACCAGTATTTCACTCAGTCTCAGTCTCGGGGCAGTTACAACTCAAACAAACTATTTACTGGCCAGGTTGATACCCGACCTACATGCCAGACATGCGAGAAGAAAGGACACAGTGCAAAACAATGCTATCACCGTCTAAACATGTCCTATCAAGCTCGTCCTCCTACCTCTGTCACTGCTAATGCTACAGGCAAAGTTTCCAGTTCTGAATGGCTGCCGGATACCGCAGCTAGCAGTCATTTCACAGGGGACTTGGATAGGCTGACCTTACAGGCCACTGATTATACAGGGACAAATACTGTGAGCCTAGGTGACGGTTCTAACCTCCATATTTCTCATTCTGGCCATAGCATTATTCCTCATCCTACCAAACCTCTACACCTTAACAACATTCTCCATTCACCAAACCAAAATAAACATCTTGTTTTAGTTCGACAGTTCTACAATGATAATAATGTATTTTTTGAATTTTATCCTAACTTTTTTATTTTGAAGGATCTGACCACCCAAGCTATTCTCCTCCAAGGGCAGGTTAAAGATGGGGTTTATACCTTTCCAGATTCTCCTCCAACCACATCTCCTAAACTACACTACAACACTACTGCTCCCCTTGAAGTCTGGCATCAACGGCTTGGCCACACCTCTTTACCCATATTAAAACATATTTTAAATACTTTCAGTTTGCCTATTTCTAAAACTTCTTTTCCTGAACTATGTAATGTGTGTACTCAGGGCAAGCATCATGCTCTCCCTCACCCTAAATCTCTCTCAGTTTCTACAGAGAGCTTTCAGCTTTAATTTCTAGATTTGTGGGGCCCTGCTCATTTTTGTTCTAATGATGGTTTTAAGTACTTCCTGCTCATTGTTGATGATCATACACATTTTATGTGATTGTTTCCCTTGAGACTAAAATCTGATACTTATCATGTTTATACTACTTTCCATAAGCTTGTTTCTACTTAGTTTGGAAAGATCATAAAAAATGTTCAAACGGACGAGGGTGGTGAGTTTCGTGCCTTAGATCCTTTCTTACAATCTGTAGGCACAACCCATCGTTACACTTCCCACATTCCCATCAGCAGAACGGTTTTGTGGAAAGCATGATCAAACAAGTTGTTGATCATGGTCTCTGTCTCCTCAGCCAAGCCTCTCTCCCTTTGATTTTTTGGTCCTATGCTTTTAGGACCTCCACCTATCTAATCAATCACACTCCCGCAAAAGTTCTTTCCCTCACCTCTCCTCATAAAACTCTATATGGCTCACCCCCTCACTCCTACATCTGCGTGTATTTGGATGCTCATGCTGGCGCAATATGCGCCCATTCACTGCTGGAAAAAAAGAATAAACAACGCCCCTTTAAAAACGGTTATATTGTAAATCAATTTTTTTATCATAGGCCGGACATCTTAAGAAACGCTTTGCTTACGAAGCGTTCTTTATGTTATCTAGCTCAAAGACAAAAATAATGCTTTGTAAAGAGTTCTTTATATGTAACGTATAAAAACGCTTCATAAAGGAAGCGTTTTTATGTCTTTGGGCGCGATAACATAAAGAACGCTTCGGTTAAGAAGCGTTCTTTATGCTACTTACGGTCAGAATAAAGAACGCTTCTTAAGTGTAGCGTTCTTTATGTTACCTAAATTATAAACTCTTTTCGCCCTCCCGCCCAGTCTTCTCATCAATCAAATCACGACTGTTCCACTACCCACTCTCTGTAAACCTCACTCTCTGTAAACACTCTAAGCTCTCTTCTCAATCGAATCGACCGAGCCCACGAGAAATTACCATCGCCGCCTCGACGCCTCTTCTTCCTTTCTCCTGATACTGCGCGCGCCATCTTCAATAATATTCTATCTTCTAATCTCTGCAACCCGGCCAAACTGGTGATGAAGGTAGGCTATTACATGCATGCGTCAATATCGATCGGCGCCTCTCGTTTTCGGTAATTTTGCACGCAATCTGCGAACATGTATATATATGTCTATCCTTATTTTTCATATACTCTTTCGATCGGTAATTAATTTTTACAAAATCACACGAACAGGAACATACATGCCCTGTCGCGCGCGGTGCCTCCTGGATTCACTCTACCTAGATCTGCAATAATTTTATAACCCCAACTAGCGAAAGGAACATACATGCACGCTATATCTATCGCCTCTATTCTTCTGCTGATGAGGTAATTTTGCAAACCAAACTTGTTAATCAGGAACATACATGCTCTGTTTGTTTGGGATTAAAGGCGTGAATTAAAGTGTGTGTTTGGGAAATTTTTTGCATGCAAACCAAACTGTCGCGCGCATCTATTGTTATACTATGTGCTGATTTTTACTTACTGGTTGTACAATGCACTTGGGAATTAATGTATTTATTAGACGTCAAATATAATGCGTTTCGGCATGCATACAAATATAGCCACGTAGTTATGGCGAAATTAATTTGGTTAGAAATTAAATGGGGATTAAGTGTTTTGAGGCTTTTATGTTTTTTAAATTATTATATTATATTATAGTATAACCTAGGGTGCAAATATTAGATGACTATAGGGTGTATTAATTAATTACAAAGACATAGCATTACGGCATGGTCAGCTTGCCTGACGTCCCCTTCCCCATATTGCTTTTACCTTAACATCCACCCAGAAGTTTATCTACGTTTCTACCAATACCAACATCAAACTTTTAAGTTCCTTCACATTCTTCTCAAATTTGTTATCCGGTCAGGCATTCCAATTAACCCTCTAATGTTTTGGAAATCTATATGACCACCACTGGGCATATTAGAGACCTCTACTTACAGCTTCTTAATTTCTTGTAGTTATTTTTAGTATCTCTCTACATTTTTTGGCTAGCGCCTATGCACCTTCGATCGTCATCAACCTTTAATAAAAAAAAATTGAACTCAGACGGGCCCACCAACTTTTCCTTCACGACCTTTCTTCTCTCCTTTTCCTTTAGTCACCTCTGACTAGTATGTTGTGGAAGCTTCAGCTGATCGAACAATCAGAACTGGACAGCACTGAAAACTTTGGGGATGACACAGCTGAATAATGTGGAATTCCGAGATCAGCAGAGACCGAGTGGTATTGATCTTTAGAAACATAACAGAGAAATCGGATAAAAAGCCATGCGAATTTGGCCGATGGAGACAATTGCTGCCTCTGTTGAAGATGAAAGTACCGACGATCATGATGATTCTTCTACTGATACAAAAGAGACAGAAGAAGAAAAGCATGGTCTAAAAGAGACAGAGGCAGATACAGATGAAAGGATGAAAGAGAACTCAGAAACAGAGAGGTAGAAGAAATTGGCTAAAAAGTTAAGTGAGGCTGCCACGAAGTAGAGTCCGGTGGCGATTAACGAATTACTGGCCCACTTCATGACCTTGAATGAAGAAAATGGTTTTCTAGAATAGTTACATGAGGAGGAGAAGAGGAAACTTAGTCAATTATAAGGTGGCATGGGGGACTATATGAAGATAAAGTGGTACCAGATTGTCCGGTTGATGAGTTTCATGTCTTATGGATGAAGATGGAGAAGCTAGGCACTTCTCCATCTCCAGTTTCGATTGGATTCGCATCTTCTTTCAGTTTTGAACATCAATAGGTCTAATAAATCTTTAAAAACTTGGACATGAATGTCTGTAGATATCTTGCAGTCAATTGGAATACTAGCCACACACTGTTGATGTGAGGTGCATCGTATCTTTTAAAAAAACTAGATGAAGGTCCCTTGGCAATTAAAAAGATTAAGATATTTCCCCTAAGAAGGATCCCCCTTGAGTTTGCATGTTAAGGGTCTGTTAACAAATGATAGCAATAAGTGACAGCTTTTATGCACAATGAGTGACAACTTTTATGTTATACTATAACCATGGTAGAACACTGTCTTTTCTACTATGGTTATAGTGTAACATAAACGCTGTCACTTATTGCTATCATTTATTAAAGACCCTTAACATGCAAACGCAGGGGGAATCCTACTTAGGGGAAATCTCTCAATCTTTTTAATTGCCAAGGGACCTTCATCTAGTATTTTTGAAAGATACGATGCACCCCACATCAACAGTGTGTGGCTAGTATTCCAATTGACTGCATGCAATCTACAGACATTCATGTCCAAGTGTTTAAAGATTTCTTAGACCTATTGATGTTCAAAACTGAAAGAAGATGCGAATCAAAACTGGAGATGGAGAAGTGCCAAGCTTCTTCATCTCCATCTCCATCCATAAGTCATGAAACTCATCAATCGGGCGATCTGGTACCACTTTATCTTCATATAGTCCCCCATGCCACCATATAATCGACTAAGTTTCCTCTTCTTCTCCTCATATAACTATTCTAGAAAACCGTTTTCTTCATTCAAGGTTATGAAGTGGGCCAGTAATTTGTTAATCGCTACCGGACTCTACTTCGTGGCAGCCTCACTTAACTTTTTAGCCAATTTCTTTAACCTCTCCGTTTCTGAGTTCTCATTCATCCTTTCATTTGTACCCGCCTATGTCTCTTTTGTATCATGCTTTTCTTCTTCTGTCTCTTTTGTATCAGTAGAGGAATCATCATGATCGTCGGTACTTTCATCTTCAACAGAGGTTGCAACTATCTTAGCGAATGGAAATTTCTTCTCATCAGGTATGTATAGTTATAAGTACTTTGTGTTTGAGTTGGTAATTTAACTATTTGTGTACTTAATTGCTTTTATAATTCTCGCGTGCAGCTTGTTGATTTCTTCTCAATATAATGACATACTTATTCACAAGCCGATCTCAAGTTTGTCAAGGAGCACACATGAGTTGAAAGCACTAAATTGATCAGAAAAAGTCATGAGTTATAGCTATCTTTTCTTTTTTTAAATGGTTGTATTGTTATGAACTTGAACCATTTTTAGTAGTTTGGTTAACTAGTTACAAATGTTGTAGTTGATTGGTACTACACTTAAGCCTGTGTGCTGGTATAATGCAAACAAAGTACTATTGTTGCATATATGTGAAAATTTACCATTTTGGTTGATCTGGTATATATAATGCAAACAGGTTGTGAATGGCAATTTGTGATCTGTAGCGCGCATTTTGTGTTATGCGCAGGGTAATAAATTGTATAAAAATAAAAAATATAAAAAAGGACCATATAAGAAACACTTATATGTAGAAGCGTTTCTTATACTCTCACGCCAAATATCATAAAGAACACTTATATTAAACAAGCATTTTTTATGTTCACACATAAAGAATGCTTCAAGATGAAAGCGTTCTTTATGCCTCGTAGATTCTCACCGCCTTACACACCTTAAAAAACGCTTTAGCAATAAGCGTTCTTTTAAATTTATGTATAAAAAACGCTTACAACGCGTTCTTTAAGAGGTTCGACCATTTGCGTCGCTGGTATAAAACATTTATAAAACGTTCCATAAGACAAATATAAACGTTGTTTATTCTTTTTTTTCCAGCAGTGATTTAACTCCTTCAAATTTGCAGTCAGGAATGTATCTTCCTTGGGTATGACTCTCAGTCCACTTCCTATATTTGCTATTACCCTCCCACTAAGAAAATCTTTCTATCCAGAGATGTTATTTTTAAAGAAACTTCATTTCCTTTTTTTTGCATCCTCACGGAAAACTACCACACCAACCCTCACAAATGCTCCAATCAAAACATCATTACAAATACCCATATCCACCCAGCCCCCTCTCCTTCCTACTCCTACACAGAGTGTTCCCTCCCCACTGCCATTCCCCTCCTCTTCTCTTGAAACTCTCTCCACTTCAGAAACTCCTTCTGATTCTCTCACTCCATCACCAGACCACTCCTTGAACCACTCATCCTTATCCCCTCTCACTACCTCCCCTCCACAAAAAATGGTGACCCGCTCTCAAACTAACTCTCTAAAACCTTTCATCCGCACTGATGGCACTGTTCCTTGGCCCTCAGCCAAACTCAATCACACCACTACTACCTCTTCTACCTCCCCTGATGAACCCACCTTCTCTCAGGCTATCTGTTTCCCTAATTGGCAGTAAGCTATCCAAGCTGAGTATGATGCCCTTATTGCAAACAAGACTTGGGATCTTGTCCCATTTCCTACTGGGCATAATGTGCTAGGCTCAAAATGGGTCCTAAAAACTAAACGAAAGGTAGATGGGATTAGTGAGAGGTGAAAGGCACGCCTAGTGGCTCTTGGTTACAATCAGAAGGCTGGGGTTAATTACTATAAGACATTCAGCCCAGTTGTGAAAGTGGTCACGGTTCGTCTGGTTATTTCCCTAGCTGTTTCTCAACACTGGCCCCTTAGACAAATTGATGTGAATAATGCTTTCCTACACGACCAGCTAGAGGAGGAAGTATATATCAAACAACCACAGGGTTTTGTTCATCCTAAGTTTCCTAAACATGTTTGCCGCCTACGGAAGGCTCTATATGGCCTGAAACAATCTCCCCGGGCCTGGTTTTCCCGTCTCAGCACATTTCTAATACAGATTGGTTTTATAGCTTCATTAGCTGATTCCTCTCTGTTTGTTTTCTCTCAAGGTGGACATACAACTTTTATGCTAGTATATGTGGTACGACATTCTTTTTACAGGTTCATCTGATTTTATTAACTGAACAAACTCATTACTTGCATAGCTACAGGTTTCCTATCAAGGACCTTAGTCCACTACATCATTCCTTGGTATTCAAGTCTCCGTGACTCTACTGGCTGCTACCTATCTCAAAAACACTATATCCTGGATCTTCTCTCTCACCAATAATTTTTCTTCAGCCAACCCCACACACTCCTATGACTGAAGTTACTGCTCTTGATAATTCAGATTCCTCACCTTATTCTAACCCACAACAGTATCGCAGTATATTGGGAAGCTTACAATATTTGCTTTTACTAGACCAGACATCAATTTTGTAGTTAACAAGCTGAGCTAGTACATGCATAGTCCAACAGAGTCCCATTGGAAAGTAATTAAACGTTTACTGTGTTACCTCTGGGCTGGTGTTGTTTTTCTCCTCCTCTTCAAGTCGGGATCTGCAAGTTTATGCCGATGCGGACTGGGCTGGATCTCCAGGAGATAGGCGTTCAACAGGAGGTTTCTACATTTTTCTCGGGAGCCACCTTGTATCCTGGGGTTCTCAGAAACAGCGGACCGTAGCGAAGTCCTCGACTGAGGCAGAGTTCAAGGCTCTTGCTTTTGTAACTGCTGAATGTTTATGGCTTCAGTAGCTTCTCTACGAACTCGGCGTCTACCTTCCGACTCTCCAACTCTGTTCTGCGATAATTTAGGGGCGAAATTCTTGGCTTCCAATCCTGTCATGCATAGCAGAGTGAAACATGTAGATATCGATTATTTTTTTGTAAGGGAAAGGGTTAAGAACAGAACTCTGAAGATTGAATTTTACCCTCCGGTTCCCAAATCTTAGACACATTTACGAAACTCTTGACCCGCTCCCGTTTTGTTGACCTCCGATCCAGGCTGTCGTTAGCAACTTACAGGCCTACGATCGGCGGGGGGGGGGGGGGGGGGTAGTAGCCCAGACATATATTGGGCCTTAGTTAGTGTTATCGTATCCCATATGTTTCTTGTATCTATACTACAATACCCTACTTTGTAAACACACATCATAATACATATCAAACTAATATACGATAGCATTGTTTTCCACTATGATCAAGCCTTAGAGGAGCCTAATAATGGTCATGATGTAACTTGGAATTGCCTGCAGGATGCTTTTGATCAACACCATTCTCCCTGCCTGAGAGATATAACGATTCCATGTCAAGAGTTTCCTTTGAATTCTCTCTACAATGAATATGAAAATCATGATTTCTTTCACCACACTTGATTTGGGAAGACTAAATACGTCCCAATATCCTGAGATTCTCCTATGTCCATCCTTCTCATGATGATCTCCTTAGTCAATCTTCGCACCCTTTTAAGAAAATCTGGCTAAGCTTCTCAACACTTACACATTAGCCTGAAGCCTCAATGAAGTCGCCAGTGATGCTTTGAAGTCTCTTAGCATTTTCTGGCCTGCTTCCCCAAACTACACACAATCATCAACAAAACACAAACAGACAATTTCTGAAGCTTGGGGGCAACACGCACTCCAGAGAAGACCTTTGCTGCCATTTCCACCCTTTGGCTGGAAACCAGTGTCTCTAAACCAAAAGGAAAAGGTATGGGGACAAAAGGTCCCCTTGCCTTAACCCTTTTTCCGGGGAGAACCGTTTCCCAGGGATACCATTAATTTGGACCGCCATGGTTATCGTATTAACACATTTCTTAACCACGATCATTCATTGACCTTTAAATCCCAAGTTTCCATAATTTCAAATTAGAAACACCACTCAACTTTTTCGTAAGATTTAGCCATGTTGATTTTCAGAGCAATGCTTCCTTTTCGTTTAGCCATCGACTTACTCATTGAATGCATCATCTCATGGGCCATAATGATGTTGTCTGTTATGAGTTGGCCATGCACAAACACTGCCTGCTCTGATGATATTATGTGGCCCATGAACGGCTTTGATCTATTTACCAACATCTTTGTTTCCACTCTATAAATATAATTACACAAGGCAATGGGTTTGAATTCTTTCAACATGCGGGCACTTTTCTTTTTTGGTATAACATATAGGTGAGTTGATTAATTCCTTTTGGGAAAACTCCCCCATTTAACAACTGCAAAATCGTATTAACAAAATCATTTCAATAATATTCTAGAAGGAATGAAGAAATTTACCGTTCCAACCATCCGAGTCCGGTGCCTTGTTCTGATTGATATCTTTGACCACCGAGAGCACTTCTTCCCAGGTAAATTCCTTGTTAATCTCCTTATTCCATTCATCAACAAACCTACCTTCCATGTAGGCCATAAAATGTAGATTACTTTCAGGATAGCTTGTGTGGAAAAGGTCAGTGAAAAAAAGTCTCGCCATCTCTTCCACCTCTTCCCATACGTTCACCCTTCGCCCGTTCTCATCAACAAGCTTACTAATCTCATTATTTTTATATCTTGCATTTGTACTGTTGATGTTTTTTTAATTAGAAACTCTGTGTAACATACTGTACCTGAGTTCCTGACACAACAATCTAAAGACAGAGAGAACAAAAGAGGGAAGATTGCATCTAAGAGTATCTCTACTGGAGATATTCTAGGGAAGTTTTATTCTGAATATTAATAAGTATAAAATCTAAACAGATTTTATACTCTTGCCTTTTACGCTGTTTTTTTAATCTTTGGAATATTATTCAGTTTAGATAGTTTTCAACATCTTTATAAGTGATATTTCTCTCTGGAGCAAATGACGTTTTTCGAATACAGAGAGAATACCCAGATGAGAGAGAGCTCGTGAGTATTGTTGTAACTTCCCTAGGTTGAAGACAATCCTAGGTTAGTTACGTGTTCTCACAAGGAAAGTATATTTTCCTTGTGGCATTATTATTGTGTCAAGCTAGATACAAGTTAATAAAGTGAAGATTCACGTGTGTATGTGCTTCGGCTCTCTGTTTGCTAATCTTATATTCACTGAGTTTGTCGTGAGTCTGTGTTGGGTAAAATAATGTTGAAACTATCTTGCTAACTATGGACAGTGAACCCAATCATTGTAGTACAACAAGGTCGTATCCACAGGGACTTCGTAACTATCTAGCTAATTATAAGCTTAGTAAATATGCAAAAGGATATATACAAAAGTGCATAAATGTAAATCAGGGGTTTTGGGTTGTAACTGGAGAAATAAAGGAAAACAATAAACACTAAACTATCTAATCTAGGATATGAGTAGCTCGGGATAGGATATTCGCACCCGTCATCCCCTTTCTACCAATTGTTGAACCTCGAACTCATAGCTAACAACGGGAATTTAATTATTTTCAACCTAATCTAGGCCTACTAATCCTAACCAATTTAACCGAAACTTCTCAATCAGCTAAGCTCCAGGTTAATCGACTGCACTAAGCTCAAGTTCCACTAAAGTTGCAATGTATTCTAATCTCAAAATCATTGAAATCAGAGTACATCGTTTTAGTCTCTAACAGTTTAGGTTCTATCTCAGAATATCATTTTGATAGAATCCCACAATAATGCTAAACTAATCGGTAGGCCAAACCAACCAATTTAACACATAGAAGGAAAATTGAGCAAAACCCTTGACAAATCCCCAAATCATGAGCAACAAGTTTAGAAGTCATAAACACTCAATAATCATCTTCATTAAGCTCAAAGACTAAAATAAAGCACAAACGCAAGTTCAAGATTCAACAATGGAGTTTTGGGGGATTTGGGGCTTTATCCAAATCCCTAGCTACAAGTGAGTCAAGTCTCCATTAAAGCACAAATAAGAGAAAAGGGAGAAGAGATAGCCATTAATGGAGCTTGGAGGGAGGTGAGCTTCTCTTCTTCTCCTCCTCTTCTTCTTCCTCTTCTTCTCCTTCTTTTTCTCTTCTTTTTTCTCTTTTGTGTCGCCTGGAGTCTTGCTCCCGAACTCCCTCTCTTTCCTCTCTTTTCCCCCTTTTAAAAACGCAAATCTGGGCAAAATTTCGACCTGACCGACCTTGCAAGGTCGGTCCTAGGGTCGGTCGGAGTAGTAGCAATTTCGGACGCGTTTTTAAGTTCGACCGAACTTACAAGGTCGGTCCTAAGGTCGGTCAATTCCAGTAGCTTGCAAAAACGCAAATCTGGGCAAAATTTCGACCCGACCGATCTTGCAAGGTCGGTCCTAAGGTCGGCATGTGGACAGGCTAACTTCAAAACGCTGTATCTTCTTCGTTTTAACTCCGATATTGGATCCGTTTACGCCCACGCGTTCCTCTCTTCATCTACTTTACTCCTAGCTATGTTACTCCTCCTGTTTAAACAATAAATGTGTAAAACACCAATGAAACACAAAACTAGAGGAAAACAAGCTAGAGTGGAGAAATGAGCATGAAAAATGTTGATTAAACATATGAAATACACCCTTAAAATATGCTCATTTGGACACTCATCAGTCTGTTACTCACAAACAGATATATCTTGAGTAGCAACCTCATTAAGAACGGCTATTGCAAGAACCTACAATTGGTATCAGAGCGGGTTCCCTTTTATTAAATTAGAAGAGAAATCTTCCAAGGGTGATAAACATGGGTTCTTACAATGTCATGGCACCCAAGCTTACCAAATTTAAGTATGCTTGCTGGTGTGAACAGATAGGACATCAGCTGATGTCAATCGACTATGATCTATGGACTGTTGTCACAGAAGGAGATCTGGTTCCACAGATTACTGAAGGAGAGGTGTCCAAGCCGAAGGAAAAGAAGGATTGGAATGATAATGATAATAAGCTACTCAGCAAAAACAAGCAGACTTTGAGAGTAACTGTTTCTTCACTTTCAGGGGGTGACCAGCAGAAAGTACTGGGCATACTAACTGCAAACGAAGTTTGGAATTTCCTTAAAGTTGCCTATGAAGGAACTGATTCGATTAGAAAGGCAAAAGGAAAACAATTCAGAAGGCAGTTTGATAATTTTTGGATGCTTGAAGGTGAGTCTATTACTCAAACGCTTGAAAATTTTGACAAGATACTAAGCGATATAAAAACTGTGGGAGTCACACTGGATAATCTCACTATTAATGAAATATGTCTTGATAGTCTTGGAAAGGATTGGTTTCACTACACAACCTTGCTGGAAACAACCAAGGATTTATCAAAAATGTCACTTGAAGAGTTGGGATCTAAGCTGATGGTGTATACAGGAAAAATGAAAGGAGTCACCTCCTCATCAACCACAAGCAAAGATTTGGCATTAAAAGCTCGCAAGAGCACTGCTGAAATAGATGATGATGAATTGGATGAAGAAGAAGAGATTACCATGATTGCAAATGGTATTCGAAGAATCTTTGGAGGTAGACGAGGTAACAACACCAAATTCAATCGCAATAAGTCCAAGAAGGGTCCAATAGTCTGCTTCAGATGCAACAAACCTGGACATGAAGTCAAAATTGTCCTTTGCCTCAAAGGGACAAATTTCAGGAGAAAATAAAAAAATTCTCAACAACAGCTGCGGCGGCTTGGGGAGAAGATGGTTCAGGAACAGACTCAAAACCAGAGAATGAGGATCAAGCATGCATGATGGCAATTGCTCAAGAAGATGAGACAAGGGAGAACATGGAATTCTGTTTTATGGCCTTGGAAAAGTGGAAGAAGATTCTCCCTGAAGATAAGGTAAGTTTATTTCTTGTAAAAGAGACTTATGAATCTATGCCAAAGAAACAAATGTTTGAGCTCTTATCTGAAGCCATACTAAAACTTGAATCACAAAAACATGAGTTTGAGGATAGGATAGATGGATTAGAAAGAAAAATAAGAGAACTTGAGAATTCTAACGCCTCAGAGGTAACAAATAGTTCAAAAACTCCTCAGGTCAATTATTTAGCCCCTTAATTTCTAGAGTAGCTACACTGCCAATTTGGGCACAAGCTGAGTTTAAATCATTGGTTGATCGAAATGAAAATCTTAACAAGGAAGTTGATTCTCTTACTGTGGAAGTTCTTAAGAAAAACAAAGAAATTGAGTTGCAGACTCAAGAAAATCCAGTTTGGTATACAGGTAAAATTAATCTCTGTAACATGCTGAGAAAGAAAAGTACAGACAAAGAAGGTCTGGGTTACCAACAGAAAATTATGAAACAATTCCACCAACAAGATGATCAGAATCATATGAAGCACAAAACAATATGTAGATATTGTTGTCAACACGGTCACTTCATCAGTCAGTGTTACAAACTCAAAGAAAAGAATTCTATAAATCAGAAATCTTGAAAAACAAGCTCAAAGTTAATTCATGACAATAAGGGATTTACTTCATACACCACTGGGCCCAAGCAAGTCTGGGTACCCAAAACTAACTCTTAAGTTTAAACTTTTTACAAGGAACAAACTGAGTCACATACAGAAAATTGGTGGCTCATGGATAGTGGATGTTCGAGGCATATGAGTGGTGATAGAAAAAAAATTAGTTCTCTTACTGAGCAAAATGGAGGTAAAGTGAAGTTTGGAAACAATGGAAAAGGCAAAATTCTAGGAATTAGTACAGTTGGATATGATGCCTACATTGATCAGTCTATCTTGTCGAGGGGTTAGGACATGACTTGCTTAGTGTCTCTCAAGTCTGTGATAAAGGTCCATCTCAAGTAATTTTTGACTCAGAAGGGTTTCAAGTAAGAAATAAGCTGACAAATGAATTGTTGTTGCAAGGAGTAAGAAAGGGAAATCTTTACATGATTGATGCAAATTCATCTGTCTATGATGTATCATGTTTAACTGCAACAGTGGAAGACATTCAGCTATGGCATTGTCGACTTGGACATGCACACTATCGACTTATAAATCGCTTGCGGACGAAAGGACTAGTTGAAGGTCTTCCAACACAAATTCTTGACACATCAACTGTTTGTAAAGATTGTGCGTTAAGCAAGCAAGTTAAGGTTCATCACTATGCTAAATGATGCTTTAAGAGATGATTAAAAGGAAGTGAGGGAACACTTTGGTTAGGTGAAGTTTTAGGCAAGAATACAAGTTACAAGTGTAAGAAAAATGTGTTCTAAGGGTTAAGGACTTAGTAAAAGTTGAGTAAAAGTTTAAGGAATTTTTGGGATGTTTAGAGAGGGTTTAGGTGTGCCCAAAGATGTTAAAACATGTGGGAGAACATGTGTAAAGAATAGGGAAAAATTGGGATGAATTTGGAGTTCAAAAAGAGGAGAAAAGCACATTAGAAAATTGGTTCTGCAGTGGACCGCCCCTACGGACCGCCCCTGTGGGGAGGTCCTGTTGTCTGCTGCATGCGTGAGAGCTTCTGTTATGGACCGCCCCTGGGACCTCCCCAGTGGGGCGGTCCGGACCAGAACTTAAAAAAAAAAATAATAATCCTTTAAATGTAAGAAAAAAGAATGAGAGTTATGTAATGGACCCTAGTATGTATAATAAAGATAAATTAGTGTAAGATTAAGGATAAAACATGTCATGAAAACATGTAAACACTTAGTAAATTATAAGTTGAAGTTAATTAACCGACATTATTAATTATGTATAGGAGTTGCCTACGGTGGAAACCAATCGAAGCAAGAACCAAGGTATGGTTTTCTTGCAACCTGTGTCCTACCGGATTACACCGGCTTGTATGCCAATGTGTTTTTCTGAATGTTTTCCACCTTTTAAGATAAAAACATGTAATGAGTTTACAGTTGTTTAATTATGTGGCGTGCGTAGTTCCGATACTGATTAACCCCGAAAGTGTTAAACCTTAGCTAACTGAGTCTAGGATCACATGAGAGATCGGTATTCGGATTCAACGACCCGAACCATGGGAACGTTCTAACCACGGCTATGCTTGCGTTAGTTGTGTGATGTTTGTGTGTGAATGTGTGAACCTCCCTTGTGTGTTTAACCCAGTTGTAACACCGTAAGGTGTATGGATGTGATAGGTTCCACAGTGGAGCCCTTAACTACAAATATATATATTATGGGGGGGTGAGGAATCCGGTTGTTCCGGTCGCGCGTTGTTTGGGAGTTGATGTATAAAGTTTCTTTAGCTCCCTCTCTGTTGGTTGTCTTCCTTCGTTGGTCTTCAATCACCCTTAAGCTTAACCAAGGCTTTTCTGACTCACGTCGGTTGGGGAATATGTACGGTGTGTTCGAATCACTATATTCGATCCATCTTTAAGTTAAGTTACTCGTCCGACTAACAGGACGGTAATGAGTGATGTAACAAGCTTATCATGAGTGTGTATTCATTCTCTAGGCTTACCAAGTTAACTAACTATGTTTGGGCCGGTTCGTAAAGGGAACCGTTCCCGTTGTGTTATGTGTTACGGTTGTGCTACCATTCTTATTGCGATGTGATGTTATATGTTCGTTAAGATGCGGAGTATGTGGATCATGGGTATGAATCCCAGTTTATAACCTGATTAGTGGGTAAGTGTCGTCTATTAAAGAAATAGCTCCATTAGAGGAGAAAACACTCTAGGGGTTAAAGATCACAATGAGTGATTTATTAAGTATAGATGTGTTGGATGTTTTATTGAGCCATTGTTGTGCAATGTAATGTGTTGTGTGTTTGTAGTTTACATGCATCATTTAAATATAATCAACAACATGCTTAGATGACAATTAGTTGTGCGTGGCCCGGTAGCATGCGGGCTACGGGATTACCATACCAGCAAAGGTGCTAAGCCCCCTAGGGGGCCACTCTTTCTTCTCTTATCTATTTAGGTACGAGGAGCTGGAAGCCGTTCGAGAGTAGGACGGGGTAGTTGTTTGTACATGGGTAGCCATTAAAATTGAGTGTGTGGTAGGTGTAGTAAGACCGAAATTGTTGTCGGCATTAGTTTGTAAATATTCGGTACAGTTGGAATGTTTATGTATATTGGATGTTGTTAATGGAAAGGTATAGTAATGTGTAGATGCTCGGGAATCGGTCCATCAGACCGATGCAATGTATATGTATTAGCCTTGTTAGTCACGTGGGTGGCTAACGGCGTGTAACACCAACGAGTTAAGTAATGTGATGATGTATGTTTTCCGCTGCAAATGGTTATTAAGTGTGATGTGGTTGTTGGGGTGTTACAAAAAGTGGTATCAGAGCGAAGTATCGCTCTGATGACTGGATTACCGAGCTTAGGAAGTACCGAGTTAGGATTTTAGTACTTTGGCTTAAGGGTTGAGTGATAGCGTGAGAGATACGCTAATTAGGAATCACCAGTGTGCACTGGAAACCTACAATGTCCATCCCACCCTCCACAATCCCTGTTTTATAACTTGGGAAATAACGCCAGAGAGATGAAAGTCCTCTCTTACTCGGGAATACCCGATCTGGCTGTTATAAAGTACCTCTGTGAGAACGGAGAACCTGTCATACGGTAGATCCCGAAGAGTGGGAATCCTGGAGACGGTTTCTACCTGAACAACGTTAACCACATTTAATAGCGAAGAATGAAGAATCCTACACTAAAGAGAATGGAATTTCCGGAACCTAGGTCGACATGCCGAGCAGTCGAGAACAACCGACTTGCAACACACCAACTGTGCAACAAGCAAGAAGTGAAGTAATGGAACCCGAGACGAGTGTCTACGGGACCACAAATGTTAAATAATGTCGCCAACAGTATACCAACCGACTAAGGAACTACAACATAGTACCCAAACAAGAGAAAAGTCTCAGTAACCACGACAAATGCGTGGAACGGGCTACGAAGAAAATACAATACTAAATAAAAAGGGGACTCCAAGAATGGGAAACACCCTAGTTAATGATTATCATGTGAAGACAGTGAGAAGTCGCTCAGAGGATTTATTTAAGACTGTAAGTCAAAGTAAGGGCCAAACAAAGTAAGGCCAACAAGGCCACTGGTTACTGTGCGGGTAAAAAAAAATACCGCGACCGGTGTGTGTGTTGAACCGATAGCCAGTTAGCATGGCGCACTTGCCATGGCAAGTGCCGCTATAACAGGGCTGTTCGGGGGAAACTTTTAACAACTACGAAGAAGTACTTAGTAAAGTCCCATGAAGTTAAGTGAAATCATCATAACCGTGGAAGGGCTTAACAGCCTAACCTCTGTAATTGGAAATACACCAGTCAGCAAGAAGCTAGACTTGGTTAAGGCAAGAAGACGTTGTGAAACCACGAAATTTTTCTTTCAAACTCGGATGTATTTCAAACTATTTTTCAAAACCAATTTTCTTTCAAACCAATACTTATTTCTAACCTTCTTTCAAACCAACCAGAAGACCTACACCGGCCTCAGCGCCACATGGTAGATAAGTTACACTCAGTTCACTTTTGAATAACCGGAAGGAAACCGGTAAATACGGAATGCATATAATCACAGGATGATATAAGGGAGTTGACAATGGAATACTTCACCTAGGCGTGTGACGGACACTACGAGTGCACTAACTGTAATGTGGGACGACCGCACTCCGTTAGGAGCTTGTGGGCCTGACAGACCTACTTATGGGTTAGTCGGGTAAGTAGCAATGTATCAGTATGGTACCCCAAATATGTACACGAGTAGAGTCCGGAACACGGGAAGTAGTCGACTCTATACTACGGTCAGCAGTGTAAAAGTCAAAAAGGAGCAACGGATTACCAAGAATGGTTGAAGTAAAAGAACCTAGTTAAGCTAACGAGACTAAAAAGAATTAGTGAATTCATTCAAGGAAATGTTTAAGACTCAGGGAGTGCGAAGTGCACTGGTTAGTAAGTAAAGACATAGCATATGTCTCAAGTGTCACGAGGGATAAACATGATAGTTGGAACGGTGACCCAGCCTATACATGGCAAGGCAGATGCCTGCTGATATGGACATGTTAAGGTGCAGCGAACGGGATGAAATTCCCAGAATGAGTACCTACACTACCAGGAAATGTCGATCTTCACAGAAGAAGATAGTTAACCCAGCTAAGAACGTAAAACGGCGTAGTTAACTAAATGTACCAATAAGTGCAAGCCAGATGTAAAGGCATAACTTAGCAATACCCAGGAGCAGTCCTTGAAGGGTATTTGGATCAACAATTGTCAAACGAAATAACGTGACAGAAACGCAAGGGTTGAAACTAACACCCAGTTTAAACATAAGTTGTTAGGAGACAGACTGACAATCCTAAGGGGCATCCCATGAAAGGAAACGTGATGCAACGACCTTGTCATGGAGCCCAATACAACCTCTAAACCATGTAATGTTGTACAGAGAAGTACATGTGTGTGAACAGCCTACATTGAGCAGAGCTCGAGGCAGTAAGGCTTATAAGCCACAAGAAAAAGGTGTTATGTAAATTTGATCGATTATAGGAGTTTATGTTATACAAGTAAATAGAGCGGAGAACGAACCACTTCTTATTGAGTGGGGATACCTCTCGATATTGTGAAACCGCGGGAGCGGTAGTTATGTGAACCAAGTTCAAGAAATATGTTAAGGATGGACTATGTTGTTATTGCGAGAGAGCAGTTAGTTTAGTAGCATGTCTGTATAAAGTGAAGCACCGAGCTGAATAACGCCGGCTTGTAACTCGAGTGAGAAACGCTCAAGGAGCATTCAGTAGTCATCCAAATGAATGACGAACCATAATACGAGTGATGTAAGTATATGTGTGGAAGCTAATATGACAGTGAATACCATGTAAGTTAGTGTTATACAAGGAGTAAGAGCACGGTACGCAGTAAGCGACCGTTGTATAAGTGTTGTTAAACGATAAGTGATAGCAAATAAACTAGGCAGTAAGCCAAGACCCAGTATTATGAGATAAGAATCTTAGTGAAACATAGTGTGAATTCCATTGCGAATCGCATAAGAGATTCACTGCCAAGAGTTTACGCCTCTGCACTCTGTATGACTGGGTGTTTTGGTATTGCACTTGCGCAGTAATGATCGAGTGAGATAGTTAGGAACTTGGGAAATGTTAATTGTGGTAGGATAACGCTATAATGACCGATGCATAGGAAATGCAAGATCGCACCAATGAAATGATACTTATACAGAACCAAATATGGAGGCATGATTTAAAAAATAAGTGACTGCAGTAGCACTGAATGCCAAATACCAGTATGCAATATACCTCAAGTGGGGGAATAACAGAGAGAGCACTACACATTAGGTAGTAGCTCAACCGCAACCAACAGTAAGTCGGAAGGAAGCAACTCAATCATTGTGAAATACATAGCTGTATACACAGTAAATTATCGTGGAAGTGGATATAAAGTTTGTCACTCACCGAATTCGCTCACGGTAAGGGATACCACGTGTCGGTTGAGAACCATTATTACCAAGATAAAGGTGATAAATGGGAGATGTACAATACAATAAGAATAACGAACGGGGCAAGCTAAGCTCTAATGTTATCAGAGTTGCGCAGCAGAGGCCAGTGAACCCGTGCTTCAGATATGAAAGTGCATAGTGAACATGAGTGAATAGCTAATTATTAATGCCTAGAAGCCTCACAGGCCAGAACCGAAACCAGTTAAGAGTTAAAGCAAACTCCAATGAGAATTCTTGGTTTAGGGACTAAACCGCCAATATGGTTAAGATCCTCTAACCAAAACACATTGATAACAGACCGCGTGGAAGTTAAAACACTTCACGATGGTAGAACTTTTTAAACCAATATTCAGTGGTTGATTACGTGGGCGTAATCCCTTTTAAGGGGGGTAGAGAGCGCAAAACCGCTTAGTGTGTTTTACCGTACAAGTGTACGCGAACTATGTTGTGCATAGCACAAAATAATTTGTTTTGATGATTGGTGCGTGCGTTACATAAACATACGCATTCATTCATGGTTTAATTGTGGTAATTGCGCACAGAAGATGCGAATACCATTTGATAAGTGTGTTATTTGTTAACAATTGTGTGTGAGAGTACAAGTGTAAGGGAGTAAAGAAACTCCGGGGAACTGAAACCCCGACAGTATATAAATGTAAAACTGTGTGTTGTATTTTGATAAAATATATGTATATATATACAATATAGTGATTCATGAAAGGGTATGAAACCGACATAGAACCTAGTGAAAATAAGATTCCCTAGGTAACAGGATTAAAGTGAATGGAGATAACTGATAGACGGAGTTCTATCCTTTGGAGATGTAATAATTATGACTAGAAAGACTAAAAGGATAGAAAATTGGAAATGAGTGTATTATTGGATGCTTGAAAATGAAGTGGGAGGTGGAACTTGATTTGCATGCGATCAAGGGAAGCCGAACACAAATTGGGGTGGAAGGATAGTTCAACACTGATGCTGATCACATCAGGGTTGGATGATTCTTGAAGCTCCCTTTAAGTGGTCACAATTAACCACGCTAAGAAAAGAAGCAAAGAGCATAAGTTGGACTTGGAGTTGTATGTGTTTTCAAAAGGATTTTGAATCGGTATTTATAAAACGTCGATAGATACTTTACATAATGAAAGTTCTCTTACCTAACCTCACAAAGAATATTTTTGTAGTACTTGCTCACGAGCTGAGGACGTATGAGCCTTTGTCTTCGGACCGGTGACATGAGAAGTACATATGTTAAAAAATTAGGTGAATGTTTTGATCTCCCAAAGGAAGCTGCGGGATAACAGTGTATATAAAAGGTATTTTGATTGCTATACATGCTATGACATGTTGTGTGGTATGTGTAATAAATATTATTTTGACCTTGAGTCCTAAGTGGCTGAGTTCCGAAAGCTGTTATGTTACCCAGACCTATGTGTCTAAATGTTGTTATGTTACCTAGACCTATGTGTCTAAATGTTGTTATGTTACCCAGATCTGAGAGTCTGAGGGTGTTTTGTAAGTGTAAATGTTGTTAAGATACCCGGACCGTTGAGTCCGAGTTATCATGTAAGTATGTGTTATGTATGTTATGTATGTATGTATGTTATGTTATGTATGTTATATGTTATGTTATGTTGTTATGTTATGTTAGTTATGTTATGTATGTTATGTTATGTTATGTTATGTATGTTATGTTATGTATGTTCTGTTATGTTATGTTATGTATGTTATGTTATGTTAGTTGTATGTCTGTTATGTTCTGTTATGTTATGTTATGTTATGTATGTATGGTATGTTATGGTTATGTAGGTGGATATGTTTCCCGGACCGTTAAGTCCGAGGTTGTGATGTAAAGTATGTTAGTTATGGAAGTTTTATCTTGCAAGTAATTCCCGTATTCTAATCCAATGATGCGTGGGAAATGTGAACTTCGAGGACGAAGTTCTTTTAAGGGGGGTAGATTGAAATACCCCAAAACTTGATATGTTGTTTAAAGGTTAAACTATGGTATTTAAAGGCTAAGAAGTGCCTTAGAAACATCAGTGTACAATTTAAACCATAGTAAAAACACAATAAAACACTAAGACACAGTTTGAGCAAAAACATGCTCTAAGCTTGGAGTGAACATGGTTAGGACCCAAAGAGCCTACCAAGACTTTATAACATTCAATTATGATTTAATAAGGCTAATTAAGTCCTTAGGAGACTTTGGTAGACAATTAAACTAAACAAAACACAAATAAATACCTTAAAGCCAATATGGGCGAAAATGTGCTCTAAGCTTGGGATAAGTTTGGTTAAGACCTAATAAGCTTACCAAGACCTTATTTATATGTTAATGAACATTTAAAATCAATTACTAAATAAAAACAAGCTTGAAAACAAGTTAAAACACAAAATGTACTTTAAGGAGTCTTAAAGCACATTTTTGAAAAATGTCTTGTAAATGAGTTTTGAGTGGCTAAATGTCCATCATTACTCTTTAATCAATATGTGTACTACTTAGTATCACATTAGGAAGTCTAAATCATTGGAAATCAAAAATTCACAAATATGTGCCTTAGTTTGTGAATAGTGCTAGTTTTGACTTAAGTCAACATAAGTCAATTATTTGGTCAACAAAGACCATAAATATCCCTAATATGTAAGGGGGAACGTTTTTAATGGTGTGAGTCATCACACATGGCCAGCCAACTAAGAAAAGCAAAAGAAAATAAAGTAAAGTTACTATTTGCTTTATAACATAAATATCTTCAAACTTTGCCTCTCTCCTCACCTTTCTTCATTTCCTCTTGTTCCTACCATCATCTTCCTCCATTCTCCCAACCAAAACCGTTCATGGTGCAGCACCTCTCTTCTCCAACTTCAATTGCTCACCAAATGTTCATTAATGCTCCAAATCAAATTCTAAGACCATATTTGTCTTAGTTAGACCAAGCTCTTCACTTCTATCTTTTCAAATCTTCAAGACCTCCATTTTGGTGCCATGAAGAATCTCCATTGAAGGGGGAAAAGCTCATCTTCTTGCATATTGTTGTTCTCCTTTGTTTTGAGGTAATAAAGATCAAAGAAAACCATGTTCCCTTCATTTCTTATATGGCCGAAAATTCACCTTTAATGGTGTATTTTCTTGTTCTTCATTTTGCTTTAATTGATCTCCAATGGACTAGGAGGAGTCCTATCTTACTACTTATCCAAGCTCTCTTTCAAATTCTAAAGGTAAACATCAATTTTAGTGTTTTAAAACACTTCTTGTAATCTAGGGTTTATCCATGAGTTTGGGTATTAAACTTAATGCTCATTACCCTTATATGTGTATTGGTTAGAAGTTTGACAAGTGATAAAAGCTCCTTGCCAATTTTCAATCAAGAAAAAACAAGAGAAAACAAGTGTGAAAGCTTGGAAAACAAAGAGGTAAATGACCTCTCTTAATGTGGTTTATTGTACTAGGAAATTGAGCTATATATGCTTAATAAATAACCTAAAGAGCCAATGGGAAATGAGCTAGAAAAACTATCCACAAGGTGGACTAAAAGGACATGGGAGCATTGTTGTGTGTATTCGCAGGTTGAAGGCATTTAAATGTGGAAATTCAGTGTTTAAGTTTAATGCAATTTAAGGGCCTAAGAGCCAAGCAATTTAAGTTTATGCACTATATTGTGATGTAGTGTAGTTCAAAGGTTTAGTTGTGTGTAAAGAACATCTCTTGTGAAGATGAATGTCTTTGGTGGTTAAAGGATGAAAAACAATATGTTTGTGTGTAAGGAATGTGTATTAAGAGATTTAGTGTTCTTGGATTGTATAATGGTGGAAAAACTATGTGTTTTGGTGTAAGGTGATACAAGAGAAGCTATGGCAAAATTTAGTTGATAAACAAAGGAGTTTATGTATTCTAATGAGATTTGGTGACCTAGATTGTACCAGGAATTGTTAAGTGTTAAGATGATGAAAGAAAGTGAATTAAGGTGTTCTTAAGTGTTAAGATGCCTTGGGCATAGTCTTGGAGATTTAGAGAACTAATGGATGATTTCTAGATACACCAAGGTCATGGTGGAGGTGTGGTAAAGTCTTGTGCAAAGTTTGGTGAACAATGGAAGTGTAATGCCTTGTGAAGGTTTAATGAGGAACTTGTGGGAAAGACTTGAGGAGTGTGTGTAAAAGGGATGAGTGTGATGCAAAATGATGCTTTAAGAGATGATTAAAAGGTAGTGAGGGAACACTTTGGTTAGGTGAAGTTTTAGGCAAGAATACAAGTTACAAGTGTAAGAAAAATGTGTTCTAAGGGTTAAGGACTTAGTAAAAGTTGAGTAAAAGTTTAAGGAATTTTTGGGATGTTTAGAGAGGGTTTAGGTGTGCCCAAAAGATGTTAAAACATGTGGGAGAACATGTGTAAAGCATAGGAAAAAATTGGGATGAATTTGGAGTTCAAAAAGAGGAGAAAAAGCACATTAGAAAATTGGTTCTGCAGTGGACCGCCCCTACGGACCGCCCCTGTGGGGAGGTCTTGTTGTCTGCTGCATGCGTGAGAGCTTCTGTTATGGACCGCCCCTGGGACCTCCCCAGTGGGGCGGTCCGGACCAGAACTTAAAAAAAAATAATTCTTTAAATGTAAGAAAGAGAATGAGAGTTATGTAATGGACCCTAGTATGTATAATAAAGATAAATGAGTGTAAGATTAAGGATAAAACATGTCATGAAAACATGTAAACACTTAGTAAATTATAAGTTGAAGTTAATTAACCGACATTATTAATTATGTATAGGAGTTGCCTACGGTGGAAACCAATCGAAGCAGGGACCAAGGTATGGTTTTCTTGCAACCTGTGTCCTACCAGATTACATCGGCTTGTATGCCAATGTGTTTTTCTGAATGTTTGCCACCTTTTAAGATAAAAACATGTAATGAGTTTACAGTTGTTTAATTATGTGGTGTGCGTAGTTCCGATACCGTTTAACCTCGAAAGTGTTAAACCTTAGCTAACTGAGTCTAGGATCACATGAGAGATCGGTATTCGGATTCAACGACCCGAACCATGGGAACGTTCTAACCACGGCTATGCGCGTTAGTTGTGTGATGTTTGTGTGTGAATGTATAAACCTCCCTTGTGTGTTTAACCCAGTTGTAACACCGTAAGGTGTATGGATGTGATAGGTTCCACAGTGGAGCCCTTAACTATAAATATATATATTATGGGGGGTGAGGAATCCGGTTGTTCCGGTCACGCGTTGTTTGGGAGTTGATGTATACAGTTTCTTTAGCTCCCTCTCTGTTAGTTGTCTTCCTTCGTTGGTCTTCAATCACCCTTAAGCTTAACCAAGGCTTTTCTGACTCACGTCGGTTGGGGAATATGTACGGTGTGTTCGGATCACTATATTTGATCCATCTTTAAGTTAAGTTACTCGTCTGACTAACAGGACGGTAATGAGTGATGTAACAAGCTTATCATGAGTGTGTATTCATTCTCTAGGCTTACCAAGTTAACTAACTATGTTTGGGCCGGTTCGTAAAGGGAACCATTCCCGTTGTGTTATGTGTTACGGTTGTGCTACCATTCTTATTGCGATGTGATGTTATATGTTCGTTAAGATGCGGAGTATGTGGATCATGGGTATGAATCCCAGTTTATAACAAGAGGCGTTTAAGGATAACCCGATTAGTGGGTAAGTGTCGTCTATTAAGGAAATAACTCCATTAGAGGAGAAACACTCTAGGGGTTAAAGATCACAATGAGTGATTTATTAAGATAGATGTTTTGGCTGTTTTATTGAGCCATTGTTGTGCAATGTAATGTGTTGTGTGTTTGTAGTTTACATGCATCATTTAAATATAATCAACAACATGCTTAGACGACAATTAGTTGTGCGTGGCCCGGTAGCATGCGGGCTGCGGGATTACCATACCAGCAAAGGTGCTGAGCCCCCTGGGGGGCCACCCTTTCTTCTCTTTTCTATTTCAGGTACGAGGAGCTGGAAGCCGTTCGAGAGTAGGATGGGGTAGTTGTTTGTACATGGGTAGCCATTAAAATTGAGTATGTATTGTAGGTGTAGTAAGACCGAAATTATTGTCGGCATTAGTTTGTAAATATTCGGTACAGTTGGAATGTTTATGTATATTGGATGTTGTTAATGGAAAGGTATAGTAATGTGTAGATGCTCGGGAATCTGGTCCATCAGACCGATACAATGTATATGTATTAGCCTTGTTAGTCACGTGGGTGGATAATGGTGTGTAACACCAACGAGTAAGTAATGTGATGATGTATGTTTTCCGCTGCAAATGGTTATTAAGTGTGATGTGGTTGTTGGGGTGTTACACCGGTGGGGGCTTCTCGTTCCAAAGCTCCCAAGAAGTGCAAGACTATTGCTTCTCGTCTGCGTCCCCGTACCTCTGTCAAAGATTCTCGTAAGTTTCCACAGAATTCTCTCTTTATTAGGGATGTGCACCTGTCTGATCTGATAATGGGAAAATTAGTAGACTGCTAGTGGTTACGGGCTCATGATTTGGTGGATATTGCTGAGTTTATACAATTTCAGAAGTGGGATACCTTGTTTAGCTCCAAAACAGTTTATTATCCCGAAGCTTTGATGCAGTTTGTCACCAATATGTCCATGATTACTGAAACTGAGTTACAATCTAAGGTTGATGGTGTCTGTATACACCTTGTCTCCTGGATTGTTAGCGAATATTCTGCAAGTACCGTTGGCTGGTTTATCTGAGTTTAATCCTCAGAAAATTGATATTGTTCCCCTTAAAGATGTTCAGCGGTACTATGGTTTGATTAATGCCAGTACACGTCTGAGAAACTACTTGCAGCGTGATTTTGATGCTCTTCCAAGATTGCTCCATCTTTTTGCTTATCAGGTTATTACACCAAGGAATGACATGAGAGAGCGTGTTACTCCGGTTGACTTCGCCCTGATGTGGTGTCTCGAACATAAGTTGGAGATCTCTTTACCTAAGGTTATGATAGAACATTGGAAAAAGGGTTATTAATAGTCAGAAACCATTATTTTGTACCCTTTGTGGCTGACCAAAGTGTTTAAGTTCTATCATGTTCCTCTTGACACTATGGCAAGTGTACCAATGAAAGGCTCACATTACTTGGGAACACACACACTTGCAAAAATGTTTATTGAGCGTACTTCATCTAGTTGGCAGCTCAAGAATCCCCCACTAAATCAAGATACTGCAGCCCCACATCAACCTCCAACTTCTCATGAGTCTACTCTGTTGGCTATGATCAATACCTTGATTGCTAACCAACATGCTTGGGAGAAGCGTATTCTAGCTCTTGAAACCCAGCGTTCTACTCCAAAAGATTCTGATTCTTCCTCTGAATCTGAGGAAACTTTTTAGAGTTTTTAGCCTTTCTTAGCTATCTGCTATGTTTCTATTTAGCTGCGTAGACCATTGTGGTATTGCTGTGTCACAGGCTCAATGTTTTGGATTGTTGCTGAATCTATTTTGATTTGTGTAAATCCTTTTTTGATTCGGCAAAAGGGGGAAGTCAATATGTGTGTCGGAAACTATATCTTTGGATTACTGTTGTAATTTTCAGTTTAAATGCTTACTTATTATCCTTGCTTTTCCATATGACTAGTTTGATCCTACTTATGATTTTTTTATCCTACATACTGGTGAGTACACATTGAGTGGGAAGTATACTACTATAGTGTAACTAGATCAATGCAGTCATTCAGGGGGAACTACACCGACACACTACACAGAGTTTGCCCTAATAAAAAAATGGGGGACAATGTTGATGTTTTTTTAATTAGAAACTCTGTGTAACATACTGTGCCTGAGTTCTGGACACAACAATCTGAAGACAAAGAGAACAGAAGAGTGAAGATTGTGTTTAAGAGTATGTCTACTGAAGATATTCTAGGGAAGGTTTTATTCTGAATATTAATAAGTATAAAATTTAAACAGATTTTATACTCTTGCCTTTTACGCTATTTTTTTAATCTTTTAGAATATTATTCAGTTTAGATAGTTTTCAACATCTTTATAAGTGATATTACTCTCTGGAGCACATGACGTTTTTTTGAATACAGAGAGAATACCCAGATTGAGAAAGAGCTCTTGAGTATTGTTGAAACTTCTCTAGGTTGAAGACAATCCTAGGATAGTTACGTGTTCTCACAAGGAAAGTCTGTTTTCCTTGTGACATTATTGTGTCAAGCTAGATACAAGTTAATAAAGTGAAGATTCACGTGTGTACGTGCTTTCGGCTCTCTGTTTGCTAATCTTATATTCACTGAGTTCGTCGTGAGTCTGTTACTCACACGCAGATATATCTTGAGTAACAACCTCACTAAGAAAGGCTATTGCAAGAACCTACATGTACAAGCAAAAAAGAACCTTATGTTTTTATCCCCTTTTCTCAAACATTCATGACACTTTTGTTGAGCTAATCTAATATCTTCCTTGAGCAACAAATTGTCCATATATTCAACTAATTCCCTTCTTTCCTCCAGAGCACACGGGCTCTTCTGCTCATTATTCATAATGTTCAATTTGTGCCTTATTTCCTTTAACTTTGTCCTCTTCCATCGTAATTTATCCTTACCCTATCTTTTTAGACTTCGTCCCACCTTGATTTCTTTCTCCAAAAAAGTACCCCGGTCTCCATCATTCAACTGCCAACACTTGGTAACAACCTTTATGCACTCCTCCATGTTAGTCCAGCAGTTCTTGAATCTGAGAGGTCTACCTCCTCTTCTCATCCCCGGATTAGGGACAAATTTTATAGGTTTATAATTGGACCTCCCCCTATCTAGATTAATCACTCTAGATCTCGGGGAACTTTACTATCCATTATGTATTTGCCAAACCTATATTAAGCCAACTTTGGGAATTTTTATCTCCCCATCTTAGATTAGAGAATGTATATTTCCCTTCCACATACCTGATATATTCCTACTCACACTACTTGAATTCCTCCATCGATCTTTTATTTCTCTTGCCCTACCTTTACTCTCCAACTCAAATAAAACTTCGTTGAAATCTCCCAGTAACATCCAAGGGCCACCCCTTATCCAGCTCTCTTATAAACTTCCAAGATAGATTCAAAATCTGAAAATAAGGAGTTGGGCCCATCTCGGGATATAAATGGGAAGATTATTAACGCAGAGGCAGAAGCTGAAGAGTGCGTCAAACTATTGTTCCAACTGGGATGCCAAGTCCCTGATCCAGCCCGTACCAAGGCTAACATCTAGAAACAAATCCAAGAGACACTATAGAGGTTTGTGTGGGTACCTAAATTCTAGGACACATGATCAATGCCCTGAGAGTAGTGTCAAGGAGAAGGTTGGCATACGCCTTTTCCTCTTTTAACAGCGTATTGGTAGGACTTGATAATTTTCTGCAGGACCATGGTTTTGAGGTCCTTTATGGCTTTTGATAATAAGGGTAGGGTGGTATGTAATGACGGCTTAATTAGGATGGACCTTGTCTTTTGTTTTTGTAATGCTGGGTGGGGTACTCTTTTCCCTTCTTAAGTTTTTCCTACTAGGTTTTACTTTAGAAGGGTTTTAATGAGGCCCAAGTTGTCACCCAATCTGATTGTAAGTCTATACTTCTTCAATATAATTGGTGAAAGCCCAAATTATAAAAAAAAGGTGGCGGTCTAACACATTTGACCATCCATAAAACCCTAATATCTTCCCCCACCTCCAATAGAACCCTCGATATGATGCAATGAATAAGATAACTTTGAATATAATGCTCTCCTTCCAATACATGGTTACACTACCACTTCTCCATTGCTATCCACTTCCAACCCCCTTCATTTGGCCTCAAAACCTCTCATCTTCTTGCATGACAGTTTGGTTTCAAAGAAAAATCAGACTAGGTGATTGATCACAGATCAAATCAATGATCTACCTAACTGCACGAGGGTCGCCAACACTCGACGGTTAACAACAACCTTTGTAATCTCTTTTCCTCTCCTTTTATTGTCTTCAGTCACTTTCATTTCCCATATGTCATCTAATGAGCTCCCATCTTGCATAACACCCAATTTCCTTAGATATGGGATTATGGTGACTTAGGGTCCAAGGAATCAGATCCGGGGTCTCCTACTCTCCACTCTTTCCTTCCTTGTTCTTCAGTTGCTCTACGTCTCTTTCTGTCCTTTTCTCATCCTGATTTCTTTTTCTCCCTCATTAACCTGGCCCTACTCCTTTTGTTCCCGAATTGATAAGGGCTTAAACTGCAACAACCTTAAAACCACCATGGTTGTGAGACCATTACACGCCACACACTTAATACCTTAAACACGCAAGGCTACTCTTACGAATCCCAAAACGGATACAAAATGCACTTTTATTACATAAATAATAATTACATCTTAAGCGTACATTACAAGCGGAAGCCAAACTAATATACATAACAGAACAAACTACATAAGGGGCCTCAAGCCACAGTTACAGATACAAAACGAAAAGCAAAACTGAAAGCAAAAGTTGAATCTCCAACGGAAGTTTAAACCTACAAAATGTTAAAGTAATAGAAGTGAGCAAACCACAACTCAGTAAGCAGCAGACTTCATAAGTTGGCCATGCTCAAAATGTTATACAAAACATATACATAATATATGTAAGCTTAACAAAACAGAGTCTGAAATGAGAGTGGAAGACGGAAGACAGAAGCTTTACCAAAATAGAACTTAGCAAATGAGAAGCAGAAGTTGACATAATAGTTTCATAAATAACATTCCTAAACAAGATGGAATACAGACAGAGTGGATCTGAAAATGGAGGTGGGACCCTAGACACCACCTAACACATCAGAAGGGCAACACTATGGCCCTAAGGATCTGTAGATCCCACACAGAAGCAATCAAGACCGCTACCAAGGGACCCTGAGGAACAAAACAGAAGCGAGTCCGAGGAACAATACAGAAGGAATTCCTTAGCAGCATGCTACGGGATAGTTAGACCCAACTATCCAAGGCTCAGAAGCTAAACATTTAGGTCCCCAAAGCAGAAGCTTTGCAAATGCAGAGCATAAACCTTTCTCATAACAGATCAGAAAGTAGAAGCTTATGAAACAGATCATAAGTCTTAAGAAGAACAAAAGTCGTATATCGACTAGCTAATACGAAAGCCAAATAGAACACAAAAGCTTAAACACTCTTTCAGAGCAAAACAGAGGTCAGAAACATTATGAAGGCTTTCAAAATGAAAATACACTTAAACTTATGCCAAAACACTGTGAGAAACACAACACCACAAACGACGATCAAAATGGAGCTCTAACGAAGAAGTTACGTGAAAACAGAGGGTTGTCCGAACATGTGTCTGAACATACATGTTCGGACGCATGCCAAGCCAGAAAACCCACACGTTCGGACATGGGTTCAGACATACAAGTCCAGACACACGCCAAACCGCTAAATTAGTCACGTCCGAACATACGTCCGGGTCACAAGTCCGGACACATGTCCACTTTGAAGTTTCAGAGACGTCCGAACCTTACATGTCTGGACAAAGTTCGAAAAACAGTATACACGTGTCCAAACTTGTGTTCGGCTTACATGTTCGGACGTAAGTCAAACAGTAATCCAGAACCCGTCCTCGCCTCCCATCCGAACGGATGTCCGAACACGGCATAACTGTCACCCAAAATACACGTCTGTGGCACCCATCCGAACTTACAAGTCTGGACGGATGTTTGGACACGGTAAAAACTCTAGATAATAATGACGAATCAGAGCGTAAACATAGAGCCAAAAACACCATTAATGTAGCACAAACTTATAAACCAAAATAAGTGAAACGAAAACACTTTCCATGGGATTTTAGCACACCGAGAGCGCAAATAGACACACTGAAATCACCATAAATTAGAGATAAAAATAAACATACACGAAAACAATAATCAGAAACCCCCGTGGGTGAACACACACAACCGAATCCATTTACCACCTACCTCACATCTGAAGCAAAGCACTGCACTACAAACTATACACATCAGACAAACTCTTAAACAAATTGACAGAAGACCTTCACCGGAAAGAGAAGCGAAAAACAGGAGCGAAGAACAACTACCAAACACGGAATCGCAAAACAAAGATCTCATGATCAATTGAATTGCAAAGGGAAAGATTAGAGAAGATGAAGGGAGGTTATTGTGGTGAAGTAAAGCGGGAGAAAATAAATGTGAATAATGGTAAGTGAATTAATATATGGATTGTGACTTGTGAGGAAAATAAACTCCCTCCCAATAAATAATTAACATAAAGCAAAAGAAGACCCATAACTCTTCTCTCTTCCAATTAAATAAATAAAGTCACAATGACATAAACCTGCTAAAACAAAATTAGAATAACATTAAGCTCCCTTTACGAATCAGAAACGGAACAAAAAAATATGGGGCATAACCTAAACAACTCCAAAGGAAACTCCTCTTCTTTACTTTCTTTGCTATTTTTTAGCCCTCTTGCATGTATTCATTCTCCATATGGCATAGTTACATCCCCTTTCATACTTTCCTCTTCACAGTCTCTAGTGCCATGTGTCAACATGCCGCACTTAAAACAGATCAGTGATAACTACTCATAAGATAGTCTCGGCATAGTTTCCTCCCCTTCATGACTACATTACTTCATCTCTTTAATGGCTTGGTAACATCCACTATCACCCTTGTAGGTTCTTACAATAGCAGTTCTTAGTGAGGTTGT
The DNA here is from genome assembly GCA_023374045.1 of Limonium bicolor. Taxonomy (NCBI): domain Eukaryota; kingdom Viridiplantae; phylum Streptophyta; class Magnoliopsida; order Caryophyllales; family Plumbaginaceae; genus Limonium; species Limonium bicolor. Next base: position 44,234,807 of record CM041778.1, read on the forward strand.
TACTCAAGATATATCTACTTGTGAGTAACAGACTGACGACGAACTAAGCAACCCAGAAAAGCTTAAAGATAAAATAGAGACTTGAAATCACGTAGAACCTCACTCCATTAACACGTATCAACCACAATACAAACTATACGCACAAGGAGAACATCCTCTCCAAGTGCTTACACGTAATAAAACTAGATCCTTTCACAACCTAGTGATTTTACAAGTTCTCTCGAGAGCTCTCTCTCAATCTCTGTTTTCTCTCTGATGGAAAAGCGTAATTTGCTTCAGCAAGCAATATTACTTATATAGATGATGTAATTTATCTCTAGGTAAGATATTCACCTAAAAGATAAAGCTGTTTTAAAGCATAAGAATATAAAATCTAAACAGCTTTTATATTTGTTAATGCTCAGAATAAAAACCTCCCTAAAATTACTCCAGTAAAGATTCTCCTGAACGTAATCTTCATTCTTCACTTCTCTCTGACTTCATATTACTGGGTTTGTACCTCAGACACAGTATGTTACAGAGAGTGACTAATAAAAAACATCAACATTTTCCCCTTTTTGATTATGGAAAACTCTGTATAGTGTGTTTGTGTTGTTCCCCCTGAAAAACTACAGTAATCTTGACATACGGGAAAAAAACTTCCCCATCAATATATGCTCTTATGTGCGTACGAGAAGTATCCAGTAACAAGATGAAAAGTCATTAGAAATGCCATAGATAACGATCAAACAGTAAGCCATAAGCATAGTTCCAGACACACATATCAACTTCCCCCTTTTGCCGAATCAAAAGAGGAGAATCACAAGTCAAAAGAAGCCTAGCAACAATCCAAAAACATAAGTCTGTGACAAAGAAGAACCACAACAATCTAGGCAGCAGAAGAGAACCACAAAAAGGAGCAAAAAAAGATTAATAGATGAAAAAGTTTTTGCTGGATGGAGGAAATTTAAGCTGCCAACCGGATTAAGATGCTCGGTGAACATTTTGGCTATTGTGTGAGTCCCTAAGTAGTAAGAACCCTTCATTGAGACACTTTTCATGGGTCCAGAGGAATATTATAGAACCGAAGGACCTTTTTCAGCCAGACCTTTGTGCAGCTTGTGTTCAAGACACCGCATCAAAGCCAAATCTGCCGGATTGACATGCTCCCTCATGTCATTGCGGGGAGTAAGGACTTGATAAGAAAACAAGTGAAGCAATCTCTGGAGGACTCCAAAATCACGCTGTAAGTGATTTCTCAGTCGTGTACTGGCATTTGTCAGACCATAGTGCCTATGAACATCTTTAAGAGGTACAACATCAAGTTTTTAAGAGTGAAACTCAGCTAACCCAACCAATGGTACGTCAGGAATATGCGCAAGGTGCCGGAGAAAAGAACTCAAAATTTGGGGTGCAGTGAGAAGACAAATGGTGAAATTCAAAGTTGTAGAGGAAAGAAAAGAAAAGAGACAACCAGAAGTCTGCTCATATTCCCTTTTTTTGTTTTCTTTTTTTTTGTTTTTTTTTTTTTCTTTTTTTTTAAAATAAGAGCAGACCGTAAGGAAAGACGGAACAAAATGAACAAAATAACTAGAAGAGATGGCTGCCAGACCATTGTGGAACTACTAGTAACAAACACACGAATCTGAAACGTATACCAAAACTAATTGACCAATGAAAAACACATCTTTCGAAACAACAAAAGAAAGAAATTAATAGAATGCAGGAACCATACCTTACGGAACGTTGATCATTCTAAGCTCGAAACAGAGATAGTGAGCTTGATTCTTACTCAAAAGTTCGGTGAAGATGTCATTTATTTGTGTGTTCGTGAGACGATGAAGATAGCAGTTTGCTTTCGTGATGATCATGATATGAGATTGTTACCCTGACAATTGGTAAATCTAGATGTACTATTTCGACCAGACAGTTAGCCACCAAAAACAGCGGCAGTATAAGCCATCAAGGTAGGTGAAGTGCTCTGGTGTACGAGCTACTGTATCTCTACTAAACTCTTGCGGAAAACAGAAATTTTCGTAAGTCTGTCGTACTGAGCACGGAGTGCTTGTCTATCTTCTTAGAGGTCCTTGTTCACAGACTCGAAAGACTCTAAACCAATCATGTTCTAATCCTTTGATAAGACAGACTGGATCGAAGTATGCCGCATGTCCAACTATGCCAATGTCTACGATTTTGCCTTTTCCATTGTTTCCAAACTACACCTTGCCTCCATTTTGCTCGGTAAGAGAACTGAATTTTCTCCTATCACCACTCATATGCCTTAAGCACCCATTATCCATGAGTCACCAATGCTCTGTATGTGACTCAGTTTGTTCCTGTAAAAGACTAAACAGAAAGGTTAGTTTTGGGTACCCAGACTTGCTTGGGCCCTGTGGTGTATGAAGTAAATCTCTTCTTATTATGAATCAACGTTGAGGTTGTGCTTAGAGATTGTCGAATTCTAGAATTCTTCTCCTTAAGTTTGTAACAATGATTAATGAAATGACCATGTTGCCGACAGTAACTACAGATGGTTGTACGCTTCTCATGATTCTGATCATTTCGTTGATGGACTTGTTTCACATTGTTCTGTTGGTAACCTAGACCTTCTTTGTCGGTTCTTTTCTTGCTTAGCATGTTACAGAGATTGATTTTACCTGTATACCAGACTGGATTCTTCTGAGTCTACAACTCAATTTCTCTGTTTTTCTTAAGAACTTCCACAGTGAGGGAATCTACTTCTTTATTAAGTTTTTCATCTCGATCAATCAACGATTTAAACTCAGTTTGTGCCCAGTTTGGCAGTGTAGCTACTCTAGAAATTAAGGGACTGACAAAAGTAACTTGAGGAATTTTGGAACTATTTGGAATCTCAGAGATATTAGGATACTCGAGTTCTCTTATTTTCCTTTCTAATCCATCTATCCTATCCTCAAACTCATGTTTTTGTGTTTCAAGTTTTAACATAACTTCAGATAAGAGTTCAAACAAATGTTTCTTAGACATAGACTTAAGAGATTCTTTTACATGAGATAACCTTACCTCAACATCTGGCAGAGTCTGCTTCCACTTTTCCAAGGCCATAAAACAGAATTTTGTTCCCTCACTGAACTCATCTTCTTGAGCAATAGCCGTCATGCATACTTGATCCTCATTCTCTGGTTCTGAGTCTGTTCCTGAACCATCTTCTCCCCAAGCCGCAGCAGCTGTTGTTGAGAATTTCTTGACCTTCTCCTGGAAATTATCCCTTTGTGGCAAGGGACAATTTTTGACCTCAAGTCCAGGTTTGTTGCACCTGAAACAGATTATGGACCCTTCTTTGATTTGTTACGATTAAACTTGGAATTCTGACCTCGCCATCCTCCAAAAATCCTTCGAATACCATCAGCTATCTTGATAATTTCTTCCTCTTCACTCAATTCCTCTTCATCTGTTCCAACATTACTCTTCCAAGCTTTTAAGGCCAGATCTTTGCATGTTGTTGGCGAAGACATTGCTCCCTTCATCTTACCTTCATAGACCATCAGCTCGGAGCCTAACTCCTCGAGGGACATTTTTGACAAATCCTTGGTTGTTTCTAGCAAAGTTGTATAGTGCAGCCAATCCTTTCCAAGACTGTCAAGACACCTTTCATTGATAGTTTGATTATCCAGTGTGACTCCCACAGTCTTCATATCACTCAGTATCTTGTCAAACTTTTCAAGCGTCTGTGTAACAGACTCACCTTCAAGCATTCTGAAATTATCAAACTGTCTTCTAAACTGTTTTCCTTTTGCCTTTCTGATCGACTCTGTTCCTTCATAGGCAACTTTCAGAAAGTTCCAAACTTCTTTAGCAGTTAGTATGCCAAGAACTTTCTGCTGATCACCCTCTGAAAGTGATGAGACAATCACTCTCAAGGCCTGCTTGTTCTTGCTGAGTAGCTTCTTATCATTATCATTCCAATCTTTCTTCTCTTTACGCTTGGTGACTCCTCCTTCTGTGATCTGTGGTACTAGATTTCCTTCAATAACAACAGTCCATAAATCATAGTCGATTGACATCAGTTGATGTCCCATCTGTTCACACCAACAAGCATAGTTAAATTTGGTAAGCTTGGGTGCCTTGACGTTGTAAGAACCCATATCGATCACCCTTGGAAGATTTCTCTTCTAAATCAGTGAAAAAGGGAACTTGCTCTGACACTAATTGTAGGTTCTTACAATAGCAGTTCTTAGTGAGGTTGTTACTCAAGATATATCTGCTTGTGAGTAACAGACTGACGACGAACTAAGCAACCCAGAAAAGCTTAAAGATAAAACAGAGACTTGAAATCACGTGGAACCTCACTCCATTAACACGTATCAACCACAATACAAACTATACGCACAAGGAGAACATCCTCTCCAAGTGCTTACACGTAATAAAACTAGATCCTTTCGCAACCTAGTGATTTTACAAGTTCTCTCGAGAGCTCTCTCTCAATCTCTGTTTTCTCTCTGATGGAAAAGCGTAATTTGCTTCAGCAAGCAATATTACTTATATAGATGATGTAATTTATCTCTAGGTAAGATATTCACCTAAAAGATAAAACTGTTTTAAAGCATAGGAGTATAAAATCTAAACAACTTTTATATTTGTTAATGCTCAGAATAAAAACCTCCCTAAAATTACTCCAGTAAAGATTCTCCTGAACGTAATCTTCATTCTTCACTTCTCTCTGACTTCAGATTACTGGGTTTGTACCTCAGACACAGTATGTTACACAGAGTGACTAATCAAAAACATCAACAACCCTAACTCTCAAGAAATCAACTAGAACGTTCCCCTCTTCTCCTCTAAAATCCATAAACTTACTTATGCTTTCTCTCAATCTTTTAGTGAACTCAAACTTAAAATAGCATAAAGGTGAACCTTATGATTTTGGATCCATAAAAGAATCCATTTTAAGTAGTGGTCTTTTGGTGTCTTCATCTTCTTCACCATATGAATCATAATCAAAGAGCCGTCAAAAGACCATGAAATCTTTACTACGATGTTATCTTGCTTCTGCTTGTCCTCGAACTCCATCAGGTACACACTCTTCCCCACTGGTTTCACCTTCATCTCTTTCTTCAAACTCCAAAATCTTGTCATAGTATTTTCCAGGGCTTTAACATTATCTTGTCTTTTGGCAAAGTGCTTCGCCAACAGGCATAACTCAAAAGGGAACAAGTTTGAGCTTCTGTCAATATCATGAATCAGAATCTTTTTTCCTTCCTCCTTTGTTACGGAGAGTTTTGCGCATTCTTTTGTCTGGTCCTCAACACTCACCACTTTGTTCGTCATGACTCTTTTTGCGTTTGTGTTTTGTTGCAGTTCCTCTCTATTTTTTCTCTAGTTAAAATCTCTCTCCAATTTACTGTTTGATTGGGAGCTCTCTTGAACGTACTCAACAATCATATATTGTGGGATTTTATGGTGTCGCTTGTCCATTTTGTGTTTATGTTCATAGTGTAGAGAGTGCTATTGCAATCATGAGAACAGGGATATGGGAGGATTCTACCTTGCATGGTTGCATGGCTCAAGAAGCTAGATGGCGGTACACCACGAAGGAATGCCAAGAGTTTCATCTTTATGGCCACACTCGGGCAAAAGAAGACGCTACACGCGGAGGCCAGGCTTCAGTAGTACAAGAACACACACCAGAAGATGAAGGAGTCACACACTCGCCAAAGAAGGAAAAGAGAGCCCTCACTAGTAGAGGGAAGTGGTAGGAGTCGAAGCTCAAAGGATACTTAACTATAAATAAAGATCAATACATTAGCAGCTTTATATACAATATGCTAGAGAAAATATTCAAAAGTTCTAAGAAAACTACATTATATATCGAAATCAATATATTTGAAAATTCACAAAACAATAAATCAGAGATAACATTCAAAAGCTTGCAAGAAACTCAACTTTTGATCAACTTCAATGCATCTAATCCAAGTTGACATCCTACGTTCATGTCCAAAGTTTAACATGCAAGTCCATATTTGAAGGTCCGAAACATAATGAGGTTCGGAAAGTTCAAATCTAATAGTAATTCCAAACCCTATTGTAATGATGACAGTTAACAACAGTCCTCAAGTGGAATTGTGTTTATCAAGGCCTCGATAATTAACATATATAGGACCCAGGTTGTTGGTATCGTGAACATTCTAGCTTAAGTTCTGAAGTGTGCACTCCCTTTAAAGGCTCTTTTGACCAAAGAAAAAGATCATAAATTTATAAATTATTAGTGCTACCATATGGTGAAATGATTCCAACAAGTTAATAATTCAATAGTTTCATCAAACACGCCATTTTTATCAAGAAGGCAGTTTTAGTGATACAAATCAAAAGACTAGTAATCAAATCTTTGGCAGAATATCTAAGGAAGTGAACATCATGGTTATTTGAGCTACGCATGCATGTAATACAACCCAAAGATGAAAATTTATAGGTGGTATGAACTTCTTGGAGTTCAAAAGGAAGAGCTATACATTTGAAAAAAAATCGTTGTCCGGCCCGGACATCCGAATTGGTAGAGGAAGGAGTAAGGAATTAGTTGGTCCTGAGTTTGAATCTTTAACCTCTACTTTCTCATCCTACCTTGTGTGATTTACTCAGGTACTCGTGTCATCCTTGTTTTTATCCAGAACACACTCACCACGCTATCCACCACATAAAAACTATAACGAGGTTCTCTCTTTTCTTGTTGTTGTTGTTGTTGTGTGTTCCTAGAAACTGATTCCAGAACCTCCATATACAATAATAGAAGAACAGTTAGGGGAAGATGGAACTAGCTCCACCTTCTTGTGGGGATTCAGTGCCACGTGTCAGTATATTACTGGATCAATTAAAATTAAGAGATGAAAAAGAGAAAAAATAAAAAATAAAGAACAAAAATGTATATACGCGTGAACGGAAGAGTCTTGGGGAGCTAAATGTGGTCTTTGTTATTAGGAGACATAAACAATTTTTTTTTCAAAATATTACAACTTACAAAATATAAGTGTAAAAATAAAAAAAGTATACCATAGTTCATCATAATTTGTGCTATTCAAAATAAGATGCATTATGGATATGTTTTGGTAACTTAAGATTTTATGTTTTTAGAATGAATATATATTATACATTTTTAAAGTGAATCTTATTCATTAACAAAATGAATCTTCTTTAAGATTTACTTTTCTTAAAATCATAATTCAGTTTAAAAAAACAAAGGATTCACATTAGTTAAAGTGAAAGGTTCACTTTTCTTAAATATAAAATTTATTTTTCTTGAACATTTGGTTAACTTTTCTTCAACAAAATATTCACTTTTAAATAAATGAAAGAATCATATTATTTTCGCATATATTTGTGGTAAGATTCACTTTTCTTAAACATTTGACTCACTCTTTTTTTTAAAAAAATGATTCACTTTTCTTAAACGAAGGATTCATATTGTTTTCGCATAAGTTTGCGGTAAGATTCATTTTTATTAAACATAAGATTCACTTTTTTTAAAAAAAGATTCACTTTACTTAAACATGTGATATTGAACTACTTCCAAAAGATACCCTACACACATATACCCTAAAAACCACCATCGGAAAGCTAAAAAACGTCGAATGAAGTTTTAAGGTTTGTAGTGCAGGGGTTAGGTTCAATTTTGAACAACTTTCGCTTACTTTTCTTAAACCTCTTATTCACTTTAGTTAAACAATCTCTGTTTATGAAATTCTCTTTTCTTAAACCTTTGATTTACTTTTTAAAAAACCTCTGATTCACTTTTTAACAAACTTTGATTCACTTTTTTCTTAAACTTAAGATTCACTTATCAATAATGAAAGATTCATATTACTCTCACATAAGATTCACTTTTAAAAACACAAAGGATTCACATTGCTAAATGTGAAAGTTTACTTTACTTAAATATAAGATTCACTATTTTTAAACATAAAATTCATTTTTCTTAAATGGAAGATTCACTTTTCAAAAAATGAAAGGTCAAACATGTTTTCATTAGGTCCCACGGGTCAACATCCAGGTTCACCGAACTGTTAAAAAATGCTAATGTGGTTCAGTTATTAACAACCATTCAAGAAAAATATAACCCTACCCTCACATATAACCCTAGGATGACTAACACTGTCGAAGAAGCTAACAACATCAATGAAGATAATGTGGTTTGACTATTAACCACCACACAATAAAAAAGGATGACCCTGTCCCACTTAACTCTTTGATGACTAACACTACGGAAAAGCTACCACTATCAAAACATCTAAAATTATGTATTTTACTTAGTTTGACAATGAATCTTAAAACATATGTACATACAAAAAATATAAAATTTTAAATGTATCAAAACATATTCATGTTAGGACTTATTTTGAAGAGCTTAAATTATGATGAACAACAATATAAAATTTATGTTATTTGGACTTATATTTGATAACTACAACATTTTAAAATTTCACAAATAGACAAAAAAAAAAGACAAAAGTGATAACGCCACCTTCAAAATGCAATAGAAGAAATAGAGGAAAAACCAATACTCGCTTTATTTGCACTAATTTAGACCTCAACACAAATGTAGTAAAACTATATACCGCTAAATTATCCATCATTTCAATCATATCAATAAAAATCTAAATGATGTAAACAAGTAAAACCTGATTTTCTTCCGTTCGGTGGGGTTGCTATTCGCAGTACAAAATTACTAATCACCGCAGTACAAAATTTTTTTAATTCATATTGACGTTGTACACATGTAATGATGTGTCGCGTGTTTTTTTTTTTCCGAAAATGATATCTGAAAGAAAATTTACCGAAGTAGTTTGTAGTTGATTGGTAGCGAATTTTACTAGTTACTTTTTTGTTGGAATCAATACAGGAACCTTTTTTTTGTAAAAAAAAGTGTTGGATTACATTTTTATGTGTTTATATTATTAATTTGACTTAAAATTAATTTGTACTGCGAATAGCAAAATACTTTACTATTTGCAGTATAAATTTTTTTTCACCAAACTTAGTTGAATAAGTTTGAATGTTACGGGGAGACACTTTTTTTTTGAAATAATAGACAATTGAATGACCAAATTTAAGTCAATATGATTAAAACAACAACTAAGTTAAAGAAAAACTAGGTTACAACAACTAATTTATAGAAAAACTAAGTTACAACAACTAAGTTAAAGAAAAACTAAGTTACAACAACTAAGTTAAAGAAAGACTAAGTTACAACAACTAAGTTAAAGAAAACTAAGGTACAATGTTGATCCAACTATCTAACCTAGATTGTATTTGATGAATCCAAGGTCCGACAGTGTTTGGATCTCTATAAAAGAACCACTGCGGATAGACAGGGGGGAGTGGGGAGTCATCAACCATGCCGAACCTTACGAAATGACCTTGGGGGCAAATTCCTATGTGGATCTCTCCTCTTGGGCTATCACGGTCGGTATAATTATCGAGCGGAAGGTATGTGGCACTTGCCATACCCCCAAAGACAGTAGAGTAGAAAACTACTATCGAAGTGTACTTTGTCGCGATAGCCAACCCCATTTCCGTGGTCATCCATTTCTCTGGAGGTGCTGGCCCTCCTAAATTCCAATGAAGCGCTCTTAACATGCCGTTGTACGGTCCTTCGTTAAAAATGGCCTTTATAGTTGATTCGCATGTGCTTTATTCTTCATGTGATTGTACAATGCTATACGGAAATCTTTCCACCTCTCTTCGCTTGAATATAGGTAGTCAGCAATGACCCTGAAACCACAATTCCCATCTCCACGAACATCAATATACCCAGTCATATATTGATATAGGTTGGGGTTGAAATTTTGGTAGTATGGGAAGTTGTCTAGGGGCAGGAATCGACTCGGATTTGATGATCCTCTATTACGTGATCTTCTATTTGATGGCGCTCCTTCTGACTGGCCTGCCCTTGGTCGGTTACGTTCCCAAGACGAAGGTTCCCGTCGGTTTGGTCTTGAGGTCCCGATAGGTCTGCCAATCCCAACTTGTTCCAATGGCTCTCCTAATTGACACACCATATCTGGTGAAGGAAGTTTTGGATTTGACTGTAACATTTCGCCATCAGAGTAGGATCATCTAACTGTGCTACCTCAGAAGCTATATCTATCTCGCCATCTATTCTGTTCTTCCTCCTTGTAGGATATCATATCAATTGTTGATTCATGTTCTCCCAGCTTAGGGTATACCAGAAACGATGTATATCCCTCTTTGAGCATAGTATACCACTATCCAGCATGTAGTTTAATTTACAAGTGCAAGGTAATCCATGAGAGGTTACCTTGTCACATCCACAGAGTGAGCTATCCATTTGCACATAATTCGCCCTTCCAAGCTCCTGACTAGCTCATCCAAGCAAAGGACACTAACCTTCCCGATCAGGTCAGCAATTGAAACCCTCATGTGCTCTCTTCTATGTTTTGTCTTGGCTGCCTCAAAATCCTTTTTTAACTCCCGGATGCTTGTATTCACATGATCGTTAATCTTTGGAAAGATTACATCCAAAGTGTGTCTAGCACTCCTTAATCTCGCCTTTAGAGAAGAATTTGCGCTCTCCATCCTATCAAATGTTTAAGTAAGTTTTATAGATCTATAACAATGACTGTATTATCTTAAAATTACAAGATTAACAATTTTACCTATTTGTCGTTGTGTTGCCGAAAAGCAACACATTCTTGACCCAAGCCTCCACAAATTTTCCTTGTATTTCTCCCAATTGATGCAACATACGTAATGAAACGTGGGTAGTTTCGGTATGTATTCTTGAAATTTTCGTACCTCTCGTTGTACTCCTGCTCTGTGCTCGAGTAGACAACCGAAGTCCACATTCGGACTGCAGCCGCCGCCCTTCCTCTATCACCCATATAAGTCTCGGCTTTCCCCTGAACGTTCATACTTATGTGCCACCGACATAGTAGATGATGAGATTCAGGAAATACCTCTTCTAAGCCACTCATCAGGCCAGACATCTGTCGGTGATAAATGTAGAGGTTGTAGTCCGCCCGAGGAGGTCCCTTAATTGTTGAAGTGCCCACACATACATGTCTGTTGATTCTGATACAAGAAAGGCGAAGGCAATGCTGAAGTTTTTGCCTATACTCGTCATCCCGATGAACTGAACCAAAGGCATTTTTGCTATGTTTGTTTTATAGGTAGCATCAATGCCTATGACATACGGGAACGCATGGAGCAGTAATCTAGAGGTAGGGTGTGCAAAGAAGATGGACCCAAGTCGTGTTTAATCCCCTAAATTGTGAAATATAATCATGTATCTATCAAATTAATATGATACCTAAACGATTGAAGTTATTTGAGACATACTGAGTTGACTTACTTGGTTCTGTAGTGTAATCGTAGTAGTAGTTTTTTTCTAGCTCACTCAGCAGAGTCTGCACCATAGATCGACCATCTCTCTTTACTAGTTTTTGTTTTTGTATCCATTTTATTTCCTTTCCTTGTTGCTGACGTTTCTGGGTTGATTGTTGGAGCTCTGAATAAATTGCACAGGGTGGCACCCCGACTCTGCTTCTCTGATCGATCATAATCTCCTCCGTCTCATCAGGCGTTTTCACACAAAAATGACCCTCCGCCCACTCAGCGAGATCATGGTTATGCCATCTGTGACTCACTTGCAAGAAACACCCGTAGCTTGTGTAATACCCCTTAATTCGAAAAGGACAACCACATTTCTTTGAACCAGATGATCTGCGCCGGTTGATGACACCAGGTCGTGATGTCCTTCGTGGTTTCCAATACCTCTCGCATTTTATGTGGAAATCTTGGCCCGACCGAGAACTTTGAATTATGGTGTAGAAATGGTTGGGATGGCCAACACTATCTACCCAAGCTTTCGCTTCTTCTTTACTCCTAAAGGCCTGGTTTGTTTGAAATAAGTAACCTGTGTCCACCACCGGAGGTCGATTATACATCTCTTGCATGTAGTCACCCATCTCTGCATTATGATCTGGAACGTCTTCATCAAATTCATCCCAATCTGAATCAGTGGTTGCGTCACTTTCCTGCAATAAGGGTCGAGAGAATGTTAGATGAATATTGAAATATGACATATTAGTGTGAATATGATTTACAAAGACAATAAACTAAATACTTACTGGGCTTGATACTGGAACATACTCATGATCGGAATCTGAAGATTGACTCATGTTTAGAGAGAGAGCTTGCACAATTTTACAAAATTATTTTTGGAAGAGAGTTATGAGATAGAGAGCTTTGAGAATATGGAGAGTGAGTGTGTGAAGATGAAATGGATGAGGCATCCCTTATATAGAGGTTGGTCATGAACTAGCCACAAGGTTACAAGTTAAAAAAACGGTAACCTGGTACGTGCACAGTGACCTGGTACGTGTACCTTTCCTGACAAAAGTAATTACCTATGGTAACTTTGAATTCACTTTGTACTGCAAACGTTAAAAAGGTACGTGTGCAGTGACCTGGTACGTGTACCTTTCCTGACAAAAGTAATTACCTATGGTAACTTTGAATTCACTTTGTACTGCAAACGGTAACCTGGTACGTGTACCTTTCCTGACAAAAATAATTACCTATGGTAACTTTGAATTCACTTTGTACTGCAAACGGTAACCTGGTACGTGTACAGTGACCTGGTACGTGTACCTTTCCTGACAAAAGTAATTACCTATGGTAACTTTGAATTCACTTTGTACTGCAAACGGTAACCTGGTACGTGTACAATGACCTGGTACGTGTACCTTTCCTGACAAAAGTAATTACCTATGGTAACTTTGAATTCACTTTGTACTACAAACGGTAACCTGGTACGTGTACAGTGACCTGGTACGTGTACCTTTCCTGACAAAAGTGATTACCTATAGTAACTTTGAATTCACTTTGTACTACAAACGGTAACCTGGTACGTGTACCTTTCCTGACAAAAGTAATTACCTATGGTAACTTTGAATTCACTTTGTACTGCAAACGGTAACCTGGTACGTGTACAGTGACCTGGTACATGTACCTTTCCTGACAAAAGTAGTTACCTATGGTAACTTTGAATTCACTTTGTACCGGATCATCAACTTCTCCATGGTGTGTTTGGTACGCTTCCTTCGCCTAGAATCTAATTTGAATAGTGGGGGTGAATTCTTTTTAGGGAAAATTCACGATATAACCCTGTTTTCTTTCAGTAGCCGTTGAACTAGCCGTTGGACATGTCAGTGACCGTTACTCAAATATTATAAAAGAGGGTACTAGTGTCCCAACATACTCATTCCTTACCCTGTGCTCTCAAACGCTGTCTAATTACATCTTGCTTGAACTCTTCATACCTTAATTCCCATTTCGCTCTCACAATCAAATGGAGTTTCCTTTCTGTTTGCACGTTAATTATGTAGCTACTTTTGGTCGTCATGGAGCACAATTTGATAGAAGAACGGGGCACAGACGCGTAGAAGTTACTATGCCATATCCTAGTAATCTCCGTGATCTACAACGACGAGTAATTCGAGCACTACAGTCCCTCCTCGGCAGAATACACATAATAACCATGGTGTATTTGGGGCTGGAGGGCGACTACGAGTGGACTTTTATTCATGTACGAAATGATACATCAGTTCGCCGGATGATGGAGAATTACATGGAGTATAATGATTTCATCGCTCATATTCCATTACTTGTTATTTATGATCCTATTGACAGTAGTTGTAACACACTAGGTCATGTAAGTACACATAAAAAATAAAAGTGATATGTGATGAAGTAGTATGAAAATATGACTTACTAGACAGGGATCTGGACGATGAACCAGGGTGGTCTGATAACTCTCAGGGTTTAGGATCTTCGGGTGTGTATGCTTGGTGTACCAATCTAGGTAGAGTGGGTCGCAAGCATGCAACCGCGCATTTGTGGGCGTATACCCTGGAACCAGCAATTTAGGAGTGTTTTCCCACAAACTATACATGGGGGGGGGGGGGGTATACACAGGTGTAGGGTGGGGTTTTTCCTATTTTTTCAGACCTTGGGTTGGGTCTAATAGGAGGTTCAGGGATACCCTGAATGTAACCAAATTGGCGCAGACAACGCCCAGACAAGTATGGCTCATTCAACCCCATAACTTGTATGTTACCTCTATACCATGTGCGCCCTCCATGAACATTAACATTATCCGACCGTAGGGCAACCAATCAATCTACAATGAACATAAATAGTAAGATGTAACCAACAACAAAAGACAAAAATAATAATGGTTCAATGTGTTAGCAACTATAAACACTTACATTTAGAGCAGTCAAAGCATCTAGATGCTCACGATAGCCTTGCAGTGAACGATGATCCTACACTTGAGAGGTAGATCTCACCCATCTTAGAGCCCAAGGTTTATCATCATTAGAGCGCCAGTCTGGGCTAATCGCTGGTCTTAATGTAGGAAAATACGCATTAATCCAGCACTGTGCATATATAACACTAGAATGATTAAGCAGTACCAATTATTAATACTCAGTGAGTTATCATATACTAGATGCACATTAGGACACATACCTCAAGTAACGTCATAGAACCAGCTATCCCACTGGAGCCAGCACGAGAGGCTATCCCAAGCTGGTGATATAACCATGCAAGAGTACCAGCTCCCCATGCATATTTACGAAGCTTGGTAGCTTTCTTCATGGGAGCTACTAACGAGAACAGCTGTGGACTCAGACGACCATTTGATTTTCCAACTAATATGGTGGTACCGATCAAATGATACAACCAACCACATGCCTGCTTCATTGGGTCTTCAGGTTCATCCCTACAGTGCTCCAACAAGCTCGCAATCGATACAGCACCGGTATTAAACAATGTCTCTGTCATAGTCTCGACATCTCCTCCAAAATCAAGACAATCAGCCATTACCTCCTTCGACATCTCCCCTATCAATGGACGACCGACGATGGGGATTTGCAGTATCATCCACACATCATGCAGGGTAATCGTCATCTTACCAAACGACATATGGAATGAGTTTGTATCAGGCTGCCACCTCTCCACAAAAGCACTGATGAGGGACATATTGTTGTATGGCATCGTAATATCCTGTAGGTGCTCTATACCAGAATAGTTAAGCATGTTCCTTGCTCTTTTGCAGGTTACTTGATCTTTTGGCCAGCATGTAAGCATCACCCTACGGGATTTGAAACTCAAAACCCCACGATCCTATATAATGACCAATATTCAACACTTACAAAACGTTGTATGATTTAAATGATCAAATACAGGAGAAGATAGAGAACATACCTTAGTCAAGGTCCATAAGTCAAGCGCTACATGACCCCCGAAGCTAGTGATAACACTAGTGAGTAGTGGACCGCCAGGAACTGGCACCTCTGTCAACTTCCAAGAGGTAGGAATGACTGGAACCATCGCTAGCGCTGCTTCCTCATCAGTGTCATCCTCCTTATCCATGACTTCATCATCTTCATTATCCTGCTCCTCATCCACGTCGGGTGAGTCCTCATCATCAGCACCATGACCACCGTCATCAGCATGTGGCGAACACTCAGTCATCACATGGTCCTCATCAGCACGGGCGGGTGATGGGCGTGGTGGACGTGATGAACTACCACCGTCTGACGTCTAAGCTTCTAACGGAGCAGTCTGGTGGCTTGCTTCCCCCGAGATATTGTAGCTAGCGCTGTGCAGTGATCTGTCAGACCAAGCACTACTGGATGATGACACCACTGGCATGCGTCTCCTCGGTATATTGAACACCGCCGAGTCATCCTCCACTACCATTGGTGGTGCAGGTACTTCAAACGCCGGGTTGTTGAAAGATTGACCGGGATGGAATGATGAATGACATGCTGCTTCCATGCGGGGGGCAGGATCACTCGGCCCTTCACCAGGAGCACGTACACCACGACGGTACGAGGCCGTCATAGGCTGCTCCGTACCCCGGTCTTTATTCTTCCTCTTCGTGTATACATTTTTCACTGCTTTTTTCAGTCGATCCATCACTGCATACGAATATCACACAGTTATATTCCTCATTCATAACATAAAAATTCAAACATTTATAATCATATCATTCACATTATTACAATTCAAAAAAAATTCAAACATTTATAAATCAATCACAATATTTATTAGAATTCAAAAAAACAAATTAAAACATTTAAAAATCATTCACAATATTAGAATTAAAAAATAAACAAATTAAAACATTTAAAAATCATTCAAAATAAAATTAAAAAAAAAACTAGGTCGAGCAGCGCAGGTGCTCTCCTGCAACCCAGGCGAGCAGCGCCGCTCCTCTTCTTCTCTACCGGCGAGCACCTGCGCTCCTCTTCTTCTCTACCGGCGAGCACCTGAGCTTCTCGCTTCAAGTGGACTAGAGCACCGCAGATCCTCGACTCCAGCAGCGGCGAGCACCAGCGCTCCTCGTCTTCGTCGTCTGGCGCGCGCACACAGGGTTCGAGCAGCCCGGGTCCTCGCGAGCTACAGATTCGAGCACCCCTGATCCTCGCCTGACTCCAGACCGAGCAGCAGCGGTCCTCGATTCTCTCCGGCTAGAGCGGCGCTGCTGCTCGCCCATGAAACTCTTTTTTTTTTGAATATTTTCGAATTTTTCATGCTAGATCTAGCTCAAATGATGTTGAATTTCAAAAACTAACACCAAATTCATACTCAGGACACCCAAATCTATAAGTTACAAAAAAAAATTGAAAAACTCACCGGAAATTTTTCCGGCGGTGGTTGGCGGCGGCGGGTGGCGGCTCCGGCGGCGGCTCTGGCAGTCAGAAGAGAGCTTCTTAAGGAAGAGAGATAGAGGAGAGAGAGTGAGTAAGTTAGAAATGAATAATCCAACAGGAAGGTTAGACTATATATAGTACGAGCGTTTTTTACCCAAAATTGACGTTTTCAACTGCGATTTCAATACAACGTTCTGAAAGTAACAATGTTTGTAATTTAGTAAAAAAACAACATAAAATGTCATTAACTTATGTGGAGTCACAATTATAACGTTTAAATGCGATTAACAAGGGTTTAACGTCTTTTATACGGGTTTATAATGTTTTGTTACAATCAGAGTGTTTTTTACTGTTTACGCTCAAGAAATTATTTAAAAAAAAAACAACAGTTACAACACGACATCATTACATGTGTACAACGTCAATATGAATTAAAAAAATTTTGTACTGCGGTGATTAGTAATTTTGTACTGCGAATAGCAACCCAGTTTTGGTATAGATGTGTCATATTTGATGGCATAAAAGCAGCATAAAGGGGTGGTCCCCATATGGGTCATGTGTTCTCTTTCAATAACATACTATCACATATAAAACAACCAGACCAAAACAGCTACAAAATAGACATACCTAACAGAGCAACGTCACCCAAATTAACTGCTGCCTAGTGTTCAATACGATGAGGAAACTCCCATGCGCATGGAATAAATAAATCAAACACCCCACTTTCCAAAATTTTGATATCAGTTTTTAACTCCCAACTTCAGTTGATTAGGAGAACAAGGTGCGATTGGTTAATCAATAGTGAGCCACCTCATGATAATATAACGGCGACGTGTGAATGTAAAATTATCGGAACGGATAGCCTGAAGCAGTGCCATCCATTTCGTTACAATTGCTAAAAAAACTCAGAAAATCACGCAACCGAAAACATGTAGTAACATTCAAGCAACAAGCAACAAGCAACAAGCAACAAGCAACAAGCAACAAGCAAACATGCATTGCACACAGAAATACTGAACATATACATACAAACAAACAGATATTCACACGTTAAAAGCATCAAGCACACAGCTTAACAAGCCTTAGGGTAAATTAACCCGGGACCCCAGCATTATGGCACACAACCAGCATGCCGGAGGGCCACTTATAACCACAAGGATGAGAGTGGACTTTGTACCAACCTTACTTGATAAGTTATTTGACCATCCGAATACCCTTAACATCAAGCGTCAAGGTCAAAGGGGATCTGTGCACCAATTGCAACTCCATCCCAAGTGCGCAGCCCAAGTACAAGTAATGCTGGTGTTCGAGTAACAACAAGGTTGACCCACACAGTCAATGCAAGCACCGACAACCGGAGGGTGAGGGCATCTGGCGAATGCCAACACCAACACACTTATCTCCACCCCAATTCAACTCATCCTTGTATGAGCAACAAAGGCTCCAACGATGTGCCGCACGCACATCGGGGTAAGAACTAGGGACATACTCAGTTGATGCCGCCAGCTCTCGACATATGGGTAATAGAAGCTCGCATCCTAGTTTCAAAGCTCTATCCCCAATAGGACCCCTCAGCTACCTGCACACCTACAAATTAGCATCAAGGGCATATAATAGAGAGAGAGAGAAAGAGAGAGAGAGAGAGAGACCGAGTCATTGCAACGCAGGTACAAAAGGGCTACTTCTTTTATTGATTGAGACACAAGGCCTGAAGGCTTACATTACATCGTTGTATACAAGTACATTTTGGTTTTCAGCTTGCTTGCCTTTATCCTTACAAAAATTGGACGTAACAAACCTCCCCCACCTAAGTCTTTGTCGTCCCCGGCAAAGATTCGAAGTACTTTTGCATCTCATCTCTGAATTGCCATAAATTATCCTCTCTTTCCCACGTCACATCTTCCTTGACCTCTCCCTTCCAGTGGATCAGGAAGTCTGTTTGTTGATTAGCTTTCAGCCTGCTCGCCGATAGGCGAGCACTTCTTGGATTCCTTTCTTGTATTGAACAGATATAGTTGGCGGGGCCCGAGCTTTATTCTCGTGTAAAAACTCTGTTCATCTTCCGTATAGGGCTTCAAGAAGCTTACATGGAAGGTAGGGTGCATCCTCAACCTTTCTGGAAGGTCAAGACGGTATGTGGCATTGCCGATACATTGAATGACCTCGAAAAGCCCATCAAAATGTTGGACAAGTCCCTTATGAAAGGGTCTTCTGATCTTCTTCAAGATCTGTGAAGTAAGTTTAAGCATCACACGATCCTCAACATTAAACTCCAACGGCCTTCGCCTAGCATCTGTATTCTTCTTCATTTAATTAGAGGTAAGTTCTAAATTCTCCTTTGCCATCTTGAACAATTCTTGTCGGTCACGAAAAAATTCTTAGGTAGCTGGGCACTGCCCCGTTGCAGCATGCTTCACAACTTCTACAGGAGTAAAGAGTTACCAACCCATAACTAACTCGAAGTGACTTTGCTTCATGGCACTACTCTTTTGCATATTGTAACATAGTTATGTTGTGTCCAACAGATGTAACCAATTCTTTTGGGAAGCTGTAACATTATGACGAAGATCCTCTTCAAGAATCAAGGAGTGCATTTATCCTCCCCGTCTATCCATCTGTCTGTGGAATTTGTTAGCTGTTGAAAATTTTAACTCGGAACCCATTAGACCAAACAATGTTACCCAAAACCTATCGATGAACCGAGTATCTCGAGCACTGATAATATCTTTGGGAAGGCCACAGTACTTGACCACATGGGAATAGAATAGCTTCACTGCCATTTCAGCTGGACAATTAGTTGGCGTGGCTATGAAAACAGCATATTTTGAGAACCGGTCGACAACCACTAACACTGAGGACTTACCCTCAACACTAGGGTAGCCCGACATGAAGTCCAGGGAGACCGAATCCCAAGGAAGATTAGGAATAGGCAACGGATTCAGACCGCCTGCTGTCTTATTTCTCTCTACTTTGTCCTGCTGACATACCAGACAAGAGTTCACATATACTTCAATGTATGGGACCATATTCTTCCAGTAGTAGCTCCGATAGAAAATAGCTAAAGTTCGGTTTACCCCGGCATGACCCGCCCGCTTAGCATCATGAAACTCCCGCATCCACTCAATTCAAATTTTGCCAGCAGGAACCACCAGTCGACACTGCTTATCCAGCAACAGGTCGTCAAGGAGGGTGTAGCAGCGAGTCTTGCCAGCATGGACTTTCTCACAGATCTGATTGTATGTCGAGTCGGATTTAGATGCGTCCCTGATTCTGACCATCAAGTCACTTTCCACACAAGAGATATTGTTGATTACCCCAAGACAATGCCGACTTAGAGCATCAGGCACAACATTTTGCCGACCCGGTCTATGGATCCACTCAAAGTCGAATTCACCCAAAAACTCTTACCATCTCGCCTGCTTAGGGGACAACTTCTTCTGCGTGGTAAAATAAGTGTTTGCCACATTATCTGTGACAACAAGGAACTTAGTTCCAAGAAGGTAATTCCTTCAAATTGAAAGGCAGTGAATTAGTGCAAGCATCTCTTTCTTATGAGTAGAATAATGTTGTTCAGCTCCTGTTAACTTCCGATCTCGAAGGCATACGGGTGATCGTCTTGCACGAGGACACTAGCGATTCTTATGTCCGAGGCATCGGCGTGGACCTCAAAAGGTTTGTCAAATTCGGGAAGCTTAAGCACTGGTTTTGAGGAAATAGCTTTCTTCAGCAAGTCGAATGCTCCTGGCGCACACCCATCCACGCCCACGTTTCATCCTTTTTGAGCAAGTCGGTAAGAGGGGCTACCTTTTGAGAATACCCTTCCACGAATCGGCGATAATAGTTCGCCAAACCCAGGAAAGAGTGGAGTTCAGATACATCCTTTGGAGTGGTCCACTCTAGGATCCCTCTCACTTTGGATGGGTCCATACTAACCGCCCCGGCGGAGATAATGTGGCTGAAGAAAACAATCTCTCATTGGCCGAAAGAACAATTCTCCCTCTTCACATATAGCTCATGTATCCGTAAACGATCCAATATCAGTTCCACATGACGCAAATGATCCTCAGCAAATTAAGTGAAGGCTCTATGTAGCACCTTATGGTGTAATGAAATTAAGAAAAAGAAGAGGATTCTGCAATTTACGTACAAAATGGAGATTTTGATAAATAAGTTATCTCAATTAAGGCCGTAGCTGTCATGGAGGTCGAAAGCGGCGTCTTGACATCATACGCATACTCTCTTAGGATGTGGGAATTATCACCGACGGAATTGTGTGGCCGGATTCGCTACGAAGCTTGTCGATTGTGGATGACGTGTACTGATCGGTCATCTCACGGTGTTCAAGTCCATCGTGCTTACATCTATGTTGTGTTGCTTCTGTATATTCAGTGGTTGTACTCTTTGATGAATGAGCGATTGATTAAGCAGTAACCATATCTGTCGTAATTGACGCGCGAGAGAAGTTGACGTTTAAGTTGAGCCGGGGAGCAGATCAAGAGAAAGTGCCAAAATTGAAATGTAACGTTAGTATTGTTCTTGTTTGCAATGACGAGAATGAGATGATGATGTGATAAAGATCGATTTTGGCTTGTACGAACAAATTATCTATTCTATTTTAGTACTAATTGGCTCTTGTTTTTGCAGCTAACTCTGTTTGTATTTTTTTCTATTCAATCAAATTAGTGTTTAATACTCACCAGAATAATATCATATTTAGAGAATTCAGAAAAATTTTGTGTAAACATTTAATATCCATATTATTGATAACTTAGAATAACAGACTGTACATTTCATGTTCATACTGTTGCATAACATTTATTTTTTAAAAAAAAATATTCACACTGTTTGTGACATAGTTGTATTGACTGTTTTATTTTTAGTTTGTGGTTCTTTTCATTTTGTATATTATTCTCATTTGGTTCTATATATGGTAGTTATGAGAATGACAGTGTTATCAGACAGTACATAAAAGATTCATATTTTATTGTTTATGATTCACTTTTTTAAATCAAAAGATTCACATTATTTATTGCTTAGTTGTACAAACATTTTTTTTAATTTGTGGTACTTTTCATTCTCTTTGTTGTTCTTATTTGGTTCTAGACGCACTAGTTATAAAAATGACAATGCTAGCAGATAATACATGGAAGGTTCATAATGTTTTAGGATAAGATTCACTTTTCTAAAACAAAATATTCACACTGCTTGTGACGTAATTGTATGGAATGATTTCGTTTTAGTTTGTGGTTCTTTTGGTTATGTATACTGTTTTGATTTGGTTCTATATACGGTAGTTATCAGAATGTCAATATTATCAAACAGTACACGCAAGATTAATATTGTTTCTGTTTAACATTCATTTTTTTAAAACAATAGATTCACACGGTGTGTGACATAGTTGTTTTGACTGTTTTTTTTAGTTTGTGGTTCTTTTCATTTTATATACTGTTTTGATTTGGTTTATATGTAATAGTTATCAGAATGGTGATGTTAGCAAACAGTACATGAAAGGTTCATATTGTTGTCACATAAGATTCACTTTTTTGAAACAAAAGATTCACGCTGTTTGTGACATAGTTGTATTGGCTGTTTTGTTTTTATTTTGTGGTTCTTTTCATGTTGTATACTGTTTCGATTTGGTTCTATATGCGGTAGTTATCAAAATGACAATGTCATAAGACATTACATAAAAGATCCATATTGTTTCAGTTTATGAATCACATTTTTAAACAAAAAGATTCCCATTATTTATTACTTAGTTGTACACACAAATGTATTTGAGTATATGGTACACTGCATTCTCTGTACTGTTCTGTAATGGTTCTATATGCAGTAGTGAGCAGAATGACAATGTTAGCATTCAAATAAATGAATGGTTCATATTATTCTTGCATAAGATTCACTTTTTCAAAACAAATAATTCACACTATTTATGACATAGTTGTACAAATGGATTTTTGTTTAGTTTGTGGTTCTTTTCATTCTCTAGTGAATAAAGCATTGGTGCCAACATGACACCCATCAACACCAAGTTCTCATTTTTTTATGAAACATCAAACTAGTATATTTCATTGTCTGGCAACAAAAGAGTACTTAAAAAAAGTAACTCAATGAACATCACAAACCTTTTGTTTCATATAATTTTTGTTTCCAAAAAAACCAAAGTTGTCATATTCAATATGTTACACATACATTGCATTTAGGTAGCTAGATCAACACTAACATCTTTCATAAATGATTCACAAAATCTTGGCACCGTGAGAAGCACTAAAAACAAACATATGCTATCCTTGTTTAAATAGCAGACTACTACATTGCTACAATTAGAATATATTTCACTATGCATCATGTCTATGGGCATTCTTTGTTCAAATGCTTAGTGCTTCAACAATGACAAGGCCCTCTTCTCTTCCATGCGTGAAATACCCCAAACCTAAGTATTCTAAGTAAACATCAATTTATGATGTGGTAAGGCTAAAATATGCCTTAGAAAGATTGGTAGACAATTTAAACCAAGGAAAACACAAGAAAATGCCTTAAGGGCAATTAAGGCAAAAATGTGCTCTAAGCTTGGAGAGACTTGGGTGAGTACCCAAATATCATGCTAAGACCTTAGTAATATCCTAATGGTCATTTTAAACCAATTACCAAAGAAAACCAAGCTTGAAAACAAGTTAAAACACAAAATGTGCTTTAAGAAGTCTTAAAGCACGTTTTTGAAAAATTGTCTTGTAAATGGGTTTTGAGTGGCTAAATGTCCATCATTACTCTTTAATTAACATGTGTACTACTTAGTATCACATTAGGAAGTCTAAATCAATGGGAAATCAAAATTTTCACAAATTTGTGCTCTAATTTGTGAATAGTGCCAAATAGTGCCTAGTTTAGTCTTTAGTCAACTTAGTTGAGTTAATTGGTCAACTTAGGCCAAAAATGCCCTTATTTAACAAGGGGGCCGATTTTTGAGAGTGGTGAGTCACCACATGAGTCATCCAACTTAAGAAAAGAAGAGGGAAATAAGTAAAGTTACTATTTGCTTTATAAAAACAAATATCTCCTTATAAGCTACTTTTCTTCTTCTCTCTCTTTATTCTCTTCTTTCCACCGGTTTCTTCTTCCTCTTCTCTCCCAAGGAAAACATGAAGCTCCATCCATGGCTCCTCACCTTCATTCACTTGCCAAATGCAACTCCAAGCTCCAAATCCAAAACAAATTGCATATTTGTCTTAGTTAAGTCAAGGCCCTCCTTTCTATCTTTTCGAATCCTTCAAGGCTCCATTTCGGTGCCAAGAGAAAACTCCATTGATGGAGGAAAATCAAGTTTGAAGAGCCAATTTGGTTCTCCATCCTCTTAAGGTAAATAATATGTAAGAAAAACCATTTTTCCATCACTTCTTCACATGTCCGAAAATTACACTCATGGGGCTTAATTTTTATGCCTTGTTCTAGCTTATTTTCTATTCTCCAAGGGCTAGAGGAGGTCCTTCTTGATTCATATCCAAGCCTACCTTAAGACTCCAAGGTAAAACATTCAATTTAATACCTTAAAACACATTTTTAACCTAGGTTTTATTCCTTAAGGTTAGTGTGTTGTTTAGTACTCATTGGAGTCATTGAATATTGATTAGAACATTGGCAAAGGAAATTCAATGGTGGCCGAGATTCATCCATGAAGGAGGTCTAAGGAGGAAGTTAAGATAAGCTTGGGAAAATAAGGTAAAATGCTTACCTAAGGGTGGTTTAAGTTTTAAGGGATGGTATTTAAATAAGTACTAATGTGGCTTAGAGCTTACATTTGTAATGGGTTATATAACCTAGGAAAAAGAATTTAAACAAGCTTGGGAACTTGTGACTAAGGAGCCAATGGGAATGAGTTAGTAAGATAAGTTTAAGATGGATTTAAGAGCATTATAACTATTATGAGATTGATGGGTGTATTTGCAGGTTGAAAGCTTTTATATGTGGGAAATTCAGTGTTTAAGTTTAAGTCATTTAAGGGCCTAAGAGCCATGTTATTTAAGAGCCTTAGTGCTATGCAATTTAAGATTATTGCACAATATTGAGTTTATTATGAATGAGTTGATTTGTGTGAGGAAACAAGATGAGAAAGGACTTGAGGTGTGTGAGTTGGTTAAATGAGGAAAACAATGCATTTGGGCATGATAAAATACTAGAGGAGCTATGGCGAAATTTGAATAGAAAACAAAGAGTTTAAGTGGAGGTGGTGAGTTAATATGCCCTAGGGTCCACTAGGGATCATTCTGAGGAATTTGAGTGTAAATGAGTTAACTAAGGAGTTCTGGAGGTTTAGAATGACCTAGAATTGTCTATGAGGAAATTAGAGTTTAGATGGGTGTATAGAACACACCAAAGTCATGGTATGTGGAATGGTAAGACTTGTGCAAAAAAATTTGGAGGAAATGGTGTACAATGCTTTAAGATGATTTAGGTATGAACTAGAGAATATAATGATGAGAAGTTTTGATGTCTTGTGTAAGTGGTGAAGATGCTAGTAGTGGATTAATAAGGTCATAGTTGGATGGTAAAGAGTGGACTTGGGTGATGGAAGTGAATATTGAAGGAGAATGTTGTCAATTGTCAAGGAAAATGACTAGGAATGTAAAAGCGCGTGTGATCATGAGAATGGTGAGTAGGTTGAGTAAAAGGAGATGGAAATGTCTAAGGAGGGTGTAGGATATTCAAGGTAAAGAAGAACAAGGTTAAGGTGCTAGGAAGATGGGGAGAAATGCATAGGTAAGTTCATGAGTTTAGGTTGATGTAGCAAAAGGAAAAGAAAGGAATTGTGCATGGACATGCAAGATAACCTTGGAAGGTTTAGCAAGCAAAGAGGGGATGCAATAATGCTTAGGGAGAAGTTATATTGATTGGGAAGGAAACACTTTGGATAGTTAGAGTTTTAGACAAAAATTACATGTTGGAAAAATAAGGAAATAAGTAACAAGTGTTAGGAATTCTTCTAAGGATTGAGAAAATGGTTAAGGAGGTTTTAGAGGATGTTCTAAGGTGAGTTTAAGTGCCTATATGGTATTAAGACATAATGGGACACTTGTGGAAGAGTTGGGCATTTTTGCAAGAAAGGAGATAAGTGTTTAAGGGTATAGAAGATGAGTATTTTGGCCTGTCCAACTTCCGTCCGAATTTGGAAGCTCGGACATGCCCTGTTGCGATTAAAATTTTTGAGTCTCGACCAGTGTCCGGACTTCTGTCCGGCCTTCGAAGTTCGGGCACTTGAAATTTTTCCTTTGATTTTTCCTCGACCTATGTCTGAACTTAGGGAAGCTCGGACACATGTTCGGACACACGTCTGGTTGCACCCTTTTGAGTCTCGACTTGCGTCCGAACTTGGGAAGCTCGGACACAAGTTCGGACGCGGTGCTGTTTTGACCAAAAACTTTGTTTAAGGTTAGGAAATGATATCTAATGGGGGGGATTGATATGTAATGATAATATAAGGTTGTTTAAGACATGTTTGGTGGATAACAATGATAATTAAGTGGGTGAATAAGTATAAGGTATGAGGAGAAGTGATTCACTTAAGATTAAGTTTATAAGAACTTAAGTGGTGTTAGATGGGGATCATTAGTGACTAAGTGAGTTAAGTAAGTTAGCTTTATTGGAAAAGTAATTAACAACCTAAAATTGAATGAATGTTTTAGGGTTTGAGAATTTGGACTCCAGAGGAGAGTAAGCAACCAAACGACCAACGGTGAACGGTACAGTTCTTCTTGTGACCTGCTTGCTAACGAGGTGTCCCTCGGCTTGTGTGCTATTTGTTTTGTGTGCTCACTAAACAAGATAAAGCATGCAAATCGGAACATTATGTTTATTGTATTGTTGTGTGATGTTTGAAAACTAACACAACTTACCGTGAGAACCTACTAACTAACGTTTAGTAAGGAATTGTGTGAGACTAAGGAACACTCCCTAATATTAGTTTGTTAAAAACCGAAAGAGGTTTAACCAACAAACATGGTCTTAAGACTTCTACTAACTGGTACTTGGGGGGAGTGAGGAACCCGGGACTGACTCCGGTCATGCATGCTAAGGAAAGGGGGTCGGTATCTAAAGCAAATCCAACTTCCGCTTAAGGACTTGTCTTCGGACTTGTAGCCTAGGGTCGGTTGACCGGCTCAGCTACGTTGGACATCCAGTCCAAGGTAGGTGGCATTAAGATGGCGTGGGGGGATCTAGCCTACATCCCCAACAATTTAAGAATGTTGTTTATTGCCGGTAAGTGTCCTGCTGCTGGCTAGGGTTAACCAAGCCCTACGAAAATAAACAACGAATTAAGGGTTAACCAGTTCCCAATGAGAGAACGGTTGGCATATATGAGATAAGGTTTGAGATAAGTTGCAACCATTCCTATTTAAAGGATGGTTTGTATTATAAGACTGAGATAAGCTACATCCATTCCTTTTTAAAGGATGGTTGTTTTCTAAGACTAAGATTGAGGTAAGATAAGGATGGACTAAGATTAAGAGGAAACGTAACTTAAGGAGTGAAGTAATTGACTCACTAAATAAGGGAACGCATTTAAGTCGTTCATTGTGTTTGAACTTTGATTGTTCATATTTGGATTGTTGTTTATTGCAGTTTCTATTATGTTGTGCATCTAATCAACCTCCATGCTATCGACAATTAGTCGTCGTAGCCACGTTAGCTTGGGGGCCAGGAGAGGATCGTACCAGCATTCGTGCTGACCCCCTTTGGGGGCTGTTTTTACTACACAGGTGAACGTCAGGAGGCGGCCGTCACGAGAGTAAGATGGGGTACAAGCGTTACGGGTTAAGTGTGGCCTACGAGTTGTGCATGTACACTCGTATGGCAATTTGAGTTAGTAAAGATGTATAGGATGTGAGGGGACTGTAAGAAGGAAATGTACTTGGTTAAGATTTGTATGTACTAATGTTCGGTATATTCTGTCAATCAGACCGTGGCAAGGTCCTGGAGTGTATTGAATTCCGCTGTGACATTTATATATATATGTTGTTAAGTTGCGAAACCACATTTGGATCGATATGGGGTGTTACAAAAAGTGGTATCAGAGCGTAGTTACGCTCTGAAGACAAGGATTACCGAATTAGGAGAATACTGAGGTTGAGTTTGAGTTATGGGTTAAGAGTTGAGAGATAGAGTGAGAGGTGCGTTAGTCAGGACTTCCCGGTGTTTACCGGATATCCATAGTACCTAGACCCGCCCTCCACATCCCTTGCTTGAATTATGGGGAACAAATGCTAGAGAGAAGGAAGCCTTCTCTTACTCGGGGAAACCCGATCTGGTAGTTAGCTAACAATAAGCAATATGAGAAACATCTTGTTGAACAACAGTTTATGAGAACTCGAACGTTTTAATGGAGCGCAATAGTGAAGCAGGCGCTACCAATGGAATTTTACCTGTAAGAGAACGGAATTACCGGCAACATGGGTCGACATGCTACGCAGTCGAGATAACCCGCTATACAATAATAAGAAAAGCACTACGAGTGCAATGGATAAGAAAAGTTAAGCGACATGAGTACCGGACAGTGGTCTGAATGAGCATAGCAGTGGGATAATACAAAGCATGAGGGTTAAGATTATTGGAAAGTCCAATTAGAAATGGGAACTCCAAACCCCATACAATGAGAAAGGTTACACACCTGGCTGACATAGCGCAGACGACGATGGAAACACATACAAACTGTATACCAGAATAGGACTACGATGTAGTGCCTAAAGGAGAATCATTACTTAATAACCCCGACATAATGTGTGGAAACCGGAGCGAGAGTTAAGACGCAAGAAAATAACAAGGGGATTCCCTCAGAAAGAGGAACGCCCTGATAAGTGACAGTACTGTCAAAACAACCAGGAAACTACCGGATGGCCAGTTATCCTAAATAAGAGAACGTCGAAGGAGTCCCGAGGGACTACCAAAGATATGGAAACTAGGTGGAAGTACCACTACAGACGCACACGGTACCGGTAGCTCATCTTGCATGGCGCACTTGCCATAGCAAGTGCTACCACGGTTAAGCTACACGAAAAGTCATCATGGCGAGATAGTAGAACACTACAGTCGTAATACATATAAATACCGGATTGTAAATCCATAAGAACAGAAGAATAAGACCTTGGAAAGGCCCGACGGCCTGACCATGATGAGATGAGTGGATACACCAGTCAGCAGGGAGCTGAACTTGGACAGAATACTAAACGATATAAATATTAGCAACGGTACAACCTACTACAACAACAACCGACAGTGCGGTGAGAACATCAATCCCAAACCCCAAGAGGAAAACATAAGAGATCGCTCAGCAATGCGAGTAAAACACTACGTAAGTGATAACGTACAAGGAATGCATTACGGAATACAATGGAGACCATTGACACAATGACTTTCAACAAGAATGGGATAAGACTCCCAGATTGATCACTAAGAATACCAGTATTAAGCATTCTTCAATGAAGATGTTAGTAAACCCCGGAAACAAGGATAAAAGAAATGAGCGTAAGCTATAACCTACTAAGGATTAAAGACGTACAACCCTGGAAAAGGAAAGCTCAGAGGACTACCCCCACAGAGCGGGCATAGTCGAGCCGAACAAACTGATGAATGATAGTTAATGCTGTTTGTCTAACTCATTAACACCCAAGTATGATTGGTCATCAACGGGTGGCATAGTCAACGGAAGTTGAACGAAGCGTTGAGATGGAAGTATAAGATGATAAGATGATATCCAACTTGGACACCGTAAGGCAAGCGCCTAATACGAACTTAGCCTTAAAAACTAAAAGACACAAGTCTAGTAAAACGACAATAAGGGCACTAAGTAACCTCAGATCACCTGAACGAACTTTCGTAGCGGGAATCAGAATGCATCAACTTGCCATGAGACCTGTTACTACATTTAATATGTAACCTAATGGTGGATAGTGTTCAAAGGAACAAAACCTATAAGGATGACCTACAGATGAGTAAGAGTACAAGTAATGAACTGAGGCATTAAGCACTAAGAGCCTACGAGCCAAGGATGTTAACCACATCAGAGCCCGAGGCGCAGTAAGTTGTAAGAGAGCTTATTTAAGCCACGAAGGAACTACAACTCGTAGATATGAACGGTTACCAAACCTATAACTTAGATTGTGGAAAATATTGCCAAGAAAAGGCACCAATGAGAATAATGAGATAGTACATTAGCAGGGGCGGAGAACGAACCATGCCTTTTAGGGTGGGGATACCTCTCCTTGTTGTGAGGCCATCAGTGGGAATAAACCCCTCAAAAGGGCTTTCACTTATTAGAGATGTAATACACTTTCGTTAGAGAATGAAAACTGTAAACCTTGAGATTACCTTAGAACATACCAGATACACTTGAGTAATAAGGAAGGCTGCAGAGATAGACCTCATATCCAACACCCAGGATGTAAGAATCAGTAATCGTCAGAGATAAACATGGTGAGTGCACAGAATGGCACGACAAGTGACCAACGCTCAGAAGAGCTTGTGATTAAACGGATGACTTCTTCAGTAACCGGTTAAATTACATGGTAAATAACATCATAAAGGATGAAAGAATGTGAGAAAAATTAGCCTACTTATGAACCTGAGATTGAAGTAGAACACCTTCATATTAAGAGATGACCATTTTACAACACGGTACGGCAACCGCCATACACCGAAATTAGAGAACCCCTTGTGTTTACACCAAGAAGGGATTGAATATTAAATAAGATGTTAGAATAAGTAGTTGCACCATCAATGGGCAACATGGTAAAGGCCAACTACCACGGTAGTAGAAGTCATAAGGACAGTACCCTTGTAAGTGGATTAAGTCATGGTGCGCGGTAAAGCGACCATTATGGATGAGCCGTCAAATATTGACACTGAGGCAATTAGATATGATGTTAGATTAAGACCGATATAAGTAAGGGAATAAGATGGAAGACGAGCTGTGCATTGATGCCAGTAGTCTGGACCTGGTTAGGTAAGATTTCACAAGAAGCACACTACCCATTCCTTAAGGAACTGGAAGTGCATTCCTAGTAGATCAAAATATGAGAAACAAGATAAGAGGCTCTGTGGAAAGAGACCTCAGTTACTAAGAGACCGAATCAGTACGGGATACAGAAAGAACTAGAGCATACCATACTTAAGAACACAGTAAATAGATTTCCCTTGATTAAGTTCAAGAAGAACAATAAATGTTATCATGGAACGATGAAGAGGAGATCGACAACAGAATACTTCATAATTAGCAATAGCTAAACGTGTGACGGACACTATGAGTTTACTAAAATGAGACGTGGGACGACTGCACCCCACAGGGGCTTGCAGGCCCGACACGCTCATTTATGAGTTAGTTGGGTAAGTAGTAATGTACCAGTAAGGTACCCCATGCATGTAGATGAGTGGTGTAAGGAACACGAGAAGTAGACGACTCCGTACCACGGCCAATGACGCAAGATCAGATCGGAGCAGCTACTACTACAAACAGTCGAAGGGAAGAATTCAATTGAACCAATGACACAAAGAAATCAGAGAACAAATAATTAAGGACTATGAAGTGCGAAGAGCACGGATTGTTAAGCACAGACATAGGACATGTCTTTAGAAGTTAAGGATAAGACTGTAAAGCGCAATAAGCACTAAACAGTAGTTTCAGATTAAGGGTCATCCTCAGACCAAAGGTCAGTTGGAAAGAACAATTTAGACATTTGAGAAAACACTAAGAGTATGAACATAAGATCTTCAAGGAGAATGGATAGACGAGTTACAACTCATTAAGGCCGTGTATATAAAAAGATAACACGGGTCCACTGAGAGACCAATATTCCTAAACTGTAAGGAGGCAGAAGGATATACAATACTATGAACGATTAGAAAGGCAGTTAAGCCTAAGATTATCAGAGTCGCGCAGCTGAAGCTAGCAGACCAGTACCTTTGAGATTAGACCAAACTAAGTTAAGAAAATGGTATAAGTACCATTAAGAATCCTCGATACAGAGACTAAGCCATTAACATAGTTATGACCCTCTGATCCAATTATAAGTGAGATAGATGACATGGAAGCTTGAATGTTTGGTAAGAATTAGACATCTTGAACCTATGTTCAAGGATGATATAAGGTTGATTACGTAGGCGTAATCCATTTTAAGGGGGGTAGAGCGAAAACCGCTTAGCGTATGTTTGTGTACTGAGTACATAAACTACGGTGTGCATAGCACAAAAGAATTTGAGAATATGTTTTACATAAACATTTTGAGATAAATCATGGTTATTGCACACAGAAGATGTGAATACCATACATATTAAGTACCTATCTTGTTAACTCCGGTGTGAGTACAAGTTAAGAGAATTAAGGAAGAGGATTAAGGAGACTTAAGAAATAAGGAATATATGAGGTATGAGTCGATATGAGACTAGGTGTGAGATAAGAATAAGATAACACTATGGGATACTGTTCGATATGAGCATGAGTTAGGAAATAGTAATGCTATGTGGTATAAGACGGTGAGAGTTGGTATGAGACTGATATAGAACTTAGTAGGAATGAGAACCCTGAGGTAAGTACTAAGAGATGAATTGGGAATGTAGATGGACTGAGTCCACACCTTGGAGATGTAATGATTACGACTAGAATCACTAAAAGATAGAAAATTGGACATGAGTGAATTATTTGATGTTTGAAAATGACGTGGGAGGTGGAACTTGATTTTCTAGGGATCAAGGGAAACCGAACACAAATTGGGGTGGAAGGATAGTCCAACACTGATGCTGATCACATCAGGGTTGGATGATTCCTGAAACTCCCTACCAGTGGTCACAATTAAATCACGCTAAGGATAGAGGCGTTAGTATAAAACGAAATTGGAGTTGATTGTATTTTTAATTAGAGGAATTATTCCTCACATGACCTCGTAAAAAGGATTACCTTTTTACTGAGTCTCGCCCATGAAGTCGAGGACGCACGAGCCTTTGTCTTCGGACCGGTGACATGGGGAGAGCAGAGTGTTTTGTATTCTGGCCCATGGTGACGAGGACGAACGAGCCATTGTCTACGGACCGGTGACATGGGAGAATACGTTGGAGAATTATGTGATTGTTTTAATCATCAAAAAGAAATAAAGAGAATTTTGGGTGCTATACATGCTTAAGCATGTTATGTGATATTTAAGTATAAGCATATGGCGGATCCAATGAGTTTAAGTATGCATAAGTATGATCTATATGATCTATGGAATGAGGTAAGACATGTATTCTAATAAGATAAGATGCATGGGAACTTTGGGGACAAAGTTCTTTTAAGGGGGGTAGATTGAAATACCCCAAACCTAAGTATTCTAAGTAAACATCAATTTATGATGTAGTAAGGCTAAAATATGCCTTAGAAAGATTGGTAGACAATTTAAACCAAGGAAAACACAAGAAAATGCCTTAAGGGCAATTAAGGCAAAAATGTGCTCTAAGCTTGGAGAGACTTGGGTGAGTACCCAAATATCATGCTAAGACCTTAGTAATATCCTAATGGTCATTTTAAACCAATTACCAAAGAAAACCAAGCTTGAAAACAAGTTAAAACACAAAATGTGCTTTAAGAAGTCTTAAAGCACATTTTTGAAAAATTGTCTTGTAAATGGGTTTTGAGTGGCTAAATGTCCATCATTACTCTTTAATTAACATGTGTACTACTTAGTATCACATTAGGAAGTCTAAATCAATGGGAAATCAAAATTTTCACAAATTTGTGCTCTAATTTGTGAATAGTGCCAAATAGTGCCTAGTTTAGTCTTTAGTCAACTTAGTTTAGTTAATTGGTCAACAAAGGCCCAAAATGCCCTTATTTAACAAGGGGGCCGATTTTTGAGAGTGGTGAGTCACCACATGAGTCATCCAACTTAAGAAAAGAAGAGGGAAATAAGTAAAGTTACTATTTACTTTATAAAAACAAATATCTCCTTATAAGCTATTTTTCTTCTTCTCTCTCTTTATTCTCTTCTTTCCACCGGTTTCTTCTTCCTCTTCTCTCCCAAGGAAAACATGAAGCTCCATCCATGGCTCCTCACCTTCATTCACTTGCCAAATGCAACTCCAAGCTCCAAATCCAAAACAAATTGCATATTTGTCTTAGTTAAGTCAAGGCCCTCCTTTCTATCTTTTCGAATCCATCAAAGCTCCATTTCGGTGCCAAGAGAAAACTCCATTGATGGAGGAAAATCAAGTTTGAAGAGCCCATTTGGTTCTCCATCCTCTTAAGGTAAATAATATGTAAGAAAAACCATCTTTCCATCACTTCTTCACATGTCCGAAAATTACACTCATGGGGCTTCATTTTTATGCCTTGTTCTAGCTTATTTTCTATTCTCCAAGGGCTAGAGGAGGTCCTTCTTGATTCATATCCAAGCCTATCTTAAGACTCCAAGGTAAAACATTCAATTTAATACCTTAAAACACATTTTTAACCTAGGTTTTATTCCTTAAGGTTAGTGTGTTGTTTAGTACTCATTGGAGTCATTGAATATTGATTAGAACATTGGCAAAGGAAATTCAATGGTGGCCGAGATTCATCCATGAAGGAGGTCTAAGGAGGAAGTTAAGATAAGCTTGGGAAAACAAGGTAAAATGCTTACCTAAGGGTGGTTTAAGTTTTAAGGGATGGTATTTAAATAAGTACTAATGTGGCTTAGAGCTTACATTGTGTAATGGGTTATATAACCTAGGAAAAAGAATTTAAACAAGCTTGGGAACTTGTGACTAAGGAGCCAATGGGAATGAGTTAGTAAGATAAGTTTAAGATGGATTTTAAGAGCATTATAACTACTATGAGATTGATGGGTGTATTTGCAGGTTGAAAGCTTTTATATGTGGGAAATTCAGTGTTTAAGTTTAAGTCATTTAAGGGCCTAAGAGCCATGTTATTTAAGAGCCTTAGTGCTATGCAATTTAAGATTATTGCACAATATTGAGTTTATTATGAATGAGTTGATTTGGGTGAGGAAACAAGATGAGAAAGGACTTGAGGTGTGTGAGTTGGTTAAATGAGGAAAACAATGCATTTGGGCATGATTAAATACTGGAGGAGCTATGGCGAAATTTGAATAGAAAACAAAGAGTTTAAGTGGAGGTGGTGAGTTAATATGCCCTAGGGTCCACTAGGGATCATTCTGAGGAATTTGAGTGGAAATGAGTTAACTAAGGAGTTCTGGAGGTTTAGAATGACCTAGAATTGTCTATGAGGAAATTAGAGTTTAGATGGGTGTATAGAACACACCAAAGTCATGGTATGTGGAATGGTAAGACTTGTGCAAAAAAAATTGGAGGAAATGGTGTACAATGCTTTAAGATGATTTAGGTATGAACTAGGGAATATAACGATGAGAAGTTTTGATGTCTTGTGTAAGTGGTGAAGATGCTAGTAGTGGATTAATAAGGTCATAGTTGGATGGTAAAGAGTGGACTTGGGTGATGGAAGTGAATATTGAAGGAGAATGTTGTCAATTGTCAAGGAAAATGACTAGGAATGTAAAAGAGCGTGTGATCATGAGAATGGTGAGTAGGTTGAGTAAAAGGAGATGGAAATGTCTAAGGAGGGTGTAGGATAGTCAAGGTAAAGAAGAACAAGGTTAAGGTGCTAGGAAGATGGGGCGATATGCATAGGTAAGTTCATGAGTTTAGGTTGATGAGTAGCAAAAGGAAAAGAAAGGAATTGTGCATGGACATGCAAGATAACCTTGGAAGGTTTAGCAAGCAAAGAGGGGATGCAATAATGCTTAGGGAGAAGTTATATTGATTGGGAAGGAAACACTTTGGATAATTAGAGTTTTAGACAAAAATTACATGTTGGAAAAATAAGGAAATAAGTAACAAGTGTTAGAAATTCTTGTAAGGATTGAGAAAATGGTTAAGGAGGTTTTAGAGGATGTTCTAAGGTGAGTTTAAGTGCTTATATGGTATTAAGACATAATGGGACACTTGTGGAAGAGTTGGGCATTTTTGCAAGAAAGGAGATAAGTGTTTAAGGGTATAGAAGATGAGTATTCTGGCCTGTCCGAACTTCCGTCCGAATTTGGAAGCTCGGACATGCCCTGTTGCGATTAAAATTTCTGAGTCTCGACCAGTGTCCGGACTTCTGTCCGGCCTTCGAAGTTCGGACACTTGAAATTTTTCCTTTGATTTTTCCTCGACCTATGTCTGAACTTAGGGAAGCTCGGACACATGTTCGGACACACGTCTGGTTGCACCCTTTTGAGTCTCACTTGCGTCCGAACTTGGGAAGCTCGGACACAAGTTCGGACGCGGTGCTGTTTTGACCAAAAACTTTGTTTAGGTTAGGAAATGATATCTAATGGTGGGATTGATATGTAATGATAATATAAGGTTGTTTAAGACATGTTTGGTGGGTAACAATGATAATTAAGTGGGTGAATAAGTATAAGGTATGAGGAGAAGTGATTCACTTAAAATTAAGTTTATAAGAACTTAAGTGGTGTTAGATGGGGATCATTAGTGACTAAGTGAGTTAAGTAAGTTAGCTTTATTGGAAAAGTAATTAACAATCTAAAATTGAATGAATGTTTTAGGGTTTGAGAATTTGGACTCCAGAGGAGAGTAAGCAACCGAACGACCAACGGTGAACGGTACAGTTCTTCTTGTGACCTGCTTGCTAACGAGGTGTCCCTCGGCTTGTGTGCTATTTGTTTTGTGTGCTCACTAAACAAGATAAAGCATGCAAATCAGAACATTATGTTTATTGTATTGTTGTGTGATGTTTGAAAACTAACACAACTTACCGTGAGAACCTACTAACTAACGTTTAGTAAGGAATTGTGTGAGACTAAGGAACACTCCCTAATATTAGTTTGTTAAAAACCGAAAGAGGTTTAACCAACAAACATGGTCTTAAGACTTCTACTAACTGGTACTTGGGGGGAGTGAGGAACCCGGGACTGACTCCGGTCATGCATGCTAAGGAAAGGGGGTCGGTATCTAAAGCAGATCCGACTTCCGCTTAAGGACTTGTCTTCGGACTTGTAGCCTAGGGTCGGTTGACCGGCTCAGCTACGTTGGACATCCAGTCCAAGGTAGGTGGCATTAAGATGGTGTGGGGGGATCTAGCCTACATCCCCAACAATTTAAGAATGTTGTTTATTGCCGGTAAGTGTCCTGCTGCTGGCTAGGGTTAACCAAGCCCTGTGAAAATAAACAACGAATTAAGGGTTAACCAGTTCCCAATGAGAGAACGGTTGGCATATATGAGATAAGGTTTGAGATAAGTTGCAACCATTCCTATTTAAAGGATGGTTTGTATTATAAGACTGAGATAAGCTACATCCATTCCTTTTTAAAGGATGGTTGTTTTCTAAGACTAAGATAAGACTAAGATTGAGGTAAGATAAGGATGGACTAAGATTAAGAGGAAACGTAACTTAAGGAGTGAAGTAATTGACTCACTAAATAAGGGAACGCATTTAAGTCGTTCATTGTGTTTGAACTTGGATTGTTCATATTTGGATTGTTGTTTATTGCACTTTCTATTATGTTGTGCATCTAATCAACCTCCATGCTATCGACAATTAGTCGTCGTAGCCACGTTAGCTTGGGGGCCATGAGAGGATCGTACCAGCATTCGTGCTGACCCCCTTTGGGGGCTGTTTTTACTACACAGGTGAACGTCAGGAGGCGGCCGTCACAAGAGTAAGATGGGGTACAAGCGTTACGGGTTAAGTGTGGCCTACGAGTTGTGCATGTACACTCGTATGGCAATTTGAGTTAGTAAAGATGTATAGGATGTGAGGGGACTGTAAGAAGGAAATGTACTTGGTTAAGATTTGTATGTACTAATGTTCGGTATATTTTGTCAATCAGACCGTGACAAGGTCCTGGAGTGTATTGAATTCCGCTGTGACATTTATATATATGTTGTTAAGTTGCGAAACCACATTTGGATCGAGATGGGGTGTTACAATGCGTAGTCGAGTACATGCAGTTTCAAGTGCTCAAGGTCTTGTAATTAGGCAATTAGTTAGCCAACATGAAAGGTTCATATTATACTTCAAAAAGTCACTAAAAGCTTATATGCTGAGATAATCTAAACTCCCAATAGATAAGTACTTTGTCTTAATGGAATCTAAGAGAAACACAAACATGGATACACACTCTTGATTATGACTTCCATGGCACATGTGAAGTACAAATAAAAAAATGCATATGCCTTGAAATAACTTTGTCAATCTGGTCATTTGACGACACATCAATTTCTTTGTCTGCGCTATGAATAGAAGTAGACTTTGAGTTCCTGCCCTTTGCCATTTTTCTATTGTGTAAAGTTGAACAATAATCTTAACCACCTGTGAAAAATAAGGTGCCGTAATAGAATTTTATCAATAGAAACTGCAAAGAATTAATATCAAGAGATTGGTCACAAAGGTTGTACACAGAAATGTATAAATCCCCGTAAATTATGAGCATTATCACAATAGTACATTTTATAGACCAACAAGTGTTTTGGAAAAGGAACAACTTAAGGAATGACAGTGGAACAACTTAAGAACAGGCTCGCCCCCGAAACTTTTGAAAATTTGTCAAATGTTCTTATAAATTTTTTGAAAAAGTACAAAATAACATAATATTTTAAAGAGTGACAGTGTCAAAAAAAATTTTGCCCCCGAAACAAAGCTTCTGGATCCGCTGCTGCTTTAAGAAGACCCAAAATTTAGGCAAATTAAAAATAAAAGATGATAGACCATGTCACCCGAGTAGCATAGTCAACAAAATATTTGCTCTGGCGAATTCTACAACGATATTTGAAGGACCTAATCACGATTTTCAACAAAATCACGCATTGGATAGTTCAATTTTGTGTCCCATTTCTTCTTCGTAAAAATTATAGTGAAAGAGAGAGCAAAAGGAGAAGTTTTTTTTTTTTTTTGATAATTTGGGCTTTCGCCATGATATTAAGAAAAATAAGCCTGGACAAGTCAGGTGGATGGGTTTATGTTGGGCCTCATTAAAACCTCACTAAGTAAAACCCAATTGGAAAAAATCTAGTGAGAAAAAGAGTACCCACCACATCCGATACAACCCTAAAAGCCATATTATCTAAAAAATCCATACAAGTGTTGCAAAATGAACCAAACACAAACCCTAACAAATAGTACTATTACCTCAAAAGTTGCGGGATATCTACGGAAGTCCAGGGCAAGATGCTTGTTCCGGTCAGTTGACTGCGGATGGTTTGTTCTGATTAGGAGTTGCTCCAGAAAAAATGCTGGCGGGTGAATGGGCACTTTCGAGGAAGAGAGTGGAGTTGAGGATAATACACAATGTTAATAAAGAAAACAAGAGCAACCAAGAGCAAAAAAGAGTTTGATGGTGAAAGTTATCAGTGTAGAGCACAGAAGAGACGATGGTGAGGGTGACCAAACAGGTGAAAGGCAAGAATGATGGTGACAGTGAGTGTTATCGAGAGCGCAAAGAGAACCATGGTTTGCTTAGGGTATAATAGAAATGGTAGATATTAGATTCTGAATTTGGGTGGGGAAGAGAAAGAATAGAGTTAAAATGATTAGCATATTCGTTATATGACAAAAACTAAAATACCCGTCTTCATTCTCTCCTGATATTATCAAAACGAGTATATTTGATTAGCTAATTTTTTCTCAACAAAAATATCAGCTAATCACGAAAATTATAATGATTTGAGATTAAATAAACACCGACAAAGTACTCAATACGAATACCCCCTATGACATGATTTGAGCTCTAACCTTACGGCTACTAGCAACAAATTTGACACTCTTCCGGTGCAAGCTGGTGGAGCTAATTAATAATACTCTTTTTAACTGAATTAGCATTATCTCAAAAGTGAAAGACCTCGATCACCAACCTGCTTCTGGAGCCGGCAAGAGTTATCTATCTTAGGCTACCGAACTAGTCATATATTGAGCCATGTTGAAGAAAATCAACACCAATTTCACCAACCCAAGTTAGGCACCGTCCCATCGTCCAGTTCACCATTGTTGAAATTGTAGTAAACGTGTTGTAGTAGTTAGCCGTTATATTGGACTACGGTAGTTTTGTGTTGCATTTGTTTTACTATAAATAGGCTTGTAATCTGATGAATGAAATCATCCCTTACTAAATCCAAACACTTACCTTCATATTGAGAGTTTTGGTTACTTCATTTCAACAATCTGGTATCAGAGCCATATCCAACTATCTTTCTATTTCTTGCTCGTGCTACGCTTGAAACTCCAAAATCAATCTCTGAGTATTGTGCATTTTTTCGCTGTGTAAATCAGTTACCCAAAATTCATCCTTAATATTCTGTGAGCTCCAGTAGCAATTGACTTGATTTTCTTGGTTTCCCCCACATCCATCCGTGCAGAATATATACAAGCTTCTAATTCCTCCATCTCTATCGTTCGTCTCTTGTTGAGTGTGAAGCATTTCTCAATCTACTATGTATCTCTCCGTACTGAGACAGTACAAAAGTAAAACCTCCAAAGGAGGACGAAGATAGCAGCACATAAACCAGTCCCTAGCAGTACAACCGATTGAGTTTGAAAAAGAAGAGGAAAGGAAAAACAGAGAGAGAAGAAAGAGAAGAGGTGAGGTGCTGTAATCTATCAGCACAACCACTTGTTTTGATAAGTCATACATGACATTGAAAAAAAACGAGTGGTCAAATAAAATAAAAAAGTGTTTTGCTTGAAGTGAGGAAGAGTTCTGTGCCACCCACTCATTCGTGGTCAAGCATATATATATATATATAAAGAGTGTTGTGAGTCATGTGAAGAAGAAAAAAAAGAGGGAGCATAGGGGGAATGCGGTGAAAAAAAAATAGTAAGTGCTGATTTTTTTTTTAAAAAAAAGAAGCTGATTTGAGAGTGAAAAAAAAATAGTAAGTGCTGTTTTTTTTAAAGGAGGCTGATTTGAGAGTGGAAAAATAGTCGACGCTCAAAAAAAAATCTAAGGGAATATTTTATTAAGCATTTAGATATGGTAGATTTTCAAGTTTCGGGTGGGATTAAAAAGCTTAGCAACAATAATTATAATTCTCGGTCTACTTGCATAATGTCATATATGCAAGGACAAGAATTATGGGAGGTTGTTAACGACACCGAAGCAAAACCGCCAACCGGAGAAGACGCGCTGCGGAAGTGGAAGATTAAAGCAGGCAAAACCATGTTTACCCTCAAGACGACTGTCGAAGAAGAAATTCACGAGCACATTCGAGATGCGAAGACTCCCAAAGACGCTTGGGATACGCTCGTGAAGTTATTTTCGAAAAAGAACGACACAAAGTTGCAACTCTTGGAGAGTAAGCTGTTATCAATTGCACAACGTGACATGACGGTTGCGCAATACTTTCATAAAGTAAAGTCGTTATGTCGAGAAATTTCTGAGTTGGATTCGGAAGCTCGAATTGGTGATACCAGGATGAAACGAATAATTATCCATGGGTTGAAACCGGAATTCAGAAGCTTTATTGATGCTATACAAGGATGGCAAAATCAACCATCGCTTGTGGAATTCAAAAATTTGCTCGTCGGTCAAGAAGCATTGGCCAAGCAAATGGGAGGAGCCTCGATGAAGAAAGAAGAAGAGGCACTCTACGCCAAGAAAGGAAAGTGGAATTCCAAGCAGCATGATGGTGGTGGATCCAAGAGGAATGGTGACAAAGGAAAGAGTCATCAAGGCGCAGGAAGCAGTCGTTGGAAGAAGCGTGGCAATAACCAAAAGTTTGAAGGGAAGTGTTATAACTGTGACAAGGTAGGTCACATGGAGAAAGACTGTTGGGCCAAGAAGAAGGGTGTGGAGAGCAACACCGCTACTTCGAAAAGTGAAGACGAATGGGATGTGGAGGCCCACTTTGCAGTAGATGAAGCAGAACTAGCTCTCTCAGCAACAACATTCAATCAAGTTGACTATGACAATGATTGGATTGTTGACTCTTGTTGCTCGAATCATATGACGGGTAACAAAGAGAAGTTAGAGAGCTTGACAAACTACAAGGGAAGTCGTGTTGTGGTGACAGCCAACAACTCCAAATTGCCAATAACTCACATTGGTAATACTATAGTGTCCCCTCAATCTGGTGATGAAGATATGGTATTTCAAAATGTTTACCACGTTCCTGGTATGAAGAAAAATCTCCTCTTAGTGTCACAGTTAACATCTGCAGGTCACTTTGTCTTGTTCGGACCAGATGATGTGAAGGTATATCGAAACCTTGAGGTCATTGAAAAGGCCATCATGAAGGGGCAGTAGGTAGATTCGATCTATGTGATGTCAGCGGAGGCTGCATACATAGACAAGACAAGAAGAAATGAGACAACAGATTTGTGGCACATGCGGTTAGGCCATGTCAGCTACTCCAAGTTAGACGTGATGATGAAGAAGCTGATGTTAAAGGGGCTTCCTCGACTTGAGGTAAAGACGATACTGTTTGTGCAGGTTGTCAGTATGGAAAAGCACACCAACTACCATACAAAGAATCCAACTACAAAGCAAAAGAGCCACTGGAGTTGGTTCACTCTGACGTGTTTAGTCCGGTCAAGCAAACTTCCATCGGCGGGATGAAGTATATGGTGACCTTCATTGATGATTTCTCGAGGTATGTGTGGATCTACTTCATGAAAGAAAAGTCTTAAGTCTTTGAAAAGTTTAAAGAGTTCAAGAAGACAGTGGAGTCAGAGGTTGGTAAACAGATTCGTAGTCTGTGAACTGATAACGAAGGAGAGTACACCTCACAGGAGTACTTAATTAAGCTTTCTAAAGGACTACAAAATACGACACCAGTTTACTTGTCCAAACACTCCACAACAAAACGGTGTAGCAGAAAGAAAGAACAGGCACCTGGCGGAGATATGTTGAAGTATGATCCATGCGAAGAATGTTCCAGGAAGGATTTGGGCAGAGGCGATGAATACTGCAGCCTTTGTGATCAATAGGCTTCCTCAACAAAGGTTAGACTTTTTATCACCATTTGAAAAGTTATGGAAGATAAAACCTGCTATTGGACATCTTCGAGTGTTCAGATGTGTATGTTATGTATTTGTACCTGATCACTTACGTAGCAAGATGAAAAAGAAGGCCATTAGATGTATCTTTGTAGGATACGACAACCAGAGGAAAGGATGGAGGTGCTGTGATCCATCAACTAGGAAGTGCTACACATCTCGAAATGTGGTATTTGATGAGTCTTCGTCGTGGTGGTCCTCAGATAGTGAAGTGTTTCCTAGGGATGAGTTGCAAGATCCACCAAGGACAGATGAACCTGAAGACGGTGGTACTGAAGAGGGCTTAGATCAAAACCCCTGGCGAACTGGTATTCACCAACCACCAGATGAAGAAGGTGATTCTGAAGGAGTCACATCACCCAGAAGATCAAGTAGGATCAAGAAGTCAAATCCCAAGTATGCAAACGCAGCCATTGCTGAAGACGTAGATGTGAAAGAACCATAGACGTTTGAGGAAGCATCCAAAGATCCAGAGTGGATTAAAGCAATGAAAGAGGAATTGGTTGCACTAGAGCGCAATCAGACATGGGAGCTAGTACCCAAACCAAGAGAGGTGAATCCGATCTCTTATAAGTGGGTGTACAAGCTAAAGCGTAACATAGATGGGTCAGTCGAAAGGTACAAGGCTCGTCTAGTAGCTTGTGGATTTTCTTAACAATATGGATTAGACTATGATGAGACATTTAGTCCAGTTGCAAAACTTACTACAGTGAGAGTTCTACTAGCACTAGCAGCCAGTAAAAATTGGAACCTATGGCAAATGGATGTGAAGAATGCCTTCTTGCATGGAGAGTTAGATCAAGCAATCTATATGAACCAACCAACAGGATTTCAGAGCCAAGATCATCCTGAGTATGTGTGCAAACTTAGGAAGGCGCTTTACGGCCTAAAGCAAGCACCAAGGGCGTGGTATGGTAAGATTGCTGAATTTCTTACTCATAATGGTTATTCGATGACATCTGCAGATTCTAGCTTGTTTGTTAAAGCAAAAGAAGGGAAACTAGCTATAGTGCTAGTGTATGTGGATGATTTGATCATCACTGGTGACGATGAAAAAGAAGTTTCTCAGACTAGAGAAAATCTGTCAGTTCGGTTTCAGATGAAAGAATTTGGACAGCTGAAGCACTTTCTTGGTCTCGAGATTGATCGCACCAAAAGAGGAATATGTCTTCATCAACTCAAGTATTCCAAAGA
Source organism: Limonium bicolor (assembly GCA_023374045.1). NCBI lineage: Eukaryota > Viridiplantae > Streptophyta > Magnoliopsida > Caryophyllales > Plumbaginaceae > Limonium > Limonium bicolor. Next base: position 44,278,722 of record CM041778.1, read on the forward strand.
TTTGCTGAAGAAGTTTGGAATGCTCAACTGCAAGCCGATCTCAACACCGATAGAGCCAAATGCTAGAATGTGTGCTCATGAAGGAAAAGACCTGGAGGATGCTACGATGTATCGACAACTGGTGGGTAGTTTAATCTACTTAACCTTACACGACCTGATATCTCATTTGCAGTCGGTGTGTTAAGTCGTTATATGCAGAATCCAAAGAAACCTCATTTGGAAGCAGCTCGACGAGTTCTAAGATACGTAAAGAGTACACTAGGACATGGTATACTCTATAAGAGTGATGAAGATTGTGAGCTAGTTGGCTATTGTGATGCTGACTATGCAGGTGATCCAGATACACGATGCTCAACCACTGGCTATGTATTTATGCTTAGATCCGGAGCAGTGTCTTGGTGTAGCAAGAGACAACCGACAGTGTCATTGTCAACCACTGAAGCAGAGTATCGAGCAGCAGCTATGGCAGCTCAAGAAAGTACTTGGTTAATGCAGTTATTAAAGGACTTGTATCAGCCGACCAAGTACAGCATCGTGCTATATTGTGACAATTTGTCAGCAATACGGTTAGCAGAGAATCCAGTCTTCCATGCTAGAACCAAGCACGTAGAGGTGCACTATCATTTCCTCAGGGAAAAGGTCTTGCAAGTAGAGATTCAGTTGAAGTACATCAAAACTGAGAACCAAGCTGCAGATCTGTTCACAAAAGGCTTGAGTGGCAACAAGCTTAAAAATTTCTATAATCAGTTAGGAATAATAAAAAGAGATGAAGCTGGTGTTGAGAGAGAGTGTTGAAGAAAATCAACACCAACTTCACCAACCCAAGTTAGGCACCGTCCCACCGTCCAGTTCACCATTGTTGAAATTGTAGTAAACGTGTTGTAGTAGTTAGCCGTTATATTGGACTACGGTAGTTTTGTGTTGCATTTGTTTTGCTATAAATCCAAACACTTAGAGTTTTGGTTACTTCATTTCAACAAGCCAATTTTCCTAAAAATGGTATGTTGATGCCGAAAGATTTCTATCAGGAGTTAAAATTTAGCGAAATATAGTACCCGTTCTCATGAGAGTCTGTGCGACAACGATATTTCAACAACAATGTCCAGTGTGCTGTCAGCAGAAAATTTCAGCGTACGTATTTAAGTGGACCCATTTGTCGCTGCGCAGATGTAGTATATTGTCTTGATGCGGGAAGTCAAACTCGTGTTCATCTGCTCAGTGCGACCGTATCGTTCAATCCTCCCATTGTCACAGAAATGTGCAAAATTTTCCAGAAGTAACGGTTTACGGTTGGACAAAATTTTGCTAAGTTGTCTCAATGCTGCCGATAATCACTTTCTTGATTATCAGACTCTGAACACAACATTAGAAATAAAAGAAAAGCTACATTTGGAAGATGACTCAATGAGTAGAGAAAAAAAGTAAAATGGAGCTTTAGGTTTAGGGTGGGGAGCACATGGGAGGATAACTGATTGGAAATGGCAATCCTGCCCTACCAATTGCTGTGGCACCACCACCCATTTCTGCAGAATTAATGACCGTTGTAGAGGTTGGCAGCCTCCACAGACATTAATGCTTTTGTTTCGAGTTGGGTGGGCTTGTGTTGTGTTTGGGAACGGTTTTTTTTTTACCCAATCCCTATCAATCAAACTCCGTCCCATGTATTATCCAAACATTCTTCTTCTTCCTCCTCCGACCCCTCACCGTCGATCTCGTTTAACTTTCAGCATATATACGTGAATTCAGTTCCATATCATTCAAATTTCAAGGATTTTCTTTGCTCACCTATCTCAACTGTCACAGCAATGCACTTCTCGTGCTCATCGAGCTGAAAGAACCGAGTTGATTGAAATCTAACTTGCAGCGGAATAAACCCTTGAAATTTCTGGGAACCTTCTTCTTTCTTCGGGTTTTTTCTTGTTTCCAGGTTTCATTGAGCGAGTTCGTAGATAGAAGAAGAAACCTACACGAAAAGGTTTGCGGTGTGGGTCTAATCATTATAGTTTCTTAATAATTTCCGCGCCCACCTGTAGCGTCCTATTCACTTTCTTTGGTAGATGAACAAACTCCTCCCTGTAGACGGACAAACCAAAGTTATACCTTTAATACTGTTTTCAAGATTTTTGTAACAGTATTTATTAAAATTTCCTGAGGACTTTTCCTTCTATATATACATAAATATTTACTCCCTCTGTTTTTGCTGTGCATCAATTTGTTTGTTATATGCATCTATCTATCCATCCAACTCGTCGGCATCGTCAAAACAGTTTCTATTGTGGGAGTGGATAGGAATGAAGAAAGAAAGGTCACCCAGAGGTTAGTTCTGATTTAGGTATCCAAAACAACCAATAAAAGTCTTGATCTTCTTCTGCCGGTTTTTTTTGGGCAGGCTTCGTTTTCTGCTGAGCTGAAGTTCATAATTGGGTAAGGAAACCAGACTATAAGTATTAGACACCAGATAGAGCTGTTTACCACTATATCATACGGGTTTGATTTTGAAATTCTTTCATAGTTTTATACTTAGGCGTTCCTAGCTCTATATATCAAAAATAAAATAAAATTAAGGCATTTTTTTTTTGCTGTGCATCCTTCATAATTGGTGAAGTGGGTAGGAATTTACTCCACAGAAAGAAAAGAAGTAGATTAGAATCCCACTTCACAACCTGTAGGATTTCCTTCTTTTCGTGAGTGATTTACTCTGGTCTGCATTGGGGCTCCCATATCCTTTCACCTCGAGAACTATGGTTGGAAGCATTGAAGTTATGCGTCCAGTAGTCTATTCAAATGGGTCAATCACCCCCCAAAATGGAGCCAATGAGGAGAAGCTCAACGAGCTTCGACGCCTCCTGGGAAAAGGAGAGGATGACTTGCTGAAGATAGTTGGGGTAGGAGCTGGTGCTTGGGGCAGTGTCTTTGCAGCCCTGTTGCAGGATAGCTATGGACAGTACAGAGACAAGGTTCAGATCAGGATCTGGAGGAGGCCAGGGAGAGCTGTGGATAGAGAAACGGCTGAGCGCCTTTTCGAAGTGATAAATTCAAGGGAGGATGTGCTTAGGAGGTTGATTAGAAGGTGTGCTTACTTGAAGTACGTTGAAGCAAGATTGGGTGACAGGACTCTGTATGCTGATGAGATCTTGAGAGATGGGTTTTGTCTTAACATGATTGATACACCGCTTTGCCCACTCAAAGTTGTGACCCATCTGCAAGAGGCTGTTTGGGATGCTGACATTGTGGTGAATGGTTTGCCTTCTACAGAAACAAGGGAGGTGTTTGAAGAGATTAGCAAGTATTGGAAGGAGAGGATCACTGTGCCTATCATTATATCCCTTGCTAAGGGTATTGAGACAGCGCTAGATCCTGCTCCGCATATTATTACTCCAACTCAGATGATTTACAGGGCAAGTAAGAAAGAAAGAATTCATCAATTTGTTTCCTTTTTGTGCTCTGCGATTTGTTGTTGTCTCAAGTTTGTTTTATCTTCTTGATATTGTGTGTGAATTGTGACAGCTAGAGTGCCAATGGAGAACATCCTTTACCTTGGAGGGCCAAACATAGCCGCCGAAATATACAATAAGGAGTATGCTAATGCACGAATTTGTGGAGCCGAAAAGTGGAGAAAGGCTCTGGCGACTTTTCTAAGGCAGCCTTATTTCATAGTATGGGACAATAGTGACCTCATTACACATGAAGTTATGGGAGGTCTGAAGAATGTCTACGCCATTGGAGCTGGTAGAGTATTCTATCTTCTGTCTGTCAGGAAAGTTTAACCTACAATAGTGGATTGTAATTTTACTGGAGCCTGAATCATAGACATAATTGTACTACAGCAACTTTGAGAGTGAGACAAAGAGATTGAAGCAAGAATCTTTTTTTTCGTAAACAAATTGAAGCAAGAATCTTGGAAATAATAAAAATGTTTTGATTTGATATCTGACAGGAATGGTGGCGGCGCTGACCAATGAAAGTGCGACTAGCAAGTCAGTGTACTTTGCTCATTGCACATCTGAGATGATATTCATTACCCACTTGCTGGCGGAAGATCCTGAGAAGTTAGCCGGACCGTTGCTGGCTGATACGTATGTGACATTGCTGAAAGGTCGAAATGCTTGGTATGGTGATATGTTAGCCAAAGGACAGCTGAACCTTGACATGGGTGATAGTATAACTGGCAAAGGGATGATTCAGGTACCTATAGTATTTGAAAATGGAAGAATCACTGCTTCTCAGTTGGGTTATCATGTAATGTATCTAAGGGAAATCAGTGGAAGCTGCATTTTAGATGGTGATGTGTTGTAACTGAACAGATGAGATTCTTCTTGCTTTGAAACTGTAGGGTGTGTCTGCTGTTGGAGCATTCTATCAGCTTCTGAGCCAGTCTTCTTTGAACGTGCATCGACCCGGTGAGAACAAGCCGGTTGCTCCTGTTGAGCTTTGCCCCATTCTGAAGACACTGTATAAGATTTTGATAAGCAGGTAAAATTTTCAGCTACAAACAACTAATGGTTTTGTATGCCGTAGAATGTGAGACTTGAATCTAAATCTGATGTATTTGTGAGATTGGCCTTATTCTGTTTGGCTTTTTGTTTGTGCAGAGAACAATCTTCAGGGGCCATTCTCCAAGCTCTAAGGGATGACAACTTGAACGATCCAAGAGACAGGATTGAGATTGCACAAAGCCATGCTGTCTATAAGCCTTCTCTCCTGGGCCAGGCTCTGCCTTCTTGAGTTGTTTAGTTCAAAATGCTGCTGATCTTCGGACTCGACCGTTTATCAGTAAAAAAATGCGAGCAGATAATAATATTGCTGATCTTGTAAGATATCATAAAGGAAAAAAGAGTTTCTTTCATTAGATATGCAGTTAGCTCTTCCTGTTTTTAATGGTAAGTGTCATTGTCTTGGTGAGATCCCGGCGTATTCTTTAATAATGCTGTAAGACGGTCACATCAGATATTAAATTACCATATATTCTCATATTTGATGTATAACGGCAATGAAAGAAATGAAAAGTGTACTTACTTACTTCTGCTAGTTTTTTCTTTCAGTTTTATCAATTTGATATGAGCAAAAAGATTTAACATTTGAAAGCGAGAAACAGGCTGTGGTACTCAATTAGGATCGAGATTCTAACATCATTGGATTGCTGAGATATGTTTGAGGAAACATCTTCACAAAGAAATCATAAATAATTTGGTAATTAGTCTATATCAAAGTGCGAAATAAATAATAACTACCAAATGCAACTGTAAATGCATACAATTTATATCCGTGTAGTTGCCATCATAAGCTCCATCTTCGATTTCTTTTCATCTATTATTTGCTACCAATGGGCAGACTGAGAGAGGGACGTGTAGGGAAAGAGTTTCCATATGTTCAAATCAATTTTGATTTAGTAACTTTTTTTTGCAAGAAAACTTTTCATTTAACTGATAAAAATAGGTAAATTTCAACTCAAGAAAACAAAATAATCCGTAAAATTTCGGTATACCTTACCTACCACTTCAATTTTTATTCTGGCTCCCTTGTCATACTCCCTCCGTCCTGAATTGACCGTCCTGTTTACTATTTGGACATGTCGTTTGACTTCAACTTTTAACATATAAGATAAATTAATTTTGAAAATTTAAGTTTACATATGATTCCTTACATGATAAACTATATGTTACAAAATTTAGTTTTATAAAATTATTTATCTTATATGCTTAATATTGAAGTGGAAAAACGTGCCATAAAGCAAACATGACGGTCAATTCAGGATGGAGGGAGTATATCACATTAGACATACCATGTTCGCTTCGTCGTAGCCGGGCCGAAGCACATAAAAATTCCGTTTCATGTATTCAATTCCCTAATTGGACACTCTGTCCACTTATTCTCGGGACAATGACAAATTTTGCACAAGACCAGCATTTGGGAAATGCTGTTTTCAAATTTGTACAGAACCAGCATTTGGAGAATGCGGTTTCTGTTTTTTTTTTTTTTTTTTGCACAAGACCAGCACTTGGCAAATGCTATACCTGTGCAAGTCGAAACCAGCACTTGCCAAGTGCGGTTTCTTTGACAGTTTAAGGTGGGCGGCCGCCCTTCATTCTCTATAAATACCCACTAACCCTCCCTCATTCTTCACACAAATCTCCTAATTTTCTTAATCTCTTATATTCTCTCATATTCTCATTTTGGGTGAGCTTAGTAGTTCCAAAATTATTTTGCAAGTAAGATGGCTGGAAGATACGCCGGAGCAGCTGGAGGACCCGGGCCAGACCAGACGGAGCTGTTTTCACTGCAGACGACGCATATCTCTTGTGCGATATTATCTAGATCAGGTTATTATTCTAATTGCTAAAAAAAATTTAATAGTTTAAAATTATTATATTTAGTTAATTTGATAATAAAAGTTAGAGAGTAATTAGAGAATTTATTTATGATGAAATTTAGGAGTATATGCATAATAGTTTTGAGAGGGCGTGGGGGTGTGAAGTTGAAGGATGAAGCCCCGCATAGATTGATTGTCCCATATTTACAAGCTGCTGGGTTATGGGGTCCCTCTAGGTTAGTCGTGAAAGGTAATAATTACATATGCAGTGCTTTGGTTGAGAGATGGAGACCGGAGACCCATACATTTATGTTTCCATTCGGGGAGGTTTCTATCACTTTAGAGGACATGGTAGAGCTTTTCGGTTACCTATGAGGGTAGGCCGGTTACAGGTGCTACTGATGTGGATGTTCAAGAAATATGCGCTGATTTATTGGGGAAGATGCCGGATATCGAGGACATTAGGGGGCACCATGTTCGTTTAACATGGATATCTGAAAATTTCAAAAATGATGATCCAGAGTTGACTGATGACGCTCCGCCTGCTAGGATTGCTCAGCATGCTAGGGCGTACATCTTGAGGCTGCTTGGGGGGACGCTAATGCCATCCTCCAATGGAAACTCTGTTGACTGTTGTTATCTGCCTCTGCTGGCGGATTTTGATGTGGCTGGCCAGTACAGCTGGGGATCTGCAGTATTGGCCTGGATGTATCGTCATCTATGCATGGCCACACAGATTACATCTACGGGATACCTCCTATGCAGCACCAGATTGCTTACTATATGGGCGTACGCGAGGATTCCACAGTTTTTTTTGCGCCACTAGGCGGATTGATGATGATACACCATTGTGTTATCGGTATGTTAACTTAAGTTTATATATATTTGAATTATTTAATTTGCTCGTTGTTTAACGCTAGAAGTCTTTTGAATGTTTGATAGATGGTTGCGGATGGACGCTGCCCACATCCGCACTTTGCAGGATGCTAGGGCTGCGATTGATAATATGTCTACACCACCCTCTGCTGATGAAGTAAGTTACAAGCAGACTCAATAATTTCTTTGAATTGTGTAGTTTTTAAATTAAAAGATTTAACTCTTGTGTTGCTACTGCAGTGGAGGTGGTTGCCTTATGCTGATCGACCACACCACCCAGGAGCTGAAGCCTACGCGTTGGTAGTTCCTCTCATCCATTTTAATATTGTTGAGGGACACCAACCAGATCGAGTCATGCGGCAGTTCGGTAGAGACCAACCTATTCCCGCCGCTCCACTTGACTGTGACAGACTTCACAGTCAAGAACGTTCTGGCCGCACCAACACTGACTGGGTATCTTACCTCAGTCCGTATCTGCAGCTGTGGGAGAGTAGAAATGACCGGCGCATTCCTCTGCACACGTATCCCCTTTCACGACCGCTGGGACCTCAGTCTGCATACATGAGGTGGTACTCACAGCATAACATCCACTGGTTCACTTCAGATGCTCGAAGGAACGCAGTTCTGGTATTATTTTTATTTGTCAATAATTTTGGTTAGTTGTTTATATAATTATCTCTTCATCCTTTTGGTTCTTAATATCTTTTTCTTTTGTAGGGACAAGCAGTGCAGCAATTTCAGTATATGTCCCAGGACACTGATAGCAGCCAGTATGCGAGATACGTGGCTGAGCAGACTGGGATATATGGCCACATGCGGTACGGTTATGTACAGCCCGAGGAGCCTTTAATCCCACCCCCTACATTCCAAGTGTTCCAGCCGAGTTGGGATTGCATTGGCAATGACGCACCCCGGAGAGCTGCACACAGGAGGAGACACAGCGAGCGGCGGCCTAGACAACCAAGACATCATGATCACTCTCCTCCTCCTGAGCCTGCAGATCCCCATCATCATTTTGATGTAGCAGTTGACGCTGGGCATATGCACGATGCAGCAGTGGATGCTGGACAGATGGTAGCCGTTGAGCAGCCACATTCCCAAGCACTACATCTGCAGCCTTATGTTGGTGGTCCAGACTTTGGTTACACATCCCAGCCGACTGCGGGATACATTCCTCAGATGCAGACTCCGCTTCCATATAGCGTACCCGAGTGGTGTAGTGCAGGGTAATGCGGGGTCATTTGATGACTTCCTTAATTCTAGTTGGAATTTCAGTTTGTCGAGCTGTTGGGTTCTACTGGTAGTGTGGGGGCAGGTCCTAGTCAGATTCACAGCACATGACTAACCAACTCCTACACCTTCTACACCCATAGTCAGTACACCGCATACCCCGCAGGCATCAGTCCATGAGATGACCATCGAGCAGCAGATTGATTACTTGGAGCAGATACTGCAGCATCTCGCACACCTGTGCAAGAGTATCAGCTGGAGAGTCTGCGTATCAGCTACGGTCGAACAGGAACCACCAGATAGATACGGGGAGTGGACTCGTTGACCAACAGTGTATCTTCATTCTTTTATTTCAGTTTTGTACCGTTGTTTATTTTTAAAGTAAACAATGTATTTGTTATTGTTTGGATTAGTAATTGTAAGATTACACCTTCGTTTGATTTTGATATTTTTATTGTTCCATTTTTTGAACAGTCAAACGACATCCGTTCACTCTTAAAATTTACAACACCGTAGTACTACATGCACACATTATTGTGTCCGAACCTCATCGGATTTGGACTTCTACAAGTGTCTCACAAATATGTGCAAATGGCTAAGATGCGCAATATTTATTATGACAAAAACTGCAGCCTGGTGCCATATTGCGCCATTTTTTGAACAGTCAAACGACATCCGTTCACTCTAAACAATTACACACACGTAGTACTAGATGCACACATTATTGTGTCCGAACCTCATCGGATTTGGACTTCTACAAGTGTCTCATAAATATGTGCGAAGTGGCTAAGATGCGCAATATTTATTATGACAAAAACTGCAGCCTGGTGCCATATTGCGCCAATTTTTTGAACAGTCAAACGACATCCGTTCACTCTAACAATTTACACACACGTAGTACTACATGCACAATTATTGTGTCCGAACCTCATCGGATTTGGACTTCTACAAGTGTCTCAAAATAGTGCGAAGTGGCTAAGATGCGAATATTTATTATGACAAAAACTGCAGCCTGGTGCCATATTGCGCCATTTTTTTGAACAGTCAAACGACATCCGTTCACTCTAAAAACTTACACACATGTAGTACTACATTCACACATTATTGTGTCCGAACCTCATCGGATTTGGACTTCTACAAGTGTCTCATAAATATGTGCGAAGTGGCTAAGATGCGCAATGTTTATTATTTTAAAAATTATCTAAGTGTTTCCCGACCTTTGTCTCTCTATCCTATGTGCTATTATATTACGTCGCATATCGTAGACCGTCTATTGGATGCGCATATCCTTTTTATAATTCAATAGTGACAGTCGTGACGGCTGATGTACACCCGCACTTGTGTAATGCGGTTCTTTTGTAATAATAACGTTCACTGACAGCCAAAACGGTTAGTACAACGTGAACTGTACAACCGCATTTGGCAAATGCGGTTGGTTTGCAACGTTAAGCTCGGGCGCCGCCAGTTCCCCGTATATATATATCCCTCATCATCAATCATTCAACACACATCTCACAACAACAGCCAATTACTCAATATCGTTAGAAAACATACTCTCTCCTTATACGCAAGTCTCACCTCCACCAGCGTTCCTTATGGATATCCCGTGCACCATGTTGCATGACGTTGAAGTAATGCATAACCAATCAGGTTTATATTTTCAAAGAACATATTCTACCCATCAATCCGATTTTGATATCCCTTTGGATATTACGTTCCGGGATTTTGACAATCTCATTGAGACGAGGCTGAAAGAACAATACGGTTACCATTGCGTGGTCGAATCCATTCTCCATCGATTATTGTTGTCTTCATATCCACACCCTTTTTGGGGGCCACTAGAGATAAAGGGTGACGCAGACATAGAACGGATGATTAATCAATTCGTCTTCAACCAACAATGTTACATAAGGGTTGAACTGTATGTCGTTTATGCCTTCAGAGAGGACAACACCGTACCACTATATTGCGGTGATGATAAGTTTGTACCGACGTCCATAGTATACCGAAAAATGGTATTCTCAAACCCAATGCCATTCTGGAGCCAAATGGAGATAGCTAATGATGAAGATGTACGTGTTATGGTTGAAAACTTCATGACCAACAGACGACGCATGGCCAAAATTCAACTACTGGTGGAGTACGAACCAAAGGTTGATGGATAATTGTGTTTTACGTTGGATGACTTTGGTGTTCATTTTTTTATTTACAAACAAATTAGTGTACTATGTAGCTCTTGCTATGTCAGGTCGTGCCTTAAGCAAGCACCCCAAAAATTCAATAAAATGTCATCCTTCTATTTATAAATTACAACATCAATTTTATGGTTCTACGCTTTTGCTAATAATAATATGTTCTTGTTTAACATTACCACATAACAAAAGTACACATAAACATAACTTACCTTTATCTTGTGCTCGCTTAAGTCACAACCTTTACATACTCTCTTATATATATGTCGTCCTAAACAATAGTACAACGCTAGTCCCAATATTCAAGCAAACATTTATGACGAATGTAAAAGGAACCGCAATTGCGAAATACGGTTCCTGTAGACTCTAAGGTTGAAAACATGTCACAGTCATGTGACACTTTACAGTCGCGTCAGAACTGCGTGCAGATGAATGTAAAAGGTCTCGCACTTTCGAAATGCGGTTCCTGTAGACTTTAAAGTTGAAAACGTGTCACAATCATGTGCAATTGTACAGTCGAGTCAGAACTTCCTGCAGAAGAATGTGAAAGGAACCGCATTTGCAAAATGCGGTTCGTGTAGATTGTAAAGTTGAAAACGTGTCACCATCATGTGTAATTGTACAATCACGTCAGAACTTGCTGCAGACAATGTAAAAAACCGCATTTCCCAAATGCAACTTCTTGCATTCGCCCTTTGGCTCGCCCGTCAATATATATCCGCATAATCTCCACATGGTTGTCCGTTGTATGGAGTATCTCTCAAACTATCTTCAATCACAGTGTTATCCAAACCAGTCCTAGCAAATAAATTCTAGATAATATATTTCATCCCTCTAGACATCTTTTACATATTTCAAACTATCAAAAATAAACCACATAATGAATTACCATTCATTTTATCTCATGGATCTAATCGCCAAAATTTACCATCAGACGATGAAGATGATAACTCTACGTACCAGAAGAGGCCTTGGAGGAAGAAGATGTAGATGATCTGGATGTGGAGCCAGAAATCTTCCAGATGACCCAGATATTGAGGATGATGGCACCGGTACGTCTAACCCACATTGTGGTGCTAGTCCTCACAATCATTCATGGGTGCTGCGCAGGAACATGTTCCGTCATTCATAAGCACAATCGATTGGAGTGCTGTGAATAGTATGCAGTCCGACGTGTACGTTACTGGACCTCCATACTGGAGCGTGGGACAAGAATTTGTCGAAAATCAGTTGTTCGAGTCTAAAGAAGAGCTTGTAACTGCAGTGCGCCAGTACCACATCCGGAAAAATTTGGATTTCGCACCGGTAAAGAGTTTGAGCAAATTTTCTGCATCAGTTGTAAGAACGAGCAAGGTGACTGTCCATTTTACCTACGTGTTGTGGCTTCTAGGTACACGTTGGAGTGGAAGTTAAAAAAATATGTTGCTCACACATGTAACCCAACCCTGGGTAGTCAAGATCATCGTCAGCTAAAGTATCATTTTATCGCCTCATTTATCCTCCCTTCTATCAGAACAGACCCGACTATAAGCATCAAGAACGTGATACAGCTCGTGCAGAACGAATTCAGCAGACGAATATCATACAGAAAGGCTTGGCTAGCCAAGTGTGAGGCAATCGAGCAAATTTACGGAGTGGTCATGTAGTTGGCTTACGAAGTGGTGTTTCTATCATATCCGATCGTTGTCAAGGAATCATCAAGACGATGCAAGATGAGGTGTATTGGCAACCACCGTTTGGATACCACTACTACTGTATCCGACACATTGCTTCAAACTTCAATGCAAGATTCAAAAACAAGGAGTTGAAAGACTATTTAATAAACACTGGTATTAATCTACAACCTTCTTATATTTCACATTTCCAAGCGCCATTACTTGTTGATGCTTACAACTGTATACGTATACATTGTTGGAAATGCAGCTTACTTGTTTTCAAGGGATAAAGTGGAACGTAGGATGTTGCATTTAAAGTCGGCAAAGCCAGAGATTGCAACTTTTCTAGACCAACTACCCCTAGAAAAGTGGTGCAGAGCTTACGACGATGGTAGGCGGTGGGGTCATATGACATCTAATTTGGTGGAGTGTTTTAACGGAGTGATGAAGGGTGCTCCCATGCTACCGGTGAAATCAATAGTAGAGGCCACACTATATAAATTAATGGGTTATTTTGTGCATAACGTCCAAACGTATACTGCACAGAGAAATTCAAATGCTATGTTTACAGAGCATTTAGTGAATTCAGTGAACGTAAACGGCCACTACGCTAGGAGGCATGGTGTTATACTTTGTGACCCGGTTACACCTATTTATGAAGTTGATGACCAAGGGGATAGTACTGCAAGACGTCCTCGTGGGAAGTTTAGGGTGTCGATGATTGACAAAACTTGCGAATGCGGAGAGTGGCAAGCATTCAAGTACCCTTGTTCTCATGTTATAGCCGTGTGTGCAAACTTAGGAGCTCGATGGCAAGACTATGTTGATGATGTCTACAAGTTGGATACGATGATTAAGGCATTCGGGGAAGTTCGTTTTAATACCCTAGGAAACGAGAGCAACTGGCCAGAGTACAACGGTCCTGTCCTTGTGCCAAACCCAATGTTGGAAAGAAAGATCAGAGGACGCCCATCTTACTCACGAATCCGTACAGAGATGGATGAAACACAAGACAGGGAGCCTAGACACTGCTCAATTTGTAGACAGCCGGGGCACTAAAAAAAGTCATGTCCGTTTAGGGGTAGTAACCGTTAGTTTGGCATGTATTTTCTCAACTTTCCTATGTTTAATGTGTTTTAATCGCTCCTGCATGACAGGTCGTGCCTTTAGCAAGCACAAAAAAAAAGGTGTAATGTTAATTGTTAACCACGTTTTTAGTGTTCACTGATGTTTTTATAAACTCGTATGTATGTTATGCGATAATATAACAAAGTACAAAGTCTAAATTATGTTGATCTACATATACACAAGTCAGCCAAACACATGAGTAAAAAAAGCTGCAAATGCAACTTCCTCGTACTCCAGTGTTAGAAAGGACTGCATAAACAAAACACAGTTCTTTAAAAGTTAGACTAGATTTAGTGAACTGCCTGAAAAAGCTCTGTTAGTGGCAGATTCTGCAGATCACTGCCTGAATCTGCCAACAACAGAGGTCTCTCAAACAGTGCACAAGTGCCTATATGATCTCCAAAAACTTTATAAGGGAGATCCTTATGTCTTCTAAATATTATAGAAATCTTGTAACCGCATGTTCACTACTTGAAAGAGCGCCATCAATATTGACGGCGCTCTTTCAAGCGTGCCCGTGCACATACAAGATCTCCACAATATTAAGAAAACATTAGGAGATTTGTGTGAAGAATGAGGGAGGGTTAGTGGGGTATTTATAGAGAATGGAGCCTTAAACTGTCAAAGAAACCGCACTTGGCAAGTGCTGGTTTCGACTTGCACAGGTACAGCATTTGCCAAGTGCTGGTCTTGTGCAAAAAAAAAAAAAACAGAAACCGCATTCTCCAAATGCTAGTTCTGTACAAATTTGAAAACAGCATTTCCCAAATGCTGGTCTTGTGCAAAATTTGTCATTGTCCCGAGAATAAGTGGACAGAATGTCCAATTAGGGAATTGAATGCATGAAACCGAATTATTATGTGCTTCGGCCTCGTAGCCGCCGTCACAAGCTTTACGATTGGCAGCTCATTCTCTCTCCTTCTTCTTTAGCCTTCATTCAGCTTAGTTCTTGCTTTGTCTCTCTTTAGCCTTGGCCACTCTTCATCCCCACCCTTGCTTTGCCTTCGTTTGGCCTTGGCCCCTGTCAGCCTCCCACTGTGGGGTCATTGCTACCTAGATGCTTGTCCCTTAATTTATCGGTTTTCATCCCTCTTCCCCTGCTTCAAGTGCTTTGACACAAGTGCCTTCTACGTCAACTACCATCTCCCACCGCCTGGCTTTGGCGCTCAAGATCTCTTCTCTAAGCCAACACTACTAAAAAGTTGTTGTTTACCCACGGAAAATTACCCACGGTTTACCGATAGTGAAGGAAGAGTTTTCCAACAGAATACCTACGGATTACCCACGAAAACTTATACTCACGGACTATTCCATAGGTAAATACCGTAGGCAGTCACGCGGGGAGACAGCGCCAAGTGGCGCAAAAAATACCCACAGGCATTATCCGTGTGTAAATTGGCGGTAAAAGATACCCACGGGAGGTTTCCGTAGGTAAATGTGAACACAAGATTTACCCATGGTTTTTTTTCCGTAGGTAATTTATGCACTGAAAAATTAATTAACCAAATGAATTACCCACGAACAGCTTCCGTAGGTAAATGAACAGGAAAAATACTAAGGCCAATTTTACCTACGGTATTTCCCGTAGGTATTTACCCACAGTTTTTTCCGTAGGTAATTTATGCACTGAAATATTAATTAACCAAATGAATTACCCACGGAAAGCTTCCGTTGGTAAATGAACAGGAAAAATACTAAGGCCAATTTTACCTACGGTATTTCCCGTAGGTATTTACCCACGGCCATATTCCGTAGGTAAAATAACAATAAAACGACCGCATACTAAGACCAATTTTACCCACGGAACTTTCCGTAGGTATTTACCCACGGACTGTCCCCGTAGGTAAATATACTACTAATCTGCATACTAAGACCAATTTTACCCACGGAACTTTCCGTAGGTATTTACCCACGGACTTTTTCCGTAGGTAAATATACTACTAATATGATCGTGTTAGCAACAAACAAGCTATATACTAAGACCACTTTTACCCACGGAATTTCCCGTAGGTATCTACCCACGGAATAGTTCTGTAGGTAAATATACTTCTAAAATGTTAATATCAAATGACTACATTTTACTTTGGTGGATATATATTACTAAGAGACTTACCCACGGACAGTTCCCGTAGCTATTTACCTATGGCTCTGTTCCGTAGGTATATTAGACTAGTTTTATTGACGGCATTTTAGTTCCCGTGATACACATCGTTTTTTTGTTTCTGAAGTTTTTTAGCTTATTGAATTGTGTCATCGCCATACTCCCCGATTACAAAATACTGTTCAACTCTCAGCCATACTCCTCTCCAAATTTTGACTCCCCAAACTGAATTTCACTACTCCAAAACTGAATTCTTCTCTGGATTTTCTCTCAGCGCCGTTCAACTTCTTCGAATTCTTGTGTCGTTCGGCTGCTCCCCAAATTGTTGGAGTAGCTTGTATTTAGGTCTTACCTTATGTACGTTTATAGATTGTATATTAGGTACCACTTTTATTGTAACTTGCAGTTATGTGCTCTCCCTGTTAAGCGCACATATATATACCGCACGCCCCTATTATTACAGACATAGAATACTTTGCATTTCTACTAATGATGATTAGTTCTCCTCCTTTATTCTCTCGTAATAAAGAAAGTATGTTTTGAGTTAGCAAAACTCTGTCATGGTACAAGAGCACTACTGCGTTCTCCATTAATGAAAGATGACCGATCCGCTAGGGAAGAAACCAGAAATCAACGACGGTAAAACCACTACGACTATAGATCAATCCGACCCTCTCTATGTTGCTTCCACTGAGCAAAATGGCCAGGCTCTCGCCACCAAGTTCGCCGGCGGAGAAGGGTTCTTGGTGTGGAAGTGGACAATGCAAGAAGCCCTCATAGCCAAAAATAAGATCGGCTTTATCGACGGTAGTATTAAGCAACCAGACGCTGGAGATGAAGCGCGCACAAGAGCTTGGAGAAGGGCCAGATCTTTGGTTGTACGTTGGATAATTTCTTCCCTTGCCCCTAATATTGCACGCAGCGTTATGTACACCAGTGACCCAAAACAAATTTGGGACTGGTTGTGCAAGCGCTTTGAAAAGAGCAACCTGGCAACAATTCACAATATCAAAACCCAGATTGTCAATCTGAGGCAAGGGAATGATACTATTACCGACTATTTCATGAAGTCTAAAGAGATTTGGGCACAATTCAACCTAGCCAGGCCGATCGAGAATTTTGAGTGCCGCGCTTCCTGCAAAGCCGGTGAAAATCAGACGAAGCGTCAAGAACAAGAGGAAACCATACATTTTTTAATGGGATTAAATAAGTCTTACTCGCAACTTCGAGGTCAAATTCTGGCGATGACCGAAATTCCCACCTTAGAAGAGATTTACTCCTTGATTATCCTTGATTATTCAAGAAGAACAGACAAGAGAGAGCGCCGATATTCGAAACGAACCTGAGCAGACCGTAACCCTAATCACAAAGGGAAGAGGGAATTTTCCGAATAAGTAGAAAAGTGGGAACGGCACGACAAGCTTTCGAAGTCCTGACAAGGCAGACACCAACAGATCCGGTGGGTTGAAGAAGGATACACCACGATGCTCGAACTGCGGGAAAATAGGCCACACCCAAGGCGAGTGTTGGTGGCTTGTTGGATTTCCAAGCGGCGGTGAAATCAGAAAGAGTAAAGAAAACAAGGTAGCTTCCGCTTTCGCTGGAGAAGGAAAATCGAACCAAAAAGGAGAAGAAACGATCCAAGATTCACCGGTGAAAGGTTTCAGTTCCCACCAGCTTCAACAATTAGTCTAATTCCTACAACAACAGAAAGATCTCGGCGGAGCAAAGCGACAGACTAATTTTGGAGAATTCTCAGGTAAGTCAAATGCGATCTGCAGTTCTTTTCCTTATTTAATTTCTAGTGCAAATTCTGAGATATGCGAATTGAAAAATCTGTGGATATTAGATTCCGATGCAACTGAGCATGTTAGCGGGAACAAATCCTTACTTGCTAATTGTGTGAATTTCAGAACAGAAAGGACATAATTTTGCCTGATGGAAACAAGAAATCTGTTGATTCTGTTGCTAATCTGTGTGTGAATGAAATAATCTGTCTTAAAAACATCATGTTTGCTCCGTCTTTCATGTTCAATATAATCTCAGTTTCAAGATTGATAGAAGATTTGAATGTGTCTGTCATTTTCCATGGAAATACTTGTGCTTTGTAGGAATCTAGAAGTAGTTTTTCTCAACAAATCGGAAGACAAGTTAGCGGCCTGTATGTAATTGATATAGGCAGTTTGTGCAATTTCATATTAGGAAGAAAATCTGCTTCTGTTTGTATGAGTGTGAATCTGAATCTGTGTAATGTGGAACAGCCACAAAATGTAACCCTGTGGCATAACAGATTAGGACACTTGTCCTTAAAGAGAATGTATAGAATAATACAGATAAATGCTCCTGAATGTTTGAACAAAAATTTATTACCATGCACTATCTGCTACAAATCCAAAGCCAAGAGATTAAAATTTCCCATGTCTAGCATTAGGACAGCAGAACCCTTTAACCTTGTTCATATAGATATTTGTGGCCCCATGAGAACACAAACCTTAGAAGGCCAACGATACTTCCTTACAATAGTTGATGACCACACTAGGGCCACTTGGGTTGTTCTTCTTAGATTAAAATCTGAAGCCATAAATCACATTAAAACCTTTGTTAATCTTATTGAAAATCAAATGAACAAACGGGCTAAAGCTATACGAAGTGACAACGCACAAGAACTTGGGAAATCCCAAGAGGGAACCGCATTTTTTGCTCAAAAAGGTATTATCCACCAAACAAGTTGCCCCCACGCACCCCAACAAAATGGGGTTGTGGAGAGAAAACAGGGCAACATTATGGATATTGCCAGAGCTATCCTTTTTCAATCCTGTTTGAAAACAAATTTTGGGGCCATTGTGTAGAACATGCGGCATACCTAATCAACAGGATGCCAAGCAAAGCGATACAAAATCTAACACCTTTTGAAAAACTCCATGGAGAAAAACCTGATTACAATGAAATCCGTAGTTTTGGTTTCCTTTGCTACATGACAAACATTGAACCAAACAAAGGAAAACTTGACCCCAAGTCATCCCCTTGTATATACATTGGAAACCCCAAAAAAACCAAGGGATATAAAGTTCTCACTCTAGAGGATAAGCAACTCAAAATCACCCGAGACTTAACCTTCTTTGAAACCATTTTTCCCTTAACCAACAAGAAATGGGTAGAACTCCTAGACAGGAATCAAAACTGCCCAGATATCTTTCCTCCTTACCTCCATAACAGTTTGGAGGATGACACTTGTACGTCTCAGTATTCTGAGATAAGAGAAGATCGTCACCCTCCTAACATTAATACAGACACAAACCATCCCTCCATAGATATTGAGCACTCAAGAGAGACCAAGGAAGCCCCCATACAAACTAGAAGATCCACCCGAGAACACAAATTCCCTTCCAAGTATAACGATTACGTCGTCTCTTCTAGCATATGCCCAGACATCTTTTCTTCCATTTTCACACAAAGACTCAAAGACACCGACTCTTACCCCCTACACCAAGTCAGCCCAAACACACTCACAGATCACATACCCAACAACACAATTCTCTCATGCTCTCTTCATCACAACTCCAACAAGCTTCTATCTCAACTTCATGGTCTAAAAGAACCCTCTAACTACAAAAAAGCCAACAAGGATCCAAGATGGATCCAAGCCATGGCTGAAGAATTCGAGGCTCTAAAACAAAATGGGACTTGGAGCATTGTGGACCTTCCCAAAGGAAAACGTCCCATTAGTTGCAAATGGGCCTACAAAGTCAAGCTTAAGGCCGATGGGGAGATAGAAAGGTTCAAGGCTAGGCTAGTCGTGAGAGGGTTCACACAAAAACATGTGCTCGACTATGAAGAAACTTTCTCTCTCGTGGTTAAGTTAACCATAGTTAGAGCCCTTGTGATCATGGGAATCAAAAAAGGGTGGATCTTGGATCAATTAGATGTAAACAACGCCTTTCTACACGGAGATCTTCATGAAGATTTTTATATGACGATCCCCGACGGTATGAAGGCAGAGGGAGAAAACAAAGTTTGCAAGTTACATAAATCTCTCTATGGCTTGAAACAAGCTTCGCGCCAATGGTATGAGAAACTTGCAAACTTTCTAAAGGATCTAGGATTCTATCATTCTCAAAATGACCATTCTTTGTTTGTGAAGAGAAAGAAAACCAGCATCACTTTACTAGGGGTGTATGTGGATGACATCTTAGTTGTAGGAAATGATATCAAAGAGGTAAAATTTATCAAGAACCAACTTAACGAGAAATTTAAAATCAAAGATCTTGGACATCTAAATTTCTTTCTTGGGATGGAATTTTTAGAAACAAACACCCGTATGATCATGTCACAACAACGTTACATAAATCAAATCCTTTGTGACTTTGATGCACAAGACATCAAACCCTCAGTCTCACCTCTTCCAGTTAATCTTAAACTCGATCAAGACAGTGGCTCTAAACTAACAAATCCCACAACATATAGGTGCCTTGTAGGTAAGTTGAACTTTCTTACCAACACAAGGCCCGACATATGTTATGCTATACAGTTTTTGAGCCAATTCCTCCAAAAACCCACCTCGGAACATTTGAAAGCCGATTTCCATACTCTCTCCTATGTCAAAGGAACCTCAGGATTCGGCTTGTACTTCAATAAGGAACCTAAATATAAGTTGGAGGCCTATTGTGATTCCGATTGGGCCTCTTGCCCAATCACACGGAAATCCATATCCGGTTATTATATCCTCCTTGGTGACTCTCCTCTTAGTTGGAAATCAAAAAAACAAACAACCGTTGCCCTATCCTCTATGGAAGCAGAGTATAAAGCAATGAGACACGTTACCGGGGAACTTAGTTGGCTAAGTAGATTTTGAGCGAGATTGGAATTCCAAACATTACCCCAATACCGCTCAAATGTGATAACTTAGCAGCAATCCACATTGCTAGGAACCCCGTTTCTCACGAACGCACAAAACATATAGAATTGGATTGCCATTTTGTTCGTGAAAAGCTGTAGGGAGGACTTATTCAAGTCCAATATGTTCCTAGCACACATCAATTAGCGGATATGATGACTAAATCGCTCACAGGTAAAAGCTACCATAATTCTTTTGAAAGTTTAGGTTTACATGAAAAAGAGAAAAGGTAGTTTTCTTTCTGTTTTGCCGGTATTCATCACCAATCGTTCAACATTAAGGACAAAAAGCGCAACTCCCTGTCTCCTCTTCAGATACACAAAGATGCACTTTTTGAGGGGGGTGTTGGAGTAGCTTGTATTTAGGTCTTACCTTATGTATGTTTATAGATTGTATATTAGGTACCACTTTTATTGTAACTTACGGTTATGTGCTCTCCCTGTTAAGTGCACATATATATACCGCACACCCCTATTATTACAGACATAGAATACTCTGCATTTCTACTAATGATGATTAGTTCTCCTCCTTTATTCTCTCGTAATAAAGAAAGTATGTTTTGAGTTAGCAAAATTCTGTCACAAATTGAAGAATCTGAAGAACTGCTCTATAGTTCGTCTCTGTAAAGCTATTGGTGTCTCCTGAAGAAGATGAAAATGTAAGCCATTCTTCCCCTCTCTTGTCATTTGAAATTGTTTTTTCTCTCTTGCGGTAGCTAGAACCCTAGAAATCGAGAGATAGGTTTTTGAGCAGGAATTGAATCCGCTGAGACAAGAACCCTAGAAATCGGTGTTATTGACAAATTCTGTTCTCTGTATTTCAAAATAAAAAAGCTAAAATCTGATGAATTGGCTTTTGTACGTTATTGTTCATTGCTTTCCATCTGTTTTTTAGGAACTATCGTTTCAAGTCTTTCGGTATCCATATTGGCTGAGTTTCTACTACCATCTGAGTTGTGAGACTGGATATCCCCACCTGAGACAGAACTGAAACATATGCCACATTCAGGAGAGCCTTTGGAGAGCTAATACTGCTTGTCAGTTTGAGCATCTCTAGTAAATTCTGGATGCTTTCAAGATTAATTCATTGTTCTTTGCTCTGCCTTGGAAAGATGCCAGTTTGTGCTACCATGGCATAGTTTATAGGTTACTATGAGGAGAATGTAGGTTTTGTAGTATTTTCCAAGCATTCACAATTACACCTACAGAAGATAAAGTTGTCAATGAATGTTGAACCTCACAAAAATGGAGTCTGTGCTTCTATATTTTTGAGTAGATACATAAATTTTCTGAATTCTAACAAAATGGATACGACGTGTATTAATATTACAACTAATAACATTAAATACTGGAATAGAACATTACAATCAATACAGAGCTAAAGAAAGATTTAATTGTAAAAAATACAATAAAAACATTAAGTAAATATTAAAACTTCAAAACAATTTATAGAAAAACAGGCTATAAAGTACATTAGAATAACTATTCTATTCCATTTTATGTTACTCAAGCAATGTAAGCGCGTTTAGTGTTTTACACAATGAACTCAAGGAAGATATTTATCATTATTAACAATTACAACTAACCCATGGTTGTACAATCTATTGAGTAGTAAAGACAGTACGGGAAGATAAGAAATCCCTAGTTGCGGATCTTAGCTTTTTTTTCTTTCACTAAAAGCAGAAAAGGAAAGAAAGAAACACATATTCAGCATTTTACAACTTTTATACGGCACACCCTATTACATATCCACACTGCATCAGTTGATGGGTTATTCTCCACTCTTAAAACACCCCAACCTTTCATCATTGTACTAACTAGTTACACTTTCTTTTCCCTGTAAACAAAAACACCCCAAATTACCGTGTTTTGTGAAGTTAACAAATTATAATTAAGAACCTAGCTAAATTAAATGTCAATTCTATTTTTTCTGTTTGTTTTTTTAGTTCTTATATTAGCTGCAGCAGTATCTAAGCGATCTATACTAGTATTTTTTATCATGCTCTTTAGTAACCCTGAAATATGTATTGACAAGAAAGATTTGATAACTTGGAATAAGTTAGCTATAATGAAATATTTCTAGCAATATATTTTGACAGAAAGATTTGTTAACTTGAAATAAGTTGGCTATATATAATGAAACATTTCTAACAATGTCTAACTGAAACTGATTCACTAAGGTCAAGTATCTTTTGTATCTAATGTTTCAGATAATTTTTTTTTTTGCACCAGAAGCTTGTTTTTGCTCCAATACTCAATTTCCATCCACACCAACTATTCCTCTTCTCCCTTTAAGCTCCACAGACCATCTAGGATTACAGGGATCAGTTACATAAAATAACTGCTTAACCTTCGTCCCAACAACAAATGCCTGAATCGTGGGAGTAGCTCTAGACAGATCAACCAGCTTTATACCATGCTCCTTTTCACGGTAGCCATGATTGTTGTTAACCCAGTTACAGCGGAAAACACACATTTCGTAGCTGTTGTAGTCCAATACCCAGATGTCTTGTATAACACCGAAATATGATTGTTTTACTGAGACTAGACTGTGACCCACAACACCGATGTCATATAAGTTTTGATAAGCTTCAAGCTCTACACCACTGTTTTGATTCGTTGACTTGTGATCCTGACGTTCTGTGAAAAAGGTGAATCCGTTGACATTGTACCCCTCATAAGAAATTACATCCATATTTGGTCCAAATGCAATTACTTTAATCAGTTCAGGCACATTCGTGGACTGATCGGACAACACTCTGTCTTTGAACCATCTGACAAATGTCCTATTCTGCTCATTTTGTAGTCTAGCGTCACTCATGTCTGGATATTGTGATCTTAAAACACACAAGTGTTTATCAAAGTATGGTTCGACATCTTCAAGATGACTTAGCACAACTAAATGAGCTTTGTTAGGAGTGTCTATGTCAATTCTTTTCAGTTTCCGTCCAACCGTGCCAACACCCTTCAATCTGCCCTCGTGTCTAGAACGTGGAAGTCCAATGGTATCGACACCTTCTAGACAATTGGTGCAGAAGTCTACAACTTCCTCTGTGATAGTGCCCTCTATAATACTACCCTCTGGGTGACGACGATTCTTCATTTTCTTCTTCAAGACACCCATGTACCTTTCGAACGGATACATGTAGCGAAGGTACAAAGGACCACACATTAGATTCTCTCTTACAAGATGCACGAGGAGATGTATCATTATGTCGAAGAACGATGGAGGAAAATACATCTCTAGCTGGCACATTGTCACAATAAGATCCTTTTGTAGTTTAGTCAGAGTGTCCACATCAAGAACCTTAGACGAAATGGATTTGAGGAAGACACTAACGTTTGTGATTGTGTGTCTGACAGCATCCGGCAAGATCCCACGTAATGCAATTGGCAAAAATTCTTGAAGTAGAACATGATAATCGTGAGATTTCATTTCCTACTAATTTGAAATCTATCATGGACACTAGGCTTCTTATGTTTGAGGAGTATCCTAAAGGCACCTTGATGTTGTAAAGGGTACTGCATAGACTATGTTTCTCTTCTTTAGACAGGGTGTGACAGGCAGGAGGCAAGAATGTGCTTTTTCCACGTTCTTGCGGGCCAAGCTCTGTGTATGCCCAACTCAATTAAATATTTTCTTCTTTTCAAATGATCCTTTGTCTTTCCTTTTATGTTCAAAAGGGTGCTAGTGATACTTTCACCCACGTTCTTCTCGACATGCACCCCATCGATACAATGTCTAACCTCCACATGCTGCCAGTACTAGAGTTACCAAAATATTGATTTCTTTTTCCAGACACTTTTTTCACCACTTTTGGTTGGCGGCCCAAAGTTGTAGACAATATTATCCAACTTTTTGTAAATTTCTGTACCTGTCAAAGGTTGGCGTGCCACGCTGTGATCAGTTTTCTCATCAAACTCTTTCGCCATATTTCGATACTTATGTCCTTTTGGAAGCATTTTTCGGTGGCCCATGTACACGTTTTTGCCACTATGTTTCAAGCGAATGCTACAAGTGTTTTCACCACAAATCGGACACGCCAACGCCCCTTTGATTGAATAGCCTGAAAGATTACCATAGGCGGGGAAATCATTGATTATGTAGTACAACATAGCACGCAAATTGAAGTCCTCTTTGCTGAATGAGTCGTAAACCATAGCCCCTTCATTCCACAAGAGTTGTAGATCCTCTATCAAAGGTTGTAGGAATACATCAATTTTGTTGCTCGGTTGCTTTGGACCCGATATTAACAGACAACAAGATGTGTCTTGGTTTCATGCATAACCACGGCAGTAGATTGTAAATAACCAAAAGCACAGGCCAGGTACTGTGTATGCTACTCAAAGTACCGTAAGGGTTCATCCCATCCGTGCACAAGCCTAGCCTTAGGTTTCTCGGTTCGTTACCAAACTCGGGAAATTTTATGTCTATGTTTCTCCACTGTGGTGCATCAGCGGGATGTCTCAATCTGCCATCCTCCTTCTTGTGAACTAAATGCCACCGAAGATTCTCTGCGTCTTTCTCAATGGAGAACAAACGTCTGAACCTTGGAATGATGGGCAGGTACCATAGTACCTTAGCTGGTGAACCTTTCTTATTACCGCTGATGTGAGTTTGTTGTTTCTTCAAATATCGTGACGCTCCACATGCTGAACAGCTTTAAGTAAATTCATCCGATTTCCAAAACAGCATGCAACCATTTGGACAAGCATGAATTTTCTGGTACTCCATACCCGTTGGGCACATCAGTTTTTTGGCTGAGTACGTAGTCGTTGGTAAAATGTTGTCCACTAGAAGAACGTATTTCAATAGTTCCAGGAGGGCAGTGAAACTTACCTCACTCCAGCCATGTTTCGCTTTCAAGTTGAATAGCTTGAGGATGACACTCAACTTGCTTAACTTTGTAGGGTCACACCCGGTGTACAATGGTGTTTTGGATGAATCCAACAAATTTTCATACTTGTCTGGCATGTTAGAGTGATGTCGTTCCACATCTTCGAGCATAGTCTCAATGTCATCGTCCCAAAAATCTGGTTCAACGTCATCTGTAATGTCTTCTGGATCACCTGCAACTGTATCATCTCCGAGTTCTGTTTCTGTGTTTGCCTGACCATTATCCCCTTCGTCAGGCTTAATAACATCAAACACACTCTGACCATGCCATCGGATTATGTCTTGGAAATCTTTTGTAAAACCGCGGCGGGTCAGATGTTCCTTAATAGTTTCAACGCCGCGATATCTCAGATTGTTTTGGCAGTCGATACACGGACAAAATATGTATCCCTTGTTTGAAGATTTCAGATTGTTCGCCAACACCGTGCATAACTTATCAACTCCTTCTAAAAACTTGTCGTCCAAATTTTTTCTGTAAATCCATGAACGTTCCATCTCTTTCTAGCTATTTATATGAAGGCAGCCATTTCATACCGTCACCCGTGGCAGAGTCTTTACACTTTTGTATCTTATCAACATAAATCCATCCATGAGTATTAAATCCCACCGGTGAACGTGTTTTTAATATGTAATTTATTGAAAATTTCGGCAGCATCTCCCTACAGTTCTTCAAATGCACGGTATTATGATATTAATCAATAATATATGCATTCGAAGAACAATAAAGAGATACTGCTGAAATAATCAATAAAGTACATATTAAAAACACATTCACACCCTAGGTGTGAGATTTAACAATCATGGACATTAGGTATATCTTGGGCGGATAACTATGTTTGGTAGTTTGTCAAATATATATATATATATATATATGTAAATCTTACCTCTGGTAGATGATTAGCCGATGCTAAGACGGTTGAGGTCGGAAGCCAAAATAAAGTCATAGTCCTGATGCATAATGGAAAAACGACAACATTAGAATTCATCAAATAATCAAGGCTAAAATGCTAGCTAAACCGCGGAAAAAATTCGACAGCATCTCCCCTATAATTCTAACGTTTCCAAATCACTTATATCAACGTCAAATTCGCACGCACCATCAAAATTACTTATACAATAATTTTATATTTATTTAGAAGAAAGGTAAGTTGTATTAACCGTAAAGAAATTATTTACAAGTACAGCAGATCAACTGCAACAAGCTGCAGTAAACAAGAATCACAACTTTGAATCTGCTAAGAGATATATCTAGCAGACCAAAGGCTCTCAACTAATTTTATATTTTAAAACTACACTACTATGTATTAATTGTAATACTAAATGCTAAGAATAACTAAGTACAGCGGTTTACAGTTTGGTTTGCAAAATTACCGTTACTAAGCACCGAAGTGGGCAATTAGTGCAGAAATCGGCCCACGAACTAGGTTGCAATTAACTGTGAATCTGGGCACAAATATATGAACAAGGTTAGAACATTTGCCATTACACTCTCAGGACTCGACAGAAATGAGGTTAGAACTAGCAATCGACATGTATATGAACAAAGTTAGAAAAAAATGACAATCGATCGATCGCATACCCAGTACACGTTAAAGACGTCGACGGTGACAACCAGTGGTAGATGGGTGGTGACCGGCGGCGATGGGAGTGACAAAGGTGGTGGGAGCGACGGCGGCGATGGCCGTTAGTAAGGTGACGGGAGAGGAGGCGATTTCAGTAAGGAAGATAGCGCTAGAGAGGAGTAGAGGTTATTGTAAGTGTGTAGAGTAAACGGGCAACTGTTCTAGTTAAAAGGACTTTAAATTACGGTTTACAAGAAAACTGTGATCTAAAGTCACACTTTAAATGATGATTCCTTGAGAACTGTAATCTAAAGTCTAACGAAATTAAAAAAATAGCACGAAAATTATTTGGCCTATACTGGGTTTCAAACTCAAGATCAATGGTGTTGACTCATGTACCCACGGCCATTATGCCATGAGTCTTATTCCACCAAACATATGTAACACATTAATAAAAGTTTTTTTAATCTAAAATAAGCTGGTAAGACGACGTCGTTAACTGTAATTTAATTTACGCGCGGCGTCGAAAAAATCAAATAATGCGGGAAATATTTGGCGTCAGGTCAAAACGACGTCGTTGACATGGGCGGGGACTTTAGATGACGGTTATTAGTAAAACCGTAATTTAAAGTCTGTTGACTGTAAAGCGCGCGTCAACACGGGACTTTACATTACGGTTTTACTAATAACTGTCATCTAAAGTCAGTTCTAAAAAGGCGCGCCTACCTCCGATCGATTATTGCTCACGGTTAATTCAATAAACGTCGTTAATTAATTCCGGCCTTCCTATTAATCATGGTTTGTGTTAAAGTCGTGATTAATCCACCGTCATTAAATGCTTCCGTTCACTAGTGCCAGGTTTATGTCCTGGGAAAAGACCCGGACCAGGCTAATTTCCTCGCCAAATCTTCTGTGAGTGTTCCGGGTATTTGAGTCGAACATAAACCCTTACCACATTTATTCCGTCGCGTAGCGTATTTTCATGTGAGATGTCAGAGTATATAACCTGAATGCAAATATGAACCAAGATGATAGAAGTGTAGCACGTTGTTTCATTAAAGAGAGAGAAAGATTATATAAATTGAGTGAAATTAGCCGAGCAGGAGATCTTTGATTATTCTAACTTTCCAACCTTAGCCTTCTATGAGAGAGAGGAAGACAAAGAGCAACTTGGAAATGGGAGCAAAAGACAGAGATTGGATTCGTCATCAGTTATACAACAATTAGATGATATTTTCTAATCTCTTTATCATTGTTATGATTTCTTTGTCTCCTATGTCTGAGTAGTTGTGCCGAATTCTGGTTTATTTTGGATCCTAGTTTGAGATTTCTTCTTCCTTTTGTGTTTACAAATAATTCTATACATATGGTAGTTTTAATTCCTTGCTTTGTTTATATTTCTCTGGTGATCCGTACAATTGTTAGAGAGATTTAATTTGTTCGCTTACAAGTGAGAACTACGGCGTGCAATTGTCTACAAGAATACTGCCAGTGAAACTTGAGACGGTAATTCCTCGGGACTAGAAGCCAGATAGATTTTGAACGCTACTAGTTAATTAAAAATTTGTAACAAGGCTTAGGAAGTTAGGAATTGCTAGTAAGAATCTATCTTGCAGACCCGTTTTAGATTAATTTAGATATGAGGTTGCAATCTAGAAATAAGAAAACACATAGGAAGAGGAATTGAAGAACTAGGGAGAAGTTGTAAACTAGGACTCCTCTGTTTAGCTTGTCAAGAAGATCATATTTTATTGTATTTATTTTAGTAATTCAAACCCTCAATTTCCTGTTATTTGATTTTATCAGTTTATTAGTTTAATTAGGATAGAGACTCAAACTATGCCTTTTTTGGTTCGATAACCTGAAGGGATACTTCTGGAAACTGACTATGATAGACTGGTACACTTGTCGTATTAGGTTTACCCCGTACAATCAAACGTTAAGTTGGTAAGGATACTGCCAGAGAAATGCTTGGAGTCAAAGCCTGGATATTAAGGGGATATGGTTAAACGACATCCTCCTCTTTCTTCCGCTTATTCACATCACCTGAAAAAGTGTGATTCTCTGACATGGGCTGCCAAGTGCAGGTCCCGGTGTAAATAAGATTGTGTGAACCCTCAATCTCGTATGATGCATAAGTGCGGAAATGTAAAGTGCAAACTAAGTAAACAAACAATGTAAATCAAAGCCGTAAATAACAATTTCAAGTTAAGCCCTCTGATCTTAAATTAAAATTAAGATTACAATCTTAGCAGAGTCGCTAGTCTATGAGCCTCGGTTTTCAAACCTCATCCTATATTTATTCGGGTTGATTAGGATCTGATAAAGTTCTAGGTCCACTTATAACCTAAGCTTAATAACTATGTCATAAAATCATAATTATTAAACCCTAAGCTATCTCACTGAAACCTATTACGAGTCACCACCTAATTTTAACCTATGAAAAATTAGAAAAAGTTGATATCGGGTTTGAGGGCTTGGTATAAACTTTTTCGGGTCCAAATTACTTTCATTACCCTGCTAAGTTATATTTCCTATACTTATCTCATTTATGGCTTATCATAAAGTCAATTTAACCTGTGTACGTGGGTTTCTATATTTTTTGGGGTTTTTTTGACAGAAAATATAAAGTGGAAATTAAAATACCTAAACTAGTGTTTTGGAGATCAAATTTTGGTGTGTCTGTGGCTACTGACCAAATGTCCGTACTCTCGAACCCTAATTAAACTAGTTATATAGAAAATGGGATTTTAAAGAGTTTGGGGCCTGTCTGTGGGCCGGGCGTGTACTTAAACCCTATATTTCCAAAAAGAAAAAAAGCCCGCCACCGTATGAGGGTTTCCGTGGCCATGAACAGGCCGTCCTGCACCCCGAAAGGGGCGTCCGTAGGCACAGATCACCACCAGATAGTGGATTTTGGGCACTTTCCAGTGGTTTTTTGGCTCAAAGTTTATGGGTGTGCTCCTTGAAATATTTAACATGACTTAGGGATTGAAAGAAGTCCGTTTGAAGTCGAATTCATGACGAAAAATTGCAAACAAGTTAAAGGCCATAAATTAATCTAACCCTAATTAAAATTCTAGAAAAGGTCGAATTGATTTGAAATTGAAACTAAGAGTTCCTAATGATCAGTAAAGCTAAGGAATCTGAAATCTAGCATGTTCTTCTTGTTGGGATTCCTTGAAAGCTTAGTCGATGACAAACCCAATTTGATTTCAACCTGTGCTTCTGGCCCTTTGAGAATGATGGCATTCTTCACATTTTAATGGTATTTTATGTTTTTTTGATGAGTAGTTTTGGTGGTGAGAGTTCAAAAACACAGTTTTAGTGGATTTTGGTGCAGTTTTGGTATGATTTTGGGACTCAGGAGTGCAAAACGTGAAGAACTGACTTGTGGCCGTGTTTCCCACTTCTTAGGCTTTATGAATCTATCTTAAGTCAGTAGGAAAGATCCCTTTTATAGACAACAATAAGATAAAGTAATCTCGGCAAATTAAAAGAATCAAGTTTATCGTGACTGGTCGGGTAACTTCTGAAAGGAATTTGATCAAGAGATTTGCCAACATGTAAAGGAGAGTATTTTCTGATTTCTTCCAATGAAAATTAATTTACTTTGATATAGAAAATTTTTAAAATCAACTTACAAAAACAACTGTTCAGAAATTAAATAGGAAATTATTAGAAATTTATAATTCCATATATGTTCTGAATGTCATCCTTTATCATGTGGTCAAATTTCAAGACATTTCGAGTTGATTTGAGCCATTTTCGGAAGAGAGAGAAAAGTACAAGATGACTTTATTTTTCTTTTATTTTCGGCCTTAGGCTTCGAATAAAATTTGCTGGGCTCTTGACCATGGATGAGTCTAATAATTAGATTGCAACTTTTATTCATGGATGGACGCCTTTTTTTAATTTCCCAAATATTTGAGACTTTATATTATAAAAAAGTTAGCTTATAATATCTATTAAAAGCCAATTTTTTAGAATAAAAATTCCCTGAAAGTTACGAAAATGCTAGTCTTGATCATTAACTATCACAATCATTCTAAGATGTGTGAGTTAATCATGCAAGGATAGAAAATTCTAAAACATCCTATTCAACTTGAGATGCCATGTCTTTTGACCGTTTTAAACCCTTTTGTGCATTCATGTCTTATGGGAGCCATTTCCAAGGGTCAAAATTTTGAGTATAACAGTCTGGGTAGAAAGGGCATAGTGAAGTCCTAAATTGTCTCAAGTTCATAGGTGGGCGACGAGAGGGTTGAGTGAATTACTAGTGTGTTAATTCTCAATCGGATAGAGATTCCAGTTTGAAGTACTCGAGCCTTCTACCTCTATATCAATCCCAAGCTAACACCGCATGACACGTCCAATACCATTTGGGGATAAGTTGAGAGTACTAATCGACCAACAAATGGTATTAGAGCGGGTCCTTCTAAGAGCCAACCACTTTGAATAAGATCCATGGCATACTCTAGCATGTTGGCATCCGAAGAAGGCGCAGCTCCCAACGACCACCACTCTTCAATGGCAAAATCTACACTCACTGGAAAACAACAAGATGAAGTTCCACATCAGATCCGAAGATCCAAGAATCTATCATAAGTGAGGTGACTACACTTACAGAGATGCTCAGGGTAACCCTCTATCGGTCGATGTAATGACGGATGAACAAGTGAAAAAGCTCATCTTTGACGCCAGATCAGTAAAGCTACTTCACTGCTCACTACTCCAAGAGCAGTATTCTAAGATCTCGTCCCTCAAAACTGGTAAAGAAATATGGGAAACACTCGAGATCACCTATGAAGGGAATGCTGACATCAAGAAGATGAGGATCCAGCTGCTTCTCACCCACTGGGAGCTGTTCAGAAAGAGGAGAATGAGAGCATTTCTAAGATGCATACAAAGTTCACAAAGCTCAACAACGAGATGACAATCCTTGGGAAAGCTATACCGAATGAAGACTAGATCAGGAAATTCCTCAGGTCACTTTCTGGCTCTTTTGACAGCAAGGTTAATTCCATGCAAGAGGTACATGACCTGTCCAAGATGCAGTCACTGACATGTTGGGTCACTTATGGCGTTCAAGTTAAAGCTACAACAAAGGGGGAATGAGACGACAATGAAGAAAAAAGGCAAGGGGTTGGCGCTGCAGGTTGCTGAGGAAAGTGATTCCGAGTCAGATGATGATGAGAAAATGGTTCTCTATGCCAAGAGACATTTTCAGAGATATTTTGAAGCAACAAAAACAGAAGAAAATCTACTTGAGAGACTCTAAAGATCGACAGAAGAACGAAGATAAATTCTTCGGGTGCTTCAAGAGAGAACACCATATCAAAGACTCTCCGTAGAAGCCAAAAGAGGCCAATGACCGATTAAGAAGAACACACTTCACTAGGAAGCAAAAGAAGGAAGCTCTGGTTGCCGCATGGGGAGACACTGACTCCAGCAATGACGATCAGGACTCCAACAATGAGCGATCTAGAGACGAGAAGTCCAACCTAAGCGTTGAGAGAGCTCATCTGGAAAAGAACATAAAAAATATGTCTGGTCATGGATGGTGAGGGGTCGAAGAGCGTGTCACAGAGTAGTCAGAGAACGAAGAAGACTAGAACAAGGTAAACTATCTCAAACTCTAGAAGAAACATGATAAATCTGAGTAACCTGGTCTTAGAAAATTCGCTAAAATTCTTGTCGATCAACTAGAGGAGTATGATAGAGTGAATAAAAAATTAGTCGAGGAAAATGAATGTCTGAAAAACGTCTAGAATATGAGTTATAGTAAACTTAAAGAAGGCCGTTAGGAAACTACAGGATAGTTAAAATGAATTGCTTCTGACTCATGAAAAAATGAAATCCAAGTTAGATGAAACCACAAAGAACTTGGCAAGAAAAGAAAAACAACCCTAAAATGTTGAATGTGGAGACCTTTTAGTTGCACTTAATAAAGCTGGAACTGAACTGGTGATGCTACAAGTAAAATGTTCTAGGCAAGAGTGAGGCTAAACAGAATGATAACAGAAATCCCACTTGGAATGGTCGTCGACCTGTCGGGCAACTGTCAAGGACTAGTCGATGAGGGTTATGTTACCTTTGTCGACAGCCAGGTCACCACCAGTCCAGGTGCTATAAAACTCGCTTTATGCAATCCTGGAAGTTAGCTAGAGCAGGATTGAAATGGGAAAAAGAAAGATCACCGAGTGAGTTCATAAATGAGGAAGGACCCAAATATACATGGGTCCCTAAATCTTCACATTGATTATTGAGTATGGCGCAAGAACGAGAGTAGAGTCCCTATCTTCTTATCTTCTCACATTCAAGCCCAAGTACGGGGGAGCATGTTCCTCTGATGAGTAAAAGTTATTTTCTATGTTTACATTATCATGCTGTGTTTTTCTTTACGTTGGTGTTCATCTTCGAGAGAATCAATTTGATAAGTGTTAAAAAGAATTCTATGTTTGAATGTGTTTCAACTAACGAGAATGGTGCATGAAATTTTCATTTAGCCACTAAGTAGGAAGAAATTTATCAAGGTCAGTCATGATCTGGACAAGAGATTCACAAATTAAATTGAGGTTCAAGATCTCATTGTTTCTCTACTAAAAAGTTAGTGACTATTCGGGCACATGTATTTCAGTTGTATTTAAGTGTATAATGCTTGCACGATAGGTGACCAACTATCGGGGACAAAGAAATCATATATCTAGATTAGGATAAGGGAAAATAAGAACTTTTAGTGTATTTTCAACTGTAAAATTCCCTTTTTAACGTTAGCATATGGCTTCAACAATTAGTGTCAATTGTCCAAAACTAGCCATTGAAAGCTAGTCATCGCGTTCTGTCAGCTCTCGCAGACACATCAAAGACCGTTACCCCCAAAAAAGAAAGTCACAAAATATCAGTACATTTTGTAAAAGTCCATAAATGTCACTATAGTCATTGACCAGAAAAAAAGACAAAAATACCCCCTATTAGTTAACAAAATACTTTTAAAGTTCATAATATGCCCTCAAGTGTTAACACAATCCAAAAAGTTTAGAAAAAAATCAACATACTATAATTTTTTTTAAAAAAATTATAAGAAATTAAAAAAATTAAAAAAATGATAAATATTCAAATAGTAATTATATTTCTTAGATTTTTGAAAAATTATTTTGTACCATAAAAAAGAATATAGAGTTTTAAACACATAATATATACCAACTTTTGTACCAATTTATACTAATTAAGTAACATCATCCATACCATATATTTTTAAGTTATCTTTTTTTTCTACCAATTTGTTATTTATTCAAAATAAATTATATTATATTTTGTAACTTCTATTAAGAAAAAATATATTCTAAAATGAATATTCTATTTTTTATACCACTTTATGACATAATAATTAGAATAAATAATTTAAATTGATAGATTATAATAATTTCACAAATGTATGATAAACTAATGGTACCTAATTGGTGGAAATTATGATATTTATTTGGTATAAATTATAAGCTTAAAACACTATATTCTTTTTTATGGTACTGAATAGTTTTTTTTAATCTAAGAATCTATTTTTTCTAATATTATTTTATATTTTAATTTATATTATATTTTATTTTTAATTTTTCTAATATATTTTTTGGTATTTTTATAGTATTTTGAAATTTTATGAACTTCTAGCACTTAGGTTATATTATGAACTTTAAAAGTACTTTGTTAAGTAATATGGATATTTTTATCTTTTTTCCTTATAGTCAATGATTATAGTGACATTTCACAGATTTTAACAAAAATGTAATAGCATTTTGTGACTTTTTCTTCTTTCTTTTTTTACAGCATTTCATGAATTAACAAAAAATATAGTGATATTTCATGAAATTTCCCATTTTTTTTTCAGAGTCTATGGCAAATTATGGCTCGTGTTAGCTTGCCAAGCCATATAAACTAGGACAATAGCTAATATATTCAAGGGAAATTACATCCTCTACCCATGACATTTGGCGAAATTACACGCCCCACTCACGAGGTTTCAAAAATTACTTGGCTCACTCATGTGGTTTTCGCTATTTACATCCAGCAACTTTTCTAATATTTGATCAACTTAAAAGACGGTAAATGTTGTCCAAAATTGATTAAACTTTACATGAACGATGCTAAGGTGTTATATTTTGGTCTAGTGTGAAATCCAAAGTTTTTTAAGCTCATATGTGATCTGTGGGACCAATGAAACATGTGACATGTGAACGTGTTTTTATGGGTCCCACAGTCATATACGACCTTAAAAACTTTGGATTTGGTATTGGACAAAAATATAACACCTTACCATCATCTATATAATTTTATCAATTTTGGACAACATTTAAGCCTAGTTTAAGTTGATCAATTTAAAAAAAGTTGCCAGATGTAAAATAAAGGAAACCAAATGGGTGGCAAGTAATTTTTGAAACCTCGTGGGTGGGCAGGTAATTTCGCTAAACGTCATGGGTGGGGATGTAATTTTCCCTATATTCAATTAACATGAATCAAAAGTGCAGGTATTATTAGTTATCTTTTTCGTATGGCAATTGAAGGATAAGACCTTAGTAAATTTACCCAACCATATCATTATTACAGTTGTCACGTTTAACTATAGTCCATAGACGGTGCTTTATCAAAGCTGCACTTTGTATAAAGAGAAAGCAAGGAAAATGCATTTAAAAAGGGATCATATAGAGATTCTCACACGTCAGATAATGGTTGAGATGCGGATGATGAGTTTTTAAGTAATAGAAAAAATTAGGAAAATTCACGAGACACCACTGTTTTCTTTCGTATTCACAATATATCCCTTGATTTTCGTAATTCAACTTTAAACATGTTTAAATGTTGTCCAAAATTGATGAAACTTTACATGGACGATGCTAAAGTGTTATATTTGGTCCAATATCAAATTTGAAGTTTTTTAAGCTCATATGTGACCTGTGGGACCCAATGAACCACATATTCATTGGGTCCCACATGTTCACATGTGAGCTTAAAAAACTTCAAATTTGATATTGGACCAAAATATAACACTTTAGCATCGTCCATGTAAAATTTCATCAATTTTGACAACATTTAAGCATGTTTAAAGTTAAATTACTAAAATCACAGGGGTATATTGTGAATTACGAAAGAAAACAGGGATATCTCGTGAATTTTCCCAAAAAATTATATGTTGTTACAAAGACATGGCGATTATTTATCAATGCGTATTGTAGATTATAATCATCCAGCTATACAAGAATAAAGCAAGGATCGATGACTTTGCTAAGACCTTATATAATGTAACACGGCCTCACTACTACTTCGATAACGTTTTTTGGACTTAATATACATTTATAAAACAATTAATACATGATCAAATATTTGTAAAGGTTTTGAGGGTTGAATGTAATATGTTACAACATTATGAAAACTTTTAAATCATTTAGTAAAGAAAAAAACATGTATTATCTTTCATAGTAGCTTTTAAAATGCAATATCAAAGTCAAAAGGTACGTAATGTGGTGATAAGTTTTGTTTTTTTTTTTTTAACAAAGTGGTGATAAGAGTGTTCGCATTCAATATACATAAAACTGCAAGGGGAGAGAATAAATTCGATCTCTTCGTGTTATTATATACTGTAAGTTAGATGATGCGCAACTCGAATTTGAGGACTTGCAATGGAAGAAACCTCGAAGTAACAAGATTTTGTCAAAACGACTATACAAGTCATCGACGTGTTTTAAACATAAAGGCGGGACGGGACGGGGGGCGCCTTTGCTTGTGAAATACTAGTATTTATCGTGGAGGTCGACAATAACAACACTAATCAAAATAATATTAATAAACTGTCTACATCTGAAATTAGTTTCTAAAATAACATTTTTTTTTTCATTTCACTGAATGAAGTTATTCTAAGCCAATCGGTTAACATTCTTGATTCCTAAGCCATATCGGTTAACTTTTGAATTTGTTAATTAGGGTCACGTCTTTCACGTATGATCGAACACTTACAAAACTAGCACCTCAAATTTTCAGTTTAAGTGAGAAAGAAATATTTCTAATATCATCTTTTTTCAATTTCTCCCGTGTACTAACAACGAAGAGGCTTATATGATCTAGAAATAAATGAAATTATTTTAAAAAAAGGATTTATTCTAAACTAATAGTTTAGATTAGTTTCAGAACAAATATAATATGTGGATATATTTTTGAAAAGAATGTTAATTGAGAATTTCTTTCACCATCCTGTCTTGACTTGACCATGTACTCTTATATAGGGATAGATCTAGCTAGTTTACAGGGATAATGAATTCACAAATCAACACAGTTAACATTAATTGACCAGAGGTTAGTACATCGGGGGACACGTACTCATTGACCTCGAATTGATTAAGTTTGGAGAAAACTATGAAACCAATCAATCAGTTGTCAGTGCCAGCCACGTTCCTTTTTGTACTACCTTATAAAAAAAAATGTTTATACAGTTTTCACCTCTGATATCTACTGATTAATAAAAAGTGATTCTAACTCGACGGCTTATCATCGATCCTTGTCCTTATATAAGATTATAAGCCAAATCACCTTTGCTTTCTTTCTGACGACATTCATTGATTTGCCTTCAATATCAATCACTCTTCCCACCACTCCGCCGGCGGATTCAACGCCACGCACGTTCTAACACACCAACTCTCGCGCGCTTGCTTGCTTCTTTTCTTCAGTTTTTTTTTTTCCTCAAAAACCGCGAGCACACGCATAGATCGTAGTAGGAAAGAGTTATCAAACCGAATCAAATATTGGTCTGAGCAAATTAAAGCTAGATCTCTAACAGTCAAGATCTGTAATTGTTGGTCTTCTTCTTGCGTGATCTCTGTTGAAACAGAGAAAACCAGAGTAAGGAAACGCAAATCCCCATAACAATGACAGAGGAGAAGAAGAGTGAAGGCATCATTCACATAGCGACATCGATCATCCTCTGGTATACTTCCAACATCGGTGTCTTACTCCTCAACAAACTCCTACTCTCCAACTACGGTTTCGGTTACCCAGTCTTCCTGACGATGTGTCACATGACAGCCTGCGCTATACTCAGCTACATCTCCATTGTGTTCCTCAAGGTGGTGCCTCTGCAAGTGATCAATTCCAGAGGCCAGTTTATCAAAATTGGAACCTTGAGTTTAGTCTTCTGTGGATCCGTTGTGGGTGGGAATATCTCGCTTAGGATTTGCCCGTGTCATTTAATCAAGCTGTTGGTGCAACGACGCCGTTCTTCACGGCCGTCTTTGCGTACATAATGACGATGAAGATAGAGCGTTGGGTTACTTATGTCTGTCTATTGCCTGTTGTTGGAGGAGTCGTGATTGCTACTGGGGTAAGTTGTTTTGTTTGCTCAGTAGTTGACTTGACTCTTGGTGGTTTCTCGTTTTCTGTATGCGGAGTCGTGATTGCCTGTCTGATTGCGGACTTCTAATTAATTAAAATGATCGATGGAATCAAATCATTGACTCTGAGAGATGGGTATTATAGAGCTACTTGGAAGTGACATGTGATGGATGCATTATTTGAATTAGACTGTCCGTTAGACATAGCTACTACTAGGTATACTATATAATCATGTCATGTCGTTTCTGGTCTCTGTTTTGGTTGTCTGTCTAGCAGCTAACTAGAAAATTGATACTAATCATGTCGTTTCTGATGGAAACTTGGGATGCAGGGAGAGCCTAGTTTTCACTTGTATGGTTTTCTTATGTGCGTTGGCGCCACAGCTGGAAGAGCATTCAAATCCGTCATACAGGGCATCTTGCTTTCTTCAGAAGAGTAAGAAGAACTCGCATATGCTTCCCCTATCCCTAGGCTCCCTAAATTAATTAAACACTGAGTTTTGGGTTTAATTTTTGCATAGGGAGAAGCTGCACTCAATGAACCTGCTCCTATACATGTCTCCAATTGCGGTTGTGGCACTCCTCCCGGCTGTTGTTCTCATGGAACCAGACGTCCTCCAAGTCCTGGCCAATGTTGGTGTTGAAAACAAGCTCATGTTGCCTCTTCTAGTTGTGAATTCAGTCATGGCTTATTCAGTTAATTTGAGCAACTTCTTTGTCACTAAGTACACCAGTGCTCTCACACTTCAGGTTCAACCTTTTTCACTCACCTTTCTCATGCTAAATTTCTAGTTCGTATGTTAATTAGCTTGATTGCGTTGCATTTGCAGGTACTTGGGAATGCAAAGGGAGCTGTTGCGGTGGTTATCTCAATACTAATTTTTAAGAATCCAGTCACCGTGGTGGGTATTGGAGGTTACTCCATCACAGTTCTTGGTGTCATATTATACGCTGAGGCAAAGAGGAGATACAAGTGATTCTTTTGTTTTTAAGGTAGAAGGCGACGACGCGCGGGATTGGTTCCGTAAATAGGCGTAAAATAGAGACGGAGATTCCTGAGTGGAACATCATGATAATTTATTTGACTTGTAATTACACCTTTCACCCTCCATTGCTAGGGTAATACGAAAAAAAAAATGGCATATTTTGTTGCGCTGAGAATCTGAATGATAACCTCCCTGCTCTATGCCGAGCATTTCTTCTCCTATGCAAAAGAAGCCAACAGAAGAAAGTTCATCATTTACTGAAGAACAACATACCGCAAAGATACACAATGAAACAGTCACCTCTCCCTAAGGAGCCTATCGTCACCTTGGGTACAAAGTGGCCAAAATGAGTAAAATTCGGGATGCCCTTTTCTACACTGTCTAGCCTTACTTATAGTAATCAACGATAACAATAACAGAAAGCAATACACAAGCAATACTAAAAGTAGTAACACATTTTGTGAAATGGTCCCCTCTTCTCTATCAAATGGCTGGTGGCACCTCGCGGCAGATTTGGTGATGGATTGTATTTTTCCGTCCCTCTTATATTTCTGTTGAGATGGCCTCCCTGATGTTTGGGCCCGTTGTCACATGGTCATATACAGTATTATAGTAGCATATGACATATGTAAGGATGATAGTTACTTTTCATTGACATCCTCGTGCAAGTCAAAATCCTTTTTCCTTGAAATGATAATCAATTATATTTGTTTAACTTTCCAATTAGTTATTTTTTATATTCATATATAAATTATATTATTATTTATCTTTACAATAAACGGTTACTTTTATGTTAACCTATGGTGGTAGTGTGTATATTATTTATATTAGAGGATAATGACACTTTGTGAGTATAAAAGTATGACCACTTAGTAAGGAACTTCTATTAATTGTAAAACTTTGAATCACTTGAATAAAGATAAGTTGTAGAATAATCATAAAATCTGAATTTGATTCTAAATTACAAAGTACACAACAATAGTTATAATAAACCAAAATTTATAATATAATCTTAGATTCAAGTATGAAAGAAACTCTAAAAAGTAGATTATAAAAATTTCTTGAACCTTACACTCTAAAATTAACAATTTCACTAAAATTATAATAGAATAAATAGTAAATCAAAAGAAACTAAAAAAAGAACCCATGTAAACCAAGTAAAATAACCTAAGAGATTCAACCATAAAAAATTTTCTAAGTCTAGGTGCTAATTATTCAAATTATTTAATAAAATTAGGTTGTGGATGAATGTCACACGATTAATCACAAGGCTAAAAAACAATATGTAAAGGTACATGTAGCAATTATATAGTTTACAATGCTAACAATATAGAAAACAAATATTATAATATCTCTAAAACTAGTAATAGATACAATTATAAAAATATATATTATTAATTACTATTATTAGATCATTTTACAATATTTTGTACATCATAGGATGGTTTTTAGGGTGTGTGGTGTAAGGTAACCTTTTTTAAACTTGTTTTATACTTTATCATGTCGTCAATGACTCGACAAATTTTTAAGGTTTGTGGTTTAGGGTTAAGAGTCATTAGAGCCAAAACTCTGCACTACAAACCCTAAAAGTGTCTTCAACGTTTTTTAGCTTTCCAAGGGTAGTTTTTGAAATACCCATGAATTTTCGAGTTAGGATAAGTATATTATAAGGTTGGCATGAGAAGGATAAATATTATATTAAGATAAATATAATAAGGTTGTACAGTTCGACTTTAGGATTAATAGTTGGCCCGGGGAAGTTAATCCGTTATCTATTTTATTTTAGTGCTATTTAACAAATCCCTCTTATCTTTCTTCCAACGATATTAATATTTAGCATATATTTTACTCCTACAGATTTATTACGTTAATTTAACTCTAAGAGTTCAAATCTAATTTTACTTCCTCTTAATTAATTAATTATTCTTAAGAATTCAAATCTAGTTTTACTTCTTCCAATTTAAATATAGATAAAGTTAAGATTATTCTCTCTCCTGAATTAAATCACGTTGTATTCTAGACTCTCCTAGTTTATAACGACTTCCCTTATATTTGTATTACTAAATCTTTTCTAATTCTTTCTTTTTCATGCCAAATAAATGAATTAATTCCTCATTGGATATTTTCACTCATCCTTATATCTCACAACAGCCAAATAATTTCCTTTCCATTTTATTTCAAATTAAGGGATTATTTCTTTATTTTCTAACGGTGTATTTTGTTAGAGATTTGACCCCTCCTCCCATGATTCTCAGCGTCAATATTTACTATACCTTCTAAAGTAATTACAATATGAATTATTTGAATTCTATTTCTAAATTATTTACATTAAATAATTAATTCCTCCTACTCTTTTATAATGGATTTTAATCTCTTTAATTTATATAATATTCCTCTTTCCTTAATTTATTTTAATTAAACCACGATCTTCCTCATCGTTCCTTCATCCTCAACACGCCGCCATTACGTTCCTCTTCTCACAAGCTCCTAACTCACGCTCTTCTTTTTGCTTTTGTCGAATCGCTTCCCTGGTGCCAAATAGAGTTACAACGGGTAAAGTGGTTGTTAGATAGTATGTTAATTTATTTGGTTGTGAAATACCCCTAACATTAAATAATTAAATATAAGTAAATAAATATTATTTGAGGAATTTTAAATATTATTGGGGGATTATGAAACCCTAAGAAAGTATATAAACACTTGGGCGTTAAGAACGCACCTAAACTCTTTAAAGTCAAAACGTGCGTTAAAGCCCGACCTAAGATAAACAAGATATATAAGCTATAAACTTCACATGAAGTTAACAAGGATCATTATATGATCTTATGAATGCAGGACTCCATCTAAAACTGAGGGTTCGTTTGGGGACAGCTGCTGGGGCTGCTGTGCTGGGTCCTGCTGCTGGAAATTGAGAAGCTGTCTGCTGATGGTTTTGCAGAAGCTGTCAGCTGTTGGTTTTGGTGTTTGGTGGAACACCTGCTGATGTTTTTAAAAGTAGAGACAATTGTTAGGTCT
Organism: Limonium bicolor; assembly: GCA_023374045.1. Taxonomy (NCBI): domain Eukaryota; kingdom Viridiplantae; phylum Streptophyta; class Magnoliopsida; order Caryophyllales; family Plumbaginaceae; genus Limonium; species Limonium bicolor. Next base: position 44,320,939 of record CM041778.1, read on the forward strand.
TGCTGTTGAAAATTGAGAAGCTGTCTGCTGATGTTTTGCAGAAGCTGTCAGCTGCTGGTTTTGAGTGTTTGGTGGAAGCCTGCTGATTTTAGAAATTGAGAAGCTGTCTGCTGCTGGAAGCTGTTCCCCAAACGAACTCTGAGTGAAAATACAATATGCTCGGGAATTCCCTTAAAGGCTCCTTAGGACGAAAGTCCCGGAAATACCTTATCAAATAAAGTAAAGTATTACACCTCATTCTAAATGCATAATAGTACCTTAATGAACATTTAATATGAAGTTCTCAAGATAAATTCTCAGTTAAAGACAAAACTCAGGAGAATTTCTTAACGCTCCTTTTTGCCCGGGGTAGACCGAGAATTGTGTTCTGAGTGGTATAACCCCTATAAACTCAATGTGACACCTTAACATATTATTATTGACTATAAACCAACATTTATGACGACTTGGAAACACATAGCTCGACTACTTATTTTCCAGAAATTCCTTAAAGCACAAAAACGCACCTTTGGGTGTCACGAAAATGCGTTTTACGCAAACGCCTTGAAGTTTTTGAGGAGCCACGATTGATAAACTTAAAAGTGGATAAAATGACCATCTAAATCAATTAATTCCAGTACTAAACTCATAGTACAAATGGGGACGATTTTTAGGACAAAAAGGTACCTAAAATCAGCATTTTTACCTTAAAACTTTCATCTTTACCATAATAAAAATGTACCAATTAAATGCTGGAACCTATTACACATATTATTATGGTCTTAATACAATATAGTGTACCAAAAATCAAGTTAAAAATCAGCTCCATCTAATCTCCAATGCAAGCGACAATAGGAGTCAATTATGACTAGTTTTTAGTTCAAGAATTGTTTTATAGATGGTGAGTCATCTTAACATATATTATATGATGTTATAGCAATCAAACATTGGCAATGAAGCCTTCTCCACCGTGTAAACTGCAGGAGAAAAGCAAGGGGGATTAGTCTAAGCAAAGTAATGAAATGAATGGCAAATCTAGTCACACTTTATCTAAGGCAATTAAAACAAATCAAACAAATTGTTCCATGGGCAAATGAGTTCCGATTGGAATCTGAGAAAAGAGAGTATGATTGACAATTAATTAACTCATAAGACAAATACCTAACTTCTATGATTGTCATGTTGCAAATTAACAAAACAAAAAAAACCTAGCTAGCATTCCAGCACTCCATTAACGTAAGCATTCAAGGAGTAGGAGCCCTCCATTTCCTTCATGACCGATCACACCTGCATGGGAAGATAAGATTAGTGCTGTTAATGACAAATAAAAACAAAATAATACTAAGCCTAAGCACATGCCTAACATGAAAATAAACTAAATTGATTCCTACATAGCATGCTATTGTCGTAGTCAAGATGGAGCTGCTACCTCCATTAAGTACGATCACACCTGCAAGCAAGACAAAAATTAGATACAATAATTAAGTGCATTAATGTTAGATAATAGTCTCATTGATTACCTACAACTTAAGCTTAGTGGGCAAAACCACTCATGCACTCACCATTACCGTAAACAAGTGATCTTGGAAGACAACCGTGATCAATGTTCCTTTTGAAATCAAATTAAACAAAGTAAAGTCATGGAATAATGACAAATAAACAATATCAATTAGATTAAGATTGCTTCATTTCCTACTACTAAAGCTCTACGTGAGTTCTCATTCCCTTGCCATACATCAACCGAATGGTAAGCTCCATCTCTAACTCTCCCTTTTCTTCATTCCTAAGTTAAATCCTAAGTGTTAATAAACTCCATTAATGGTGTATTAGTTCCTAACACCATTTTAATGTAATTTCCTAGTTAATTCTATCAAGTTTTGAAGGAAGATTCATCCTAACAAACCTACAAGATTTCGCCAAGCTTATGTGTTCCTGGGAGGTTCCTAAATTCAACAACAACACAAGGAACAACAAGATCAAGTTAAGGTATATTTTCATGTTGAAAATCTTAAGAAAATTCCTTAAGTAATTTTCAAAAATTTAGGAACTTCTAAACATACATTCTCTTCATTATTTCATGAAGGAAACTTGGATCTACAATCATCTCAAGGTGTATCAAAAATACCTGTTAAATTCCTAAGGTAAACTCTTGTAAAATTTCTACAAATATTATTTATAAACTCTTGTTAGAAGTCTAACAAATGGATCTCCTACATATATACAAGGAGTTCGAAATATCGTCATCAAAATAACTTTGGAGAGCTTGGAATTCAAGGAAAAATCAAGTACAAGAATTGTCTTGATTTAAAGGGTAAGTTTATATAATTAAGGTTTATTAAGTTTAAGCTTGATTTAAGCTTCAAACTTTGGTATAAAAATTATGTATAACCTCTAAATAATTAAGGCCGAAAATATATGGGTTATATTGTCAAGAAAATAAATTATAACATATAAGGTAAGATTATTACCTTAAGGTATTAAATTGTGTCACAAAAATTAAATAGGACACACATTATCAAACCGAATTATCTAAGAATTATTTGTTCTATTTTTAGTTATAATCATTCTAAATCATTAGCATAATTTTTAGAAGTGTTATATGGCTTATATACAATTATATGTATTTATTATAAAGTTTAAAACAAGTTTTAAAACCATATGATAAAATTAAGTTAGGGCCGAGAGCAATATATGTGTTTTGGTGAATGTTGAAATATATATAAGTATATTAACTTATATTATAAATTTTGGGAGTATTAAAAATAGCTACAAGTATTTAATGGCTAATTGATAAAGTTATGTGGTTAAAATGTAAATTTTGAAAAGTTTAGTGTATAAATAATAAATGCCGAGAACAAAGGGGTTGATTTGGTATATTTATGTTATAATATAAGGTAGGAATTAATATTATGAATTTTAGTGAATTTAGATAAGTGGTTAAGTGTTAAAATAACATTTTATAAAGTTTTGGACTATTTTGTAATTATTGGGAAATATAGTATGTGGCCAAGAATTACTTATGATTTTATGGTTTATTAAAGTATTAATTATGAATTAAGTCTTGGTCAAAGTGTTGACCAAAAACTTTGGGTTAAAATGATTTATGACATAAAATATTAAGTTTATAAAAGTTTTGGGGTGATATGTAATTTATGGAAGTATAAAGGAAAAATAGAATTTAATATGGGCGGAAATATAAATTGAAGAAAGTTGTGGGCTGTTTCGGTTTTAAAGAAATAAATATTAAAACTATAATTTATACGTTAATATGTAACTTATATAAAGTTTGGGATTAAAATGTGAATATAAGGAAAGTATATGTCAAGACCGGAAATTAATGAGGTCATTGGTAATTTATAAAATAGAATACCCATTTGGGAATTACCGAAATATTAAGTGGCTGATTAGTAAATTAAAAAAATTGATGTGGGTAATTAATGAATTATAAAAGTTATAAGGTTATTTGGCAATTTATAGAAGTTAATATAATTGTTTTACAATTGCCGAAAAATAATATGGATATTTAGTAAATTATAAAAGTATATGGTTGTTTGGAAAAATTGTAAAAGTTAATGGGTTCAAATTATGGTTACCGAAAATTATGTGTGGTTATCTAGTAATTTATAAGGTAGTTGGGTATAAAATATGAATACCGAAATAATAAGGTTGGTATTGTAATTTAATAAGGAAAGGAAGTAAAACTAGGTAACTAGGTATAATGTAATATGATATATTATGGAGTATAATATAAAGTTTATAAAATAAAGGTGGATATAATATAACTAACCAATAATATGATATAAGGAATAAGTGGAAATAATTATGAGTATATAAATAATGAGATAAGGATATACCATATAATGGAAATTCATTATCACATGTGAACTCCACATAAAATAATGAACTGCTAGGTTATCTAGAACCACTGTTAAAATAACAGGAGAAAAATAAATAACATACAAAGTTATTATACAACGAGTATAAACATTACAGTGACAATACTATAATATTTGATGAATAGTTATATTAATATTACCCGGTATTGCATGTTTAAATAACAGCGTACGGGGAGGGGCTACTGAACAGGGATTGTCAAGCTAGCAGTTACTTGGTGAACGGTATGTTAATTGTGTGGTCTGAATGTCCTAAGGATTATCCTAAGGTCCAGACATTATGTGTTAACTGTTTAAGAGCGATATCTGTGATTTTATGTATATGATATTGTGAACTGTATTGCTCGAACTGTTGCGTAGTATTTTATACGCGAACGTCTTGTGACTGGAAGTTTATACATCTAAACTGGGAAAAAGACTAACTGACCTTTAGGTATTATTGAACCTAACAAAGGTCAACTGTTAAGGTCTTAATTCAAATATTGGTTGTTATGTCACTGACAAAAAGGGCTAACTTATAAAGAGAGGAATCCAGATCGTTTGACTTTCTGGTTGCGCATTGTGATCACTACGAGAGACTATAATGGAGTCACTCAAAATCCATCAGCCACATTCGGGGATGGCGGAAGGCACTGCCGTTGGTGTACAGATTCGACCGGATCGGTCAATTAACCAGGGCCATAGGGTCAGCTGGTAAATAGTTCCAATGGAACACAAGGGACATTCGTCCATTAATAAGTTATTAAGGTTTGACTTGTCATAACACTTGAGGTGGAAATTAATTGGAAAAGGGTAAATGATTGGTTTAAAGGATAAGGGTCAAGTGGCTAACTAACAAGTACAGTTTAATACGCGTATTGTTTGGTTATTGTTACGGTTTATTAATGTGTGATTATTGGTTATTGCTATGGGTTATTGTTGTGTGGTTGTTGGTGCTGTGTACTATGGTGCACTGGGTTTACAGGTGGATTGTTATGTGTTTGTTAAGTGTTTACAGTTGTTACTGTTATTATTGTAAACCGGTATTTCATGTAAAGAATCTAATATCAAGATGGCTAAAACGACTTAAGGAATCCAAATGATTTAAGACTACATTTAGCATACCAGCATTTCGATTGCTGAGCCCTTCAATGGGCCAAACATTCCAGGTTATTGAAGAAGACTCAAGCCGGAGTGCGGGACACGGGGGTAGCTGTTGTGTTTGTCAACCAACACCTTTGTTTTATTTTGTATTGTATTAAAGAGGTTGTTGTATTCAGTTAGTTGCTCGTTTAGTTGGATTTGGTTTGTAATAATTAGAGTGCTCAGTATCTGTTCATCACAAGAGTGTAGAGTTAGGGTCGTTGGATGGATGCCTTGTTACTCACAAGGGTGAGTAACGGCGTGTAACACCAAGGTAGTTAGTTTATTTTCCGCTGCGAATTGTTATTTATTTTGCTACGACTAGTGACGTCATTACAGGTTAGGATTAGGGGTGTTACAAAAAGTGGTATTAGAGCGGAGACCGCTCTGATGAAAAGATACTGAGTCTAGGACAATGAGCATAGGAATATTGGGATAGGAAACGTCCGTGAGGATTCGTGACTTAGAAAAAAAAAACCTAGGGATATTTTATTTCTAGTAGTTAGTTTACTACATGATTGTGTTTGTGTATGATGGTGTAGCAACGAGAGTAGAAATAATAGTATACGGTATAGATGTCGACCAGTGAAAGACACGTGGAGACAGCAGTGGAGCAATAGCGAGACAACGGCGGATGTTCCAACAGTATCAGAATAGCAGCAGCCATGGCAACTTTCGCGCAGGACTAGGAGCTCAATTACGGGAGCCATACCCCACCCGCCGCGGCCCAGGGAACAACTGGATGAGAGCGTTGCAGACACAAGTGTACAACTTATTAGGAGAGCCGACCCCGCGGCAATGGAGAAGTTCATTGCAGAGCACCAGAAGGCGTTCAAGACTGTCAGAGTTCCAGAAGACCAACAGGTCGACATCGCCGCATACAACCTGAAGGGCGCAGTGCATTGTGGTGGTCTGTTGAGGGCCACGTAGTTACCTAAGGTGAAGAGATATACCCCGTGAAATATGGGGATCCATGAAAACGAATTCAAACCGAAAGTGGTAGATCCAGAACCGAATTAGCGGTGAAGAATCAGAATGTTTTGATCATCTGACTATAGGTGCCAACGTGAATCTTGAAACCAAAAACACTGGAGTTAGAATAAGGCATTGACGACGAGGAACATCAAGCATCGCCGGCATCAGTTGACATGGAGGAAACAGATGGCAAGTACAATTAAGTGTACACCAGGGATGAACTGACGTTAATGAAGTACCAAACATGAGCACATTCTAATGTATGCTGTAAATGAGGCGTAGTATGAACTGAGAGAGACTCTTAAGTTTGGAGGGACCATTCCATCTACTTCAACTACCACTGGACGTAATGTGGGACGCAGGATTTCGTTTAGGAATGGGTGAATGTTGAGAGCGTGTGACAGTGCGAGGAATGGAGTTGTAGACCACGCTGAGGTGATGAGCTCAGTGACGATTGAGGAGCACGACGTCGCATAGGTAAATTGACGTCGACAGAATAATTGTAATTCACAAAAGCAGGTACTTAGACAGCTACAAGACGCTATACCAGAAGTTGACATAAAACAGAATTTGGAGGAGAAAATAAGCAGTTACGAGAGACTCAATCAGTCACCCGAATGACTACAACTGAAGCTCAAAGGGAAGGAGCACCCAAAACCCGCAACCAAGACGTTGACTATTAGAGACGACCGGTGACCGAATGTTCAATGAGCCGAGAACCCGAACCGAGTGACACGAATTGAGGCCAGTAGAGCTACAACGGACTTTGGAGGACAGCGTTTGTAGAAGTGTGCGGGAGAAGTACTACCCCGAACACATAAAACAGAGAAAAAGGCAGGAGATCAATACCTAATCCAGGGAGACAAACAGTTGACCAGTACTATGCAAGGTGCACCAGTTTGTTAAACTATATACCAGGAGTCGACTACTCCGACGCAGGAAGAAAAAAACGGAAGAGTACTGAAGGAGATGATGATGGAGCAACCCCTGGCGGTTACTGCAAAAAGGGGAAGAAGTTCTTTGAAAGGAAGAAGGGGCGGAAGGATTTCCATGGTCAGAAGATGAAGGAGCAGGTCCCTTGTCTGACCGGCCCAGCTATTGATACTCAGCCACTAAGAACAGCACCACCCAAGGGCAATAAGCCAACCCGACGCCATTACTACTGTAAACGTTGTGGAAAGGATCACCCAGGCGCAGACTGTGCAGACAGAAAGGTGAAGTGTCGCTATTGCGAGAAAAGAGGGTCACAGGGAGTATGAATGTTTTTCCAATCCAGGGAGCCGAGTATACAAGGGAGCTAGAGGTTTACAGAGAGCACCAGCTAATGAAGCGGGCAGACCAAGAGGAGGCCAGGCACCGCAGAACAATACATATACTGGAAGACCGGGAGGACATCCATCCTCATCGGGAGTGGAGTTGGAAGGAAAAGAGATAGTACCATGAAGAAAATACCCTGTACACAGTGGGAACTTCAGGCGCTGAGGCGAGCGCTCAGCGCGAAACCGGTAAGCCTAGAACTTAAACCCTAATGCATGATGCATGAATGTGTGTTTATAATTATCAGTCGATGAGACTTATATGTGATTAGTAAGTGTCAAAATTTAGAGAGACCTAACTTAGGTAACCTCTCACCTAATAGGATACTTCGATATTTATTTTTCCCTTACCTATGAGATCGAGGTCACCTGAGCCTATGAGCGAAGGTTGGGAATATTTAGAGGCATAATGCCAAGTACTGGACACGGTATGATCCTACTTAAGAAATACTTAACTATGATGAACAAATAACTATTATTAATGAATGTAGAACTTTGGGGATTGGCCTTGAGGACTTTATATTCCAGGATACGGGAGTGGATAAAACTTAAATTACATGAGGAATGGGTAAGGATTGGAATCCACAGGTTAAGTCACAAAGTGAGGTAAGAAGGGTAGATAGAACACGAGTTTCTAGGATACCAGTTATAACATTCCCCATAGGAAAGGATATTGAACCTTTATATGGTGATAAGAAAAGGATGGAAAAAGGCGAGCAAAATTATTTTGGAAGTCAGGAGACGCATTGACATATAGTGGAGAATCCAGATTAGTGTATCATAGGATTAAGAGTATTAAACAGAATACAAACCGAGAATAGCCTTGGAAAAAAAAGGGAGAGAGAAAGTACAATGAGGAATAACAAATTAGTTTTACATGGACTACCAAAGGGCATTATCAACTGTCCAAACTTACAGTAACTACAAATTATGACCCTCCTAAATAACGAGCAGATGTCATGAAAAGGAATACACTAATTAAAATAAAATACGTAAGACTATAAGAATTGTCAAAAGGGTTTGAGGAAGACCTACGCATAAAGAACAAACACTGAAATTTTATGGGATACTCAGGCACCGAGCTCACTGCTCAGTGCGATACTACAAAATCTTACAATCCCTTATTAATTTCGCGAGAAGATAGTGCGAAACCTTGAAATATAATAATATAGAAACAAAATCTCAAAAATATGGCTAAACATCCATCATGGACAAGCATAAGTTTTAATACTTGAACAAATACCAGGGTCTCAGCTAATATTACTATAGTGACAATGCTGGACTCTTAATTAATAAAGAGAGAGAGAACAAACTTGAACCTATATTTCCTGATGTCAGGAGAACTATCTAACTAGCAATACCAAATGTTACATATATAAATATAATTTGGAGGTTGTAAACCAAAAACGTTGAGGAGTATTGATACATTTCAGAAGGCTAAAGTATCGTTCACTATACCTACCCTATTTTGAGGCTATCGTCCTACACTATCCTTATGGTTATATATGAGCATATGTCTTTTATGACAGCTCAAGTTATAAACGCGAATAAAGATCGCAACAAATCAAATAAGGTTAACCCCATATGTAATATAAATTTTTAATATAAAAATAGTAACGAATGACTCTCCTCGACACTTGCAATGAAGTCAGTGTAAATTATATAAGAGTTTGAATTAATATATACAAAAAAAAGTGTAAATTAAATTTAAAAGTGGGGGAAACATACCCCTTGGCTTGTAACAATTGTTTTACACGTAAGCCTCCCTAACGTTATATACTAATCCCTGTGATTCTAGATTTTCTATTTGATACAACTAACCGACCTATGTTTGGAAGCCAGTAAGTTTGTGGATTAACCACGTTCTAAGAGATAGAAACAAAGAATATGCTTTGACTGTCCTGTTACCAAACCGTTGGATACAATCTGGAAACTCTTAGTCTGAGATAGTACTATTGTTAAGAGATACGTAACCTAGGCTGAACACATGGTTCACCAGATTTAAGGAGTTTAGATGAAATAGGGGAAAAGCCCAGCTTTAAGGAGGAGGAAATAATACTCTATGGACTGTAGTTGTTGATTGAGCTATGAAAATTTTTATTTGGAAGTCTAACTGTGACTGCCTTTGTTCTATGTAATGATAACCAAGTATAGGCAATAATCAAGCCCTGATAAGTTAAGTATTAGATAAACCTTTTAAGAGAAGAGGGTATTCAAAGGTATCCAAATCCATAGCTGAATGTATTACTTGGATGATGGATTTAAGAACCAAATGATTGATGGATATAATTATTAGACAATATGAGCCTAGATGTTTTAATAAGAATTTACCTTTTATGCCAAGAAGAAAAAACTGGCTTCCCCGCTTGATGATTTGATCAAGGGAATATGATGCCGGGGATTTGGGAATACACTAGATTTGAGTATAAGTTATAACAGTCATTGGAATAGTTGTATAAAGTCGGAGGAAAAGGTACATATAGTAATCACCACGTCACAAAGTTTGATAAGATAAAATTTGGAAAATGACAATTATGTGATTGTTTGAATTTTGACGTGGGAGGTCGAACTTGATCCTGGTCAGATCAAGGGAAAACCAAACACAAAATGGAGTGGAAGGATAGTTCAACACTGATGCTGACCCTGTCAGGGTTGAATGATTCCTGAGACTCCTTACAAGTGGTCACAAATATTTCTGTAGTACGCAAGTATCTATTCTTTAACCTAAAATAAAATTTGACTAATAAGTACATGAGATATAGAAGGAGTAAATTAAGAATTAAGTTGTCCAGGTTACCCCGAGAAGATTAAATAGCTAAAACAACTCCGCATATGTCGGAAAAATAATCAATTGTGAGGGAAATACTAACTATTATTATTCCATGAACCAGGTTAATAAATAAATATGAGATCAAGAAGCAATTATCTATAATAAAAGTATTACCAAGCTACCTTCTAAGTTATGGCCAAATTGCCATCTGGAAGGAAAGATCGACTTCCATGTCTTTCTTTATACATTCAAACCCAATATATTAAAATGGAAACCTACCTATAAGCATGGTAGAATATAAAGGGTATAAACATTAAACTAATACTCACATGAGTTGATTCAAACCGCAGGAACATGCTTAATTGAGAGGAAACTATACCTTGTTAGAAACCTTAACAGGAACCCTACTGTGGTATACCTGATGAACAGACAATAATAATCGTGTATATACTACCGATAATTGGTGAATCAATAATATCAAGAAATATTTCTATAATATACATAAGATGCACGGCTCAACCGTAGCTCATACTTTACATTGAAAATGAAAGCCGTATATGGCGTCAGTAAACTCAAATACCAGAATCACAAGATGATGACTAAAGATAGGGATTATAAGTATGCCCAATATTAATACAAAGATATGAGCGCCGACGATTACAACTAAGAGGCGATTAATGGAAGTGTGTTATACACAAATAGTTTAAACACGCCAGAAATAATATTGGCAATGTACAAGATAATAGATCACCTTCACCCATACATACGGGATTCAGATATAAAAGCATACTAATGCATTATGAAACATGTCAGAGAATGCATAGATTCTTGAGAGCTATATCTAGTAAACAGACAAAAGTTATATGCTAATGTCCGTAGGAGAGATCTCAAATTCGCAATAGGCGATCAAGTCTTCCTTAGAGTTTCACCTTTGAAGGGATTTATAGATTTAGGCAGAAAGGCAAGCTTAGCCTGAAGTATATAGGACCGTACCTTATTACGGAGCGAGTGGGCCCATTAGATTACAGGTTAGATTTACCTGTTAAGCTTGGAGAGAGTGCACAATGTGTTTCACATTTCACATCTAAAGCAGTATGTGCCTCACCCATCACTTATCTTAGAGCCCGAGACACTCTAGCTAGATCCTACACTTAGATATAAGGAGACCCCAGTACGCATCTTAGACGCCAAAACTAGGGAAACCAAGAACAAGACCATTAAAATGGTCAAGGTCCTTTGGTCAAACCATGACACTGAGGAGGCGACATGGGCGTTAGAGGACTCCATGCGAGACAAGTATACGTCATTTTCTTATAGTTTTGTGTATACTTGTGGGGTACGTGGGCGTAACCCTTTTAAGGGGGGTAGAGCACCACATGAGACTTGCATATCTGCAGTCTATATTGGTCTTGTGTATGGTTATTTTGTGTTTGATTATTGCGCATGTGTGCAATTGGTTGAATGGTTGGTTATTATTGATATGTCCTATGTGACACTTGTATGGTCATTGTTGTGTCCTATGTGACACTTGAATAAGTTATGGCTGTGTTCTGTGTAACACTTTATGGTTGTGTTCTGTGTAACACTTGGATGTTTATGAAGCACTTAATTACTTTACAGTATATTTATATTTATTCCTACAATCACACAAGAGATTCACTGCCAAGGGTTTACGCCTCTGCACTCTGTAGGACTGAGGATTTGGTATTGCACTTGTGCAGTGATGACCGAGTGGGATAGCTAGGAAGTTGGAACATGTATGGTTTTACAGTATTTACCAAGTACTTATACTATAATTACATAGATTAGCATAAGTAAGGTTATGTACATGAACAGATTGCTTAGACTTGGATTACAGATAGAACGTAGAAGTGTCAATATAGTATTGACACCCAATAATGATAAGTATACAGGGAATAGATAAGGAGGAACCTGATTCCATAGGATGGACATGCATAAGTTATGACTTCGGGACGAAGTCCTTTTAAGGGGGGTAGACTGAAATACCCCTAACATTGAATAATTAAATATAAGTAAATAAATATTATTTGAGGATTTTAAATATTATTGGGGATTATGAAACCCTAAGAAAGTATATAAACACTTGGGCGTTAAGAACGCACCTAAACTCCTTAAAGTCAAAAACGTGCGTTAAAGCCCGACCTTAAGATAAACAAGATATATAAGCTATAAACTTCACATGAAGTTAACCAAGGATCATTATATGATATTAAGAATGCAGGACTCCATCTAAAACTGAGTGAAAATACAATATGCTCGGGAATTCCCTTAAAGGCCCCTTAAGGACCGAAAGTCCCGGAAATACCTTATTAAATAAAGTAAAGTATTACACCTCATTGTAAATGCATAATAGTACCTTAATGAACATTTAATATGAAGTTCTCAAGATAAATTCTCAGTTAGTTAAGACAAAATACTCGGGAGAATTTCTTAACGCTCCTTTTTGCCCGGGTAGCCCGAGAATTGTGTTCTGAGTTGGTATAACCCCATATAACTCAATGTGACACCTTAAAATATTATTATTGACTATAAAAAACATTTATAAAGACTTGGAACACATAGCGACTACTTATTTTCCAGAAATTCCTTAAAGCACAAAAACGCACCTTCGGGTGTCACGAAAACGCATTTTACGCAAACGCCTTGAAGTTTTTGAGGAGCCACGAGTTGATAAACTTAAAAGTGGATAAAATGACCATCTAAATCAATTAATTCCAGTACTAAACTCATAGTACAAATGGGGGCGATTTTTAGGACAAAAAGGTACCTAAAATCAGCATTTTTACCTTAAAACTTTCATCTTTTACCATAATAAAAATGTACCAATTAAATGCTGGAACCTATTACACATATTATTATGGTCTTAATACAATATAGTGTACCAAAAATCAAGTTAAAAATCAGCTCCATCTAATCTCCAATGCAAGCGACAATAGGAGTCAATTATGACTAGTTTTTAGTTCAAGAATTGTTTTATAGATGGTGAGTCATCTTAGCATATATTATATGATGTTATAGCAATCAAACATTGGTAATGAAGCCTTCTCCACCGTGTAAACTGCAGGAGAAAAGCAAGGGGGATTAGTCTAAGCAAAGTAATGAAATGAATGGCAAATCTAGTCACACTTTATCTAAGGCAATTAAAACAAATCAAACAAATTGTTCCATGGGCAAATGAGTGCCGATTGGAATCTGAGAAAAGAGAGTATGATTGACAATTAATTAACTCATAAGACAAATACCTAACTTCTATGATTGTCATGTTGCAAATTAACAAAACAAAAAAACCTAGCTAGCATTCCAGCACTCCATTAACGTAAGCCATTCAAGGAGTGGGAGCCCTCCATTTCCTTCATGACCGATCACACCTGCATGGGAAGATAAGATTAGTGCTATTAATGACAAATAAAAACAAAATAATACTAAGCCTAAGCACATGCCTAACATGAAAATAAACTAAATTGATTCCTACCTAGCATGCTATTGTCGTAGTCAAGATGGAGCTGCTACCTCCATTAAGAACGACCACACCTGCAAGCAAGACAAAAATTAGATACAATAATTAAGTGCATTAATGTTAGATAATAGTCTCATTGATTACCTACAACCTAAGCTTAGTGGGCAAACCACTCATGCACTCACCATTACCGTAAACAAGTGATCTTGGAAGACAACCGTGATCAATGTTCCTTTGAAATCAAATTAAACAAAGTAAAGTCATGGAATAATGACAAATAAACAATATCAATTAGATTAAGATTGCTTCATTTCCTACTACTAAAGCTCTACCTGAGTTCTCATTCCCTTGCCATACATCAACCGAATGGTAAGCTCCATCTCTAACTCTCTCTTTTCTTCATTTCCTAAGTTAAATCCTAAGTGTTAATAAACTCCATTAATGGTGTATTAGTTCCTAACACCATTTTAATGTAATTTCCTAGTTAATTCTATCAAGTTTTGAAGCAAGATTCATCCTAGCAAACCTACAAGATTTCGCCAAGCTTATGTGTTCCTAGGAGGTTCCTAAATTCAACAACAACACAAGGAACAACAAGATCAAGTTAAGGTATATTTTCATGTTGAAAATCTTAAGAAAATTCCTTAAGCAATTTTCGAAAATTTAGGAACTTCTAAACATACATTCTCTTCATTATTTTATGAAGGAAACTTGGATCTACAATCATCTCAAGGTGTATCAAAAATACCTTGTTAAATTCCTAAGGTAAACTCTTGTAAAATTTCTACAAATATTATTTATAAACTCTTGTTAGAAGTCTAACAAATGGATCTCCTACATATATACAAGGAGTTCGAAATATCGTCATCAAAATAACATTTGGAGAGCTTGGAATTCAAGGAAAAATCAAGTACAAGAATTGTCTTGATTTAAAGGGTAAGTTTATATAATTAAGGTTTATTAAGTTTAAGCTTGATTTAAGCTTCAAACTTTGGTATAAAAATTATGTATAACCTCTAAATAATTAAGGCCGAAAATATATGGGTTATATTGTCAAGAAAATAAATTATAACATATAAGGTAAGATTATTACCTTAAGGTATTAAATTGTGTCACAAAAATTAAATAGGACACACATATTATCAAACCGAATTATCTAAGAATTATTTGTTCTATTTTTAGTTATAATCATTCTAAATCATTAGCATAATTTTTAGAAGTGTTACATGGCTTATATACAATTATATGTATTTATTATAAAGTTTTAAACAAGTTTTAAAACCATATGATAAAATTAAGTTAGGGCCGAGAGCAATATATGTGTTTTGGTGAATGTTGAAATATATATAAGTATATTAACTTATATTATAAAATTTGGGAGTATTAAAAATAGCTACAAGTATTTATATGGCTAATTTATAAAGTTATGTGGTTAAAATGTAATTTTTGAAAAGTTTAGTGTATAAATAATAAATGCCGAGAACAAAGGGGTTGATTTGGTATATTTATGTTATAATATAAGGTAGGAATTAATATTATGAATTTTAGTGAATTTAGATAAGTGGTTAAGTGTTAAAATGACATTTTATAAAGTTTTGGGACTATTTTGTAATTATGGGGAATATAGTATGTGGCCGAGAATTACTTATGATTTTATGGGTTTATTAAAGTATTAATTATGAAATTAAGTCTTGGTCAAAGTGTTGACCAAAAACTTTGGGTTAAAACGATTTATGACATAAAATATTAAGTTTATAAAAGTTTTGGGGTGAATATGTAATTTATGGAAGTATAAAGGAAAAATAGAATTTAATATGGGCGGAAATATAAATTGAAGAAAGTTGTGGGCTGTTTCGGTTATTTAAAGAAATAAAATATTAAAACTATAATTTATAAGTTAATATGTAACTTATATAAAGTTTGGGATTAAAATGTGAATATAAGGAAAGTATATGTCAAGACCGGAAATTAATGAGGTCATTTGGTAATTTATAAAATTAGAATACCCATTTTGGGAATTACCGAAATATTAAGTGGCTGATTAGTAAATTAAAAAATTGATGTGGGTAATTAATGAATTATAAAAGTTATAAGGTTATTTGGCAATTTATAGAAGTTAATATAATTGTTTTACAATTGCCGAAAAATAATATGGATATTTAGTAAATTATAAAAGTATATGGTTGTTTGGAAAAATTGTAAAAGTTAATGGGTTCAAATTATGGTTACCGGAAATTATGTGTGGTTATCTAGTAATTTATAAGGTAGTTGGGTATAAAATATGAATACCGAAATAATAAGGTTGGTATTGTAATTTAATAAGGAAAGGAAGTAAAACTAGGTAATATAATGTAATATGATATATTATGGAGTATAATATAAAGTTTATAAAATAAAGGTGGTTATAATATAACTAACCAAATAATATGATATAAGGAATAAGTGGAAATAATTATGAGTATATAAAAAATGAGATAAGGATATACCGTATAATGAAAATTCATTATCAC
This sequence comes from Limonium bicolor, assembly GCA_023374045.1. Lineage (NCBI taxonomy): Eukaryota > Viridiplantae > Streptophyta > Magnoliopsida > Caryophyllales > Plumbaginaceae > Limonium > Limonium bicolor. Next base: position 44,336,982 of record CM041778.1, read on the forward strand.
ATGTGAACTCCACATAAAATAATGAACTGCTAGGTTATCTAGAACCACTGTTAAAATAACAGGAGAAAATAAATAACATACAAAGTTATTATACAACGAGTATAAACATTACAGTGACAGTACTATAATATTTGATGAATAGTTATATTAATATTACTCGGTATTGCATGTTTAAATAACAGCGTACGGGGAGGGGCTACTGAACAGGGATTTGTCAAGCTAGCAGTTACTTGGTGAATGGTATGTTAATTGTGTGGTCTGAATGTCCTAAGGATTATCCTAAGGTCCAGACATTATGTGTTAACTGTTTAAGAGCGATATCTGTGATTTTATGTATATGATATTGTGAACTGTATTGCTCGAACTGTTGCGTAGTATTTTATACGCGAACGTCTTGTGACTGGAAGTTTATACATCTAAACTGGGAAAAAGACTAACTGACTTTTAGGTATTATTGAACCTAGCAAAGGTCAACTGTTAAGGTCTTAATTCAAATATTGGTTGTTATGTCACTGACAAAAAGGGCTAACTTATAAAGAGAGGAATCCAGATCGTTTCGACTTTCTGGTTGCGCATTGTGATCACTACGAGAGACTATAATGGAGTCACTCAAAATCCATCAGCCACATTCGGGGAGGGCGGAAGGCACTGCCGTTGGTGCACAGGTTCGACCGGATCGGTCAATTAACCAGGGCCACAGGGTCAGCTGGTAAACAGTTCCAATGGAACACAAGGGACATTCGTCCATTAATAAGTTATTAAGGTTTGACTTGTCATAACACTTGAGGTGGAAATTAATTGGAAAAGGGTAAATGATTGGTTTGAAGGATAAGGGCCAAGTGGCTAACTAACAAGTACAGTTTAATACGCGTATCTTGTTTGGTTATTGTTACGGTTTATTAATGTGTGATTATTGGTTATTGCTATGGGTTATTGTTGTGTGGTTGTTGGTGCTGTGTACTATGGTGCACTGGTGTTTACAGGTGGATTGTTATGTGTTTGTTAAGTGTTTATAGTTGTTACTGTTATTATTGTAAACCGGTATTTCTTGTAAAGAATCTAATATCAAGATGGCTAAAACGACTTAAGGAATCCAAATGATTTAAGACTACATTTAGCATACCAGCATTTCGATTGCTGAGCCCTTCAATGGGCCAAAATTCCAGGTTATTGAAGAAGACTCAAGCCGGAGTGCGGGACACGGGGGTAGCTGTTGTGTTTGTCAACCAACACCTTTGTTTTATTTTGTATTGTATTAAAGAGGTTGTTGTATTCAGTTAGTTACTCGTTTAGTTGGATTTGGTTTGTAATAATTAGAGTGCTCAGTATCTGTTCATCACAGCGTGTAGAGTAGAGTTAAGGTCGTTGGATGGATGCCTTGTTACTCACAAGGGTGAGTAACGGCGTGTAACACCAAGGTAGTTAGTTTATTTTTCCGCTGCGAGTTATTTATTTTGCTACGACTTGTGACGTCATTACAGGTTTAGGATTAGGGGTGTTACAGGTTGAGTTCATTGTTGGATTGCTGTGAATCGGTAGTTGTATTCTACAGCGAGAAAGAGGGAGAGAGCAGATGGAGAAAGATGGAGTGTGGAGATACAGAAAGAATGTCTTTCTTATTACTTGCTTCTATATGAAAAGAATGGGTACATATATATAGGAGAAAAGAGATATCGAATAAGGAAATAAAATCTAGACTTAATTAGAGAAGGGAAACTAACTAAAATCTAGACTTAATTAGAGAAGGGAAACTAACTAAAAATAAAGAAGGAAACTATGAAGAAAGGAATATAATTCTAATACCCCCTCTCAAGCTCTAGGGTCGAGACCATAGAGATTGGATTAGATTACAAAATTCCAGTATAATCATGTAACCCCAACTGAGGAAGAACAGAATGGTATTGTTTCCCTGTAATGACTTTGGTGAAAGGATCCACGAGCTGTAGACGGCCAGGTATAAACTCCACTGAAATAAGTCCTTGTTTCAGCTTCTCACGTACATAATGACAGTCTAGATCAATGTGCTTAGTCCTCTCATGGAACACAGGGTTTTTGGCTATGTATACCGCTGCCTGATTATCGCATTTGACGGGGACAGGCACAATGGTAGGCACTTCCAGTTCAGATAACAGTCTAGTTAACCATGCTAGTTCTGTTGTGAGTCTTCTCATCGACCTATATTCAACTTCGGCAGTGGATAAAGCAACGGTGCTTTGTTTCTTTGATTTCCAGGAGATAGGAGAGGCTCCCAAAGTAATAAAGAATCCACTAACGGATTTTCTGGTGGATGAACAAGTAGCCCAATCAGCATCGCAATAGGCGATCATATCGATGAGGCTGCTGTTATTCATCAAGAGTCCGAAGCCAATAGTTCCCTTGACATATCTAAGGGCATGATGAGCAGCACTGAGATGAGCTTCTGTTGGGCTGCTGGAAAATTGGCTTAAGAACTGAACTGTAAAACATAAATCCGGTCTCGTGTTTGTCAAATAGTTTAATTTTCCAACAATTTGCCTATACAGTGGGATCAGCAAGAGGTTTGCAGTTGTCTTCAAACTTCAAATTGTATTCCATAGGAGCGACAGTGGGTTTGCACTCAGAGTGGCAGAACTTGTTCAATGTTTCCTGGATGAATTTCCTTTGAGTGACAACCACTCCCTCTGGGGTGTTTAAAAAACTCCATTCCCAGAAAGTATCGGATTAAACCAAGATCCTTGATTTTGAAAACAGTGTTGAGCTCTTTCTTGACTTTGTTTATTTCTACACTATTGTTCCCCGTGGCAAGAATATCGTCGACATAAACTAGGATGTATGTGGACTGGCCTTGGTCCTTTTTAGTGAAGAGAGAATAATCGTTGAGGGATTGAGTATAACCAAGGATTTCAAGGAAACTGGTAAGCTTTGAATTCCACTGTCTCGAGGACTGTTTTAGTCCGTATATTGATTTCTTCAACTTGCAGACTCGTTTGTCCCCTTCTTTCAGGTATCCCCTTGGAGGGAGCATGTATACCTCCTCATCTAAATCACCATTTAGAAATGCGTTGTTAACGTCGAATTGGTGAATTTTCCATCCTCTCTTGATTGCGACAGCTAGAAAGGAACGGACTGTTGTCATCTTAGCCACTGGTGAATACGTTTCTTGGTAGTCTGTACCTTCTTTCTGGGTGTATCCCTTGGCGACAACCCTTGCTTTATAGCGCTCAATTCCTCCATCAGATGTAAGCTTGACCTTGTATACCCAACGACTACCAATGGGTTTCTTAGTTTTACACGGTTCCACCAGCTCCCAAGTTTGGTTAGCTTCTAACGCATGTAATTCATCATTCATGGCAGAAACCCATTCTCCTTTGGATACTGCTTCTTCATATGACTCTGGCTCGGTTATGTCTTGCTCTAATTGGGACTGAATGCTCATACATCTAGACGGAATAACGTCTGTGAGCGTGTTTATTGTGACGTTCCCCAGAAGGTAATCTTGGAGATGTGCGGGAACATGCCTGATGCGCTCAGACCTTCTGGAAACAGGTGGCTGATTTGCTTGTTGTTCAGCTTGAGATTGATCATCATTGGTATCTGATTGATTGTGAGCCCCCTCTACTTCGATGCCCCCCTCTGTAGTGGGTGTATCTTGATTGTTGTTATATTGGACCACATCAGGGACCCAATCTTCAAAAATAGGATGATGATTTTCGACAGATTGGGTGGTTTGGTCTGGTAAAGGGACGACCAGTCTCTCTATTTCAGAGGGTAAAAGGTATTTCTTCAAGTCAAGATTAAGATGGTTTGGTATTTGTTTGAAAGGAAACAAATTTTCATAGAAAACTACATCTCGATTGACAAAGATATCTCTGGTTTCTAGGTTTAGCAATTTATATCCCTTCTGATGCATGGACTGACCCAGGTAGATACAAGCTGTTGATCTTGGATTGAATTTATTCCCAATTCTGGAGGTGATAGTTGCGAAACACAGGCAACCGAACACCCTTAAGTGTGTATATTCTGGTTTCTTATTGAACAAAATTTCATATGGTGTTTGCATGTTAATTGGTTTACTGGGAAGTCTGTTAATGAGATAGACAGCGTGGAGTATGCACTCTCCCCAAAACTCAAGAGGAACATTGGATTTGAAATATAGAGCCCTTGCTGTCTCAAGAAGATATCTATGCTTTCTTTCAGCTATTCCATTCTGCTGGGGCGTGTTAGGACAGGTCGTTTCATGTTTAATACCACGCCCCTGATAAAATTCTTTTCCTTCTAAGCTGGTGCCAAGTTCCCTTGCATTATCAGACCTGATCACTTTTTTTTGTAGAAAACTGAGTTTCTACATACTGGACGAATTGTTTAATCACTTGAAAAGCATCACTTTTATTTTTTATCATATAGACCCATGTAGCGCGGCTGAAATCTTCAACAATAGTAACAAAATATGAAAAACCATCGTGGGTCTTTACATGAAAGGGGCCCCATGTGTCTACGTGAACCATCTCAAAAATACATGTAGTTTTTATGCTGCTGCTACTGAAAGGCAGCCTACGTCCCTTTGATTTATTACATGCTTCACAGAAAAATTCATTTACATCTTTCTGTCTAATACTATCTATCACATCTAGGCTTCTTAATTTTTCTAATGGCACATGGCCCAACCTATCGTGCCATTTGTTGATGACAGAAATTGAATTACACACAAGACTCCTGTTGGAACATAGTATATATAGTATACGATCAGATATACCATGTATGCACATACTATGTCACTAGTATTGTCCAGAATAAATAACCGTTGTAATAAGGTTTTCTTCTGGTAGATATATATATATGTATCTAGGCGCTCTCTGTATCGTGTAGTTACAATAACTCTAATATCCATTTGCTCTGTACATAATTCATATGTACAGTCAACTAGTAATAATAGATATATTTCCTTTCTCTTTCGCTGAGCAAACCTCTCCTTCTCCTCCTTCTCGAGTCAAGAATCAAGACTTCTCACATAGTTCGAATCCGAATTTCTGTAAAACGAAATGGTATCAGAGCAGTGAATCGATCTGCTTCGTATTTTCCGTTTCCTCTTCCGTTCTTCTTGTCGATAAACCACAATGACCGAGACTGAGAATCCAAACGCGGCATCGGGAGCAGAAGCGAAAAATGGAGATAGCAACGATCCATACTATCTCAGTTCCAATGATCATCCTGGTCTAGTTCTTGGGTACACCTTCAGCAATCGTCCTGGAGAAAGCTTTGGGGGATGGAAGCAGAAGATGGTTGTTTCCCTAAAGGCGAAGAACAAATTCGCCTTCCTCGATGGAACCCTAGATGAGCCGGGTAGCAAAGATGCGAAGCGCCGAAGTTGGGAGCGATGCAATAACATGATAATATCCTGGCTCACGCAGTGCCTCAGCAAAGATATCGGCGAATCCATCATTTACTACACCCGTGCTGCAGACGCCTGGAAATCTTTGTGCGGAAGGTATGAAAAGGCTAATGCCACACAAATTTTCTCTATAAAGAAGGAGCTGAACAGAATAGAGCAAGATGCAGATAATGTTTCGGATTTCTTCACTAAGATACGGCGTCTCTGGGACGAATTGCAAGCCCTAGAGAAGAAACCCACATGTTCGTGTAACGCCAAGAAGGAGCATGAGAGGAGAAACTTGAAAAGGAAAAACTCATGCAATTCCTAATGGGATTAAGCGAGAGGTATTCTAATGTTGTAGCCACCATTCTCCTGAAAGAACCTCTCCCCAGCATCGAAGAAGCATATTCCTTGGTCTGTCAAGAAGAAAGGCGAAAAGAGATCTCGAACAAAAATGTCACTGGAGATCAAGACTCGATCTGTTGGCAGCAAGGAAGGAAATGCCAAGAAACCCTAATCAGACACAAGGATATAAAAGATCTACGAACCTTAAAGATCCCAACAAGCGTGACCTAGTTTGCTCAAAATGCCAGAAACGTGGGCATATTAGGGAGAACTGTTTCGAGCTGGTGGGCTACCCCGACTGGTGGAAGAAGAAAGCCAGTCCAGTAGCAGGAATTGCGTTGCGCAGACTGAAGCAACTACAAAAACATGTAAACCCTCAAGTTCTTTTCCATGAAGAGGTAGGACAACTCAAGGCACTACTGAAAGGCAATTCCGGTGATCATCGAGCTGAATCTTTCTGCAGTTTCGCAGGTAAGGTCAAACCCAAAGACAATTTCATTTACCACTGTTCTATGTGTTTAACAAGTAAAGATCAAATAGCAGGTAGTAATACCTGGATCATCGATTCAGGTGCATCTGAGCACATGTGTGGTAATGAAATAATGTTTGTTAATTTGCAAAATCTCGATGATAATAGGAGAGTTGTCATGCCTGATGGACATGTTCAAGATGTTCAGAAATATGGAACTGTTAGGATAGGAAACACTTTCTTGCTTGAAAATGTTCTATTTGTCAAGCACTTCAATTTCAACCTTATATCTGTTCAGAAACTGGTAAAGCAGATTGGTCAGTTGGTTATTTTCCATGAAATGTCTTGTTTTCTGCAGGGCCTTGATGGCACAAAAAATATGCCGATTGGAGAGTCTGTAAATGGGTTGTATGTTCTGAAGAACAATAGTTTAGATAATCTGTCTGGAAATGCTGTGTGTTGATAAAAATGTTGCATCTTTGAATTCTATGCATGATCTGTCTAACAGCTGGCTGTGGCATTACAGACTAGGACATGCACCATACAGGAAGTTACAATCTTTAGGTTTAATAAAGCATGTAAGGAGTAACATTTTTTGTGACATTTGCCAGCGTGCAAGAGCTGTAGCAGAAAGCCTTTTGTAGATTCTGTTACCAAAACTAAGGAATGTTTTGATCTAATTCACGTGGATGTGTGGGGACCCTTCAAGGTTCCCACCTATGATCAGATCAGATTTTTCATTACCATAGTAGATGACTATAGCAGAACTACATGGGTGCATCTTTTAAGAAACAAATCAGAAGCCTTTTATATATCACATGCTTCATTAAACTTGTTGAAAGGCAGTTCAGCACAAAAGTTAAGAAGGTTAGGAGTGATAATGCTTTTGAACTTGGAAGTAGTAATGAGGGTATTAAATACTTTAGAGAAAATGGCATTTTGCATCAAACCACATGTGCGCATTCCCCACAGCAGAATGGCATCGTGGAGAGAAAGCATAAATACTTACTTGAGACAGCTCGTGCACTCTTCTTCCAAGCCAATCTCACCCTAGAGTATTGGGGAGAGTGCATAAAATATGCCACCCATATTATCAACAGATTACCCTCAAAGGCTATCAATGGAGACACACCCTACCAGAGACTTTATCTAGAAAAACCAGACTACTCTACCCTAAAAACCTTTGGTTGCCTCTGTTATAGAACCCATGTTGGAAAGGGAAGAGGGAAGTTTGATCCCAGGGGTTCAGCTTGTGTTTTCCTAGGGGTAGCTGACAACAAAAAGGGCTACAAAGTTCTAGACTTAGAGACATCTAATGTCATTATTAGTAGGGATCTGACATTTTATGAGAAAGAATTCCCCCTCCATTCAGGTAATAAACCTGAGAACCATCAGCAGATTTCCATGGACCAACCTGTTGATACCTGTTCTGAGAGTGACTTTGGTGAAGATACACATGAACCAGAAACTACTACCACTGTCCCTCCTGATCTTCCTGAACCAGAGACTGAAACCCACACCATAGAACCAGAACCTCTTAGAAGATCCACAAGGGAGAAGCATACCCCTAGTTACCTTGATGATTACTATCTTGGTGAAGCACATACTCCAAACACTGACACCTTCACTGAAATCCTTTATGAGAGACTAAACAGAAAAGAAATCACAAACAAACTCCTCCCAGAACCATTAGCCAGCATCAAACCTGTCAAAGCTTTGTATGCTCAATCTCTCACACCACAATCCTACAATTTTGCCCTCAGTTCCAAGAGTATACTGAGCCTAGATCTTACAAAATCACTGTCCAGAAACCTGAATGGAGGGAAGCAATGAAAAATGAATTGCAAGCTCTCCATGATAACAAAACCTGGAGCATAACTGATATCCCCAAAGGGAAACGCACAATAGGCTGCAAATGGGTCTTTAAAGTGAAACTGAGAGCAGATGGAAAATTAGAGAGATACAAAGCAAGGTTAGTTGCTAAGGGATATAACCAAACATATGGGGAAGACTATTGGGAGACCTTTTCTCCAGTTGTCAAAATGACAACAATTAGAATGTTGGTTGCTGTTGCTGTCAAGAAAAACTGGTTCATGCACCAGCTTGACATCAACAATGCCTTCTTGCATGGGGATCTTCATGAGGAAGTGTACATGGAAATACCTGATGGGATGAAGGAACTTTACAGAAACAAGGCCTGTAGACTGCACAAGTCCATCTATGGACTGAAACAGGCCAGCAGAGAATGGTATGAAAGGTTAAGTCAGTTTCTTTACTCACATGGTTTTGTTCAATCTAAAAATGATTACTCACTGTTTATTAAGTTTAATGGGCAGTTAAGGACCTTCCTAGGAGTATATGTCGATGACATAATAGCCACAGGAAATGATCCAACAGAAATCCAAAGGGTAAAGCAATCCTTAAATGCTGAATTCAAGATAAAGGACCTTGGAAGACTCAACTACTTCTTGGGCATGCAGTTTCTGTACAGCAAAGGAGGAATTATCCTCCATCAAGGTAAGTATGCACAAGAAATAGTAGATGATTATCTTTCTACTAATAGTCCTGTTTCCTTTGTTCCACTACCTACAGGAACAAAGCTATATAAACTCCAAGATGAGCTGCTCGAGGATCCTACCACCTACAGAAGACTCATTGGGAGAATCAACTTTCTGGTAAACACTAGAGCTGATCTAGCATTCTCTGTTCAATACCTCAGTCAGTTCCTAAAAGAACCAAGAAAGGAACATTACAAGGCAGCACTACATCTCCTCCGGTACATTAAAGGGAGCTTACAGCAAGGGATTTTCTTCAACAACAGTGCAGACTTGACCATGACAGCCTACTGCGATGCTGATTGGGCCAGTTGCTCCCTCACAAGAAGATCGGTCAGTGGGTACATCATTCTCCTTGGAGGCACTCCAATAAGCTGGAAGTCAAAGAAACAGCAAACTGTATCTCTGAGCACTGCTGAAGCAGAATACAGAAGCATTCGGAGAGTCACTACTGAGTTGACATGGCTATCCAGACTGGCCCAAGACTTTGGAATCCAAGAAATTACACCCATACAGGTCAACTGTGACAACAAAGCTGCCATCTATATTGCTAGGAATCCAGTTTTCCATGAGAGAACTAAGCATATAGATCTAGATTGCCATCTAGTAAGGGAGAAAATACAAGAGGGCTTGATCACTCTGCAGCACATACCTGGAACAAACCAACTAGCAGATGTTCTCACAAAACAGACCACTGCAAAAGGATACAAAGACTTTCTGGACAAGACCAACATCAACCATCAGTGAACTGTCAAGACAAAGAATGTTCTTCCTCTACATCCTTGGTCTTGAGGGGGGCTGTTGGAACATAGTATATAGTATATATAGTATACGATCAGATATACCATGTATGCACATACTATGTCACTAGTATTGTCCAGAATAATATAACCGTTGTAATAAGGTTTTCTTCTGGTAGATATATATATGTATCTAGGCGCTCTCTGTATCATGTAGTTACAATAACTCTAATATCCATTTGCTCTGTACATAATTCATATGTACAGTCAACTAGTAATAATAGAATATTTCCTTTTCTCTTTCGCTGAGCAAACCTCTCCTTCTCCTCCTTCTCGAGTCAAGAATCAAGACTTCTCACATAGTTCGAATCCGAATTTCTGTAAAACGAAAACTCCTTCTCTTGTTGTAGTATTGCTCGAACTGCTGGATGTCCAAAATGTACAGTCCTTCTTTAATTGTTCCAATTTGAATGAAATCAGTCTTCAATTGGTCCTGCACAAAACAACCCCCACTTCCAAAGGAGATTAAATTGTTTAACTGTGCAGCCAGTTTGTGAACTGATAAAAGATTGAAACTGAATTCTTCAACACAAAGAACATCAGGTAAGTTGAAGTCAGGACATATTTGGACATGTCCAATATAGTCTACAACCTTAATATGATTATCTGGCATTTTTACTTGCTTCAGCTTAGCATTTTTCATAATAGAATTCATGATTGATTTATCACAACAGATATGATCAGAGGCACCTGAATCGAGAATCCAAAAATCCCTGGACTTATTACTACGAACAGCTGCACTAAGACATAAGGATTTACCTGAAAAACTGCACATGGCAGTTTTTCCTTTTCCTTTGAATATCTCAGAGAGTATGTTGCTGTTGTAGTGGTGTGAAACCTGCGGTTAACTGATTGTTTTCTCTTGACTGTTTTTCCTCATATTCAAAGCTGGTCTGAGCCATTATACCTCTGTTATTTCTCCTGGTCTTATTTCCCTTTGGGAAACCATTCTTTGCGAAGCATTTCTCTTTCAAATGACCTTTCTTACCACAATATGTGCACTGAATTATTTTTCCAGATTTAAAGAAGCAATCTTCCTCAATGTGCCCCCTTTTATTGCAGAAGTTGCAATGCAGATTCTTCTTCTTCTCATTTTTCCACTTGTTTTCTAGCGCAGGCCTGTAACTCTGGTTAGCAAAGCTCATCGATTCACTCTCTTTCTTTGTTTCAGTAGGTTGATTTTGGTTTTCTTCTTACAGCAAAAGAGAGTAAGCTTGTTCGAAGAAGGTAAAGTCTTCTTCATCAGAATGTTACCACGGATAGTTTTATAGGATGAGTTCAACCCCATAAGAAACTCCACCAATCTCTGGTTCTGGTGGTATTTTAGGTTTTCCTTCGATTGCTCACAGTTGCAAGGGGGAGTCGGAAACATCATATCCATCTCATCCCATAGCTTCTTGAGTTTGGTATGGTATTCAGTAACGTTGTCGTTCTCTTGTTTTAGAGAACTAATGGCTTGTCTGATCTGATATAATTGAACACCATTGCTTGTTTCATACTTCGCCAGCAACTCGTTCCATAAATCGCGCGCGGAATTTGTAGTGAGGAAACTCTGAGCTATTGACTCGTCAAGAGCGTGTTCAAGCCAAGATTGAACCAGACTATTACATCTTTCCCATTGATCATAGTTACTGGATGCAGAATCAGGCTTCGTAATCTTCCCATTTATAAATCCAAGCTTGTTTTTGGCAGTAAGGGAAAGGATGACAGCTTCCATCGTGAAAAATTTTACCAGTAAATTTCCCGGCAATAATCATCCCAGGATAGTCGCTCGGGTGAATATAGTAAGGATCAGAAGCATCAACCTTGGTTGCGCCAACACTGGTCGTCGCGACATTCGTCAGGATTTGAGTGAGGAGACGAGTCAATTCGTTCTCCCCTCCTTCGTTGGCCATGGCTATCGCAGACGGGACGGGGAAACCCTAGAAGGGATTCGCAGAAGAAAAACGAAGAGGAGCAGAATCCTGCTCTGGTACCATGTTGGATTGCTGTGAATCGGTAGTTGTATTCTACAGAGAGAAAGAGGAAGAGAGAGCGAGAGAGAGAGATGAGAGAAAGATGGAGTGTGGAGATACAGAAAGAATGTCTTTCTTATTACTTGCTTCTATATGAAAAGAATGGGTACATATATATAGGAGAAAAGAAATCGAATAAATAAGGAAATAAAATCTAGACTTAATTAGAGAAGGGAAACTAACTAAAATCTAGACTTAATTAGAGAAGGGAAACTAACTAAAAATAAAGAAGGAAACTATGAAGAAAGGAATATAATTCTAATATTCATTGTTGTCTGATTGTGAGTTGTTATAATTTAGACACCGGCGTTGACGACGAACGTTACTGGTGAATTCGTTGAGCCGTCTTCCTGAATCAAGGGAACGACCAGGTAAATTCTGTGCTCATCGTTGGTTTATTGATGTGGATTGTTTTTCTATCACCAAAGGTATTTTGAGAAACTCAACCGGTGATTTGGTAAATTGAGATTTGACTTCTTCACATGATGTGAAATTATGGTTTCTGAAAATTGGAATTATATTTTGTTTTGGGAGTTCTTCACTGGATTTAATTGCTTTGGGGTTCTTGGTGCTTCCTGATTCACCATGTTGGAGTTCTTGGTGCTCCCTGACTCACCATGTTGGTACTCTGGACCGTGACCATGAATTATTTACACTATTATTTATTTTGCATTACATACAATGACTGCAGTTAAGCTCTATGATCTACTCTATGGGTTGATGATTCTAGGGGGTGTGCACACTTAAGTACTTAGGGTGAGGTGGATTTGGATTTCAGTCCGTTTGTGACTGCTTGGATATTTTTGTGATTATTCCTGTTGGAGACTCCCTATCAATTTTGTGGTTGTGACATTGGAAAATGGTTTCGGTTTATGGTTATCAAAATTATTCGTTTAAGTTTATTCAATATACAAAGATTGTTTTCCAAAATGTATTTTACGTGATGAGATGGAGTTTACTCAGTTTCGATGATTTGTGTGATCCCTTCGTACTTTTGTTGTGTTGTTTTCTGATCGCAGGTACTGAATGTTGATATGGGGATGGGAACGCGTTATAATCTAGTTTAGGGAATGTGGATCATTTGAGAACAATAAAATGAATTACATTGGGTTTTATTACATTTACTTTACAAGGGATTGAGATACAATTTGAATGTTTACTCATCAATTACAGTTGGTTTAAATTGAGCTTCCGCATATTTTGATTTAATGTTGCCTAAACAGTTATTTTAGTGATTTGATGGTTTATTAGCCTGAGCATCCAAGGTTTTGGATGTGGCGGTAGCACCCTGGGATTTCAAGAGGTTTCTGCTGTATTTTTATGGTAAATTTTCTATTTTAACTAAGGTATTGATTGTAGTACTCTCATTCTAGTTTAGTTAAGTTTTGACTCATTTTCTGACTCTATTTTGCTTTCAAAACGCATTTAGGGACCTGTCCGAACGTCCGTTCGGACAGGCCCCGAAAGATCAAGGTGTTTTTGCAGCACTGGGTGTGTCCGAACATCTGTCCAAGCATTGGAGTTTGAACAGCATGTGAGGACGGGTCCAACTTGCAAGTCCCGACTTATGTCCGAACTTGCAAGTTTGGACCACGTAACGAAATTTTTTGGAACTTTGAAACTCGGCTTGTGTCCGAACTTCAAAGTCCGGACACAAGTTCGAACGTGTTTGTCTTTTGGGCTTTCAACTCTCGACTTGTGTCCGAACATCCATGTCCGGACACAAGTTCGGACATAATGATTTTCTCAAACGTTTTCTTCTCGGCTTGTGTCCGAACTTAGACGTCCGGACACAAGTTCAGACCAACCTTGTTTTTCACTTTTAGGACTCGTTTGAAGTCTGTTTTCAATTCCGTTTACACCGTTAGACTCGTTATTTCATAAGCTTTCATTTAAGGTAAAATTCAGGGTGTTACAAGGTGGTATCAAAGTCGTGTTTTTCAAAATAAGATAAGATTTGACTAAACCAGATTAAAATTTGGGGGATAAGCAGTTTGGGGAATTATATTGTGCATTATAGTATGTATTGGATCTGCGGTGTATATTGGATGACTTGGTGTGCTGAGTAATGTGTGGAAGAATGTGAAATGAGTTTCGGATATTAATCGCTTGCTTATATATATATATATGGTTATGAATAAACTGCTATTATGCTTAATGCATAAGAATTGGGGTAAGGCTCTAGTGTAACTTGGGGGGATAATTATGGGAATAGGGAATTAAGTGTCTTTAATCGTGACTCGTAATCAAGAGTTAAGTTTGAGCTCAAGACTGGCAGACCGACTCAACTTCAACTATAACACCAAAAGTAGGAGTCGAAGGACCAACATGGTAGCCAATGACCCAATGAGACAGCTTCAAGAGCTCGCGCTTAACTTGGGGTAGATTGTCCAACGCCAGACACAACGAGACAACGTGCCCGAGGACTACACTAAGAGGATAGCGCACTTGAAGCCTTCTACTTTTGCTGGGGAGGAGGACCCGGTTTTACATGAAGACTGGTGAAATACCCCCAAAATCTAGAATAGGATAAGTATAATATAAGGTTAGTATAAGAGGAGCGAGTACTATACCAAGATAAATATGATAGGGTCGTATAGTCCAACGTTAGGACTAATAGTTGGCTTGGGGAAGAAATTCGTAATCTAATTTTATTTTAGCAGCATTAAATACATTTCCTTTATCTTCCTTTCAATGGTAGTACTGTATAACATTTATTTTTGTAAACTATTATGTTAGTTTGAATCTAAGAATTCAAATCTGATTTTACTTCCTCTTAATTAATTAAATACCTTTAAGAACTCAAATCTGGTTTTACCTCTCTCATCTCAAGCTAATAATAATTTCCTATTCTCTCTCCTTATTTAAGTTACGTATATTCTAGATTCTTCCCTTCCAGTTTAACAACTTCTCCTATATTGGAATTACAAAATCTCTTCTAAATCTTTCTTTCCTTTCTAATTAAATAAATTAATCCCTTATTAAACATTTATCTCTCATCCTTATCTTTTACAACAACCAAATAAATTCTTTTCCATTTCAAATTAAAGAATTATTTCTTTACTTACTAATGGGATATCTTGTTAGAAGTCTGACTTTTCCTCCCGATGTTTCTCAACGTTAACATTTGATATATTTCCAAAACAATTATAATATGAAGCAATTGAGTTTCTTCTAAATTAATTACATTATGGGATTAATTCTTTTACTCCTTTAGAATTATTTTAATCTACTAAAATTATTTCTTTCCCTTAAGTTATTTATTTAAAGCATGATCTCACTGATCGTTCTTCATCCTCTTCACGCCGCCACTACGTTCTTCTTCCTCAAACTCTCAATTCAAGCTCGTCTTGTGCTTTGGTCAAAATCCTTCCCTGGTGCCAACTAGAGTTATATCGGGTAAAGTAATCGTGTAAATAGCGTGTTAATTTATTCAATTGTGTTCGTTGATTCCTGATTGTGCATTATTATGTTCTAGACAACGGTGTCGTTGACGAACGTTACTGGTGATTTCTGTGAACTGTCTTCCTCAGTCAAGGAAACGACCAGGTAAATTCTGTGCTCATTGTTGATTTATTATTCTGGATGATTTCTCTATCAAAAAGTATTATGAGGAACTTTACCAACGTCTTGGTAGATTGGGATTGTGGTATTTCACGTGATATAAAAGAATGTGGTGTTTGGAATATTGCAATTGTATTTTGGTTTTGGGAGCTCTTCACTGGATTTAATTAATTTGGGGTTCGTGGTGCTCCCAAATTCACCATGTTGGTTCTCTGCACCGTGAGCATGAATTGATTACACTGAATTATATAGATATTACGCTGGATACAATGACTCCAGTTAAGCTCTATGATCTACTCTATGGACTATGATTCATAGGGGGTGTGCACACTTAAGAACTTAGGGTGAGGGTGTTTGGTATTTCAGTCCGTTTGTGACTGTCTGGTTATTTCTGTGGTTATTCCTGTTGAAGGCTCCCCAATTATTTTACTGGTTATTGATTATTGGAAAGTGGAATTGGAATGTTGATTTATAAAATCTGAATGTTTTGTTTATCCAATTTCAAAGAGGTTTCCAAAATGTATTTTACGTAATGAGATGGAGTTTACTCAGTTTCACTGATTTGCGTAATCCCTTCGTGCTTTTGTTGTTGTTTTATGATCGTAGGTACTGATTGCTGACTTGGGAAATTGGGAACGCGCTATCACCTGGTTTAGGGAAACTGGAATTATTTTTGAGTCAATAACCTGAGATATGGATTTCTAAAGTACAATGTTTAAGTTACTATTTTTTTACATTTTAATGGTTGGGTTACAGTTTTGAGCTTCCGCATAAATTGAGATTACAATGTTGAGTTAATAGTTTTGAAGGTTTTGTTGGATTATTAGCCTGAGCATCCAAGGGTTTGGATGTGGCGGTAATACCCTGGAGATTTTGATTCCGCTGCAGTTGAGGTTATGTTTTACTATACTGTTCAAACATTTAATTTCAATGATTAACAAGCCCTTATTGAATAACCTTGGTATCGCTTAAAGTGTTGTTTTAATTTCTGGTTTACTACTATAACATTGTTAATATATTTTGCTATCTATTAATGTTGGCTTTATAATGATTTTGGTGATTTTTATAACTCAGTTTCGTATTTTAAACTGCATTCCAGGACCTGTCCGAACGTCCGTCCGGACATCCATGTTCGGACAGCCCCGAGAGTTCTAAATATTTTCGCAGTTTAGTCGTGTCCAAACATTTGTCCGAACGTCAATGTTCGGACAGCATGTGAGGACGGGTTCAACTTGCAAGTCTCGACTTATGTCTGAACTTGCAAGTTCAGACTAACATTCGGACGCGCGTAAAGGATTTTTGGACTTTTGAAATTCGACTTGTGTCCGAACTTCAAAGTCCGGACACAAGTTCGAAAGCCTTAATGTTTCTGATTATTTTAACTCTCGACTTGTGTCCGAACATCAATGTCAGGACACAAGTTCGGACAAATGGATTTTCACAGTTCGTTTTTCTTCGGCTTGTGTCCGAACTTCAGACGTCCGGACACAAGTTTGGACTGACTTTGTTTTGCTCTTTCAGGACTAGTTTGAAGTCCGTTTTGAAATCCGTTTTCACGTTAGATTCGTAATTTCATAAACTAGGAGATAAGGCAAAATCTAGGGTGTTACAAGGTGGTATTTGAGCCGTGTTTTCGAAATAAGAAAAGATATGATTAAACCGGATTAAAATTAGGGGATAAGCCGTATAGGAAATTGTGTTATATTATTGTGTGTATTGTGTATGCTGAGTACATGAAATATTCTGTTTGAATGAGCTGGAAGGATGCACAAGGGTTATTGGATATTGCTGCGTATATGTTTATGATAGTGTGAATTGTATACTTATTAGTATATGTGGAATAGAATAGTGGAAATTGTAGTATGAACTCATGGGTGGTTATGGAAATGGAGATTTTTTTATTGATCATTTACATCGTAATCAGGAGTTCACTTGAGCTCAAGCACGTAGGACTGGCAGACTGACTCAACTTTACATACAACACCCGATGTAGGAGCAGGAGGACCAATATGGCAGCTAACTACCCGATGAGACAGCTTCAGGAGCTCACGCTGAACTTGGGGCAGATTGTCCAACGCCAGGCCCAACGGGACAACTTGCCTGAGAACTACACAAAGAGGATTGCACACCTGAAGCCGACCGCTTTTGCTGGAGAGGAGGACCCGGTTCTACTTGAAGACTGGATCCAGGAGTTTGACAAGATCTTCGACGCGGTTAACTGCCCAGAGGACAGGAAAGTCAATGGAGCAGTGTACTACTTCAAGAGTGAGGCCGATATCTGGTGGACGGCCAACCGAGATGTGTTGCGAGCTGAGCCTAACTTTGGATGGGAGGCGCTGAAGCAAGCTATGAGAAGACACTTCTACCCCGAGCACGTGCGCATGCAGAAGCACCTTGAGTTCTCTGAATTGAAGCAATTATCCAAGAGTGTGAAGGATTATCATTCAAAATTCCTGGAGCTGGCAAGATTCGCACCTACTATGGTTCCTGACGAAGCCTTAAGGTGCAACGGTTTGTGGGTTGACTCAACTGGAGTCTCCAGGAGGCCCTGAGCATCTTGACCATCCCGACCCTTCAGGATACGTATGGGAAGGCTGCCAACCTCTACAGGGTGCAGCAGAAGAGAAGGGAGGTCCAAGCGGGCCAAAAGAGGAAGGCAGAGGATGGGGAGGACTCCCGGGGACGTGATGACAGACCCTAGAGGCCGAACCAGGAAAAGAGATGGAAGCCTCATTCTGATGAGAGGCGAAGGTTCGAGGGGAACCAGAGGCAGACCCAGAATTGGGGTGACCGACCCCAGAATCAGACCTAGAGGACGGAGCCCGGGCGAGAGAGACACTTCCACCGCAATAGGTGCCACAAGGACCACCCAGGAAAAGACTGCAAGGGAAATTTGGTCACGTGCTTCCGGTGTGGCAAGAAGGGCCATAGGGTGTTTGAGTGCTTCAAGAACCCTCTAGGGGATAATTAGAAGAAAGAAGGTGGAGGATACCATACCTATAGGCAGCCAGACTCCCAGTATCGAGGCCGGGACCAGGGCCAGAACCAGTGCGGGGACGCTCCCCAGCGTGGTAATGGCGGGGTGGAAATGGAGCACCGAGGCAAGGAGAGAACCGAGACAACCACAGAACTTCTGGGAAGATTAATGTCATGAGCCGAGCTGAGGCTAAGACTGAAGCCGACGTGTTAGTAGGTACCTTTTTATGTGTGCGGTACCCCTGCTCGTATTTTGTTTGATACTGGAGCCTCATATTCCTTTATTTCTGGAACTTTTGTTGAGAAACTAGGTCTAGTTGCTAATAAAACCTCACCTATAGCTGTATCTCTACCCTCTGGGAGGGTAATTTCCTGTAATAACATACTAAAAGATGTGAGGGTAGACATAAGAGGGGAAACTTTTGTAATTGACCTCATCCAGTTTGTCCTTCCCGACTTCGACATCATCTTGGGGATGGACTGGCTGAGTAAATATAAGGGCAAGATAGACTGTGAAGAGCAGAAGATCATCCTGAGAGGACCATCGGGGTAGCGGATCACCTATAGACGCGTGGAGAAGAATCCCGGGGTAAGGATTGTCTCAGCAATGACAATCCTCTCCCAAGTGAACAAGGGTCAGCAAGCGTATCTTTGCTACATTCAGGATTTGAGCAGAGAACCCAGTCAGCTAGAGGAGATTCGGGTGGTGAATGAATTCCCAGATGTCTTTCCAGAGGAGATTCAAGGCATGCCACCAGACCGGGAGGTGGAGTTCAGTGTCGATCTAGTGCGAGGAGTAGCACCTATCTCCAAAGCCCCATACCATATGGCGCCGTCAGAACTGAAAGAATTGAAGGTTCAGTTGGAGGATCTCTTAGAGAAGGGGTACATCCGACTGAGTGTATCACCTTGGGGAGCTCCCGTCTTGTTTGTAAAGAAGAAGGATGGGAGCATGAGGCTGTGCATAGATTACTGGGAGTTGAACCAGATCACTGTGAAGAATCACTATTCGTTGCCAAGAATTGATGACCTCTTTGACCAACTCCAGGGTGCGGGAGTTTTCTCCAAGATAGATTTGAGATCAGGATACCACCAACTCCAAGTTACAGAGAAGGACATCCCGAAGACTGCTTTCCAGACCAGATACGAGCATTCTGAGTTCCTAGTAATGCCCTACGGACTGACGAATGCACCAGCCGTCTTCATGGACCTCATGAACCGGATCTTTAATCCCTATCTAGACCGGTTTGTGGTGGTATTCATAGACGATATCCTCATTTACTCCAAGGATGAGGAAGAACACGAGGAGCACCTGAGATTAGTCCTGTAGATTCTGAGAGAGCAGCAGCTGTATGCAAAATTGTCCAAGTGCGACTTCTGGTTGGACCGGGTGGCGTTTCTAGGCCACATTGTCACCAAGGAAGGAATCTCAGTAGACCCAGCCAAAATTCAAGCAGTGAAAGAGTGGTCGAGACCGAGTAACCTGACAGAGGTTCGTAGTTTCTTGGGCTTGGTAGGATACTACAGGAGATTCGCGAAGGATTTTTCAAAGATTGTCAGACCTCTCACAAATCTCATGAAGAAGGTGGTCAAATTCCAGTGGAGTGATGAGTGTGAAACAGCATTTCAGGAACTGAAGGAAAGGGTAACACATCCCTAGTGTTAACCATACCTTCAGGGACCGAAGGCTTTGAGGTATTCAGTGACGCCTCCAAGTATGGCATGGGGTGTGTTTTAATGCATAAGGGAAAGGTGATTGCTTATGCGTCGAGGCAGCTGAAGGAGTACGAGACTCGCTATCCGACGCACGATCTGGAGCTGGCAGCAGTGGTGTTCGCCCTTAAGATTTGGAGGCACTACTTGTATGGCATTTCTTGCAAGATCTACACCGACCACAAGAGCCTCAAGTACATCTTCATGCAGAAGGAGCTCAATATGAGGTAGAGGAGATGGTTGGAGTTGACCTTGAGATTCTGTGTAACACTTCGTCCTAAGCCAATCGTGGTTGTCGCAAACTTAACAACTGAAACATAAACGTCGCAGCGGAATAAACTAACCGGGACCTTGCCACGGTCTGATCAATAGAATATACCGAACTTACTTACTTACAAATGCTTGCCCAAAAAGGAATATACCAACTATCTAAAACATTCACCAACCGAGTTCATTGTATCTCCGTTAACAACATAACCACTATCAGTTTTTAATATCAACAGACGGGAGCACAAGCGCAACCCGTATTCAAAATAAAAGTCCCACCTAAGTCTACCCGCTCCTACTCTCATGGTGTGACTTCATGGGCCGCTTACCTGCAAAAGTAAAAACAGCCCCCAAAGGGGGTCAGCAAGAATGCTGGTACGACCCTCTCATGGCCCCCAAGCTAACGGGGCTACGACGACTAATTGTCGATAGCATGGAAGTTGATTAGAACCACAATCATAATATGAAGTGAAATAAAACAACAATCCACAAATGAACATACATAGTTCACACACAAACGAACGACTTAAAGCGTTCTCTTAATAAGTGAGTTAGTAAGCAAACTCCTTAAGTTCCGAATCCACTTATCCTTAGTCCATCTTAACTTACCTCAGTCTTAACCTTATCTTAATCTTATAATACAAACCGTTCCTTAAATAGAAATGGTAGTATCATATCTCAATGTTTATTTTGGGGGTCAAAAGCAACCCTAGCCAATGAGCTATTAACTTCATTGGTTGAATAAACAACGTATCTTATAATTTAGGATTTAGGTGATCCTACCGCACCATCTTAATGCCTCCTACTTTGGACTGGAAATCCAATATAGCTGAGCCGATGTTCGACCCTAGGCAACAAGTTCGAAGACAAGTCCTTAAGCGGAAGTCGGATCTGATTTAGATACCGACCCCCCTTTCCTTAGCATGCATGACCGGAGTCAGTCTCGGGTTCCTCACTCCCCCCTTATATTCCAGTTAGTGAAAATCTTACAAACCATGAGTTAGTTAAACCTTAACGGGTATTAACCAACTGTCACCAATATATAGTTCCTCTCCTTAATTCCATAGGTACTAAACTTAGTCAGTAGCTATCCTCAAGTCTCATGGGTTAGTGTAAAGAAAACACACACACAACGAGAGCAATAAAAACCGGTTGCAAGCTTTATCTTCTCTTAGTCATAACAAATAAGCAGATAGCACACAGGCCGAGGGACACCTCGTTAGCAAGCAGGTCACAAGAAAGACTGTACCGTTCACCGTTGACTGTCGTTTGTTTAATCTCCTTCGGGGTCCCAATTCACAAACCTAAAACATTCATTCATTTTTAGGCCGTTAGTTATTTGCACCTTACTTAACTCACTTAGTCCCTAAAGATTCCATTCAATACCCTCTTAAGTTCTTATAACCTTAACCTTAAATACTTAACTTATTTCCTTAACTTAACTCCTTACTTCCTCATATGCTTACCCTCTAAATCATCATTGTCCTCTTAGTGGGGTACTACCAATACCACTTAACATCCTTAGGTTTTAAAGTTTTTTTTTATAAGTTTTGGGCCGACCGAACTTACCGACCGACCTTACCCAAGGTCGGTCCATTCCAGAACACATTACCGTTTGAAAATTTTACCCCGACCGACCTTGCAAGTCTGGTCCCCAAGGTCGGTCTATTCCCGAGAGTTTTCCCCTTTGAAAATTTAGGCCCGACCGACCTTGTCAAGGTCGGTCCCAAGTTCGGTCGATTCCAGAGACCAATCCTCGTACAAAATTTTAGACATGACCGACCTTGCTAGTCCGGTCCCAAGGTCGGTCCATTCCAGAGACTCAATCCGTACACAAAATTCAAGCCCGACCGACCTTGTAAGTCCGGTCCCCAAGGTCGGTCCATTCCAGAAAGTTTCCCGGTAGTGTAAACTGGGCTCGACCGACCTTGCAGGTCCGGTCCCCAAGGTCGGTCTGCTCCAGACCCTTGTCTTTAATTGCCCATTTGACTCCAAACTTCACCTTATACAACCTAGTATGCTCTAACCTTATTTGGGCACTTCAAACACACTTTTAGCCATCCACTAAACCCCTTAAATCACTCACCAAGATCCACTTTAGCCATTATGCATTTTCTTGTAATAATGCCAACACTTGTAATGTATTTCACAAGGCTTCTAAGTGGTGGTTCATACCTATAATAACCACTATGCCAAAGTGTTTTCTCACCACTATAACATCATCTCCCAAGCATCTTTCACCATCTAAAATTCCTTTACGCAACTACTTGAAGTTCCTTCACAAGTTTATGCCTCCTTCTTCCAACTCATGATCTTTTTCCTACTTGTTTACCAATATTTGCATAAGTCCTAAATACACAAGTGTATCCCAAAACACTTATTTGGTTCCTAAATCCTCCATGATAATGCCTAAGCTATTCTAATTCACAAGAACACCTAAAGTTCATTCTTTCCCATCAAAACAACTCCTACAATTCTCTAGCCCTTCCTTAGTCATAAAATCTCCTTAGAGCATCTTAAACATCATGTTTCTCCACCAAATTTTGACATGGCTTCCCTAGTATATTACTACACCCTAGCACTTAGATTTTCACCACTATGAAACTACAAACACTCAGATTCTCATTACACCATCTTAACACACAATTTACACTCAAACTACACTACATCACAATATAGTGCATAATCTCAAATTGCTTGGCACTTAGGCCCTTAAATGACTTGGCTCTTAGGCCCTTAAATGCATAAATCTTAAACACTGAATTTCCACAATATATATTATCTTTGACCTGCAAATACACACAACAAGGCTCCCATTGCAATATAGATGTTCTTATAGTTCACCTTGACATTGTTTAACTATCTCCTTTCTCATTTGCTCTTTAGTCACAAGTTATCAAATATAGTCATTGTTTCTCCTAGGTTATATAGCTCTTCCCTAATGTGGATTCTAAACTAAACTTATCATATGTCTAAATCCCATCCCTTAATGCATTAAAACACCTTAAGGTAAGACATTTACCTTGCTCTTTTACAAGCTTCACAAACTTCCCTCCTTAGCCTTTTTCCTTGACAATCTCGGTCACCAACCAAACTCTCCTTGCCAATGTTCTAATCAATATTCAATGACTCCAATGAGTGCTAGATACTTCACTAACCTTAAGGAATAAACCATAGGTTAAAATGTGTTTTAAGGTATTAAGATGAGTATTTTACCTTGAAGTCTTAAGGTAGGCTTGGATATGAATCAACAAGGACCTCCTCTATCCCTTGGAGAATAGAAAACAAGCTAGAACAAGGCATAAAAATGGAGCCCCATGAGTAGAAATTTTTGGTAATGAAGAAGAAATGGTGGGAACCTAGTTTTTCTTACATATTCTTTACCTTAAGAGAATGGAGAAGCTAATGGAGTCTCCAAGCTTGTGTTTCCTCCTCTAATGGCGGTTTGGCTTGGCACCAAATCAAAGCTCTTGAAGTTTTGAAAAGATAGAAAGAAGGAGCTTGGGCTAACTAAGAAGAATGTGTATTTTGTTTTGGTTTTGGAGCTAAGATGAGTGAGCTATGGTCAAAGCAAGGTGGAGCTAGCATGGAGGTTGAGTTTTACGTGAAGGAAGAAGATAGGAGCAGCCAAAATCGGTGAGGAAGAAAAAGAATGAAGAAAGGAGGAGAGAGGTAAGTAATAAGAGATATTTTTGTTTCTAAAAGCAAATAGTAACTACTTACTTTTCCTCTTCTTTTCTAATGTGACTATCTTGTGTGGTGACTCACCACTATCAAAAACCGGCCCCCTCCACTAATGAGGCTAGTCATGGTCTTGTTTGACCATTTAATTAGACTTAATTGACTAAAGACTAAATTAGGCACTATTTGGTTACTATTTACAAACTAGTGCACATAATTGTGAAATTTTTGATTTCCCATTGATTTAAACTTCCTAATGTGATACTAAGTAGTACACAAGTTAATTAAGAAGTAATCATGGGCATTTAGCCACATAAAACCCCTTTCTAAGACAATTTTCCAAAAATGTGCTTTAAGAGTCCTTAAAGCACAATTTGTGTTTTAACTTGTTTTTGAGCTTGGTTTTCTTTGGTAATTGAATTAACACGGCCATTAGGATATTAATAAGTTCTAAGAATGATATTTGGGTGCTCACCCAAGTTACTCCAAGCTTAGAGCATGTTTTTGCTTAAACTGCTCTTATGGTGTTTCCTTATATTTTCTTTGGTTTAAATTGTTTCCTAATGTTTCTAAGGCATTATTTAGACTTCTTACATATTATTTTATCATCTAAACACCATATCTAGGTTTGGGATATTTCATTCTGTACCACGAGGGGAAGTCTAATCTGGTAGCAGACGCTCTGAGCAGAAAGAGGAACCATTCAGTGAACTCAATGTGGGTTTTTCCTGATGAGCTAGTCTGTGAGTTTCAGAGGTTGAATTTGGAGGTGATGGAATCCAGAGGAGTGGAGCAAGAGGTAAAGTTGTTCCAGATGAGTGTCTCTTCCGACATCTATGGGGAGATACTCAAGGGGCAGCCCGGCGATGTAAAACTGGAGCGCATCAAGGAGAAGATGAGAGGAGGAAAGGCTGAGGGCTTTGAAGTCCACAGTGATGGTAGCCTGAGATTCGGAGGCCGATGGTGCGTGGCTCAGGAGTGGGTAGAGGTAAATGAGAGACTGATGAAGGAGGCTCATAATACTCCATATTCAGTTCATCCTGGTGGTGACAAATTGTACAAAGACATGAAAAAGTTGTTCTGGTGGCCAAGGATGAAGAGGGAAGTGGCAGCGTTCATGTCGAGGTGTCTCACCTGCCAAAAGGTCAAATTCGAACACAAGAGGATGGGAGGTTTGCTGCAGCCCCTGGACGTTTTGAAGTGGAAGTGGGACTCCATTTCTATGGATTTCGTGATAGATTTACCACCGGCGAGAGGAGGAGTTAATCAGATTTGGGTAATTGTGGATCAACTTACTAAATATGCGTGGTTCATACCCATGAAGAACATGTGGTCTATGAGTCAGTTGGTGGATGCCTACATTAAGAACGTGGTGAGATACCATGGGGTGCCCAAGACTATCATTTCAGACCGAGACTCGAGATTCTTGGCTCACTTCTGGCAGCAGTTTCAGAAGGTGATGGGTACCAAGCTGATTTTGAGCACCGCTTTTCACCCTACTACTGATAGTCAGACAGAAAGAACTATCCAGACTTTAGACGATATGCTTTGTGCCTGGGTTATGGATTTCCAAGGTTCGTGGGCAGATATGCTAGCTACACTTGGTGGAGTTTTCATATAACAACAGCTACCATGCCAGTATCAAGATGGATCCCTACGAGGCTCTGTATGGGAGGAAGTGTAGGACCCCACTATGTTGGAGTGACATCAGTGAGACAGTGGTGTTGGGGCTACAGTTGATAGAGGAGACCATGGAGCAGGTTCGGGTGATTTAGAGTCGGATGAAGGTGGCTAAGGACAAGCAGAAGTCCTATGCTGATCTCAAGCGTAGACCGATAAAGTTCGAGGTGGGTGATAGAGTCTTCCTGAAGGTGTCTCCTGTAAGGAGGGTAACCAGATTCGGGAAGAAGGGAAAGCTCAGTCCCAAGTTTGTGGGACCCTATGAGATTTTGGAGAGGATCAGGAAGGTCGCCTATCGTTTGGCACTCCCTTGTGAACTGGAGAAAGTTCACAACGTGTTCCACGTGTCCCAGTTGAAGAGGTACATCCCCGACCCTTCGCATGTGTTACAGCCCGAGGTCCTGGAGCTAGAACAGAACCTATCCTACGAAGAGTACCCTATTAGAGTTCTGAACACCAAGACTAGGGAGACTCGATCGTAGTCTACACAAATGGTCAAGGTTCTGTGGTCCAATCATGGAACAGAAGAGGCTACGTGGGAAGTAGAAGAGGAGATGAGAAAGAAGTACCCACAACTTTTCAATCAGGTAATGATTCAAGCCAGTTTCGGTTAGTATCCCTGTCTGAGTAA
The DNA here is from genome assembly GCA_023374045.1 of Limonium bicolor. Lineage (NCBI taxonomy): Eukaryota > Viridiplantae > Streptophyta > Magnoliopsida > Caryophyllales > Plumbaginaceae > Limonium > Limonium bicolor. The sequence goes on from CM041778.1 coordinate 44,363,028, forward strand.
GTTTTAGCATCGAGGGCGAAGCTTTCTTTTTAGGAGGATGTGATGAAATACCCCCGAAATCCAGAATTAGGATAAGTGTAATATAAGGTTAGTATAAGAGGTGCGAGTATTATACCAAGATAAATATGATAGGGTCGTATAGTCCGACGTTAGGACTAATAGTTGGCTTGGGGAAGAAATTTGTTTTCAAATTTTATTTTAGCAGCATTAAATACATTTCCTTCATCTTCCTTTCAACGGTAGTATTGTATAACATTTATTTTTGTAAACTATTATGTTAGTTTGAATCTAAGAATTCAAATCTGATTTTACTTCCTCTTAATTAATTAAATACCTTTAAGAACTCAAATCTGGTTTTACCTCTCTCAATTTGAATATAGCTAATAATAATTTCCTATTCTCTCTCTTGATTTAAGTTACGTATATTCTAGATTCTTCCCTTCCAGTTTAACCACTTCTCCTATATAGGAATTTTAAAATCTCTTCTAAATCTTTCTTTCCTTTCTAATTAAATAAATTAATCCCTTATTAAACATTTATCTTTCATCCTTATCTTTTACAACAACCAAATAAATTCTTTTCCATTTCAAATTAAAGAATTATTTCTTTACTTACTAATGGGATATCTTGTTAAAAGTCTGACTTTTCCTCCCGATGTTTCTCAACGTTAACATTTGATATATTTCCAAAACAATTATAATGTGAAGCAATTGAGTTTCTTCTAAATTAACTACATTATGGGATTAATTCTTTTACTCCTTTAGAATTATTTTAATCTTCTAAAATTATTTCTTCCCCTTAAGTTATTTATTTAAGGGAAATTTCACCAAATACCATCGAGTTTTTGCTTAATTCACGATATACCACTGTGTTTTTAGAATTACACAGTTTTTACTTATTTCACCAGATAACACTCTGTCTCATATTCTGTTAAGTTCTTTGTTATTTTTCTTGAAAATGACAAAATACTCATGTTATTAATTACCTCACAATGAACTGTCATATTGATAAATAAGATACCACCTTAATTTAACTTATAATAGAATAGTTTAGTCTTTTTTTCTAGGGATATTAACGGAAAAGTTAACGAAATATGTGATAGAGTGTTATCTGATGAAATAAGTAAAAACTCGGTGTTATCCTGTGTAGTTTTAGAAACACAGTGGTATATCATGAATTAAGCAAAACTCAGTGGTATTTGGTGAAATTTCCCTTTATTTAAAGCACGATCTCACTGATCGTTCTTCATCATCTTCATTCCGCCACTACGTTCTTCTTCCTCAAACTCTCAATTCACGCTCTTCTGGTGCTTTGGTCAAAATCCTTCCCTGGTGCCAACTAGAGTTATATCGGGTAAAGTAATGGTGTAAATAGCGTGTTAATTTATTCATTTATGTTCGTTGATTCCTGATTGTGAATTATTATGTTCTAGACAACGGTGTCGTTGACGAATGTTACTGGTGATTTCTGTGAACCGTCTTCCTGAGTCAAGGAAACGACCAGGTAAATTTTGTGCTCATTGTTGATTTATGATTCTGGATGATTTCTCTATCAAAAAGTATTCTGAGGAACTCTACCAACGTTTTGGTAGATTGGGATTGTGGTATTTCACGTGATAAAAAAGAATGTGGTGTTTGGAATATTGCAATTGTATTTTGGTTTTGGGAGCTCTTCGTTGGATTTAATTACTTTGGGGTTTGTGGTGCTCCCTGATTCACCATGTTGGTTCTCTACACCGTGAGCATGAATTGATTACACTGAATTATATATGTGTGTATATATATATATATATATTTTGCGCTGCATACAATGACCGCAGTTAAGCTCTATGATCTACTCTATGGACTGATGATTCATAGGGGGTGTGCACACTTAAGGACTTAGGGTAAGGGTGTTGGGTATTTCAGTTCGTTTGTGACTGTCTGGTTATTCCTGTTGAAGGCTCCCTAATTATTTTACTGGTTATTGATTACTCGAAAGTGGAATTGGAATGTTGATTTATAAAATCTGAACGTTTTGTTTATCCAATTTCAAAGAGGTTTCCAAAATGTATTTTACGTAATGAGATGGAGTTACTCAGTTTCACTGATTTACGAGATCTCTTCGAGTTTTTGTTATTGTTTTATGATCGTAGGTACTGATTGCTGACTTGGGAAATTGGGAACGCGCTATCACCTAGTTTAGGGAAACTGGAATTATTTTTGAGTCAATAACCTGAGATATGGATTTCTGAAGTACAATGTTTAAGTTACTATTTTTTTACATTTTAATGGTTGGGTTACAGTTTTGAGCTTCCGCATATATTGAGATTACCATGTTGAGTTAATAGTTTTGAAGGTTTTGTTGGATTATTAGCCTGAGCATCCAAGGGTTTGGATGTGGCGGTAATACCCTGAAGATTTTGATTCCGCTGCAGTTGAGGTTATGTTTTACTACACTGTTCAAACATTTAATTTCAATGATTCAAAAACCCATATTCAATAACCTTGATATCGCTTAAAGTGTTGTTTTAATTTCTAGTTTACTACTATAACATTGTTAATATATTTTGCTATCTATTAATGTTGGCTTTATAATGATTTTGGTGATTTTTATAACTCAGTTTCGTATTTTAAACTGCATTCTAGGACCTGTCCGAACGTCCGTCCGGACATCCATGTTCGGACAGGCCCCGAGAGTTCTAAATGTTTTCACAGTTTAGTCGTGTCTGAACATCTATCTGAACGTCAATGTTCGGACAGCATGCGAGGACGGGTTCAACTTGCAAGTCTCCACTTATGTCTGAACTTGCAAGTTCAGACTAACGTTCGGACGTGCGTAAAGGATTTTCAGACTTTTGAAATTCGACTTGTGTCCGAACTTTGGACGCCTTAATGTTTCTGATTATTTTAACTCTCGACTTGTGTCCGAACATCAATGTCCGGACACAAGTTTGGACAAATAGATTTTCACAGTTCGTTTTTCTTCGGCTTGTGTCCAAACTTCAGACGTCCGGACACAAGTTCGGACTGACTTTGTTTTACCCTTTCAGGACTCGTTTGAAGTCCGTTTTGAAAGCCGTTTTCACCGTTAGATTCGTAATTTCATAAACTAGGATTTAAGGCAAAATCCAGGGTGTTACAACTGGATCTGAGAATTTTATAAGATCTTCGATGTTGTCAACTGCCTAGAGGACAGGAGAGTCAATGGAGTAGTGTATTACTTCAAGGGTGAGGCCGACATCTCGTGGACGGCCAACCGGGATTTTCTTCAAGCTGAGCCCAATTTTGGGTGGGATGCGCTGAAAGAAGCTATGAGGAGGCGCTTCTACCCGGAGCATGTTCGGATGCAGAAGTACCTCGAATTTTCTGAGCTCAAGCAATTATCCAAGTGTGTGAAGGAGTATCATTCAAAATTCTTGGAGCTGGCAAGATTCGCACCTACCATGGTCCCAAATGAGGCATCGAAGGTGTAGAGGTTTGTGGGGGGACTCAACTGGAGTCTCCAAGAGGCCTTGAGCATATTGACCATCCCGACCCTCCAGGACGCGTACGGGAAGGCTGCTAACCTGTACAGGGTGCAGCAAAAGAGGAGGGAGGTCCAGGCGAGACAGAAGAGGAAGATGAAGGACGGGGAGGATTCCCAGGGTCGTGATGACAGATTCCAGAGGCCAAACCTGGAGAAGAGATGGAGGCTGAATTCTGACGAGAGGCGAAGGTTCGAGGGGAACCAGAGGCAGACCCAGAGATGGGGTGACTGGCCCTAGAGTCAGACCTAGAGGACGGAGCACGGGCGAGAGAGGCACTTTCACTACAAGAGGTGCCAGGAAGACCACCCAGGGAAGGACTGTGAAGGGAACTTGGTCACATGCTGTCGATGTGGCAATAAGGGCCACAGGGTATTTGAGTGCTTCAAGAATCCCCCAGGAGAGAGCTAGCAGAGGGGAGGCGGTGGTGACCGTACCTAAAGACAGTCAGACTCCCAGTTCAGAGGTCGGGACCAGGGCCAGACCTAGCGTGGGGACACTCCCCAGCGTGGCAGTGGCGAGGGTGGAAACGGAGGCAACCGAGGCCAAGGAGAGAACCGAGGCAACAACAGAGCCTCTAAGAAGATCAATGTCATGAGTCGAGCCGAGGCTGAGGCCGAAGCCGATGTGTTGGCAGGTACCTTTTCTGTTCTTGGTACTCCTGCTCGTATTTTGTTTGACACGGGAGCTTCATATTCTTTTGTATCCAATAAATTTATTGAGAAGTTGGGGTTAGCACCTAGTGAGACATCGTCAGTAGCAGTAAGTATCCCTTGGGGGGTTATCTCTTGTACTAGGGTACTAAAAGATGTAGGGTAGACATAAAGAGAGAAACCTTTGCAATTGATCTAATCTAATTTGTTCTCCCTGACTTCGACATCATCTTGGGGATGGACTGGCTAAGCAAATACAAGGGAATGATAGACTGTGGCGAGCAAAAGATCTTGCTAAGAGGACTGTCGGGGCATAGAATCTCCTACCGAAATGTGGAGGAAAAGCCTGGAGTGAAGATCATCTCAGCTATGTCGATCCTCTCCCAAGTAAAGAAGGGGCAGTAGGCGTACCTTTGCTACATTCAGAACTTGAGCAGAGAGTTCAGTAAATTGGAGGAGAATGGGTTGTGAATAAGTTCCCATGTGTTTTTCCTGAGGAGATTCCGGGTATGCCGCCAGACCGGGAGGTGGAGTTCAGCGTCGACCTAGTGCCAGGAGCTGCGCCTATCTCTAAAGCCCCATACCGGATGGTGTTGGGACATCAGAGTGTTGCAGAGATAGCCAATCACCTCGACAGAGTCAATCATCCTCAATCAAACACAAAGCGCGAGCTACTACAAGAGAGTCCATACAACTAAGAAGACTTCACAGACTCTCCCATGCTGTTACGAAAACCAAGGAGCGAACTCGGGAATGCTTCAACACCACAACGGTCATACAGCCTCCCCATCACATCTGAAGTTCGCGGCCCAAGCCAGTAGACCACTTAAGGACGTTGCCCACTAAGTTAGTTCCAACAATTACAGAACTAACTCCCTCGACCTGCCGCTTCTAGTGCTAGTATAAATATGTATTGTAATAGCTTTTTTCTGGTGTGCTTTCATTAAGAAATGTACCAGAGCTTAGAGAGAGAGAAAGAAATTGCTTTGTAAGTCAGAGAGAGAAAATACGTAACAAATTAGTTAGTGCATCTAGATAGACTCTGCCTAGGAAGATCCTAGTTTTGCTACACTTACCATTGAGCTGATTAGAAAGTGTATTGGGTGAGTGAGTGAAAAACCGATAAGTGGATCTCATCTACTTAGTGGGCATTTGTAAGTTATTTTGTTTTGACCAGAGAATAAAATAACTTATTTGTGTAACTTGCTGAGTTCCACAGAGTTTGTCTTTAACATTAATTCGTTCAAGTCCATTTAAGTCTTCCGCACACTGAGTTTAGTCAGTTCGATTGAGTGTCTTTTGTTTCAGAGTGTTTCTTCTCCTTTAGAGGTCGATTGAGTCAAACCAACCCTTAGACTCACACCTTAGGTTGGTTTGAGTTAGCCACCCGATCCTACACGTGGTATCAGAGCCTTGCTTAGGCTGACAGTCAATCAACGAGCAATGGCAGAACTATTCGCCAATCAAAACAACAAAATGCACTTCGAGCACCCCAGACTCACCTCCACCAACTACGATCATTGGAAAAACGAGATCGAACAACACATTAAGCCAGTCAACTCTGAACTTTGGGAGATAGTCACTGGAGGAGACCTTGCAGTCAATCCAGATCGATCCACATGGACTGCTGCAGATCGCAAGAGGTATGAGCTAAACCGACAAGCATCCCGCGCTATCTACACTTGCCTGTCCATTCCAGAACAAGGAAGAGTCAATCACTGTAAGTCTGCAAACGAGATATGGACACTCCTTCAAGCTACTCACGAAAGAGTCACTGAACTCAAAAAATGCAAAGCTCAAGAACTTCAAATGGACTACGAGAATTTTCTGCAAAAACCAGGTGAGTCTCTGGAAGAAGTGCTTGATCGTTTCTATTTACTAACAACTACCATGTAGGAAGTGAACATCTTACCGGATAGAGAGAGTGTCTTGCACAAGCTGCTTGACAGTCTCAGAGAAGAATGGGCAGAGACGGTAATCTCCAACAAAGCATGCAAGGACTTATCCAAATGGAGCTGCCAAGATTTAGGTTCCTATCTACAATCTGTGGATAAGTACAAAAAGAATGATCGAAAGAAATGCGGTACTACATCTCCTTCGTCTTCTAGTAAAGTTACTACTTTGAATGACCAAGCCTTGCAGGTTAATTCGACTCGGTACACTCAAGAAGGAGCCTATGTTGCTGATACTCAAATCAGACAGGCTAAGGCCGAGTTGGTGGATATTACTGTTGAAGAAAGTGAGGCTGAGACTATGGAAGACTTTGTCTTCATAGTAAAGAATTTCTGAAAATTCATGCGCAACCAGCCTAACCGACAGAGTCGATCGTTCTCGAATACCTCCAAGCAAGTCTTCAACTCTGTCACCTGTTTCAATTGCAATAAACCCGGTCACTTCAAGAAGGACTGCCCCTTACTCAAGAACCAGTATGGAAAATCCCAAGGTAGGTCGGTGATGGCAGTTGTCAGTTGGGGTGATTCAGACTCCGACGATCAAGACACAGAGTCCAGCGGCCTGGTATGTCTCATGGCACATGATACAACGGAGTCCATGATCCCCGGCAATGAGGTAACTCGCTCCCATCTTGAAACAGATCTCTATCGCATTACTGCTATGGGTTTTATGACCTTAATTGCTAAAATTGTCTCTGAGACTAACTTCCTCAAAGCAAGTCTCACCAGCAAAATATCCGAGTTAACTGAGGAACTCGAAATCTCAAAAGGTCTCATGTATGCCTTAAGAGATGAAGCTGAGGAACACATGACCATTTCTTGCTCCCTTAGACTGGATCTATAAGAATCACGGCGTAATGTTGATTCCCTTCAAAAGGAACTCAATGATACCTTAAGTCTTAATCAATCCAACCAGAGCGACCAGAAAGAGTATCTCACTCTGATCGACTCTCTCAAACAGGATCTCACCATCTTCACCGATAAATGTTGTTCTCTTCAAAATGATCTCAATGCTTCCGAATCCAAAAACATGTCCTTAAACACTACTATCAAAAACCTCACTCAAAAACTGAAAGAAAAGGAGCATGCTCTCTCTCTCAAGCCAGTCAAATTTATCAAACAAGTCACCTCCTTCGAACTGCCTGAGTGGGCCAACTCCAAAATTAAGGAAGTCAGACAAGATCGTGATGATCTTCGTTTAAAAGTAGAACAACTCTTTCAAGAAGTTGCTAATCTCCAATCTGGAGTTGGATCCACTCCATCTAAGCCCAAGTGGCAAAAAGGGAAGTTCAATATTCCAAAAAACATGTCCAAACCCGACAACAAAGCCAAACGGTATCAAGAAAAGGAGAAGTTTGACTCCTAGTGGAAAGGACAGTAGAAATATGTCAATCTTCCTCCAACCAAGATCTATGGCTACTGCGGGAGTCTTGGACATAGGGACAGTGCTTGTGATAAATTGAATAAAGATCTTTCATTTAACCTCAAATAAGTTAGATTAATTCTTGAAGCTAGAGAATAATTAAAAAGATCTGGCTCGAAAAGGAAACCCAAGTACATCTGGGTTCCCAAGTCTAACAAATGATCTTTTGTTTTGTAGGTGAAAGCGAATGGAGACAGCTGGTACTTGGATAGCGGATGCTCTCGTCACATGACTGGAGACCCAAATCAATTCAATTCACTTTCATCCTACCAAGGAGGTAAGGATACTTTCGGAAATAACAACCAGGGTGAAATCATGGGAGTTGGCTCTGTAGGTAACCCCTCTAGATTTAAAATTGATGGAGTCCATCTGGTCACTGGACTTCAACATAGTTTATTAAGTATTTCTCAAATTTGTGATAGATTCAATTTGGTACTTTTCTCCTCTTCGGATTGTAAGGTTTTTGATGAGCGTACAGGTTCCCTAAAAGCTGTGGGATGCAAAGAAGGAAATCTCTACAAAATGTGCTTAAACTCCATTAATCCAGACGATCAAGTTTGTCTAAATGTGCATTCCAAAAGCTCATTGTTGTGGCACTCCAGACTTGGTCACGTAAATCACAGGCTGTTGAACAAACTTAAAAGCAAGGACTTGGTGATTGGTTTACCCGATACAAACTTTGACACAGACTCCGTCTATGAAGCATGCATAAAAGGTAAACACACCTGGTCGTCTTTCAAAAGTAAGTTAACTCTCTCTACTAGCTCTCCGTTAGAATTGCTCCACATGGATCTTGTTGGTCCTATGCGTACTCAAAGCTGAAGTGGTAAAAGGTATATTCTGGTCATAGTCGATGACTATTCTAGATGGACTTGGGTTATTTTTCTGTCTACTAAGGATGAAACTTTTACGGAGTTTGTCAAACTCCATAAAATGCTTATCAACAAATTCTCGTTTACACTGAAAACCCTGAGAACAGACCAGGGCACTGAATTTTGCAACAAGTCGTTTGATGAGTTTTGTAGGGACAACGGAGTTGATCACCAAATCTCATCCGCACGTACTCCAGAACAGAACTGAGTGGTTGAACGAAAGAATAGAACCTTGATTGAAATGGCACGCACCATGCTCATTGACAATCAACTAACTCCATCATACTGGGCAGAGGTTGTTAACACAGCATGCTATGTGTTAAATTGTGCGCTGATCCATCCATTCCTTCACAAGACACCCTACGAACTACTCCATCAACGTAAACCAAATCTCATTCATCTCAGGCTTTTCGGATGTAAGTGCTTTATCCACAATAATGGTAAGGACGATTTGGGTAAGTTCTCTCCTAAAAGTGATGAAGGTATATTTCTTGGCTACTCTTCTAAAGCAAAGCTTATCGTGGTTATTAATATGAGAACTCAATGTTTAGAAGAAATCCCCATGTCAAGTTCGATGAGTCCCCAATGTTTGGCTCATCTCTGATCAACTTGACTTCGCTCCAGACGATTCCTCACTGATCCACACTTCATCACTGTTCCCATAGGAAGACTCCAAGATCCCCAATCCATCACACCTAATGACTCCCCGGAAAAGAAAAACAATACATCAGATTCTACCGACTCTGACAATAACTCTGAGACACCCTTGCCTCAAAACTTGAACTTTGATTCCTCTGACAAAGACACACCCCCTCCTGCTTCACATCGCCAGTTCCAACAAAAATCTACTCATCCTCCTGAAAACATTATATCCAACCCAAACTCAAGTGTTCAAACACGCTTCCAAGCTATGCAAAACATGTGTGCCTTCGGTGCCTTTCTCTCTAGCACTGAACCTAGAAATGTCAAAGAAGCACTCCTCGATAGTGATTGGGTCACTGCAATGCAGGAGGAACTAAATTCCCTCCAAAGACATGCTGTTTGGGAGTTAGTTCCTTGACCCACACATCAACAAACCATTGGTACTCGTTGGGTCTTTCGTAATAAACTTGATGATGCAGCACACATTTTCAGGAATAAAGCTTTGGTTGTTCAGGGCTACAATCAAGAAGAAGGGATTGACTATGATGAAACATTCGCACCTGTAGCTCATCTTGAAGCAATTCGTATGTTAATTGCGTTTGCTGCATTTAAAGGTTTCACATTATATCAAATGGACGTCAAAACGGCCTTCCTCCATGGCTACATTGATAGAGAAGTCTATGTCGAGCAACCCCCAAGGTTTACAGACTTCGTCCATCCCGACTATGTCTACAAGCTGTGTAAGGCCCTTTACGGACTGAAACAGGCTCCGCGAGCCTGGTATGAAAGACTGTCTACACATCTCTTGCAAAATGGTTTTTCTAGAGGAAACGTAGATAAAACACTATTCATTCTTCATTCATCACATGACTTACTTCTAGTACAGATTTATGTTGATGATATTATTTATGGTTCTACAAGCAACACCCTCTGTGACCATTTTGCTAACTTATGAAGCAAGAGTTCTCCATGAATGAGCTAGGTGAGCTAAAGTTCTTCTTAGGACTACAAGTTCAACAGGAAAGGGACGGGATTAAAATCCATCAACAAAAGTACATCAAGGAACTCCTTGATAAGTACAATCTCAGCAATGTCAAAAGCATGTCAACACCAAGCTGCACATCTGCCAAACTTCATCTCGATGACGACGGAGTCGGTGTCAATGCCACAGAATATAGAGGAATGATAGGGTCCCTCTTGTACTTGACTGCCAGTCACCCCGACATTCTCCACGCAGTCTGTCTTTGTGCCCGCTTCCAAGCAGCACCAAAGCAGTCTCACCTCAAAGCAGTCAAACGTATATTCCGATATCTCAAAGGTACAAGTACACTCTATCTATGGTATCCTCAATCTCCTACTTTCACTTTATCTGGATACAGTGACTCTGATTGGGCTGGTTCCCTCCAAGATCGAAAGAGTACTTCAGGTAATGCACAGTTCTTGGGTCTTTGTCTTGTTTCATGGTCCTCCAAAAAACAAAACTCTATCACACTCTCTAGAGCGAAGGCAGAGTATGTCTCTGCTGCAGCCTGTTGCTCCCAACTCCTTTGAATGAAACAACAACTTCAAGATTATCATGTCACCCAAGAATAGATCCCAATCTTTTGTGACAACAAAAGCACAATCAAAATATCCGAAAACCCAGTCCAACACTCAAGAACCAAACATATTGAAATCCGTTTTCACTTCTTGAAAGACTGTGTCAAGAAAAAGCTCATTCAACTTGACTTTGTGCCCACAGAAGATCAACTTACAGATATCTTCACTAAACCCCTGTCCACAGCACGATTTGAAGCACTTCGATCAGCAATTGGGTTGACTCCGTCTACCTAGACGGTTGTATCTCCTTGTCCCTACCGCAATCATCAGCAGGTACTCCCTTATGTCTCACTGAGTCTGTCTTTGTTTGCACTTGAATATGTGAACTGTGTTTCCTTACTTAGAACGTCTCTATGCTACTAGCGCTATACATCCACGTCATCTATCCACACCCGCCCCCGCCTAAATCCACGCCCTTAATCTCACTGCAATTCGCGTCCCCTGATTTTTGTCGTCTGACACACGAAAACCCTGCACCTTCCGCAGTCACTTCAACCTTTATATCACCCATCAGCCTACTCCGTCTCTCTCACTTACATCCACCTTACACCCAAAACTACCCCAATTCCAAATGGCGGGCATCAATTTCAACGGCATCAACATCCCGGCTGAGATATTCCAAGATCCAATCCGCCTTCAGGCGTACCTTCAATCAATGGCCAACCCTAACCCATCTCCACTCACCACCACCACCACTCACTCTCCCACCAAAACCACTACCACTTCATCCCCCACACACTCTGCCACACCACCACCAACCATCCGCGACACATCACCCCAACCAACACCTCCTTCTGCCATCAAGACGACATTCTTGAGACGGATGTCGAAGATGTCACACCACTTAAAACCCTGCCACCATCTCCACCGCCTCACCAACCAAATCCTACCGCAGAAATCCAAGCCACTGATCCACCGCAAGCTCCGCCCAAGAAATCTCCAACACCAACCCCACATGAATCCCAAGAAAAATCAGCAACCCCAACACCTCCACAATCTCCAAAACCCAAACCAAGAAAAAGAAAAGCTCAAACCATCACTTGACCCACAGCCAAACGAGTCCTATGATCTTCTGCCAAGGCCCATCCAGTCTCCTCCGGTTCCGGCGAATCTTCTCCAGCCCAAGAGTTGCCCACCAACAGCCACGACAAATCTACTGGCGCCACCTCCACCAGGATCCAGAAACCACCCAAGCCGCAACGTAGATGTGCAAAGATAGACCCATTCACCCAGCGCTATATGCTTGGTGATCCGGCTGCAGAAAGAAATATCGTCAGGGGTAAGTTTCTAGATTTTTCATGGGCTCTGTCTTCAAATCTGGGGGAGTTAGTGACAATGCTAGAGGTTCAAGGGTGGAAACACCTTTTCTGTGAGATAACCGAGTGGTATCCCCAAGAGTCTATCAATTTTTATCAAAAACTTGTCATCAGAAACGGTGCCGCACAATCTTTTGTCAATTCAACCCCCATTTTCTTCAATCTTGAAAAGTTGTCCCAGATTCTCGGAGTCCCTCATACCGGTCTGTCCTTCTATGAAAAGGAGTCCTTCTAGAAATCCTCGGGGTCCCACAAAACAAAATCTACCTCTTTTTCTCTTCAAAGAAAAAAGTGGGCTCCCCAATACCCCGAGGAGATCTTTTAATTATCCACCAACTCCTGCATATCCTTGTCATAAAAAACATCGTACCCCGAAAAGAAGGAAATCTAATGGTCAATTTCTTGGACGTCTCTATCATGTACTGCATCATTAACCGTCACTCTCTCAATCTGGCTCACATCATTCTCCATCACTTGGCCCAGTCTGTTGATACCCCAAAACACTCCCTGGGATATGTGTTTTGGTTGCCCCGCATACTTAAATTCTTTCAGGTACCCCTGACGACAACAACGCCGGAGTCCATCGACGAGGTAGACACCATCAACCTCCACTATCTGAATCGGCTAACATCCATCGACAAGTCCAAGCTGCTGCCCCCACCATCAACTCCAACGACGGCGGGTCCATCCCACTTCTCACGAGGCAGTCCCTTAGAGCCACTCGCGGATGATGGACAGACTTGCTGGGATCGAGACAACTGTGACGGCCTTGCGGGACCAACTCCTTGACATCCAAGCAACCCTAAACCCCAACCCTGACCCTCAGATTGGCGTGTGTGTGTGTAGTGTTGGGACTTAGGCTGTTTTTAAGTTCTAAACACTTTTTGCTGGTTTGTGTGTGAATTTTTGACTAACTCTTTCGTGACTAATGGGCTTCCCTCTGATGAAAGCAAATGGGGGAAGCGGTGAATCCCGTCTGGTGTATGGGCGACTCTGTTGCTGCTTTAAACTGCTTTCGAATTTTTGCTGCTGGACCGTGTGGTCTAGTACTATAACTGCTTTTAAATACTATGCCTTATTATGCCTGTTACACTGCCTATTTAATATCTACTTGCCTGGAGTCCCTCTACGATTAAGAGGGAACCTTAATGGAGTCTTTACACTTAACAGCTACTGCTGCTATTAAGGGGGAACTTTGATAGGGTCGGTTTCCCTAGTTCTTTATGTTTTTGTTCTCATTTCAAGATTGACTCAATCGGGATTCACGGAGGTTTGCTATCATCAGCAACAAGGGGGAAACTGTTGGGACATCAGAGTGTTGCAGAGATAGCCAATCACCTCGACAGAGTCAATCATCCTCAATCAAACACAAAGCGCGAGCTATTACAAGAGAGTCCATACAACTAAGAAGACTTCACAGACTCTCCCATGCTATTGCGAAAACCAAGGAGCGAACTCGGGAATGCTTCCACACCACAACAGTCATACAGCCTCCCCATCACATCCGAAGTTCGCGGCACAAGCCAGTAGACCACTTAAGGATGTTGCCCACTAAGTTAGTTCCGACAATTACGGAACTAACTCCCTCGACCTGCCGCTTCTAGTGCTAGTATAAATATGTATTGTAATAGCTTTTTTCTGGTGTGCTTTCATTGAGAAATATTTCAGAGCTTAGAGAGAGAGAAAGAAATTGCTTTGTAAGTCAGAGAGAGAAAATACGTACCAAATTATTTAGTGCATCTAGATAGACTCTGCCTAGGAAGATCCTAGTTTTGCTACACTTACCATTGAGCTGATTAGAAAGTGTATTGGGTGAGTGAGTGAAAACCCGCTAAGTGGATCTCATCTACTTAGTGGGCATTTGTAAGTTATTTAGTTTTGACCAGAGAATAAAATAACTTATTTGTGTAACTTGCTGTGTTCCACAGAGTCCGTCTTTAACATTAATTCGTTCAAGTCCTTTTAAGTCTTCCGCACACTGAGTTTAGTCAGTTCGATTGAGTGCCTTTTCGTTCCAGAGTGTTTCTTCTCCTTTGGAGGTCGATTGAGTCAAATGCCACCATCAGAACTGAAGGAGCTGAAAGCACAGTTGGATGAGCTCTTGGAGAAGGGGTACATTTGTCCGAGTGTATCGCCGTGGGGAGCCTCTATCCTGTTCGTGAAGAAGAAGGACAAAAGTATGAGGTTGTGCATAGACTATAGGGAGTTGAACCAGATCACTATGAAGAACCGTTATCCGTTACCAAGGATTGACGACCTCTTCGATCAACTTCAGGGTGTAGGAGTCTTTTCCAAGATAGATTTGAGGTCAGGATACCATCAGCTCCAAGTTGCAGAGAAAGACATCCCGAAGAATGCTTTCAGGACCAGATATGGGCACTTCGAATTTCTGGTGATGCCCTTTGGACTGACGAATGTCCCAGCAGTCTTTATGGACCTCAAGAACCGGATCTTCAATCCATATCTAGACGGTTCGTGGTGGTGTTCATAGACTATATTCTAATCTACTCGAAGGACGAGGAGGAGCATGAGGAGCACCTGAGACTGGTTCTGCAGATTTTGAGAGAGCAGCAACTTTATGCCAAACTGTCCAAGTGTGACTTCTGGTTCGACCGGGTGGCGTTCCTAGGCCATATTGATACTAAGGAAGGCATATCGGTGGATCCCGCTAAGATTGAAGCAGTTAAAGAGTGGCCAAGACCGAGTAATCTGATAGAGGTTTGTAGTTTCCTGGGCCTGCCAGGATACTACAGGAGGTTTGTGAAGGATGTTTTGAAGATTTCCAGACCTCTCACCAATCTTATGAAGAAGGTGGTCAAATTTCAGTGGAGCAATGATTATGATCCGCGTTCCAGGTACTAAAGGAAAGGTTAACCACAGCCCCAGTGTTAACCCTACCTTCAGGGACTGAGGGATTCGAAGTATTCAGTGACGCCTCCAAGTATGGTTTGGGATGTGTCCTGATGCAGCATGGAAAAGTGATAGCGTATGCATCGAGGCAGTTGAAGGAGTACGAGACTCGATATCCGACGCATGACTTAGAGCTAGCAGCAGTAGTGTCACCCTCAAGATCTGGAGGCACTACTTCTATGGCGTTTCCTGAGAGATCTACACCAACCACAAGAGCCTCAAGTACATCTTCACGCAGAAGGAGCTTAATATGAGGCAGAGGAGGTGGTTAGAATTGATTAAAGACTACGATATGGAGATTATGTATCATGAGGGGAAGTCTAATCTGGTAGCAGATGCTCTAAGTAGAAAGAGAAGTCACATAGTGAACTCGATGTGGGTTCTCCCAGACGAGTTGGTCCGTGACTTCAAGAAGCTGAATTTAGAGGTGATAGAGTCCGGAGGAGTAGAGCAAGGGGTAAAGTTGTTCCATATGAGTGTCTCTTCCGACATTTATGGGGAGATACTCAAAGGACGGCCTGGTGATGTGAAGTTGGAGCGTATAAGGGAGAAGACGAAAGTGGGCAAAGTAGAGGGTTTCGAGGCACAGTGATGGCAGCCTTCGATTCAGAGGCCGATGGTGTGTGCCTCAGGAGTGTGCAGAGGTGAAGGAGAAGCTGGTGAGAGAGGCCCATAATACTCCTTACTCAGTTCATCCTGGTGGTGACAAGTTATATAAGGATTTGAAGAAGTTGTTCTGGTGGCCGAAGATGAAGAGGGAGGTATCAGAATTTGTGTCGAGATGCCTCACCTGCCAGAAGGTCAAATTTGAGCATAAGAGGATGGGAGGCTTGCTGCAGCCTCTGGAGGTCCCGAAGTGGAAGTGGGACTCCATTTCTATGGATTTCGTGCTGGGACTACCCCCGGCGAAGGGAGGAGTCAATCAGATATGGGTGATTGTGGACCAGCTCACTAAGTCTGCACGGTTCATACCCATGAAGAATATCTGGTCGATGAGTCAGCTCGTGGATGCGTATATCAAGAACATGGTGAGATACCATGGGATGCCTAAGACCATCATTTCAGACTGGGACTCGAGGTTTCTGGCTCATTTCTAGCAGCAGTTTCAGAAGGCGATGGGCACCAAGCTGAAATTGAGTACTGCGTTTCACCCAGCTACCGATGGCCAGACGGAAAGGACTATTCAGTCTCTAGAGGATATGCTTCGTGCTTTCGTTATGGATTCCCAGGGTTCATGGGCAGATATGTTACATTTGATAGAGTTCTCGTACAACAATTGCTATCACGCCAGTATTAAGATGGCCCCTACGAGGCACTGTATGGGAGAAAGTGTAGGACTCCATTGTGCTTGAACGATATCAGTGAGACTGTGGTGTTGGGGCCACAACTGATAGAGGAGACTATGGAGCACGTTCAGGTTATTCAGAGTCAGATGAAGGCAGCTTAGGACAGGCAAAAGTCCTATGCCGATCTCAAGCGTAGACTGATAGAGTTCGAGGTGGGGGATAAGGTTTTCCTGAAGGTGTCTCCTGTGAGAGGGGTAACCAGATTCTGGAAGAAGGGAAAGCTCAGTCCCAAGTTCGTATGACCCTATGAGATACTGGAGAGAATTAGGAAGGTAGCCTATAGTTTGGCACTTCCTTGTGAACTGGAGAAAGTTCACAATGTCTTCCACGTGTCCTAGATGAAGAGATATATTCCCGACCCTTCACATGTGTTGCAGCCAGAGGTTTTGGAGCTAGAGAAAAATCTATCCTACGAGGAGTACCCTATTAGACTTCTGGACACCAAGACCAGAGAGACCCGATCGAAGACCACTCATATGGTCAAGGTCTTATGGTCTAATCATGGAACAGAAGAGGCTACGTGGGAAGTGGAGGAGGAGATGAGAAAGAAGTACCCACAGGTCTTCGATCAGGTAATAATTCAAGTCAGTATCCGGTCAGTAGAAGTTGTTTTATGGGTGAGTTTTAGCTTCGAGGACGAAGCTTTTTTTAGGAGGATGTGATGAAATACCCACGAATTTCCGAGTTAGGATAAGTATATTATAAGGTTGGCATGAGAAGGGTAAATATTGTATTAAGATAAATATAAAAAGGTTGTATAGTTCAACTTTAGGATTAATAGTTGGCCCAGGGAAGTTAATCTGTTATCTATTTTATTTTAGTGTTATTTAACAAATCCCTCTTATCTTTCTTCCAACTATATTAATATCTAGCATATATTTTACTCCTACAGATTTATTACGTTAATTTAACCCTAAGAGTTCAAATCTAATTTTACTTCCTCTTAATTAATTAATTATTCTTAAGAATTCAAATCTAGTTTTACTTCTTCCAATTTAAATATAGATAAAGTTAAGATTCTATTCTCTCTCCTGAATTAAATCACGTTGTATTCTAGACTCTCCTAGTTTAACGACTTCCCTTATATTTCTATTACTAAATCTTTTCTAATTCTTTCTTTTTCATCCCAAATAAATGAATTAATTCCTCATTGGATATTTTCCCTCATCCTTATCTCTTACAACAGCCAAATAATTTCCTTTCCATTTTATTTCAAATTAAGGGATTATTTCTTTATTTTCTAACGGTGTATTTTGTTAGAGATTTGACCCCTCCTCCCGATGATTCTCAGCGTCAATATTTACTATACCTTCTAAAGTAATTACAATATGAATTATTTGAATTCTCTTTCTAAATTATTTACATTAAATAATTAATTCCTCTACTCTTTTATAATGGATTTTAATCTCTTTAATTTATATCAATATTCCTCTTTCCTTAATTTATTTTATTTAAACCACGATCTTCCTCATCGTTCCTTCATCCTCAACACGCTGCCATTACGTTCCTCTTCTCACAAGCTCCCAACTCACGCTCTTCATTTTGCTCTTGTCGAAACGTTTCCCTGGTGCCAAATAGAGTTACAACAGGTAAAATGGTTATTAAATAGTATGTTAATTTATTTGGTTGAGTTCATTGTTGTCTGATTGTGAGTTGTTATAATTTAGACACCAGCGTTGACGACGAACGTTACTGGTGAATTCGTTGAGCCGTCTTCCTGAATCAAGGGAATGACCAGGTAAATTATGTGCTCATCGTTGGTTTATTGTTGTGGATTGTTTTTCTATCACCAAAGGTATTTTGAGAAACTCAACCAGTGATTTGGTAAATTGAGATTTGACTTCTTCAGGTGACGTGAAATTGTGGTGTTCTGGAAATTGGAATTATATTTTGTTTTGGGAGTTCTTCACTGGATTTAATTGTTTTGGGGTTCTTGGTGCTCCCTGATTCACCATGTTGGAGTTTTTGGTGCTCCCTGACTCACCATGTTGGTACTCTGGACCGCGACCATGGATTATTTACACTGTTATTTATTTTGCGCTGCATACAATGACTGCAGTTAAGCTCTATGATCTACTCTATGGACTGATGATTCATAGGGGGTGTGCACACTTAAGGACTTAGGGTGAGGTGGATTTGGATTTCAGTCTGTTTGTGACTGATATTTTTGTGATTATTCCTGTTGAAGACTCCCTATCAATTTTGTGGTTGTGACATTGGAAAATGGTTTCGGTTTATGGTTATCAATATTATTCGTTTCAGTTTATTCAATATACAAATATTGTTTTCCAAAATGTATTTTACGTGATGAGATGGAGTTTACTCAGTTTCGATGATTTGCGCGATCCCTTCGTGCTTTTGTTGTGTTGTTTTCTGATCGCATGTACTGAATGCTGATATGGGGATGGGAACGTGTTGTCATCTAGTATAGGGAATGTGGATCATTTGAGAACAATAAAATGAATTACGGTGGGTTTTATTACATTTACTTAACAATGGATTGAGATACAATTTGAATGTTTACTCAGCAATTACAGTTGGTTAAAATTGAGCTTCCGCATATTTTGATTTAATGTTGCCTAAGCAGTTATTTTAGTGATTTGATGGTTTATTAGCCTGAGCATCCAAGGTTTTGGATGTGGCGGTAGCACCCTGGGATTTCAAGAGGTTTCCGCTGTATTTTTATGGTAAATTTGCTATTTCAACTAAGGTATTGATTGTGGTACTCTTATTCTAGTTTTGTGTAAGTTTTGACTCATTTTCTGACTCGGTTTTCGTTTTCAAAATGCATTTAGGGACCTGTCCGAACATCCGTCCAGACATCAATGTTCGGACAGGCCCCGAAAGATCAAGGTGTTTTTGCAGCACTGGGTGTGTCCGAACATCTGTCTGAGCATTGAAGTTTGGACAGCATGCGAGGATGGGTCCAACTTGCAAGTCTCGACTTATGTCCGAACTTGCAAGTTCGGACCAACGTTCGGACCACGTAATGAAATTTTTCGGAACTTTGAAACTCGACTTGTGTCCGAACTTCAAAGTTCGGACGCAAGTTCGGACGCGTTTGTCTTTTGGGTTTTCACCTCTCGACTTGTGTCCGAACATCCATGTCCGGACACAAGTTCGGACATAATGGTTTTTCTCAGAAGTTTTCTTCTCGACTTGTGTCCGAACTTAGACGTCCAGACACAAGTTTGGACCGACCTTGTTTTTCACTTTTAGGACTCGTTTGAAGCCCGTTTTCAATTCCGTTTGTGCCGTTAGACTGGTTATTTGATAAGCTTTCATTTAAGGTAAAATCTAGGGTGTTACAGTTTTAGGGTGTTTGGTGTAGGTTAATATTTTTTGAAGTTGTTCCATTCTTTATAACATCACCGCTGACTTGACAGAGTTTTATGGTTTGTGGTTGCACTACAAATGCTAAAAATGCATTAGATGTTTATTAGTTTCCTAGGGTGGTTTTTAGGGTGTGAAGTGTAGGTACTTTTTTTGAAGTCAAGGGTCCCACAATAATTTATACGTGTTTCCAATGATAATTTAACACATTTACACGACCTTCTATAATTGTTTCCATCACTATTATATAAAGGTTGACACTAATTGTTATATATCTTTACCATTGCTCGTTCTCATTAAAAAATTGTGTATATGAATATTTTATTACCATTTATTAGTTTATAGTGACTGACAGATTGATAAATGTGAAGGCTATAAATGTTTAGAAACGCTAGATTGAGTTGTAGAAGTTGATTTTATGTATTCATTAACCTTTGTTTATACGTATCCACAATAAATAATAAACGTTTCCACTGATGATTAGAAACATATATACAACCTTATATAATCCTTTCCAACACTATTTTGAAAAAGGACACTAACTGTTATATATCTTATCTTTTGGTCGTTCATATCAAACGATAGTGTATAAGAATATTTTCTTAGCCTTTATCAGTTTATAGACCTTATTGATTGATAAACTGAAGGCTATAAACGTTTGTAAACAACAAACTGAGTTGTTGGAGTCAATTTTACGTATTAATTTAACCTTGGTTTTTACGTATCCACGATAATTTATAAAAAATTTCACGGATAATTAGAAACATTTACACAAATTCTATAATCGTTTCCATCCCATTTATAAAACAGATGGCACTAATTGTTATATTTTTTCCCTTAGCCCGTTCTCATCGAATCATTGTGTACAAGAATAATTTTTTTGCATTTTTCAGTTTACAGAACTTGGCTGATTGATCAACCTGAATGATATAAACGTTTGGAAACAATAAACTGAGTTGTTGAACTCAATGTTAAGTATTCATTAACCTTGATTTTTACATATCCGCCATAATTTCTAAATGTGTCCACTAATGATTAGAAACTTGTACACAACCGTCTATAATCGTTTCCATCCCTATTTTAAAAAAGATGATACTGACTGTTATATATCTTTTTCTTTGGCCTTTCTTATCGAATTGTGTGTTTAAGAATATTTTCTTTCCATTTAACATTTATAGAACTTGATTGATTGATAAACCTAAAGGTTATAAACGTTTGGAAATGATAAACTGAGTTGTTGCTGTCGATTTTACCTATTCATTAAAATAATTTATAAATGTTTACACTGACCTTCTATAATCATTTTCATAACTATTTAAATAAGATGACACTAAATGTTATATATCTTTTCTTTTAGTCATTCTTATCATGTCATAGCATATTAGGAATCATAATGTATACTCATTTTTTTAATATATAAACAACAAATAACATTAGACTAAGAAAATATTATTTAATAGTTATATATATAGTTATTCTAAAAGCAATTATTACACTACTAATTATGGAAACATTTATCAACTATTATTTATATATTTTAAACTATTAATTAAAACATTTATAAATAATCATGAACAGTAAAAGTGATAAAATTCTTCTTGTACGTACAGCAATCCGAGCTATTTGTACATAGTGAGACAATTGAAACTTGTCAACTTGTCTAGCATTTGACCTTACCTCGTGACTTAAAGAACGCCACACATCTATGATTTAATAAATCTAGATTATCCATTGATTTTTTGTCAATTTTTTTAAGTTAATTGAATTTTATCTAATATATATATAGTTTTAGCATTGTTATTCTTTTATCTTTTCATCCTTAATAAACTTTTTCTAAAAAGCTATTCTTATGCAAAGTCACAGGTAATAATATCACAAGGCTTATGCCCAGTAAGTGAAATGCCAACTCCTTATTTTTCTCTTTTAAATGAGATATCTCCTGTTGTAATACTAACCACAATATCAGACTTAGAAAATTTTCTTGTTTTCCTCTAAAGCCCTCATTTATAAAAGTGCTTCCTTTAACACGTCAAAAACTAGAAATTTAGAGGAATTCTCATAAAATTCGTTTAATTTTCAAGTTCTTACTTGATCCCTTATAAGGGACTATAGTACCTTATCTCCAGCCATTAAACACATGGATTCATCACATGTAGGTTCATCAGTATGAGACCGTTGAATCGTCGTCATATAGAAATGTGCTTTAATACTTTTTGTATTGTCTGGTTCCTCCTCTTCTTCTCCCTAAACAGTAGCTGTCATACGTGATCCATGTCCCCGATGTTGAGGAAGTTTAGAAGGCAAAGAACAATCCTTAATCAAATGTCCCAATTTGTGACACCGAAAGCTCTCTATTTTACTTGCGTCATATTCTCGCCTGAAATTGCCGCCACCTTGATATCCTCCACGCTTTTGATTAAGAATGCATTTTAGCCCTTGTGCCAATATAGTCATTTCAGTTTCTAATTCATCATCCAGTTCCCAGTCAGAAGATTCAGCTATCTTCTTAACTTTTAATGTCAAATCTTTTCATGGGACAGTCACTCCATCAAGACTTTGCTCCTTCATTTTACTCTCATGTACAACCAGATCTGAACACAGCTCCTCAAAAGACATAGATGACAATTCCCTCATCTTTTCCAACAATGAAGTGTAGTTAAGCCAATCCTTGGTAAGTGAATCAAGCAATCGCTCATTCACCTCCTAGTGGTTGTAAGAACTCCAACAGTCTTGAGCTCCATCAACACCTCATTAAATCTTTGAATAGTTAATGCAAGACTCTCACTGTCAGAAATCTTGAAATTATTGAACTCCCGCCTGAACTGTTTCTCTTTAGCCTTTTGAATTGATTATGTTCCATGATAGACAATTTTTAGGAAATCCCATACTCCTTTTATAATTCTTTTTCCCAAAACTCTGGCTTGATCTTCATCAGGCAGAGACAAAACAAGTATTTGAAGGGCTTGTTTGTTCTTGCTCAGTAACTTTTCATCCTCCTCATTCCACTGATCTTCAAGCTTATCATGTTTAACACCATCAATAAGAACAGTGGGCATGTAATCTCCCTGCTCAACCACCTTCCAAACTATGTAATCCACAGACTTTAACCGATCCTCCATATGTTTGCACCATTTGGAGTAATTAAGTTTTGTCAACTTCAGTGCATTGACATTATATGAAATCATCTTGAAGGTCTACCTTGAAGTGTTTGGCTTGTTACTAGGTAAACCTGCTCTGATATCACTTGAAAATTCGTAGTATAGGAATCAGATGACTAGGTATGAGACTGACAGAGATGGTAAACTAAGACGAACAAGACAAAAATGCTTAGAAGAAAAACTCCACTACTAATCTTTATTAGTAGTTTGAAAACTGTTCACCTGATATGTTCAACACGATGAACAATCACACTCACATCTAATCCCTAGACAACATGTTCATTCACATCAACAAAAGACTCCTCTCACAAGGGTATTTCTCTTAGTAAAAAGCATTGTCACCTCTTACGTTTTTCTTATACATATATACTAGAGATTAACCTAACAAACTCATAACCACTATCCAGAGATTCTCGCTTGAAGAACCTATTTACAAACCTAAATAGTCTCTAATAAAGAAACCGTAAATCATGGCTTTAATATTCTATCGTATTTGGTCTTATCTGGTTCAAGCTTAAACCAAGTAAATAAATATGTTAAGATCTTTTACCTAATGCCACCAAGCTGTTGAGATATTTCCGCTGAGTTCTAGTTTGATAGTTTGCCACATCAAAAACCATAAGTACATATGCATTTACACTAACAAGTGGTTTTATGATGTTATCAGCGGCTCTTGTGATCATATACTCCATGTGTAAGGATAGAGTGATGAGGATGGATGAGAAGGTTGAAATGTTTTAGGTTTGGATTTTATGGAGCTGGGAAAGAAGTAAAGGAAGATTAGCTTTTGGTGATGAAAGAAGTGGTAGGTGTAGAGAAAGAAAGTTGATTTGTTGTTGGTTGTAGCTTGAAAGATAAGTAAGGTAGGAGGGGATGAGTGGGAGAGGTTAAAGGAAAGATAAATAGTTTAAAGGTGTAGTTGTGAAGAGATGAATAGCTTAGAAGAAGGTAACATTGCCAAGAAAAGTTTGAGGTGAATCAAAGGTGGGTTTAGCAAATGGAAAGGGGTGTTTTATTGAAACAACACATTCTTGGATATGTGAGTACCACATGTACAAGAATCAAGACACAAACGCCCAATTTGCTTATCCAGGTATCCAGCGTAAACAATTATTTATAATTGTAGATAAACTTATGTTGGTAATATGGTCACATATTAGGGAAACAAGGACATCAAAAAATCCTGAACTTAAGATAGTTAACTATTTGACCATGTAGCATCCTTGGAGTATGAAGATGTTGTTGAGATAGTCAACCACAACAACGGAGTCAATCGTTCGCTGCAAAACACAACTGAGTCCATTCAACCTGAACCCATGAAAGACTTCCTCAATCCGTTGCGAAATATAAGGAGAGACGATGTCAACTCCCAACGGTCTAATGTGCGCCCAAATTCTTTCAACGTGGAAATCACCTAAAGACTGGGTATGTCTCTCTTAAGTCTGCGCTCAACTAAGTTAGTTCCAAAATTTTAGGAACTAACTCTCTACAACGGTCAATTCGAGTTGTA
Source organism: Limonium bicolor (assembly GCA_023374045.1). Taxonomy (NCBI): domain Eukaryota; kingdom Viridiplantae; phylum Streptophyta; class Magnoliopsida; order Caryophyllales; family Plumbaginaceae; genus Limonium; species Limonium bicolor. The sequence continues at coordinate 44,387,247 of CM041778.1, forward strand.
TAAATAGGATTGTAATCATCATTTATCATTTGTGTTTTCGAGAGAGATTTTGTTGAGAGAAGTTTTGTAAAAGGGAAGTATTTGTCTTCTAGAGAGAGAAAAGTACCAAAGTTAGTTAGTGCACATAGATAGACTCATTCTAGGTAGGTCCTAGTTTTCACTACACTTATCACTGAGCTGATTAGAATCTGTATAGAGTGAGTGAGTGAAAACCACGAAGTTAAAAACTCTTCTACTAAGTGGGCATTGTAAGCTGTTTTGATCCTGACCATAAATAAAATAGCTTATTATGTGTATCTGCTTGAGTTCGACTGAGTCTTTCTTTTAACTCATTTTTAGTCAGTTCATTTGAGTCTTTCGGCATCTCGCACTAAAGTAATAGCTTCTGCACACTTGATTCGATTGGGTCAAACCATCTCACGGACTAACACCTTGAGTTTGTTTGAGTCAGCTTTTCGATCCTACATGTGGTGCCTCGTCTAGCTGACATTCAATTGAATTTTGATAGTTATTTATATTTTTATAGTATTTTTTATGAATTTTAGTGAATTTTTTAACATTTAGTGACGTATTGTGAACTTAAAAGTACTTTGTTAACTAGTAAGAGTATTTTTATCTTTTTTACTTCTAGTCAATGACCAAAAATATAGTGACATTTTATAACTTTTTTTTTAATGGCATCTCATGAATTAGCCAAAAATATAATGGCAAAAATTTCCTTGTCATTTTATTTATTTATTATCAACGTTTGTGTAGATCGGTGGAGCTGTCTGCTCTTGCTCGTTTTATGCAGCTGTGAAGTGCTTGGAAGTTCTCCCCGAACAACGGTGTTGAAGACTTGGTATTTCTGAGGTGTAAGATTCAAGTTGCAACTTTGGTCCACCTGAATAGGCAAGAATTGACTGAGCACAATCTCAAGGCTCCCGAGCAGGGATCATGCCCATGTGTATGTAGTTTGAGCATATGCTCAACACATTTTCAATCTTTGGATTAGAATTTAGTTTTTAAAACATTAATCCTAACCGTAAATAATTTTACTTATTTAATAATTAATTTTTAAAAATTGAAAAACAAACAAGTAAATATATAAGGGTATAATAGACAACTTTTTCCACTAATAACTCCCATCTCATTGACAGTTACTACGCTACATCCACTTTCCTCTTTCTTTTCTAAAAAAAAAACTTCCTCCTCCACTACGGTTCAGTTAAAATATATTGATGATTTATTTTTTTCTCTAGTAACCAGATCATGCGACACCTTTAATATTTCTTCTTTATTTCTAAATTACAAATGAACTTTGACATCTATTTAGATTTTTATTAATTCCCCATATTTAAGTGAAAAAGTAGATATTTAAGTAATAATAGATTTTTAAAATGTAGGTGTAGATTTGTTGGATAAAAGAATAGAATTTAAATTTAATCTTTATTTAGGTGATAGTGTAGATTTTTAAGTAAATTGATAGATTTTCCAATTTGTAGGTGTAGATTTGTTTGACAGAAGTGTAGATTTTCATTTTAGGAAAACAATTGATAAAAAATAGTGGATTTTATTTTTTTATGCTCTTATATTTATTTTCAAGGAGTCTTATCAACAGAATTTCTAGTTTGTTATTTTTTTAAAAAAAAGTTTTACTTAAAACTTGGCATTTGTTTATTGTTTTATTTTTCAATTCATTACTTCACTAAAAAATATATTGCTAGGGAATATTTATTATAATTGATGATTTATTTTTTTTCTCTAAAAACTAGATTGTGTAATATTTCTTCTTTATTTCTAAAATATACATTTGAATCAAAATGTACACATTCATGATGAAAATGTACACACTCATGTTGAAAAAGTACACATTTGATAATATTGCATATACATTTGAATCAAAATGTACACATTCATGATGAAAATGTACACACTCATGTTGAAAAAGTACACATTTGATAATATAGTATATACATTTGAATCAAAATGTACACATTCATGACAAAAATGTACACACTCATGTTGAAAAAAGTAAAAGCGTAGATATATAAATAAAATGATAAATGTTTCAAAATGTAGTTGTATATTTGTTTGATAGTGTAGATTTTAAATTTTAATAATACAATTTATAAAATGAAAAAATAGGTTTATTTTTGTCTGATCTTAATGTTATGTTAATAATAAATAAATTCTAACTCTTTTCTTATATTTATTTTTAAGAAGAATTTTTAATTTGTTATGTTTAAATAATTTTTTTACTGAAAACTTGGATTTTTTTTTCAAATCACCATTCCATTTCAATTTCAGTAAAAAAAAATTTTACCTCAAATCATGGGAATATTGATTTTGAGGATGTTTTTTTTATTTATTTATAAAATCACAAATTAAATTGGATATCTATCACCATCTATTTCAATAAAAAAACAATTTACATCGTGGGATGGTGGGGAGTGTTATTTTTCTTTATTTATAAAATTATAAATTAGTTATGACTCATATACCCTTATAATAAATATTAGAATTTAGACCATCCATTTGTTTTTTAAAAATTCAATGGTCATAATTTAGTTGAGCATGATGCTCAAAAAATAACTTTGGGCACCTTCTCCAATCGGGTAACGCTGACAATTACGTTCAAAGAATAGGCAAGAATTACAAGTAAACCCCACCGCTTCGGTCCATCCAATCAGGAAACACAGACGCAATGCAGGGCATTATCTTATCATTACATGCCTGGGGGTCAAACAATAAAAATTACGATAACCTCAAAAATTCCATTCCTCACTTCGCAGTTGAAATTCACTTCCACACACCAAACAAAATGAATCATCTCTCCAATTTGCAGCCTCTTTTTTTTTCTCAAGCTTGATCAGGTCCTTCAGGTAGTTGCTCATAGCCGTCGTGATGCTTCTTTGTGGTGGCATCGCCTTCAACGGGGATATATTTCAGTACAACTGCAACAGGCATACCCACTGCTCCGATCAAGACACTGTATACCCATAGTTTCCAGCTCAGTGGCACCGTACTAGCGAAATCTCCCAAGAATTCCACTATGATCGCTTGGAATACTACCGTCGATACCATAACTCCGATGAATATCCCGCTGGTGAATACCCCACGGAACACATTTATCCTCTCCATATCTCGACTGTTGATTTCGTTGAACACCTGAATGTAAAACAAGATTAAACTTATCAGGATATAAAAACATGTCTCTTTAAGTTTTTTGTGTCAGTTGTTTACAGGTAGTAGTCGTATTTGCCGGTTACATTTTGACAAAGAGTAAGTAGATTATATCTTCTTATTCTCCTTGTGTAACACGGGTCTACTTAAGATTCTTCAACAGAAAGCTCAAAGGGTAAACGGACTGTAGTAGTTAGTCAAATGCATAACAGATAAACAAAAGAAGGAAAGGGAAGTTGGGGAAGATTTCAAACCTGGCAAAAGACGAAAGCATTGAAGATAAAGGTGGTGAGGGTTTCACTGGCATCAGACCCACTCAGTCCCAGAATGCGGTCACCATAGAAGGTCAGGACAAGAAGAACCGCAAGTTGGTAGATACTTTGACCAATAATGTTTCTCCACATTGTCTTGCTAATGAAACTTGCTCTCCTCCCAACTGGAGGCCTCTTCATGAGTGCGTCAGTCGGTGGTTCAGTCGCCAGCGCTAACGCTCCAAGTGTGTCCATGATCAAGTTCACCCACAGCAACTGAACGGCTGTCAATGGAGCAGATCCTGTATAATAAACCATGCATGCACCAAATAAGCTTAAGCTCATATGGGATCGGTTCTTCTAATACAAATTAGTATCTTACATCCATGAAGCAATGAAGAACATAAAAGTCTTGCCTGTTATGCATGCTGAAATGAAGTTGATCATGAGAGCAACGATATTAACCGTGAGCTGGAACTGGACAAATTTTTGGATATTAATGTACACAGCACGTCCCCATTTGGCTACGTTGACAATTGTGGAGAAATTATCATCCAGAATTATCACATCTGCGTTCTCTTTCGCAACCTGTAAATGCCAAAGTAGTAAGTTGAGTGATGAAGAAGAACGTAAATAATCTGATCACATTATTGAGACAGCTGTAAGCCTGTTATGGTGTCTCTCGTAAATCCTTAGTAAATGACTGCTCTATATATAAAGATGACACAGGTTACAGACCTCGGTCCCTGCAATGCCCATGGCAAGTCCAATGTCAGATTCACGCAAGGCTGGAGCATCATTAGTTCCATCACCTGTCACTGCAACAATCTCTTCGAGACTCTTCAAATTAGTCACCAATAGATGCTTGTCCGAAGGCAGAGATCGAGCCATCACCTGAGAAATTAGACAAAGTATGTGAATATCAATCCACTATTTTAGATATGCCTTTACAAATCAGCCACTGAAGATACTTGCCAAACAAAATTATTCAGTAACTTGCCTGAATCCTTGGTAAAATCTCTTTCATTTCCTCGGGTGACTTGGTTCGAAAATCTGGTCCTTCTATGGCTATTCCGTCTTCAGTCAATATACCACATTCTCTAGCAATGGCCTTAGCTGTGTTAATATTGTCACCGGTAACCATTCTCACAGTGATTCCAGCTGCCAAACATGTCTGAACAGCTTCCTTGACACCACTGCGAACAGGATCCTTAATACCCACAATGGCAATAAGTGTATACCCTCCTTCAGGAAATCCACTCATATTAGCTCCATCTTCTACATCTCTGTACGCTAAGCAGAGAGTCCTTAAAGCATCTGTGGAGTATTCATTTATCACGTCATTGACACGCTTTATTTTTTCTTCAGATAGATCAACAACATCTCCATTGCCATCAACAATCTTGTTACACGTTCTCAGGACTATTTCTGATGCGCCTTTACAGAAGGCTCGGTTATTAGCTTCAGGAACTTCCACTAGAACGGACATCTTCTTTCTTACGGAATTAAAGGGCTCCACTTGCAAGGTCTTATGGTTTTTGCGTAGATGTTGGAAATCGCCACCCATCAGCAGTCCAAATTCTAGCAGAGCTGACTCCGTTGGCTGGCCCAATATGGTATTTTTCCCTTCCTTGTCCTTGACCACCTCAGCACTAGTATTCAAAAAGACTGCCTGTAACAAAATGTTCATAGCACCTTTAGGAACTTCAGATTCCAAGCTGCTGATGCTCTCTTTTCCTTCGATCACTTTATCCTTTTCAGATACCCAGATCTTATTCACAATCATGTGGTTAGTCGTCAACGTTCCTGTCTTATCAGTACATATACAACTTGCCGAACCCATGGTCTCGCAGGCAGAAAGGTGTCTAACTAATGCTTTATCATTCATTAGTTTCTTCATAGCAAAAGCAAGACTGAGTGTCACAGCCAATGGCAGGCCTTCTGGGACCGCAACAACAACTATAGTAACAGCAATTGCAAAGTAGTTCAAGATTGTTAAAGCATCACTGGAAGACCAATCTGTGATTTCACCTTCGAGGCCCTTGTCAATCAAATATCTAATAAACAATACCAAGAATGTAAGTGTTGCAAATACCAAACCAATTTTCCCAATAACAGTAGCAACTCCGTTTAACTTGACCTGCAGTGGTGTCTCATCATCCCCACCTTCATTCAGTGTCTCCATCAACTGTCCCCACTCAGTCCTCATACCAACAGCAGTAATTATCATTTTTGCTGATCCATCTTGTACTTTCGTTCCAGATAGAAGAAAAGGTCTATTTTTATGCACATAAACTGGATCACTCTCACCAGATAAGCTTGACTCATCGATCAATAAGCTATAGCCAGATATGAATATGCCATCAGCAGGAACCAAGTCACCAACAGACAAATGCACAATATCTCCTACAACTAGGTCATATATGGAGACCTTTTGTCTGCAGCCATCTCTGGTAACTTGAATGGAGATTTTCTTCTTCTCTTTATCCAAGTCTCTGAACTGTAGTGACTGATTGAAGTCACTTACCGCAGTAACTAAAACCACCAACATTATACTGACAAGTATTGCAGCCCCATCATACATACCATCGGGAAATCCTTCTGTAGGAATCCCAACTGCTATTGAGACCACAGCGCAAACCATCAAAATTATCAAGGTCAGATCTTGAAGCGCTTCCCACACGAACACCCAAAAGCCTCTAGCAGGTTTCTCAGTAAATTTATTGGCACCGTAAATGTCCTGTCTTGCAGATACATCACTTGATTGTATCCCTTCATCGAGTGAGGTGGAAACTTTATTTGCAAGTCCTTCAGCTCCTCCATTATGTTCCAGCCCTCTAGTATCATGGTTACGGACAATGGAACATAGTTCTTCAGGAGCGATATTGAAGCCTGCCTGACGGGCCTCTTCTGAAACTGCATATTCAGTTCTACCGGCTGCAACATCGGTTAGAACAAGGGCCAGTCAAAACCATATTGTTAGAGAGGAGAGGCAGTTAGCTCTAGTTGTTTTTATTTTACGCTGAACATTTTATGAAAGCATACCGTCACTGAACCGCAGAGCTGCTTTATGAACATAAAGAGCAACCCGTAGTTTTTCCTGTGAATATAGATTCGTCAAATGTGAACTGTCATATTAAAATAACACATCCGAATTACTGCGAGTTTAAAGTTCACATTGTAGTCCAACAAAAGGACGGTAATACGGTTAAGATATACACAGTAAATGTACAGATATGTCGTACAGTAAAGTTACCCAGTAACAGAACAATAGAACTGTATGCACCTTCTCCGATAGGTTTACAAGAAAATGTAGCTTCACATGTGACAAAACATGTGCGACCAACGAGAGCTCAAGGAAGGCGCTTAGTCTTTCACATTATACCATGTAGGACGCTCAAGCACATAAGAAAAGAGCAGCTTATCTAAGTTCATATTGGGTGGCTATATTGACCAGTCAACACAAATTGTGCTGCTCCAGATTGTTCTCTACTGATTTCATTTGACATTAAGAGTCACAGAATAGCGAGTTGAGAGCAAGCATGAGCTACATATAGTTTCGGGGTAAACTTGGCAATTTAAATATTTAAAGTTTGAATTCAGAACGATAAAAAAGATTGAGCAGACAGTTCAACACAAAGAGTTGTTTTCTGCTTAAGGTAGGAAACAATATCTACATCTAGTTTGATCAAGAGATATCCTGTAAGATACATCCTTTCCTTAACTAGTGTGCCCGAGAAGGACCCCAACCAACCGGCGTTCTAAAGAGGAAAGGAATCCTTGCGTTGGAGAAGGCTGTCCTATTAAGCATACCCCAAAAGTCCCAGCGAAAGTAAAAATCAACATTTCTTTTAAAAGGGGAAAGGACAAAGATATATCTCGTCTTTATCAAACACAACAAATCTTTTCAATGACCCTTGTTGAGATGGTATTCAATGATTTTATCCGAGGACCAGCTCGTCGTACATAACTGAATTGAAGAAACTTCCTTGCAATTTCCTGGGTGGGCCTACAGATATGAAGTCAAGATAAGGGTGAAAATAGAACTGTTGGATTTTATACAGAACTGCATTGAATCCCAAATCTCATTATTATAATGCACCTCTGGACTGGAAGCTCACCAACACACGATAAACGTCACCCATACTTGCAAACACTACCACGACATTACACCAGGCCGGCTGATGTATATAATAATGGACTATTTATTCGAATTCGTGATGGCCTTTACTAAATCAAACGCTGAAGAAAACTATAATAAATATAGCTGGTGATCTAGTGGGAAATCAATAAGTATAAGTTATTGGTCTAATATGTAGACGGAGATTAAACTCAGTTAACCCTCTTCCATTCAAAAGAAACAAAAAGAATGATGTTTTTATCGGGTCTGTTTGACATATTAGATAATAGTAATACGGAGGGAAAAAAAATTTAAAAAAATTGTCATAAGTGTCCCCATTATTTTAAATAAAAAATCGTGTGCTATAGATATGAAACAAGTAAGGAGTAGCCGCATGTATAATCTGCAAGGCAACATAATTAATGACTTCTACGACTCTTGGTCGAAGTTTCCTTCAATCCAGATCTGATGCCCTTGGACCCAACAGATCCAAACCCTGACCATTCACGTTCTATCTACCCGGTTAATTCGACGTGAATGCTTTTTTTTATTCTATTTTTAAATTAAATGTAAGGCTTTCATATATACATATACGTGTTCCCACACGTCGCCCATCACACTACGATCATTTCTGTTTTAGTTTACAATCAGGAATATAATACAAGTAAAAACTGGACCGCCGTTTAAGAACTTCGGAGCTTGCATTTCGGGGCCGGCGTCGTATATTTTAATTTCAAAGTTCCAATTAAGATCCGAGCGCAAAGACTAATCTGCTGATTCTCAAAAGAAAACATAAAAAAAAAAGGGTGCTTTGAGCATCTAAACAATTTGATTACTATGTTTTTCAGACTGAATTATGCCTTTTTGTTACAGCGCAGCACTGCCCTACATTTGGACTTTTCTAATGCATCTTCCATTTTTTTTACTCCCCCTCCTGAATTGACCGTTCTGTTTGCTTTATGGCATGTTTTTCCACTTCAATATTAAGCATATAAGATAAAATAATTTTATAAATCTAAATTTTGTAACATATAGTTTATCATGTAAAGATTCATATGCAAAACTTAAATTTTCAAAATTAATTTATCTTATATATTAAAAATTGAAGTCAAACGACATGTTCAAATAGTAAACAGGACGGTCAATTCAGAACGGAGGGAAGTAATTGTCTGCCTAGAAATTTCCTTAAAAAAAGTCTTTATACTCCCTCCGTCCTGAATTGACCGTCCTGTTTGCTTTATGGCACGTTTTTCCACTTTAATATTAAACATATAAGATAAAATAATTTTATAAAACTAAATTTTGTAACATATAATTTATCATGTAAGGAATCATATGCAAAACTTAAATTTTCAAAATTAATTTATCTTGTATGTTAAAAATTGAAGTCAAACGACATGTCCAAATAGTAAACAAGACGGTCAATTCAGGACGGAGGGAGTATCAATTAATTTAAATGCTCCTGCCGTTTTAAAAAAAGTAAGCACTAATATCTCATCCTAGCCATCTGTCTACATATAGTATTATGACTACTACGACCCTGACATAGGCGGCAAGGTCTGATGGAATGAAGACATTGAATCCGGAATGAACATAGAATATATGCGTTAACAAAGAAGAAATAGCTTTATAGGAAAGAATCAGTCAGGGAAGCGGAAGGAATTCAAAATCAGACGGCTGAGCTAACTTCAACCGCAATAGTCAATTAATGCGCTGGAATAGTGGAAAACAGGGAAGTCCGATGCTGTGCGCTACCGAAGACTTTCTTCAGCAAATACAATTCAAACACAAGATCACTATCCAATATGAAAGGGAGGAAGAACGGACAAGGATGCACGGAAGTACCCAAAAACGCGTGTGTCACTATCAAGCACAGATCAATCCGGATATAGCAACTGGTTTGCTAAAAAGGTTTTTAAGGTATGAACATATTTGCTCATGGCGAAAAAACGAAAAGAAATCAGGGAAAGTAAACATGATTTGAAAGATGAAAGTAGACAAACAAACAAAGAATGTAAAATTACGATGCCGATGAGAGGACGAGACGGATCGAGATGAAAAAACCTGGATAGAGCGTTTTTTTAGCTCCGCTTGCGATCGTTTTCTTAAGTCGGCGACGTTTCGGAATCGACGAGAAGGATTAAGGACCAGCCAGGCTGCTTTACGCCAATTCCTCAAAGCTTCCTCCGACGAGTTTTTCGCCGGCACCTCGAAGTCCTTCAGCAGTTCGTCCATTTTGCTGGCTACTCTTTGCATCGCCATGGTGAGATTGTAGAGAAGAAAGACGGAGAGAAATGGATGAAGCAGCAAGAGCGGGGGAGTGACGGAAGGAGCTCACATACGGCGAGGGAGTGACGGAAGGAGCTCACATATGGCGAGGGAGTTACTAAGCACAAAGAACTAGCATTGGAAGGGGGGCAGGGAGATGTGGACAACATTAGTGGGAGACAGAGAGTGAGAGGCTAGAGAACGGAACGAGGACGTTATAAAAAAAGGGAAAATTACAATATATCTCAGTGATTTTAGTAATTTAACTTTAAACATATTTAAATGTTGTCCAAAATTGATGAAACTTTATATGAATGATACTAAAGTGTTATATTTTTGTCCAATATCAACTTTGAAGTTTTTTAAGCTCACATGTGACATGTGGAACCCAATGAACAGTCACATATTCATTGGATCCCACAGGTCACATGTGAACTTAAAAAGCTTCAAATTTGATATTGGACCAAAATATAACAATTTAGCATCGTCCATGTAAAGTTTCATCAATTTTGGACAACATTTAAGCATGTTTAAAGTTGAAATACGAAAATCACAAGGGTGTATTGTGAATTATGAAAGAAAACAGGAGTATATCGTGAATTTTCCCAAAAAAAGTGATCAGCAGCAGTGGGAGCGAGAAATAATACTTTTTAAAGATCATAAATTTTTGGCATAGCTGTCTTTAGCTATTATGGTCTTTGGTAAATTTTATAATTTAAAAAAATTAGGAGGAGATATAAGGGTAAATTTTATAATTTAGGAAAATTGTGAGGGAGATATAAGGGTAAATTTTGTAATTTGAAAAAATTGAGAGGGAGAGGGAGGGAGTAGGCCCGATTTGCATCTTTTTTTTCTTTTTTTATATTCCTTTATCTTTATTATAATGCAAAATTTAAGTGGTTGTAACTTTTAATATATCAGTCCAAAATAAAAAAAAACTTATATCATTGCTAATCTAAATTCAAACTCTTCAAAACAAGACTAGTCAAGAACATGTTTTGACAGTTTTTTAAAAAAATATTTTTACATGTATACGATGAAATTTTAATGTGAGGATGTATGTACATATTTTAATGTGAGAATGTACATGTTTTAATGTGACAATGTACATGTTCAAATGTAAAATTGTACATGTTCTTTAATGAACATCTGTACATGTTTGTATGACCATCTGTACAAGTTTCACTACTAGAAAATACATATTTAGCGACGGATAATTCCCTTATATGTACAGATTTTAATCTAAGAATGTACATATTTAATGATTCATACAAATTTATGTGACCATTTGTATGTTTTTAATGTAAGGATGTACATGTTTTTACGTGTGGATGTACATATTTTAATGAACATTTGTACAGGTTTGTATGACCATCTGTACAAGTTTTCTTTTATGTTTTATACATTATACATGTAAAAATATTTTTTAAAGTTGTCAAAACATATCCATGACTCGTCTTGTTTTGAAGAGATTGAATTTAGATGAACAGTGATATAATATATTTTTTTCATTTTGAACTTATATATTAAAAGTTGCAATAATTTAAAGTTTTTATGATAAAAAAGAAAAGGGAAAATTCACAAGATACCACTGTTTAAGTTTCTAATTCACAAAATATCACTGTTTTTTCGTAATTCAGCTTTAAACATGCTTAAACGTTGTCAAAAATTGATGAAACTTTACATAGACTATGCTAAAGTGTTATATTTTGGTCCAATATTAAATTTGAAGTTTTTTAAGCTCATATGTGACATGTGGGACCCAATGAACATGTCCATGTAAAGTTTCATCAATTTTAGACAACGTTTAAGCATGTTTAAAGCTGAATTACGAAAAAACAATGGTATTTTGTGAATTAGAAACTTAAACAGTGGTATCTTGTGAATTTCCTCAAAAGAAAAAGAATAAAAATCTTTAAAAAAGAAAAGAAAAAGAAAACTCAACTGGTGTGTGTGTATGTGAGTATGTAGCGTGCAGTGGCGGACCTAGAAACAAAAATCTGTGGGGGCAATATTGAAAATGTTGTTCTGTAGAAAACTGAGAATGAAATAAAGACTATATAATTGCTCTTCGTGAGTCTTTATCATCTAAAAAATAGTACATAATAATGTTATTGTTAATGAACTTAAAAGTATGATTAATTCATCATCTAAAATTATATAATTTCTTACTAGTTTTTCTAGATATAGGCATATATTTTTTATATTGTTCCAAAAACCTGTGGGGGCACGTGCCCCCACAGATCTATACGTGCGTCCGCCACTGGTAGCGTGGGTATGGTATGTAGCCATCTGGCTACAGTCACATTTAGCCAAGACAGTTTGTTAGAAAATAGAGAAATGGGTGGTTAGCATTCACGGACACTTTTATTTTGTATTTTTTCCTTTTTTTTCTTTTTTCCTTTTTCTTCATTTTATCACAACAACAATAATGGTTCTAATTTTTAATATATAAGTTTAAAATGAAAAAAAATTATATCATTGTTCACCTAAATTCAAGCTCTTCTAAACAAGACTAGTCATAAATATGTTTTGACAACTTTTTTTAAAAAAATATTTTTACATATATACGATGATATTTTAATATGAGGATATATGTACATATTTTAATGTGAGAATGTACATGTTTTAATGTGATGATGTACATGTTCAAATGTGAGAATGTACATGTTCCCTAATGAACATCTGAACATGTTTGTATGACCATTTGAACAAGTTTTCTCCCTTATATGTATAGATTTTAATCTAAGGATGTACATATTTAATGATTTGTACAGGTTTATGTGATAATCTGTATGTTTTTAATATAATGATGCACATGTTTTACGTGTGGATGTACATGTTTTAATGAACATTTGTACATGTTTGTATACCATCTGTACATATTTTTTATGTTCTGTACACTATACATGTAAAAATAATTTTTTAAAAGTTGTTAAAACATATTCATGACTGGTCTTGTTTTGAAGAGCTTAAATTTAGATGAATAATGATATGATTTTTTCATTTGGATTTATATATTAAAAGTTACAATAATTTAAAGTTTTTGTGATAAAGAAAGAAAAAAAATAAAAATCTTTTTTTTTAAAAAAATGAAAACAAAAACAAATCAATGTTTCGGTCGCGCGTGAAAAGAGAAAAATGTAAAAAAAAAAAATTACTTTTTTTTCACGTGTCGTGTCAAAATATAACTCCAGCATATAAATATGTAGCCAAGATAGCTACAGTAGGTTATAGCTCAGACTGATTGTTTAAAGATTGGAAAATTGGTTTTAGCAAATTACCCTTGACATACGTTTTATTTTGATGTAGATATCTTAGGTTTTATTTACTTTACGACATAATCTTAACGAATCTTTTTGTTTACGAGATATAATGAGGTTTTATTTTTATTACAAAATATTATTAAAATTTAATTTTATTATGAGACGCTACCGTTCAAATTTCAATACTCCCTCCGTCCTGAATTGACCGTCCTGTTTACTATTTGGATATGTCGTTTGACTTCACTATTTAACATAAAAGATAAAATAAATTTTAATTTTTAATTTTTGCATATGATTCCTTACATGATAAACTATATGTTACAAAATTTAATTTTATAAAATTATTTAATCTTAAATGTTTAATATTGAAGTGGAAAAACGTGCCATAAAACAAACATGACTGTCAATTCAGGACAGATGGAGTATATTATATTTTTTACATCTTCATTTTATTTTTCATCATATGTCTTGACCTCTAGGGTTTATGATCATTTTAAAAAAAATTAAAGGGAAATTTCACCAAATACCATTGAGTTTTTGCTTAATTCACCACATACCACTGTGTTTTTAAAATTACACAGGATAACATTGAGTTTTTACTCATTTCATCAAATAACACTCTGTCCTATATTCTGTTAACTTCTTTGTTATTTTTCCTAGAAAATGACAAAATACTCATGTTATTTATTGCCTCACAATGAACTGTCATATTGATAAATAAGATACCACCTTAATTTAACTAATAATAGGGTAGTTTAGTCTTTTTTTTCTAGGGATATTAATGGAAAAGTTAACAAAATATGTGACAGAGTGTTATCTGGTGAAATTAGTAAAAACACGGTGTTATCCTGTGTAATTTTAGAAACACAGTGGTATATCATGAATTAAGTAAAAACTCAGTGGTATTTGGTGAAAATTCCCAAATTTAAAATATAAACAGAATACACAATAAATAATTAAAGATGATATAAAATCTAAATTCAGTTTTAAAAATAATAAAAATTATATATAAAAGAATTAATATCAGAAATTTTGAAAATAAATAGAAATGACTAAACAATAAAAAAATTAGTTTATTTTAAAAAACATACATTATTACATACTTTAAAAACTATTATAAAGGTGACTTAAAATCATAAAAAACTATAAAGATTACATTAATTATTCAATAATTTTATAAATTGTGAAAATTATAAAACTATCAACAAATATATTATTTAATTTCAATAATCACATGAAAATGATCATATTTTATTGTTGTTATACTTTATTTTTCTATTTTCTTAAATAATGAGTTCGTATATGTACTATATGAAATTGTTACTTTTACTATTTTTCATATTATTGTTATAACTTTTGTACAATTTTAAGTCATTGCAACACAACACTTTAACAATTTATGTTTATTTTTAAAATAATTTAATTTTTTTATTACGTAGTCATTTCCCTTTATTTAATTTTTTTTGTTTATTTAATTATATTCATTTTTTAAAATTGATTTCAAATTTATATGATATTAATTTTTTTGTGTATTTTATGTAAGTTTTAAATTTAAAAAGTTTTACCATAGATTCTTTAAGTTACTATAGTTACTATAGTGACATATGGTTTGATGGTAAAATTGGAATATAAAAAATATAATATATAACAATTTGAATGAAGGGGCATATCGTTATAAAATTGAAACGTTAGGTATCTCATAATGAAAATGAAACCTCAAGGGTATCTCGTAAAGAAAATGAAACCTCGGGGCATCTTATAATAAAAATGAAACCTAAGAGATATGTTATAAAATTTGCTCCACACTCAGGGATATCTGCAAACGGGAACATTTAACCTACTAAAATCTAAGAAGCAAATACTATAAATAATAAATTAAATGCCCTCAAGTTGCAAAAATAAATCTCGGTCAAAGAGTATAGTGAACTAGAAGATACCGGGGTCGAATCCACGGGGACTTAGTTATTAAGTCTAATCCTAGAAAATAACAAATTAAGAGGGTTGTCGTTTGTTTTGGTGAACTAAAAATATGCTTAACAACAAGCAAGTAAATTGGGTGAAAAGTAAGGGTGAGATGGAACTCCGGGTCAGGCTGTTTCTCTTGGATAGATCTAGCAATTCCTACAGTTTGTCACGAGAGTGGATTGGCGAATTCTATAATTTTCTTCTCTCACTATATCCTAGTTTTAGAAAAGCTCACCTAACAAAACATGCGAGTTCTAATCCAGAAACAAACATAACACGTAGAGGTGGATTAAGCACAAAGAATTAATTTAGCTCCTGAGGGAAAACCTAATCTATCCAATTTGATTCTCCACAGGTTTTCAAATTAATATGACCTTCTTATTACTCACGGATCAGTTCGTAATAAGATTTGTAAGGCAACTTAGATAATTCATTAGATTAAAGGAGAAGCGCAAGAATTAACATTAATCTGAAACAATCCAAGAAATCTCGTATACCAATTGCAGAAAGATAAAACTAAATCATATCCAAAATACTACAGCCTTCCCTAGAGTCAAATCCTTTTAGCCTAGCATAATTGAAGAACAAATACAAGAAGAGAGGGTATAAATCATCTCGGTATTAGTTCTGAAATTTGTCAGACTGAAGGATGAGCAGATGAACGAGTTCGGAGCAGAATTCTTCTCCTTCGGTGTAGAAATGGTCACGGCAGGGAAAGGAGACTGAGAGAGGAGCAGCGTGAATGGTTCGTGCGTGAGTTGTGTCTGAATCTGAATGTTTTCTTGCCCTCGCGAACTCTCCTTAAAATAAAATTTTTGCACACAAAATACACATGTCCGGGTGAGTTGTCCGGATCACTTAACCGGACAAGACACAGCGCGTCAAGCGAGATTTTTTTGCTTTGTGAGACGTCAGGACCACCGTCCGGGTCAATTAGCTGGACAGCCGGGCTGGACAAAAATATAATAGAAATCCGCGGCGCAGCACTCATGGTCATAAACATAGACGTCCTTCCGAGCACGTCCGGGTCACAGGGTCAGACACATCATCCGGACACGTGATAGATTCGAAAAGCAACATTCTAGGTGCGTCCGGGTCTCCGTCCGGATCAGTTAGCCGGACACGCTACAACGTGTCCGGGTCACTTAGCCGGACAAGATCCGGACGTGTGTAAAAAAAAAATTCAATTTTGAGGTGTCCGGACCACCGTCCGGACCATAGGGTTGGACGTAGATCCGGACATGTGTATATTTGTATCACTTTTCTCCACAAACTTCGATAGGGTCCAGATTTTTTGTTTAAGCTCTGATTTGTTCTCCGTTTGCGGCGTTGGAAACCTTTTGAGGAGAGCTATGCATTTTCACCGTCATTTACTACTTTAAACATATAAATTGGTATCAGTTCTTGCCCAAAGTAAGAATCATGAAAAACATAGGATAAGTGTGAGAAAGCACTTGAAAAGATTACATAAAATAAGAATTTAGCGGCTATAAAACTATATCAATTTTACACTTATCAATATCTCGTGAAATTTATCTTAAAAAATATATCAAAAGTTTTTAAAAGAATGTTGCTTCCGTGCCTGGTTTATTTTTCGATAATATTTTTTCATATTAAATGTATTTATCAATTTATTGGGTTTTACCGCACACTAGCTGTTTTTCATTTCGGTATTTGATATACTATACGCAAAATATTAAATTTAATCGCTAATAGTTTTATATTTTATATAATTTAATCATTTCATATTATACAGTACATATTCATACTAGATATAACATATTCAAGTAGAATAGCAAAAAGATGTGATATTTAAGAATGGAAATTTGTGATGAATAACTCTTTGTTCTATGTGTTAACGTTATATACTAGTCTAATAAATTTGTAACAATAGATCCTTATTGAGAATACAGAATAAAACTGTATTTATTCTAATTATGTTGCTATTTTCTATAAAATTTGAAATTTATGTTATATTAATTTATTTAATTTAATCTATATAATTTATAAAAGTATAATTCATTATTTGGATGTGATAAAATTTTCTTAAAATATATAAAATAATATTATTAAAATATTTAGTTTTCATTCTTTTCACTTTTCTTATATTTTGAATTAAATTTGTAACTTTTATATATAGTATATTATATTTTTTATAGTTTGTTATTATACAAGTATTTGTATACAATTTTTAGCCAGTATATCAATAAATTTACATTTTTCATTATTTTTATTATTTTTAATATATTTAAATTTGTTTTTGTGGTATTTCTGTATTAGAAACATCAATATGGTATCATGAGAATTATGGTTATTAACTAGTAGAAGTATTTTGGTTTTAAAATGTCCAGGGTTAGGAATTTGTGATATATGATGAATTAATATTCAGTGGTATTAGAAAAATATTTTATAAACTGTGATAATATATAAATTAACAAATTTGTGAATGCTATCCCATGAATTTTCCTTTTATCCTTTAATGTTTGAGCATACTTTTTTGTACTTAGCAATGAGGTTTGACCATCAACCCCTTAACTTGCATTGTATTTACTTTATTATACTTAATGTAGTTGACTTTCTTTATCTTAAGTTTATCGGATCTTTATATTCAACCTCTGTTGTATTTATGATGATTTATAGCAGTAAATGACTTAGGTAGAAGATGGTGTTTAGAGGGAGATAAACAATAGAGCTTGCAATCTTAAGTAGTTAGTATGAATTGTTGCTATTGTTTGGGTTTGAGAAAAAGCTAATTTGTGATTATGATTCACAGATTGTGAGGGTGCAATTTTTTTTTAGATAATTTGGGCATATAGCCATTATATTGAATGAAAAAACCTGATAAACAGGCGGATCGGTATAACGGGCCTCGTTAAAATCTCCACAAGTAAAACCCAGTGGGAAAAAACTCGAGGAGGAAAAAGAGTACCCACCAAGTTCAATTACAATCTTAATCCTCCAAACATAGAGGATCCCAAAAAACCTAAACACCCTTAACTCAATGAAATCAACAAAACCCAACACATAACAGCCTTAGCTATCTAAACATAATCGTTCAAGGACACCAAGCCTATGAAAGTATTACAGGATAAGGGGACTCAACAAGGCCTAGCACTGACATTCTTAAGCCCCTAACTTCTTACCTTATCTTTCTTTGCTTATCCTTTGAACCCAGTTGTGAGGGTGCAATTATCTTGGTAAGATTTGACTTGCCCATGATCTGAGAGGTTATTGAATTGGCTTTAGTATACAAGTACAATATAATTATAGTATAAGCAAGTTGAGGTAAAGTTGGTTGAAATAAACATCTTAAGGAGCATTTATCTTAAGTTTGTCATAATCTAGTGTTTTAATCCATTTGTAGTAAGTTAACCGTCTCACCTTTTGATTTATCAAGTTTGTCACCGATCAAACCCCCATTTATCCCTTTTCAATACTAATATCAGTTTTCGAGTGGAACAACACTCTTCTACATTACTTTTATTGGGTACAATTATCTTATAGCTTATCATAAACCTTATTCCTTAACAAGTTGTTCCACAACCAAGTAAGCCCCTCATACACTCAAATTTAAACAAGATTGTTTCTTAATCAATGTCATACATTGCTCTCAAGGTAGACATAGCACATGGATTGAATCGTTAGATCCCACTTCAAACCAATTTTATCAAGTTATGGTTACTAAATTAATTGGTTTCTCTAGTTCCCTCTTTTAATAATAGTGAAATTAGCACCGAACAATGAATTGTAATTATTCGAACCAGACTAGCACATATGAAGTTAAAAAAAGCTTCATGGTTGTGGGTCAGTTCTTATTTTTGCTGGTTCTAAACTGTTTAAACCTTAAAATGTGTAGGGGTGTTTGGTGTGGTGAAGGAGTTAAGGTGTGAAGATACAAAAATTTGCAAGGATGTTGAGGGGATGGGAAAAGAATGATATATGGGCCTTGCATTAGGGAGATTGATTTAAAGAGGAGAATTGTAGGTCATTCAGCAAGGGTAGTTGGATATCTTATCTATGCTTAGTGTCTTACTCTTTCATGTCCAATTTCACTTGAGTGTCATCTTCCTCCAAAATCACTTAAATTTTTCTTACTTTATTTTGAGCTAACTTTGAGTAAACTTGTTGTATTTTGCTGTTATCTTAGGTAAAGGCCCTTTGAAGTCACTAAATGTTGTATTTTGTTGTATTTTGATGCTGTAGCATAGTGGTTAGGGGGTGTATGTGTACGCATGGGATTTTACCATGGGTCACGGGTTCAAATCCCAGACACCACCAAAGATTACAAATTAATCTAGGCGTATGAGACTAAATTCACTTATTTTCGCTCAAGAGTTTTTAAAGATGGCTCGACCAAAACCGTCGTTTAATATCATCTTAAAAGACTGGTTTCAAACCGTTGCTTAAGACAGGTGACAAAAAAACGACGGCAGTTTAAAAAGACGGTTCAGAACCGTCGTTTTTGAGCGGTTTTGACCGTCTTTTATGCTTCCGCCTACACTAGTGAAAAAGTATAGAGTTACATGGAGTTAGTGTTGTCCACCTAGTGGACGAGGTTGAATACTTAGCAGATATGACCACGTATCAGGTGGTCAAGACCTCACTATATGATAAAGATAACAATGTAATACTGGGTGACCTAGGAGAGCTGTTGGACATGTTTGAAGACACAAATTACAAGAAATGTCATCTTTTGCTATCAAATTTAAGCATCTAAAAATTTTCTATTTTGATTATGGAACAACAATGTTTGGTAAGAATTGGGTGCCACTAAACCTTACCTGCCTCGAAAACGCATCAATATTAATTTCCTCATGATAGCCTAAAAATACCCTCTTTGTTTCCACTTTGAAAAACACTTACTCAGACCTTAGGCTACACCCTCTATGTAGCTAGAAACCAAATTGGCTTGGTCATGGCTTCCAATGTGAGTTATGTAAGATGAACACGTGGGGATAATGACAAAGGCCTTCAAAATTTTTGTTAAAAGTATTGATATTGTAAGGTTATTCGAAGGTAGTGTGATGATGAATTTCAAGTTTACGGGCATCGGATGACCAGTTTGTGAGATGTGGTTTCATCCCACATCGAGAGTGGGCAGAACAAAGGGACACTTCCTTTGTTATAAAAGAAAGTGATCACCTCACTTCTTATCTCATCCCAACAATTAGTAATTTCTTTTAAATGCTAAATTGTAATCTCTTCTCTCTATATCTCTTAAAGTATAAATAAGAGATTTCTGGTAGTGTCCGAGGAAGTAGGCAAAATTGGCTGAACCTCGTAAAATTCCGGTGTCCCTTTTATAGCTTTATTTAGCAGCTATTGTGGGTAATTTTGTAGTGCTTTATTGTGCTAAGAAATTACAGTCAGGAAATTCTGTCTAAGGAAGTGGTTCTTAAGCAGGACCATTGTGACCCTACCACGACCTGGGAATTTTCCTGTACGGAGTGATTTTCTAGTACAATAATTTACTCTCTTACCCAGTCGCTTCCGCAATAAGTGGTATCAGAGCCAAGCTTCTGTCTTAGTATGCTATGTGGTTGCAGCTAGGCTGATCTTCCACATCAGAAAAGCGTTCCTTTGTTCAGTTGATACGTCGTAGCGCTGCTAGATGAAAATTGGAGCAGAAATGACAGACAACAAATTAAAGACCCCGGAGACAGTGTCATCAACTTCCTCGTCATCGATTTGGACAAGAAGGGTGATGACTAATGCTTAGTTTTCGGTGGAGACATTTGATGGTATGGGCCATTTCGGCATGTGGCAATGCGAAGTCCAAGACGCTCTCTTTCAGCAAGGTCTTGACATTGCCATTGAAGAAACAAGACCGGAAGACGTTCAAGAGAAGGAATGGGAGGCCATGAATCGAGCAACTTGTGGTACAATTCGCTCCTGCCTATCGAGAGAACAAAAATATGCATTCTCTAAAGAAAATCTGCATGGAAATTGTGGAAGGCATTGGAGGAAAAATTCATGAAGAAGAGCAGTTAGAATAAGCTTTTTATGAAGAAAAGGCTATTCCGCTTTTCGTATGTTTTGGGGACCACAATGAATAACCACATCACCAGTTTCAGTCAACTAGTAGCTGATTTGGTAAACTTGGATGTGACATTCAAGGATGAAGACTTGGCCTTAATGTTGCTGGGATCTCTTCCTGATGAGTATGAGTTTCTGGAAACAACTCTACTCCATGGGAAGGATGATATCTCTCTGAAGGATATCACTACAGCACTGTACAACCATGAATTGAGAAGAAAAGAAAAGAGGGCTGGTACTGATGAAGCAGCAGAAGCATTTGTGGTGAGAGATCGTTCTTCTGCTCAGAAAAAGGGGAAGAAAGGATGGTTAAAACCAAAAACCAAGCTCGGCAAAGATGAATACGCCTTTTGTCGAGAAAAGGGACATTGGAAGAAAGACTGTCCAAAATAGAAGAAAGGCAAGGCTGTTCAAGACACATGTGTAGCTGAATATGACAACGAAGGATCAGGACTATCATTGGTGACATCGACTTCAAAAATTAACCAGGATGAGTGGATTCTGGATTCAGGAGCAACCTACCATATGTCACCCATTCGATATTGGTTCTTCGATTACAAAGAACTAAAGGGTGGAACCGTTTTGATGGGAGACAATAGCCCATGCAAAACAATTGGTATAGGCTCAATCAAGTTGAAGAACCATGAAGGATCAACCAGAGTTTTAAGAGAAGTTCGGCATGTTCCAAACTTGACCAAAAATCTCATTTCTCTAGGACAATTGGAGTTGAAAGGATTCTCATGGGCCACTAAAGATGGAGTTCTAAAGGTCGTTTCCGGAGCACTAACCGTGATAAAAGGCACCAGAAGGAGCAATCTGTATTACTACGAGGGGAGTACAGTAGTAGGAACAACAACAGTTGTGTTGGCTCCCAAGGAGAACGGTGACTCTCAGTTGTGGCACATGCAACTAGGGCATGCCGGAGAGAAATCCTTACAGATTTTTGGAAAGTAGGGATTGCTGAAAGGCGTGAAGGCTTGCAAGTTAGACTTTTATGAGCATTGCGTTCTCGGGAAGCAAAAGAGGTTGAAGTTTGGCAGTGCCATCCATAATACGAAAGGAATTTTGGATTATGTCCATTCTGACATTTGGGGACCCGCCAAGATGCCTTCCTTGGGCGGGAACCACTACTATGTGACCTTCGTAGATGATTTCTCTCGAAGGGTTTAGATGTATGCCATGAAGACTAAGGATGAAGTGATGAGGAACTTCCTAACATGGAAGAAGACGGTCGAGACGCAAACAGGTCGAAGGATCAAGTATCTCCAGACAGATAATGGGGGAGAGTACAAGAGTGATCCATTCTTGAAGGTTTGTAAAAACGCGGGAATTGTCTGACACTTCACAGTCAGGGAAACACCACAGCAGAATGGAGTGGCAAAGCGAATGAACCGAACATTGCTGGAGAAGGTTCGGTGCATGTTGTCAAATGCTGGGCTGGGCAGACAATTTTGGGCAGAGGTGGTAACATATTGCAGCCATATTGTGAACCAGTTACCATCGTCGGCTATTGGTGGAAAGACATCGCTTGAGGCATGGTCTGAAAAACCAGCTACTGATTATAGTTCTTTGCGAGTGTTTGGTTCTATGGCTTACTACCATGTGAAGGAATCAAAATTAGACCCAAGGGCAAAGAAGGCTCTATTTATGGGGATTGGGTTGGGGTAAAAGGATACCGGTTGTGGTGTCTAGAAGCAAAGAAGACAACCATTAGCAGAGATATTACCTTTAATGAATCTGTGTTGTGGCAGAAGGTGACAGTAGGCTCCATCCAGACAAAAGGAACTCAGAAGCAGGTGGAGAAAGCACCAAAGAAGGTGGAGTTCGAGAAGGAGATATTTGTAAACTCATTGGTTGGAGATGATAGTGACTCTCAAGGAGTAGATGAGTCAAATGAGGAAGCTCCATCAGCAGAGTCAGATCCGATTGCAGAAGAAAGACCCAGAAGAGAGATCCGCAAACCTGCTCGTTATGTGGATATGGTGGCTTATGCACTTCCAGTTGTAGATGAAGGGGAACCACCTACTTTCCAAGAAGCAAATCAAAACTCGGAAAGTAAGGAGTGGAAAGATGCAATGGAAGAAGAAATGAATTCTCTTCACAAGAACAACACGTGGAAGTTGGCACAACTACCAAAGGGCGAGAAGGCAATTGGTTGCAAATGGGTGTTTGCAAAGAAAGAAGGAACTTCAGGTGAAAACAGTGTCCGCTACAAGGCTAGGTTGATGGCTAAAGGGTACGCACAGAAGGAGGGAATTGATTACCATGAGGTATTTTCTCCAGTAGTGAAACATTCCTCCATCAGAATTCTGTTGGCGTTAGTAGCTGAGCTGAATTTGGAATTAGCCCAACTTGATGTGAAGACCGCGTTCTTACATGGCGATCTGGAGGAAGAGATCTATATGACTCAACCAGAAGGATTTAAGGTTCGTGGTAAAGAAGATTGGGTTTGTAAGTTGAACAAATCATTGTACGGGCTGAAGTAGTCTCCAAGGCTATGGTACAAACGATTTGATTTGTTTATGAGAGGGCAAAGGTACACGAGAAGCAAATATGATCACTGTGTGTATTTGCGTAAGCTACATGATGGGTCTTACATCTACCCACTCTTGTACATTGATGACATGCTAATAGCTTCAAAGAATCAGTCAGAGATTGATAGATTGAAGGCTCAGTTAGCTCAAGAGTTTGAGATGAAAGACTTGGGAGAAGCCAAGAAGATTTTCGGGATAGAGATCAATAAGGACAAGAAGAATGGCAAGCTTTGTTTGTCTCAGAAGCAATATCTGAAGAAGGTGCTACAACGTTTTGGTATTAACGACAATACAAAACCTGTGAGTATCCCGCTTGCTCTTCATTTGAGGCTTAGTGTCCAGTTATCTCCAAAGACTAAAGAAGATAGAGACTATATGGCTAGAGTCCCATATGCAGAAGCAGTTGGTAGCTTAATGTATGCCATGGTGTGTACAAGGCCCGACATTTCACAAGCAGTTGGAGTTGTGAGCAGATATATGCATGATCCTGGCAGAGATCATTGGCAAGCTGTGAAATGGATTTTACGATATATTCAAGGTACTGTGAATATTGGTCTGCTATTTGAGAAGGATGTTACAGGTGGTCCAAATGTGGTTGGATATTGTGATTCCGACTATGCTGGTGATATAGATAAGCGACGATCTACTACTGGTTACTTTAGCCAAGGCACCAGTAAGTTGGAAATCTACCTTGCATTCTACAGTTGCTTTGTCTATGACTGAGGCGGAGTACATGGCTCTGACAGAGGCTGTGAAGGAAGGTATTTGGCTTCATGGGTTGCTTAAAGACTTGGGAGTTGGTCAGAGGCACATCACAGTGCACTGTGACAGTCAAAGTGCTATTCATTTAGCAAAGAATCAAGTCTATCATGCAAGGACGAAGCATATTGATGTTCGCTATCACTTTGTGCGGGAGATACTCGAAGAAGGGGATATTCTTGTTTAGAAAATCCGGACGACTGAGAATCCTGCAGACATGATGACCAAGGTGGTGACCGCAGTCAAGTTCAAACATTGCTTGGACTTGACCAACATCCTGCATATTGAAGATGGCGCCTAAAGGCGCAATTGTAGACACTACCAAGTAGGTTTATAAGAGAGTTTATTTTGGTTAGTGGGATAAACCAAGGTGGAGAATTGTGAGATGTGGTTTCATCCCACATCGAGAGTGGGCAAAACAAAGGGGCACGTGCTCACCTCACTTCTTATCTCATCCCAACAATTAGTAATTTCTTCTGAATTCTAAATTGTAATCTCTTCTCTCTATATCTCTTAAAGTATAAATAAGAGATTTCTGGTAGTGTCTGAGGAAGTAGGCAAAATTGGCTGAACCTCGTAAAATTCCGGTGTCCCTTTTATAGCTTTATTTAGCAGCTATTGTGGGTAATTTTGTAGTGCTTTATTGTGCTAAGAAATTACAGTCAGGAAATTCTGTCTAAGGAAGTGGTTCTTAAGCGGGACCATTGTGACCCTACCACGACATGGGAATTTTCCTATACGGAGTGATTTTCCAGTACAATAATTTACTCTCTTACCCAGTCGCTTCCGCAACACAGTTTGCTCTACGAATTATTTATCTGACAACTTTTTTTATTGTATTATCCCGTCTTATTTTGATCTTCTTGTTTGTTTTTTTATCACATTTTTCTACTTTAATATTGAACATATAAGATTAAATAAATTTCTATGCCATACAGTTTTTCATATAAGGATTCCATTTTAAAACTTAATTTTATAACATTATATTATCTTATATCTTAAATATTGAAGTCAAATGATATGTCTAATTAGTGAATGGGAAAGTCAAATGGAAACTTTAGCAGCAAACTTTTGACAGCTATCAGCAAATAATCCTACGGTTAAACCATCTTTAAGAAGCCGGAAGGATGCAATGTTGGAATTTGTTACACTGTGAGGGTGCTTTCCGAAGCTGGTGTGGACCAAGATTAGCAGTATAGTTTTTCTCACTTTCCTAATTTTCGATGCTATTGAAGATGGAATTAGCAATTTCACTTTCTTCTTTTAAACGATTTTGTCATGACTAATGATATAAATGGCTTTTGTTTAAAAGAACAAGGGTCTTGCTTGATGTAATAGTTATGGACAATGGAAAGTTCATTTTTTTTCCGTAAACGATAAGTAGTTCATTTATATGAACTTTAATTTATATGAGCATTTTATTTAAGTTTCAAATTCAAACAAAACTTTGACCATATATCCTGATGTTATTGCGGGGCATATGATTTTAAGCCACCGCTATAATAGTTTTTACATTATAGAACAATATAAGTTTTTTAAATAGATTTTTTTTTGTTGGTTAGTCATTTCTATTTATTTTAAATCTTTCATGATTCTATTTTTTTAATTTGTTTTTATACTTTTATTTATGTTTTTTAAATTGAAATAAAATTTTAATTGATCTTTCATTTTTATGTGCATTTTGTTCATATTTTAAATTTTTTAAAAATTTGACCATAAACCCGTGTTACGGGGCATATGGTGCGAGGGTAAAATGAGGATATGACAAATATAATATATCCAAATCTGAACTGAGGGGCATCTTGTAATAAAATTGAAACCTCAGGGTATATCGTAATGAAAATAAAACCTCAGGGGTATATCGTAAAAAAAATGAAACCTCGAGGGTATCTCGTAATGAAAATGAAACCTAGGGGGTATCTCGTAAAATTCGCTCAAACCTCGGAGGTATATCATAAATTTCCCATTAATTAACTATCCACATCCTGGTTCAAACGTGGTAACTTTTTACAACTACTTCCTGCGTCTCTCAACATGACCTTTGTTTTCAACATGACATTATTATATTATATATACGCTCGACATAGAAAACACCATTCAAAAGGTTAAAAATCATAATTAAGGCAATTAGAACGTCCACAATACACAAAGTAAATTTTACCCATTTAACAATAATATAAATGTTCTCTCATCCTTAATATAAATTGTCTGTCTTCTCTCTCAATCTCATCATTTCTCTGTATCCTTTGTACGTATGTGAGTGAATTTCACTGTGTTGTTGTGGGTGCTCCTATAAGGACAAGAAGTCGTGTTTGAATAGCTGCCAAAGGTCGTAAGAGCTGACAGGATCAATCTTCTTTAAAATGTGAAAAGTTTTTTTTGGTAAATTTCATGAAATGTCACTATATTTTTTGTTAATTCATGAAATTATCACTAAAAAAAAAGAAAGTCACAAAATGTCACTATATTTGTATAAAAGTTCATGAAATCTCATTATGTCATTGACCAGTAGAAAAAAAAAGATAAAAATACTCCTACTAATTAATAAAGTATTTTTAAATTTCACAATATACCCCTAAGTGATAAAAAATCACTAACATTCATAAAAAATTCAAAATACTATAAAATATGGATAACTATAAAAATATATTAAAAATATAATTAAAAATTATAAAATAAATAAACATATATATTAAAATATCATAAACATAGAAAAAAATAAATATTTCTTAGATTTTTCTCAAAATTATTCAGTACCATAAAAAAGAGTATAGAGTTTTAAACACATAATTTATACTAATTTTTCTACAAATTTAGATCAACATAGTACCATAATTTATACCAATTAATTACCTTAAATTTTATCATACATTTTAAAATTTTTTCCTACCAAATTAAATTATTTTCTTCAAAAAAATTATTTTTATTCTTCATTAATAATTGGAAACTTTTAAAAAAATTATATAATTTTGCAGATGACTTTATGACATAATATAATTTATTTCAAATAAATAATTTAAATTGATAAAAGAAAAAATAATTTGAATATGTATAATACAAATTATGGTAATTAATTGATACTAGTCATAATTTTTAACATAATTTATACCAATTTTGTCTACCAGTTAAGCACCATAACTAGTACTAATTAATTACCATAATTTGTATCATACATTTTCAAATTATCTTTTTTATTAATTTAAATTATTTATTTGAAATAAATCATATTATGTCATAAAGACGTCTGCAAAATAGAATATAATTTTTTTTGAAAAATCCAAATACTAATTAAAAAAGTTAAAATATTTTTTAAAATAAATAATTTAAATTGATAGGAAAAAATTTAAAAATGTATGGTATTATGACAATTAATTAGTATAAGTTATGGTACTATATTCGCCTAAAATTTGTAAAAAAATAGTATAAATTATGTGTTTAAAACTCTATATTATTTATGGTACTAAATAACTTTGTAAAAAATCTAAGAAATATTTATTTTTTTCAATGTTTAATGATATTTAATATTTATTTATTTATTTTTATAATGTTTATAATATTTTAAATATTTTTTATAGTTATCTACTCCCTCCGTCCCGGTCAAAGCGTCCACTTTACTATTTGGATGTGTCGTTTGACTTCAATATTTAATCTACAAGATAATATATTTTTACAAATTTATGTTTTACAATGGAATCCTTATGTGAAAAACTATATATTATACAACTTAATTTTTAAAAATTATTTTATTTTGTATGTTTAATATTGAAGTGGAAAAATGTGTCAAAAAGCAAACAGGACACTTATGACGGGACGGAGGTAGTATATTTTTATAGTATTTTGAATTTTTGTAAACTTTATTGAACTTTTTAACACTTAGGGGCTTATAACTTTAAGATAAAAAATATTATAAAACAATTGAAAATTAAAAAATATATTAAAATATTATAAAATATAAATAAAAAATATTTCTTAGATTTTTTCAAAATTATTTAGTACCATAAAAAAGAGCATAGTGTTTTAAACACATAATTTACACCAATTTATACCAATTAAGTACCATAATTTTCATCAATTAAGTACCATAAGTATTATCTATTAAGTACCATAATTTAACCAATTAAATATCATAATTTACATTTTTTAGTTTATTCTTTCTACCAATTTAAATTATTTATTCAAAATAAAATATTATATTTTTTAACGACTATTTTTGAAATTTATTTTTTATAATTTGTATTCTATTTTACATATAACTATATGACATAATATATTTTTTATCTGCAAATATTATAACACATAGTTATTCTCAAAATACAATATAAATTTAAAAAATATAGAATAATTTAGGGAACTTTTATGGGATATAGGTTTGAGTGAATTTTATGAAATACCCCTGATGTTTTATTTTCATTACGAGATATCTTTGAGGTTTCATTTTCTTTACAAGTTACCTGTGAGATTTCAATTTCATTACGAGATACCTCCTCTGTTCAAATTGTGATATATTATATTGTTAATATCCCCATTTTATCCTCACACCATATGCCCCCATAATAAACTTAGAGGTTTATAGTCTAATTTAAAAAAAAACATTAACATATACAAAAATACACAAAAATAATTAAAGATTGTATAAAATTTGAATTCAATTTAAAAAATGGAATAATGTTAAATATACAAAAATAGTTAAATAAATGGAAATGACTAGATAATAAAGCTATAAATTATTTTGAAAAATAAACATAAATTATTAAATTGTTACTAGCAAATTAGAAATGACTTAAAGCATAGAAAAATATAACAATAATATGTAAAATGTTAAAAGTAACAATTTCATATGACACATAGAAAAACTCATTATTTAAAATTAGAAAAATAAAGTATAAATAAACATAAAATATAATCTATTTTTGTGTGATTTTAATATATTTGTTATAACTATTTTACAATTTTAAGTCTTCACTACAATAATTTTTAAATTATGTTTTTTAAATAAATTAATTTTTTATTGGTTAACTTTTTATTTATTTTTTAAATTGATGATTTAATTTGTTTATTTAATCATATTCATTTTTTAAAATTGTATTCAAATTTGATATAATCTTTAATTATTTTTGTGTATTGTTTTAAATTTTTTAAAAATTAACCATAAACCCCTAAGATTATTACGGGTATATGGTGTGAGGGTAAAATGAGAATATTAACAATATAGTATATCATAATTTGAAACAGAGGGAGTATTTCATAATAAAATTTAAATCTCAGGGTATATCTCGTAATAAAAATGAAACATCGGAGGTATCTTGTAAACAAAATGTATCTCATAATAAAAATGAAATTTCATAAATTTTGTTCAAATCTTGGGGGAATCTCGTTTCCAATAATTTATTTTGAATAAGTAATTTAAATTGGTAGAAAAAATATATTAATCAATGTATGGTAAAAAATTAGCATATAAATTATGATGCTTAATTAGTATAAATTAGTAGAAAATTGATATAAATTATGTAACACTATATTTTTTTTGGTAATGAATACTTTTTAAAAAATCCAAGAAATATTTATATTTTTTAATATTTTATGATATTTTTTATTTTATTTTTTATTTTATTTTTTAATAATTTATTATTTTTATAATATTTTTAAAGTATTTAAATTTGTTATGAATTTTTTAATATCTAGGGTAATAATTTTAAAAATACTTTATTAATTAATAAGAGTATTTTTATCTTTTTTCTTTTTGTTAATAATATAGTGATATTTTATGGACTTTTATAAAAATATAATGACATTTTATGATTTCCTTTTTATTTTATGAAATTTCCTTAAATTAAATAGGCACGAAGGCAAAGGGACAAGGATGATAACTTTTACAGCGAATGGGGTCTGGCCTCCGAAGCGACAGGAGCAATTGGACACCAGTGACCCCCGCTCACAAGTCCACTAGTACAACATAGATATGCTCGAATCTCAACTACCCTTCAACGGATACTGGGGCAGGACCAGCACAGCTAGTACCAACCCATGACCGTGACTTCTTACATTTTTTTTTTATAATTAGGCTTTTCACCATTTATTGAAAATATACACAACCTGTTAATAACACACGGGAGAGACTGACCTCATTACAACCCTGTCTCCACCCTTAGCACAACCTGACATTGAAACATAAAACAACCAAATCCACGTATATAGAACCTGACTCTTGATATAGTACTGCCCTCTTGATTGTAGAATCTATTTGACAAAAACCCCAACCGGAAAACATATGCAAGTTCCATGGGCTGCTGCTGGCTACTCGAAACCCACTGCACTTTTGCAGTTTTGTTCGTCAGAAACCGTTTATGCTCTGCCCTGATCGCTACAGCATTCTTCTAGCAAAGAGGGGTGGAACTTTGAGCGTAACCTCGATACTTGCTAAGTACTAATAAACTTAGATAAACGTCCTTCACAATGGTTACAAGAAACGTCGAGCAGAAACTTCAGTGCAAACGGAAGAAGATTACATTGGGTCGTCGGCCTCTTGCTTAATAAGAGTATGGAAACTTTGTTGCTAGGGGTTCGGTTTGGAATGGATATAATAAAATACAGAGGAAAGTCCTTAAACTGGCCAGGGTTGACTGGGTGGTGAGAAGATGGACGAATTGGTAAAGAGTTAATTGTATGGTGTCCAAGGGGATTTAATTGTATGGTGTTCATGAAGTGAGAGAAACCAGACCATGTGTGTTTTGATTGCACCATCTAATTGGTACTGACAGCAGAGTCCACTATTTTTGCCTTATCGATAAGAAACAAGTGCAATGATGAATAGTTATCTGTCGATTAGAACGAGTGAATACTTGAAACGAATGAGGATTCAGGATATTCAAGTTGCTTTAAAAGAAGTTGAAGGAACCCTAAAATTCCTAAAACTTTAGAAAATAAACTTCTCGACAAACATTTCAGAGCCCTGAGACATTTTGACTATCAATGAGCCGCTACAGAAGCTTTTGGCAGAGTAAGCATAGAGAGGGAGAAGCATCAACATCTCAGCAGTTTTCTCGAAGCTGAAATTTCAATTATATCACTTAAGTAAACGTTCAGTAACTAAACGAGTTAAAAGCATATGCAAATGTACCTACAGATTGAAATCCCCACGGGATGTGCATTTGAAACTCACTCCTCTGTTCACACCATCTTCTCAAGTTTCTGAAGCCAGTTTACATACTGATTCTGCTCCTTCTTGTGCAAGTGAAGTAAAAGGAAATCCATAAGGCTGTCTGCAATTCCCCTTGCTTCCAAATACTCCTTTAGTCCATCTTGTAAACTGGGATCCAAGGAGCTGCAAAGCAACACATTTAGAAGGAAAGTAATAATAGATTTTTTGCTGAAACAATTGACCTCTGAATATCCAAGATCCTTTCTCCTGGAACCCAGACTACCCAGCAGATGAAAATAAAAATCGAATCAATAACACGACGCAGACAATAATATGACGCAGATGAAAATAAAAATTGTATAATCAACATGTAAAGCCATAAAGTCTATCTAGTTGACTGATGACTGGTAGCATACACATGCATCGGCTAAATTAACCAAAATAGCAAAGACAGAGGTAAGATCAGAAAAGAGCAAACACAACTACACTAGTGAAACATCCCTGCAAGGGCTATCAGGAACTAAAGAGACATACTCAAGTCCCAATGACCAACCCAAACTAACAGTCTTCTTATTACAGATGTCTTTTTGTACATTCCACTCATCGTTTTGTAGTCAATCTGTACAGCCTACAGACAAACAACAGAACAGCATTTGTATAGAATGAGCCGCCAATGACTGAATAACCAGAATATCCCTCGGTTTCAGAGCTCTCTATCTTCTCTTCTATCATTGATTGCATACTGTATATGAACTGGTAATCTCAAAGTGTTCCAGCAATTGCAGGCGTGATTTGCCTTCTTAGATTTTGGTAGAATGAGGACTTCAGTTAACGAGTCGGGTCATTTCTCAACTAGTTACATTAGGTTCATCATCTTCTTCTAT
Organism: Limonium bicolor; assembly: GCA_023374045.1. Taxonomy (NCBI): domain Eukaryota; kingdom Viridiplantae; phylum Streptophyta; class Magnoliopsida; order Caryophyllales; family Plumbaginaceae; genus Limonium; species Limonium bicolor. Next base: position 44,419,633 of record CM041778.1, read on the forward strand.
TTTTATTCAATCTCTGGTGTCTTCTAGATCAAACTTTGTCATACTGACTCCAAGAACTACCTGATATGGCAAAAACAAGTAGAACACTCTCTCCCGGAGGGCATGGTTTATTTGGGATGATACAGCAAGAAAAGAGTGCTTCAAATCACCAACTCTGAGTACTCTAATAGGAAACAATAGGACCAAATGGTCATGATGGTATCGATTACTTCAATCCTAGAACAAGTGGTATCTCCGTTAAAGATTGCTCAACTATGGCTGAAGTTTGGATAATTCTTCAGAAACTTACTGTACACAGTTTGCAGCTAGATCAGATTAGAGTACAAATGGTGAATATCAAAAAGGGGTTGATTCTACTTTAGAGTACCTCAACAAAGTAAGGCCATGCCTAGTGCCCTTGCTGCTGCTGCGGGAGAACCCTTCTCTGATAATTAGTTTCCTCCTATCTCATTGCTAGACCAGGTCCAGATTATGACTCAATCACTACAAATCTCACAATGAGACTTGTTGATCCTTTGACATCTCGCCAAATACTGACGCTTCCGTCTTTGTTGCAACGTCATGACCTCAAGCCTTTATGGCATTGAAAATTATTTTATTCGTCACAGCACAGTACGTAGCTAAAACTACTCACTCTATCAAATCTTCCCCTGGTATGGGCAAGTAACATTTTCTACCTTACTCTGCTTGAACTGTTGTTTCCAGCAGATTTAACTTTGCTTGATGCATGGGGGGTCTGCGTCTCTTCTAGCAACTAATGTACATGATAAATCAGTCCATTGTTTGAGGATGGTAGCGTTAAATTTTTTGGGTTATATCTACTCCCAGCTAAGTCCTGTCTAACTTCACAAGTTATAATTTCTTACAAATGATAGACTCAGTTTTCCAGAACTCTTGTGAGTTTTAGCCCCTAGCCTAAATGTATCAAGCATGAGGAATTATACACAGATTAACTAGTCCTTAGGCACTTACTCGCAAAGGGAGTGTGGAAAGCTGGCATGGCCATATAGTAGACAAGGGACTAGCTCTATTGGCTCATTCTTCCTTACTTACAAGTTTTGGTCCCAGGCTTTTCTTGCAGCAGTTTACCTCATTGATAAAACACCTCCCACTTCTCTACAGTTCAAATTACTCAGTACTATGGTGACCCACCTTATTATATAATACTCAAGACCGATACAGCTCAACTGCTTTTATCGCAGTCACTGTTTTTTTTTTCTCAAAACAGAAGCAAAAAGCTCACAAAAGGCTTATTATTCAATTTCAAGACCCGCAGAAAACAGAAAACCAAGCAAAATCACTAAATCAGGCAGCTTGACACAGCTCTTTAAAGTTGCGATAGGATAAAACAGCTTTTACCTGAATAACGGGCCTCTGTAATTAGAATAATTGGTATAAGTCGATGGTAAGATATGTGCACCATAAATGTTAAATTTGGAGCTATCGTCCCTTTTGCTTGGAACAGCACAATCGAACTGCAAGACCGAGCTAAGGCCAGGTTTCTTTATGCAAACTTTCATCTTGACATCCCACGGAAGTTCACAATCGTCAGCAGATTCTTCGCCCAGAAGAGCTGAGACGAAGACTTCCTCGCCCGACTTGCATTGCTTCTGCAGCACTACATCTCTAGAATCAGACGAATCCCATGTCAATCTGAAGTCACCAAGAGAACCGGAAGGTTGATCCTGTAGCGACATTAGCACAAATCTCAGGGATCCTCGAGTTCCATGCGTTATGACAGTTTGATAGAGCATAATCAAGACATTCACGAACAAATGACTGATTAATGACTACGATGTAAATGCCAAAAACCAGTTTATATCATTATCTGATCCAACAGGACTATCAGATTAATTTCACAATCGACATGATAACAACTGCGTTCATCTTGAACCCCCTTCCCCAAACCCCTTGCGACATTAAAAAAAAATGTAAAAATCTCAATTCGATTTAAAGAGGAACTTTATAGGGAAAGCACGGATTTGGAGCTTAAGCAGATGTCAACTTGTTTCTGATCGTGACTACGCATAGAGAAGAAGAAAAATGCACAAATGACCGTCAAGAAAAACTTCTGTGGAGAGAACAACCCCAGGTTAACAAAACTCGTTAGTGCGCTTCCCCAAGAGGACGAGTTCGAAAAACCAAACAGCTTAATTCAAGACAGGGAAAATGGACAGGGGGAGGAGAGTGAGAAAGAGTTACTTGAAATTTGGAGGAACCAGAAAGCTCATGAGAGATTTCAAGCTGCAAAGCCTTGCGAAGATCCAAAGCCTTAACTGCTCTACGGGCTGCCCCCAGTGTCACCGCCGAGGGCCGAGGCATATCTCTTCGACCGCCACCTAATGCGACCGTCCCGATGAAATGGGATAGCGTCGAAAAATTACAGACCGAGGCATATCTCTTCATTGATGATCTGTTCCGCATGTTTGTGGTCGGACTGTAGCTATTTTGTTCGGATTGTTTTGTGGTATTTTGGTGGTTGTTTTGTGTTGGCTGTTTTGTGGTTGTTTTAAAAACTGTTGTTCGGTAGTGTGGCTGTTTCATCTGGTGTATTTGAATAATTTAGTCACATATTCATTGGGTCCCACATGTTATGAGTTTAAAAAACTTCAATTTGATATTGAACCAAAATATAATACTTTAGCATCGTCCATGTAAAATTTCATCAATTTTTGACAACATTTAAGCATGTTTAAAGTTGAATTACAAAAACAACAGTAGTATATTGTGAATTATAAACTCAAATCATGACATTTTGTGAATTTTCCCTTGTTTTAAAGATGTAAATAAAGAAGCTACTAACAAATACTCCCTCCGTCCCATGTCAGTTGTCCCTTTTCTCTTTTTTCTTTGTCCCGTAATGCTGTCTAGTTTGAATATAAAATTTCACTAATACCCCTCATTTTGGTACTGCACAATGACTTTTCCTTTATCCGTGCGTGTACACGGACGTTCACAGGGGTAGATTGGGGAAAAAGTGTAATAATTTTTTGTTTCTTAAATTGCGTGCAAAAGTGAAATTGGACAACTAACATGGGACGGAGGGAGTATATAGATTAATATATACATAATTTATAATTAGAAAAACAACAAAGTTTTATTATAATAGATAATTGTTAACATTTATATTTAGGTATATACAAATAACTTCACTATTATCAAACACAATCCTATCAATGGATAACAACAATTGTAACTATACATGGTTTTAACACACCAGGCTACTTGTTTACATTTGAATAAAAGGAAAATATAATAATTAATTAGTGAACTTTATTAATGTTTACATCATACAAAAAAAATAAACAATTTAGTTGTTAAAAATATGACCTATATTTTAATATATGTAGATATAATTAAATATTCATATTTTATACCTTATTTTAGCAATATAGTCAAAAGTAAAACTGATTATTATGTCATTGTTAGTAATCATGTACCCCTTCTATCCATATTATAAATATTTTTTAGTTTTTTATTACAGATTCTATAAATTAAGAAAATATTAGAATTACTCAAAATAATTTTTAGTATAAGTTTTTAGAAAAACACGAGTAGTTTAAAACTATTGTTCTATATAATTGTCATTAACTTATAATTTAGTATACCAATCTTTATAAAAAAACTAAAGTTAAAAAAGGGAAAACAAACTTTTTTATATATTTCAATTTTAATTTAATTCTTGTGTCAAATTTAATATATAATATCATTTTAAAAATATAATTATAAACATTGAAAATTCAAATTAATTTATTAAAAATTAATTAATATTATTAAAATATTCGCACCCCCTAACTACGGTTTTTTGGCTCCGCCTCTATTTACGGTATTTATTCTCTTTGCAGCATAAACCGCTGGTTGTTTTGTGTTGGTATATTTGTGGCTGTTTTGAAAATTTTTGTTCGGTAGTGTGGCACTAAAAAATGCCACATTTATACCACAAACATACCGACACCAAATGGAGCCTGAAAGAGCGTTAATTTGCCACTTCTGAAGGTCACAAGATTATTTCCCAACTTTCTTCAGTTATTTTAAAAAAAAGTGTGATCTCATTCATTACGACAACTTACAAAATGGCGCATAATTGACAATAAATATCATGTCACTCAGGATCTTTACAACCCTCACCACCGTCGCTAACTAAGAGCATCCACAACAATGAGAGTTGAATCCACTTACAAAATACTTTTATTTTATTCTCTTCCCACACAAAATAAGCTAAGGAACCCTCTCTTCTCATTCCTTAACTAAGGAACCCACCCTCATATCTCTCTCCTCCGCATAATCATTTACCTTTTCTTTTACATATTAGAGAGTGGAATCCACTCTGTTGTGGGTGCTCTAAGTGGCATAGAATAAAACTCTTCATCACCAAAGGATCAACAAAACCAACTACAAACCGTCTTTTTTCGATCTTTTCCTAACTCTGCACCGACTAACTAGCATTAAACCATGAGAAAGAAGATGCGAAAATAGACCTATTGTCAACAGATAATGACACATTCAAGTGTCCTAAGAGTTTAAGCTCTCGATTGGGTACCACCTGATACCCTATATATCAACTTCCTGACAAAACTCGTAACATAAAGTGGTTAACCGCCACCAGAAACAAGACCAACACTACTATCTTCATACATTCCCAAGTGCCCGGTTCAAAACCATAACAAAGTATGCACGAAAAAAAAGGAAGACTTAACTAAAACAAAAAAACACTAAAAAAACGAAGACTTAACTGGGAGCCACCTAACTCCCGGTGATCTTGCCACCACTAGATCATTCACCCTAGCCACCCTCGGTCTCACCGGGGGTTACCTCATCTGTTTGTCCTCTCAAAACCTCCTCACTCACCACATCTAATCGAGAAATCTCAATCACAAGTTGGTCCTACTGGGTCATCTGTGGCGCTTTCCCTTTCTTGCTTTAATTGTCCAGCTTTTGTAGATGCCACACTTCTTTAAGGGTACCCTCATTACCACTCGATCGAACTTCCTTTTCCTTTCTTCTGCATCTAATGGCATCTCATCAACCTTCAATAAAATAGGAACATCATCATTCATGGCTTCATCGCGATGATGGCCCCCTAAGCCTTCCTTATACTAAGATATATTACCATCCCAACCTACTCACAGTCATCAGCCTTCTAATTAACTGTATGTTTATCCTTCCCAACCAGGCCACACATATAACACCACACCTCATTGTTGTCTTCAGTCACCGCCCTCTTCCCAAACCTAATATTCGTTGCTCTTAGCCACCCATAGGGGTAAGCACCCTCTTCAAACTCAGTCTAGTTAGAGAAGTCCTGGTGGCATGCAAGAATAAACCGCATCTAAAATATATTGCACGCATCCTTTCATAAGTAACATATAGCCTAGTGTCAACTCCATCCATCGATACAGCCACACACCTTAACACATGTTTATATACATCAAGCAACAAATTTATGCACATAAACTCACTGTCAATTCGACCATCATCGTCCCTAAACTCAAGAAACCGGCCTACAATATCCCCAACCTTTTAGCAAAGTCTTTATGTTAAAAAAAAGGGACATCATGGATACACACCGAAATAGGAATCTATTGAAAACTATGCTCCTTGGGAGCCTTACGCTTATCCACACGTTGAAGGGCCAACAAGGAACATTAAAATGACCCCGGTCCCTTGTTAAGCATTGCATGCATCACATCTAGTTTGTGGAACTCAAACAAGAACAGCTTCTTACCCATAATCCTCAACCGAAGTTCCCCATCCACCTACCATACTCAACCCCAAGGTGTTCTCCATTGCGTGAACCTCAGGAAATTTATTCACAAAAAGCTTACAATGAGGCATCGGTCAAGCAGAAATGCATGCCTTTTATTTGCAAGACCATCAAGGCAAGTCAAAATCCCTTTTTCTTTAGTTAGTGACAGGTCAGCACATCGATCCACTAGTTCGTGTGTTGGTGGATTCGCCATAATATCCACCCCTCGGCGTCCACATGCAAGAATATGAACCATAAAAGGAAGAAGCCTAATAAAATAGCATCAGGAAGAGAAAGGAAGGGGAATCGTTGAGATGAGAAGAGTAGACGACTTTACCTTGAAACCTCCACTCATTAATTATCCCTTCTATGTCGCTTGACTATCCCCAGTCTCGCATGCAGAGCATAACGATTACTAGAAAATATATCAGCCTAGTAGAAGATTCTAGAATCTTGACACACTAACCAAAACTGAAATACCCTAAACATTAATCACTTTAATTAAAGAGGGATTAATTTAATTAAAGGGTTTAAACCAATGGTTAAATGGTTAATCATTAAAGAAAAGGCTAATTAGCCAAATTCATCAAGGAATTTTAGAACCTCTAAACATACATGTATAAATAAATATGTATAGTCCAAAATGAGCATCAAGCCTCACATAAAATAATGGACTAAAGAGGGAACATTAATAAGGAGAAATCAACTCCTAAAGTTAATGTAACATGTAATACATCATTACATTAAATAAAAACACCAACATCAAGAGTGAATCAAAGAATATACTTTTACGAGTCACTATGAATAGTAAAGTATACCAATCACTCCAAAATACAAATTAACACACTTTAGGACAAAGAAATCAATGGGACACAAACTAACACATGATACAAGTCCAAGTGTACAACATATAAGTCTAGAACATTATAAGATACAATATTACATTAAAACTCAAAGTTGAAACCAAACACACCCTAAGGACATGGAGGGTTGACAAACTCCTCATTCTCCTTTGCCACCTTGCAAATTTTAAAACAAAATATCTTCTTAGAATGCTTAGTCACCAAGTACTAGTCATACCCCATCACTTCCTCATTACACCAAAGTAAAGTCAAAGTTCCCCCTCTCTCATCCTCTCTTTGGCCAAGACACTCCTCCCTTATTTCTCTTTGATTATTTTGTTCATCTTCCTCTTGAAAGCTTGAAGAATGCCAAGAACACTTCAATGGTGAATGAAACCCATTCTCTTTTTCTCTTCAAATCTCTTCCTTTCTTTAACCAACACAAGAAGAACACCAATAGCTCTCCTCCTATACTATCAAAGGCTATTCCCAAGAGGTTTTGGAGCCTGGATTCAGAAATCAACAACTCATGGAGCAAGGAAGGGCTAAACTAGCTTAAGGTATAAAATATGCTCTAAGGTTCAACCTTCCTTACTTTTAATTATGAACGAGAATCACCCATATTATTAAACTTCTCTTCTTCATTTTTTCACATACAAAATGAAGAACTTTCTAGCTCTCTCGTTGGCCAAAATTCAAGGAAAAAATCAACTCCAAAGGTGACTTCAAGGGTAAGTCATAATCTAGTATTTTTGAACTCTTAAGCTATCTTTTATCCATTTATCTACTCTAGATCATACTCTCATCATTCCCTTATATTATAGCCGAAAGTTTGCTGAGAAAATATCTCCTAGAACACCAAAGGTAATTCCATCTCCTTAAGTCACATTTTGTGCTTTAAACTCTTGCTTATGTTATGGAGTCTTAAAGACCCAAACAAGATTCCATATCCATGTGTTCAAATCTTTCAAAAAGTTGAGCTCAAAGTGCTAGTGTGTGGCCGAGAGCTTAAGGAACACAATTCGGTGAAAACATCATTTTTGTGAAGGTAAACCCTAATTTAAGCTATGAAACTCTTGAATCAACATCTAGACGTATGTTTGATGAAATAAAATAACTCCCCCCTATAAAATAAATAGGGCCATGAGTGAAGAGTGTGAGAATCAAGGCTTGGATCAACAAGGGTAAGATTCTTGTCTTAAGACACATTTTAAGGTTTTACAGTATTATTGTTGTGAGGAAATAATTATGGCTGAAATGAAACTGAGAAAAATGGTCTATTGAGACCTAATAATGAACATAAAATGTTATAAACACATTCGGATAAGTTGGTGAATGATTTAATGACTTAAAAGTCAAATTTACTAAGTTTAAAGGGTTAATGTGTAATAAGCCAAAGTATTAGGCTTGGGAAAAATTAGGCCGAGAATTTGGAGTATTTTAGTTCATTTATAACATACTTTAAGCTTATGTTATGATTTTTATATTAGCTAAATGTTTAGGCTTCCTTTATGAGCTTTAATGCACTTTTTATGCTTTAAGAGCATAGGTTAAGGTTTTAAATTGTTTTGGGTCAGTTTCTGGTGTATTAAGTGTACCAACAGTGGTATGGGACCTATGGGTACACTTAGGCAGTTTCGGAGACTTTGGAAAGTGTTTGAAATGATTAAAGGGTAAAAAGGTAATTTAAATGACCTTAGGAGAAATTTAATGTAAAGGAGGTGTATAACCTATGATTGGGCTAAATAGGTTAATGAAATAAATTTGGGATTATAATATATGAATATGGCCAAGAGTTAGGGGTCAATTTGGTGAATAATAGAAATTATATGTTTAAAGAGTTAAATGTAAATTCTAGAAAATATTTGGGGTCAAATTGTGATTTCTGGAAAATGATGGCCAAAACGATACTAGGGTCAACGCTAGGTGAAATATGGGGCTTTGACCAAATTAAGGAAAAGAAAAGGGCTTAATTGGAATTAGGAGTTGTTCGTAAAGTTTTGGGGTCAATTTGTAATTATTGGAAAATAAGGGTCAATGGCAGATTGTTGGTCAACTTAGGAGGGAAATTTGAGGGTTTGACCAATTAAGAGGAATTAAGAATAGAAATGTAAATTAAGGAAATATTAGTAGTTGCTTAAGATTAAGAAAGTATAAGGGGTCAAAATGCAATTTTGGAAAAGTTTAGGTGAAAAACAGAACAGTCCATATGGGGGTCTGTTTGTAAATTTGTGGAAATTTAAGTTAGAGTTTGTAATTAAATTATAATATTATGAGATATGTGGATTAAGGATTAAATTGAAAGGATTATAAAATATGTGGGCCACTTTGTAATTTAAGAAAATATATGGTGAAAACTGAGGAATAACATAAGGGTATGTTCGTCATGATTAAAAAGATTGGGTTATAACTTTGGAATGGAATAAATAAGGAATTATAGTTATAATATATGATTTGGGATGTCATTGTAATGTTAGAAAACAAATGTGGGCAAAGGTGTAATATCAATGAAATTAAGGGTAAATGCCGAGAATTATGAGGAGTTAGGAATGCATTTTAGTATAAGGTATGATATTACATGATATAACATTGAGAATGTGGTCTTAATGTTAGTATGCGAAAGTTAGCCCATTTAAGGAAATTAGTGCTTCACATAAAATAATGGAGGTTTGTAATTATAAAAAGGGATTTTATAATTCATATATATATGAGTATGAACATTTGAAGATTTTTGGTGGATTATATGATATGGTTGGAGAATCATATTAAGTATGATGGAGTTTATTATAAGGTGGGAATTTCATTATGTACCATTAAAACATTAGGACTTAGTGTTATTACATAAGGAGTCACATAGAATAATGGAATTGTATAATTCAAGGAATTATATTAAAGGATATATATAATATTGTTGACTAGTATACATAGACCAAGTCAACCTAATTTACCAAGAGGGTCAAGTTAACCAACTTATGACTAAGTGGAACTTAAATGTCAAAGGTTACTAATACCTTAAGGTCAACTATATTAATTATCATATAGTAACAATTATATATGAATGTGTAATTATATATATATATATAAACATATATTCTCATGAATAAAGAGATAATTAATGAGAACTAATCCTAAGTTGTAACATAATACAACATGTTAATTATTAACAAGCATAATGGATTAAGTGACTAATTCCAAACCTGATTAATGACCCGATAAACGACAATTGACCAATCACGGGATGAACATCCGAGGGATTAGCTATTATTCAGGATACTGAGTTATTTGAATTATAGAGTATTAATACTTGGTGTATACGTATGTATATTCTAGAGCTGAGTATCTAGAGGACGGACGCGGGATCCGGACGTCTGCTCATCGGTGAATAGTATGTTAATTGTGTGGTATGAACGTGATGAGGGTTTCCTTGGGTTCGGACATTTTTGTATGCTTGTTGATAAGAGTGATATGTATGTTACATGTATATATGTTTATATGATTTAATTGTCGATTACCTCGCATTATTAATTGTGCGTGAACGTCCTTCGGACTATGGCAATACCGAATACAAACTCGACATGAGTTAAGATCATTGACAAGGAATTATAGCTCACGATAGATTACGAGGTACACATTATTATCCTTAATCGACCTAAGTAAGTACCTTAGGAAGAGAATCAGTGTCACCATTCTCGAGAGCAATATGTATTCGAATATAAAAGTAACCTAGACGACTTCTAGGTGAACCATTAAGACCTAAAAGGCAACACATGGATATTATTCACTATAACCTAAGCATAGATCTTAGGTAAGATGATTAGGAGAACTTAATCACATAGTGAACCATATTGTATATCAGGAGAAATCTAGAGAATCCTGGTTGCATATAGTGATCACAATAGAGTTGGATGACTGTTACAGGTCCACTCGTATATTATTCCAATAGATCAGACTGATCATTGGACAGAGGCCCTGTTGTTTGGGGATGACTTCAGCCTTTGGTAACCCGCCATCTAATATGGAATAAGGATCAGAAGCCCTACTGTTTGGGATGGCTACGGTCCTTGGTGACCCGCCATCAAATAGGGGTAATCAAATAACTGATTGAGGACATGTCGCCTTCTAACACGGTGACTGTCGATAATTAAAAGTTAAGTGAATGGAACAAATAGACACTATCTAACCATTAGTACGAGACTCAAATAGTTCTTGTAAAGTGGATAACGAACTACAAGCCTTGTGGGCTGAATAAACGAGAACCATTCACTGAAAACAACACTCATATAATTATTTTATGCACCCATTTATTATATTGATTATATGTGCATAATGTTTGTGGAATGTTATGTGTATATTGGATGAACAGTTGAGTGTTTAATTATAGCATTTACGGTTTTATTTTGTACATGTAAAACGGAATAGCATGCAAATGAACTTCATGTTAAGACGGTTAATTGACTTAAGAAATCAAAAGGATTCTAGGAATACACTTCAGCATATTGAGCGGTTTGTACTGTGCTCATTGTGGCAAACATATTACAAGGTTATGATCGAGACTTGAAGCCAGAGTGTGGGACTTTTGGATAGTCTTCAGTAGATTACATTATCGCACTTTCGGATTGTGCTTTATGTTATACACTATGATTGTATACGTTTTAGGATTACTTAATCTGCTCATTTGTCTACGAACTTAGTATTACACTTCGATTATGGATTTAGTTTTATATATGTTGGTTTTTATCTCCGTCATCACAGTGGTTATGATTAATGTGGTAATTGGACGCTTCATTACTCACATGGGTGAGTAATGGCGGTAGCACCCGAGTTAGAATGATTGACTTTTACTTTCCGGCGTGACTCACGTTTTTAATTATACGATTGTCGATAATACGAGATTAAGAGTAGGGGGTTACAAAACCCCAGATAAACTATGAGGAGAAGCTGAAAAGACAAGCCATAGTTCTTGGATACAATCCACTGGGGAGAATACTATCGCCACTAGAGAGAATGTGAATAGAAAGCAACTTTCTTCCGTTTTTGGAAAATTACAAGTTAGCATGTTGACCTAATTCATATTACAAATTTAATCTTCTCAATGTTTGTTAGAGTTACTTGCAATCACTATCTGTTTTTTTTTGTCATGCTGAGGTGACCAAACCAAGTATTTAAAAACTTGTTCACACTTGTCACAATCATTGTGGTTAAAAAAAGATATTAAAATGGTGACTTAACCACATATTGGAATTGTCTCCCTCTTCTTTTAGTAGTTAATAGCTGATAGTTGACCTTAGTTATCAACTGAAATTATGAAAACCGGAGAGAAAAGTATATAAAAGAAAAAAGTAAAGTTAATGTGACAATATGTGTGAGACATATAGGGAAAAAATAAACTAGTTAGATCAATTTGTTTGCATATACCCCAAAAAATCGATATGTCAACATTCATTAGGCTCTATTAAACATTTTATATAAAATCGGAAAACACATCTTTTGAAAGTTTTGTAAACATTTCTCAAGTTTTGTAAACATTTCTCAAGTTTTGTAAACATTTATCAAGTTTTGTAAAATGTTCTTATGAACATTTTATTGACATTTCTCAAAGTTTTACAGGTATCTTGGGGTTTAATACATTATGTCAAACTTTTGAAATCGTTGTCCCAGTTTTGTAAATGTTTTTCAAATTTCCCATGCGGCAGAGTTGTTTGATCTCCTTTTGGTTGTCAAGTAATTGAATGGTTATCATAAGGTTGAGTGCTAAAAGTTTTAGTTTATGACCTAACCGTGGTTGGGTTTTTGTCCACTATTACATTGTAGCCTAACAATATAAAATCTTACATTGTTTATTCTTATCTTCTCTCAAGCCTTTTTAAGCCTCTCTTTCCTTCATGAGTTTGTATATGTTTCTGGTGTCTCTTCATTTTCTTGAACAACGTCTTGATCTTCAAAGACTTCATAACCACCACTTTTATGCACTTCATTCAACATTTTTAAGTGTGGTGGCAACCTCATTGATGCCAGATGCAAAAACTTATGGGCATTTTTTCTTGGACCCTTCCATTATTATTCCTTACTTTAGTGTTCTTTTTCTTTGTAATAGACGCTTAAATCATCATATAAGTGAATAATTTATTTTCTTGAGCTCTTCTGAAATTCCATATTTCCTTATCCATGAACAATTAGGACATTATCAAACATAAATATGGAGGAGGGACGACTTTGAAAATGTCTTTCAAAGCTCTTATATGTTTAAATATCTCTTAATATTTAAGTATATGACTAAATTGTTAAGGACTTTTACAACTTAAAATTTTTTAGGAGCGTGATTCATTTTAGAGTAAATTACTCGGAACCCCCTTCAAGAATGGGCATAATACAGTTAACCCCCTTGTGTTTTTCATAATTGTTGGTAACCACCTTGAGGTTACGATATCTCTGACTATGAGCCCCCAAACTATAACTTTGTTATCAAAACGTTAACTACATGCCGACCCATTAGCTTAATCACATTATTAATGTCAGACTGGACAACAAAACTGCTTAATCAACATCGTTTAACTCTCCTTCATTCCAATTCAGATGCATTTTTGAGGTAGTGTTGGCGTTTTTCAGACAATAAGAATGTTGATTAAGCCAGTTATTTTTTGTCCCTTTTCATTAATAATGTGATTAAGCTGATGGCTCAGCACATGTTTAATATTTTTGTAATGTTTATAGTTCGAGGGCTCATAGTCAAAGATACTGTACCTCAAGGTGGTTACCAGTAATTATGATAAACACAAGGGGGTTAACTGTATTATGTCCAATCCTCAAGGGGGTTTCAAGTATGTACTCTTCATTTTATGTGTTTTTTTAATATTTAAAATATAAAATGTTAGCTTAACGGTTTCATTCTATTTTTCTTCAAGATTGCTTAGGGGACTTCTTTTTTGTGAATATCTCCTAAGGGATTTATGAGGCCACCATTTGAACCATGGAATAAAATATTGAGTGTTCTCGTTAAAATGGCCTTAAAAGCTATCTACTCATATTTATTGCAAATGGATACACTATTATTCCCTTTGTTTATTCTTTATAAAGCACTTATTTGAGAGAAGGTCAATGTATTTGCTTCAAAGATTACCTAATCTAGTTAGCAAGTGGTATCCCAGATCATTCTCCAAAAGTCTCACAATATTGAAAAAGCACACATTTGCCTCTTTAAAGATAAGAAATGCTTCATGATCCTCTAAATTTTTGATTTTGTTTTTTCTTTCTCTCTCTTACACATCCCATCCTCTAATAAATGATGGTTAAATAAGAGCAATCTTCTTAAACACTTGGTAACAAATTAGTTTTACTTAACGACAACCACATGTTTATGTATAGAGATATTTGATAAGATGTTTAGATTTTTTTTTTGACAAGTGATAAGATGTTTAGATGTCTAAGTTCATAGGCTGGTCTATCATCTAAATTCAGTATCTTTTTCATTTTTTTCTTTCTTTCCTCTGAACAATGAGTTAAGTTTAAAAAAATTATATTTCATAAAAGACCCAAAGACATATCCCAATGCAAAGAGAATGAAGTGTCCAAACATATAATAATTGACATGATACGAGCCCCATCGAGCCTCGAACATTGGTATGATGGGGGCGCTAACTCAAAATTTGGTGAAATCTAAATGGTGCATAACTTCACATGTAAGGGTTTTGGCTTGAACCTAGACAATACTCTAATAAAACTGCAGATCTTTAAGTTAATGTTGGGCCATCCACTAGTCAACACATGGATGAGTAGAGTGTGTCACGCCTCGTCGGTCAACCATTCACGCAGCTCATAAGACATGAAGCACACTTGGATGCTTGTTATAAATTTGGCAAGTCAACATGGCTTAGAGTCAAGCCATCCATGGGAAGACTCTGCTTGGACAACATCTTGTCATTAGGCGTCTAATTCTGATCTGACATTCAGATGACACTCAATGGACATCTCCCCACCCAACTCAATGGTGAGAACTAGCGCTTGGCTAGGAGAGACCGACTTACATATCTTGTTTTATGATTAGGAGGTTCTTCTTGAAGATGTATCCTTTGTAGATGTTTCATTAACCCGACGATCCATATTTCTCTTCTAATTAAACCCCATAGTTCTAGGATCACCTGAGGAGTTATTCCTCACCTCAGACACTTGGTCACCAGCCTATGGAGCAGTGAGATCAGTTGAGGAGTGTCCTGCATCATTAGTGTGGACCGATCCTATCCCTGCTTCATTGGCCCTTTGGATGAACTTGGATCATTGTCCTTGTTGCAGACGAGTCCACATGAGTTTTCTAAATGTCGTTCATTCCATCAAAGTCATGGCGTTGACCAGGGCGGGGATTTAAGGCTCTCAACCAATATCCATAAGGTAGGAGGCTATAGCTGTGTTGAGATTTATCCGGGCAATCTTTAACTTGGTGAGTAAGAAAGTCGCATCTGAAGCAAATAGTTGGAAATCTTTCATAGGTAATTCGCATGACAGATTCTACACCCTTGATCGAAATGCTAACGCATCTCAGCAACGGCTTCAAGAGACGAGAAGGACCTTGATACACTGGTAGTCATCGTTAATCTTTCCATCATCTTCTTCGTAGTCCAAGAAACACCCAATCTGGTTACCCAAATTCTTGGCGTAGTCTTTGCGATAGAGGAAGAGAGGTGCATCGTGGATTCTCACCCATATAGGAATCCAATTAAACTTATGGCCTCGAGGGGACTTCATTTTATCGATCCTTTGAAAGATAATGAGTGAGCCATCAAAACTCCAAGGTCCTCGAAAAAGCACAATGTGCTCCATCTCCATCTTATCTAACTTGAACAGATAAATATTTTTACTTACACTCCAGATTTTGAAGCATCCTTCAAGTTGCCATACGCGGCCGAGAGAGGATTCCAAACTACAGAGATTAACTCCCTTTTGTGAGAAGTATCTGCACAAACGAGATCTTATGAGCGGGATCGGGTGTGTACGGTCGCTGCCTTCTTGCATCTCAAGAACTTCTCCTTCCTTCATCGTAGAGAAAAAGCCGCTCACACCTAATGAAAATACCCGTACAAATTGAGTTAGGAAATCATATGATTTATTTGTTATAATTATTTTATATGATTAGATATAGCTATGCAACAGGCAGATATTGGGAATAGTAACAGTTCAATAATTATTTCATAATGGGGGCTCGGTGGATATGTTGGTATTGGGCTGATTAATTTGATTACAATAGTTAAGGTATGGATAAGTTACTAACGGGCCCAGGGAAGCCAATTTAATAATTCTATTATATTTTCTTCCCTTCTTTTTTCTGCCCCATCGGTTGTCTTGACGTTCTACACTCTCTTCCTCTCAACGCTTCCTGTACGGTATGAAACGTATTTGCAGCAAGTGTACTGGTCTGTCGTAGCAAGTTTTCCTAGGTAGTATTCTCTAGGTTATTGAACCAAAGGAGGCTGTGTCTAGTTTGAGTCTTTAATCTACTAACTAATAAACTATAGAAAAATAACAATAACAAAATTGGGGTTTGAATGTCGAAATTAAATAAACTAAAATAAAAACAATTAAAAGTGAGTTTCTAATAAATCTAAAAAGTGAATCCTGGTTTACTACTTCTCCCTAGTTTATCAATTCCCTTCCCGAGTGTTTCAAAAATTCTAGATTGCAACCTCAGATCTAAATAATCTAAAACCGGTCTCCCGCAAGATAGATCCTTACTAGCAATTCCTAAACCCTAACTCTCGTTACGAATTCACAAATTAACTAGTAGTGTTAACTATTCATCTGGTTTCTAGTTAGCTAATCCCCAGGAATTGCCATCTGTAGTTTCACTGGTAATATTCCTAAGGTCTAATGAACGCCGCAGTTCTCACTTGTAAGAAATTCAAACCAAATAAACTCAAGCAATGATTAAATTGCAAGAAATCAATAAATAACTAGGAACAAAACTACAATTTGTATCGAATTAATATTTAATAACTCATCAGGCAAAATAATAAACTAGTTATTCATAGCAAACCAGAATTCTAACAACTACTCAGATATCAGAGACAAAGAAATAATAACAATAATTAAGAGATTAGAAAACATCATCTAATTGAAGAACGATGATGAATCCGGTCTTTGCCTTCGGCTCCAGTCTGTCAAAGTTGACTGATGTTTACCCTCTATCTTGTTTGCTCTTAGCGGCTAGGGTTCTGTTCTGTATTCTCTGTCCTCCGTCTCATAATATATCTCGTTGAATAAAAGAAGCGTCCATAATATAGCATGACAATAGGGATCGATTAAAATCTTCCCTCTGGTGCTTAGCGGCTGGTCGATTGCGGCCCTTCACAAATGTTTGCGCCTCCAATTCTCTTCATGTGCACTAGCCCAATGATGATGTTTGACCGTGGACTGCTCACCCGTATGTGAATGTTTAGTCCAACAAAAGTGTCGGTCCATTTATGTGAGTGCATGCTCCTCCTCTCGATCGAACGCAGCCCATCATCAAATGAAGATGTCCTTCACGTGCATGCTCTGCTCCTATGTGAGTGCATGACACTCTCATATGTGTGGCTACAGCTATGTTGTGTAAGTCTGCGCCTCTGGAGAAATGTTTCACCGGCCCAGAGTCCAAGAAGGAAAAGTCTGCGCCTAGTCAAAGTATGTCGGCCCAACAGGTATGTCTCATTGCGTGCGTTTCGGTAGGTGTATGCCTGGACTGTAAAGTTCAACTTAATTTAATTCCGGCGCGAGTGTAATCTCCCTTCACCAGAAAGCTCTTTTATGTCAGTTTGGTCCCATCTTCATTCTTACCCTCTTGACTCATGTATTTAGACCCTTTTCATCAGTATTTTTACCTATTTTAACATAAAACCACATGTGAAGAGTAATCTTAACATATAATATAAATTAGCACATAAGTGGGGAAATATATAACATTAGAATTTAAATTAACAAACAATTAAACATAGAAATATAGATAAATTACCCACTTATCACTTCCTTCATCTTCTTCCTTTATCTACTCTAAGTTCCTCATTCCCTGATGCCAATCTAGAGTTTATGGAAGGGTAAGAGCTAATACAGTAATAAGGGTTAGTTATTTTCTGTTGCTTTTGTGATTTGGTGAGTTCCTGAATAGTGGTTCTTTGAATATTAGATCCCAAACTTGTTGACGGAAGGTATCTGTGATTATGTCTGATTCATCCTTGTGGTGTAGCATGTGATCAAGTAAACTACTGTGCTCATATTTTGTTTACCTGTGTGATTGATGTGAATTGTAGGCGGTTTTGAAACCCTAATTGGGAATTGGTGATTTACGAATTAGTTCCCCTGAGCTATTGTGAACTGGAAGATTTATGGTTTTACAATCTTAAGGTTTTGTTATTGATTTGAGAGACTGTCACTGAGATGATTATGTTGTTGGTACATATTGGTACCCCGTGTTGTATGTTGGTACACATTGGTACCCTGTGATATATTTATCTATTTTACATTATGAACACTTAACTGTAGTTTAAGCTCCAATGATCTACTTCCAGGCGGTCAAAAGAACCCTTAGAGGGGCGTGCACATTTAAGGACTTAGAGTGAGGTGGGATAATTGTTGCGGCCGCATTGTTGGGTGTCCATTCATAGATTAAGTGATTGGTTTCTGGTGAAAGCTCCCCTGATTGATTGTTGCTTGGTTGATTGATGGAAATTGTTTGGAAACGGAGAATCGTGTTATATTTATGTTGTATATACATCTGTTCAAATGGTTTCTAAAAAATGTATTTTACATTATGAGGCAGAGGTTTACTCAGTTTATCCCTTCTTGTGTGTGTTGTATGTTTTCTGATCACAAGTATTGATGGCTAAGACTTTAGGGTTGGGATCACGTCGCCAGGTAGTTGATAGCATTAGTTGTGTTTCTATTGAACTGACATTTATTTAAAGTAGTATTGCTTTGGATTACTTAACTTAGAATGTTTTAACATTTTGGAGGAGGTGGAGGATTAGCCTTAGCACTCATGTGGATGAGTGAGGCGGTAATACACTAGATTTAAGTATTTCCGTTGTGATCTTGTGTGACTGGTTTTAGTCACGTTTTACTTGTGAAGTTGTCTAAATTGAGTTGCAATTGGTTTATGGGTATTAAGATGTATTTTCCAAAAGGTGTTTGTGGTTGATTTTACACTTTTGAACCTGTCTGAACGTCCGCCCGGACGTACAAGTTCGGATAGGTCCCGAATTAACGAATTAACTTTGGTTTTCTACAGAATGTCGTGTCCGAACATCTGTCCGAACTTGCATGTTTGGACAGTATGCGAGGACGGGTTCTATATGTAAGTCTTGGCATTGGTCCGAACTTACTTGTTCGGACCAATGTTCGGACCACGTATGGCTGGTTTTGTCAAAAATTATGTCTGAACTTCGACGTTTGGACACATGTTTGGACGCCCTTGGTTTCAACTCTCGACTTATGTCCGAACTTCAATGTCCGGACACAAGTTCGGACGTTTACGATGAGCTCTCGGACCTCGTCCGAACATCCAAGTTCAGACGCAAGGTTGGATAGACCTTAAATCACTGTTTTAAGACTCGTTTGACATCCGTTTTAATCTCCGTTTGCGGCTTTTTACTCGTATCGCTTTGTAATTTATACTTTGATAAATCCAGGGTGTGACACTTAACCGCTAAATCCTTAATAGTTTCTTGGTGGTTTGGCTTCAACATATTACCAAAGCTGGGGAAGGAGAGCTTCCTCAGGAATATATGACGATGGGGATGGCAAAGATGATTACTAGATAATCTAGCAAGAGTAAGAACCTCTTGAACATCATGATGACATACAAACGGACGGCCCAAGAAACGGGTTTCCCAAAGTACCACCCTTTTGTCTTCTCTTACAAGACCACGTTGCATTAGCCTAACCAACTCTAAGTGAATGTGAGGTGGTGACTATGACTGTAGTGCGGTTGTAGTGGTGGTCATCGAAGATGATATTATTAACCTAGAAAAGTTGGGCGTGGAAAGGATGGAGAGGAGAACTCCCTCGAGAGAGCACCTCTCACTAAAATGCTCACTCCTTTATAAGTAACATATGTATTACAATTGGTTATAAATGTAATGCAACTGGCTTAGTAATTCCCATAACGAGAGTGTTGGTTTTCACTTAAAATCATTTAAGTCTTATGAGTACGCTAGTTTATTTAAGATTTGTCTCTAGCCCCTTTCCTTTTAGAAATTTTTTAAAAAATCAATTAATTTGCCTAAGAAAAATTATTTATTCACTGAAAAATATTTAGGAATACGATGCTCACTAGTTTTTATTTTTATTTTCCTAAAAATCTTATTAAGATGTCATCATTCTTGACACACAAATCAATACATTTTAAGAGAGTATAAAATGACCCCTAATATTTTAATTAATTTTTGCTTTATGGGTTAAGAAATGTTGGTGTCTACCTACTGGTTTTCCATGTCCCACTAAAATTTTTTCCGTGTCTAAGTCACTAGTTAAAACTTTTGGTTATTATAAATTTTATCCTCGTGCATGGTAGTGCTAAAAAAATCACTTCGTAAACACAAACCAATAAATGGAAAACAATAGAAGAAAGCAGAGTCCTTAATGTACCTTGCAAACAGTGGTTAGAGAACGTATTTAAGTTTTGGTCATCTGTTAATGAAAAATAAAGTTGGTTCAACATATTATCAAAAACCGGACAAGGAATGGTGAAGAGAGAGAAATGCTCCCTTCTATCTCTTCACCTTCCCCTCTTTTTGTTGGTTCTGTAATATGAAAACTCATATTCTTCCCTAAAATCTCCATAGTCAACCTCATATTCTCCCCGAAATCCTACCGTCCTAATCTTTCTCCCTTCGGTGGTAGCCTATGTCCTCTTTGTCTTTGCCCTTTTCCTTTCGCCTGATCTCAATTCTCTTTTTCTAACTTTGTCTTGCCTTTTCACTTGCTTCATTCATTGTTCCTTTTTATGGATTTGGGTGTTGTCTCGATGTTCCTAATGGGCTTTCCCATGGAAATCATTAAGGAAGATGGTGATAGCGAAGACAACTACTACTACTGCCATCCTGGTGAGCTTGTCTCTATGCTTGCATGTGACAACCTTGGTAACTAGTGTCCCCTAGGGGATGTCTGTTGTCAACAGATGCATGCTGGTCTTCCTTGTTTGAAGTTGGCCACTCACATCACAGAGGAGGAAGACTATAGCTTCTCTGGTGATGGTGCTTTAACATTTTTACTCGGGACGCTTAGTGCAGTTCTTGGAAGAGGTGGTGGATTTTTCATATTTCAGTCGGCTTGATAATGATTTGGAAGGATTTATTGTGGTTATCCTTTCTTTTTGGTTTTTAAGTGTTTTAAGGTTGAAAGGTCTGGTGTTTAGTTACCCCTGATTTGTTTAATTATCATTGGTCAGGTTTGTCTTTTTCATTATGTCATAGTAGTCCTTAAGGATAATTGTGTAAGCTGTAGTCTTTATTGTTGTGGTCTATCTTGTTATGGCTCATTGTTTGTTGTTAGTCTTGCCATGTCGTGTCTCATGCACAGTGTGGTGCTTGGCTATCTTTCCTACTCTGTAATAGCCCATGATGCCTCTGATAAGTGGTGAAATAATGATGTTTCAATGCCTTTATACACCTTCATTTCATTTGGTGCATAGCTTATTTCACCACTTAATAGAGTGTTTTTGTGATTAATAGTGAACTTATACAGTTTGATCTTTTGATAGGTAAAAGCTCACCTTGAGCACACTTTTGACCCATTTTAGAGCTAGTGGCATGCACCAACAGCTTCCCCATCCTTCAAGCTTTCCAACGCCGCAAACGGGGAGCAATTCCGAGCCGTAACGAAGATTCTAGGCCCCGCGTAAGTTAGAGAAAAATGTTTTCTGCAGTCGACCGACCCATGGACCGACTCACTCTGGGTCGGTCGGAAGCTCCTGGAGCAGAAATTTGTCTCTGCATCGGACCGACCCATTGGACTGATCCACACTGGGTCGGCCGGAACTTAAAAATGGTCACGTGCCTCGTCTCCAGAAGGCCGACCGACCCGCGGGACCGACCCACGGTGGGTCGGTCGGACGCGGAAATTTCTCTACTTATGCCAGTTTTGAGGCTTTTTCACTAACTTCCCTTCTTCTACACCAAAAGACCCAAACAAGGAGAGAGAGAGGCGATTTTGAGGGAGAAAAGAAGAAGAAGAAGAAGAGAAGGAAGAAGAAGAAGAGAGCTCACCTTCTCCAAGCTTAACCACCTTCAACAATGGCTTTTTTCTCTCGCTCTCTCTTTTATGTATGGCTATGGCTGAGTAGAACTATTTAGCACTTGGGATGGGGATTTGAACTTGAATCCCTCAACTAGCTTGTAAACCCTTGCTTATTAATTATGATTGTTTTTCTCTCTCTTGTTCATTTAATGCTTTAACTTGATCAATTATGGCATTTATGGTGATTCCCAACAACACAAGATTTTGAGTTGGGGGTTATGACCTAGAGGAGAGAGGAACCCTAGATTGTGCTAGCTTGATTAGTTGGTGAAATTTGGGGCTATTTATGTGGACTTGCAATTAATGCTATCTAGTGATTTGAACTCCTCTTGATTTGAGAGTTGAGAGTATCTAGGTAAGAGTTGGCTCTTCCATGATTTGGAAGGTCATTACAATAGTCCAAATAGACAATTTGAGTGAACTGGGTTTATGAGTGAAGTTGGGGGGTATTTAGGTGAGAATAACCATCCTAGGGTGCTTTCCATCCAAAACCCTAACAACCAATTTTAGTTCCTATAGTTAAGTTGCAGTTTTTCTTGAACAAAATCATTAAGCTTGCCACCGGCTAAACCCCCCTTTACTCATTTATTATTCAGTTACCGAATACCGAAACTAGGGAGACAGATGATCAATTTCCTGGTGGAACGACACTCGTTATCTACTACTTCGATTGGGTCCACTTGCCCATACTTTGTGATATTGATCTGCATATACATATATTTCTTTTGACAAGTTTTTGGCGCCGCTGCCGGGGAAATTGATAGTCTCTATCAGTTTCCCCAGTTTCGGTATACTGGTTTTATTTATTTTAGTTTTCTTTAGTTCCTTTTATTTTACCTACCTCTAATATTTAGTATTGTTTGTGGGCAAGCTTGTTTAGGTACCCTCTGCTCTTCTTGTGTATGCCAAGTACCCGTTCTAGCGACTCTCCTCTTGCTAGTCTGAGGCCCGATCTCGAATGATCTCTAAGAAGAGTTAGGAGAAACTTGAAAACACTTGCCATGGCGGACAATGACCCGCATGTAGAGAACAATGGTCATGGGGATGAACAACCACAAGGCCAACACCGACCTCTCAAAGACTACCACCGACCAAACACCGAAGGGAGAGCCTCAGCAATAGTTCTTCCAACCTTAACACAGGCTGAAGCGGCTCAATGGACTTTCAAAACCCACTTCATCACACCGCCATCCGGGACCAAGGAAAATTCAGTGGGGCTAATCCGGATGATGCTCCAAACCACTTGAGCGTCTTCGTGGATTTTTGCAACTCCTTCGGTAAAACAGGAAATCTAAACGAGAGGATCCGGCTACAACTCTTCCCCCACTCACTGTCCGACTCAGCTTTGAGATGGTACCGTAGTCTCCCATCAAATTCTATCGAAACATGGGAGCAAATGGCTAGCAAATTCCTTGCCAAATACTACCCCACAAGTAGGACAAGGCAGTTAATTTGCGAAATAAATACATTCTACCAAGAGCCGGGTGAGACCTTGTACGATGCTTGGGACCGGTTCAAGGAGCTACTCATGAATTGCTCCCATCATGGTCTAGATGACCAATCCTTGTGTCTCTCATTCTTCAATGGGCTGGACGACTCCAACCGCCTACTTGTTAATTCCTCCGCGGGAGGGAGCTTCATGACAAAGTCTCCCGAGGAAGGAATAGAACTCCTAGAAACAATGACCAATGACACAAGGCAATGGTCTAGAGCCAAGGGAAGAGTACCAAGAGCAGCTGGCCTCCTCAATGTGCAACCCACCGATCTCTCTCTCAGCTCAAATCTCATCTCTCACGAAGATGGTAGAGAAGCTAGCTACCGCTCAAACCGAAATTGTCAAATCATAGCTTCTTCATCTTCCGGTCAATCCTCGAGGATGTGCCATATGTGCGGGTCCCCACGACACTCGACGTTGTGAAGGGGAGCTGAACATGAACCAACAAGAGGATGTGAACTTCATAGGCAACCGAGCTTACAACAACAACAATGCGCCATGGAGGAACCATCCTAATTTTTCGTGGAGAAATGACCAAAACCAAGGAGAACCAAACAAAAGCTTCAACAACTCTCAAGGGTATAGACCTCAAGCCCAAAACCAACCATCAAACTTCCAATCTGGGTATAGGCCACAAGGAACTCCTCCGGGTTTCCAACATCAACAACAACAACAAGAGTCCCCCTCCTCCTCTTCTAGTGGGACTTCAAGGTTGGAAAACCTCATGGCGGATTTCATTGTCACTGCAAAGACCAAGTTCTCGGAACAAGAGGCTTTCAATGCTAATCAAACGGCATTCAACAAAAACATTGAAACCCAACTTGGTCAAATATCTCAACAACTCTCCCAAAGGCCACCGGGCACCTTTCCAAGTCAAACAAAGCCTAACCCGAGGGAAGAGGCCAAAGCGGTAACATTGAGAAGTGGTCGCCCCCTTCAAACTTCATCTCCACAAGCTGATCATGAGAGCCAAGAGAATCACAATGAAGAAATTCAAGATTGCCAAGAGGAAGAACAAGAGATTGTTGAGGAAGTTCCTTCTCAACCGAAAAATACTTCCAAGGAGAAGGAGTCTCCAGAATCATCTTCCCCTTCTACTCTTGCTAAACCTTTACTACCTCTTCCATTCCCAAATAGACTCAAAAAGAAAAATCTAGATGAACAATTTGGGAATTTTTAAGCATTTTCAACAAGCTAACAATAATGTTCCTTTTGCAGATGCTTTGAAACAAATGCCTATCTACGCCAAGTTTATGAAAGACATTCTTGCTAACAAGAGAGCAACACTTGGTGCGGAGACAGTGCAACTCACCGAGGAGATCTCGGCGGTCCTACTGCGGAACCCCCCTCCAAAACTCGGAGACCCCGGTTTGCCTATAATCCCCTGCTCTATCGGTGATATAAATTGTGGTAGTGGATTATGTGATTTAGGTGCAAGTATAAATCTCATGCCACTTTCAATTTTTAATAAACTTGGGATTGGCGAGTGTGCACCCACTGCTATGCAACTGCAACTTGCTGATAGGTCATTGGTCTTCCCGAAAGGGAAAGTTGAGGATTTAGTAGTGTGACTGTAGGGACTTTTGTTTTCCCGGCTGATTTCATCGTTATTGATATGGAGGAGGATGCTAGAGTGCCACTGATATTAGGTCGCCCCTTCTTGCGAACTGCTAGGACCTTAATAGATGTGGAAAATGGAAAAATTATCTTGAGGTTTCATGATGAAAAACTTGAGTTTGACATGTCTAAGGTAGTGAAAAAACCCGCACATGCGGAAGCTGCTTTTGCCATAGATATTGTTGACTCAATTTTGCAAGATAATTACTCTTCTTGTTTTGATTATGATGCTCTCACCGTCGCTTTGACTGATACTTGTGGAGACCGGGAAGATGAACCGGAGGTGTGAGAGATGGTCGTCGCATTAGACAAGAGGTCAATGCCATACCGGACACACTACCCACCACCGGAGCCCTTGAAGCGCACTGCACAAAGGCTACCCACCTCGGTTGAGAAGCCTCCCACCGTGGAGTTGAAACCCTTACCCTCTCATTTAAAATATGCTTTTCTAACTGAACCTTGTGATCTTCCTGTTATTATTTCTTCCTCTCTTACAGGAGCACAAGAAGACAGTTTGTTGAGGGTGCTTCGAGACCACAAGAGAGCTATTGGGTGGTCCATCTCAGACATCAAGGGTATTGCTCCACATTTGTGCACTCACCGAATTTTCATGGAGGACGACTACAAGCCACTTGTTCAACCTCAAAGGCGGCTCAACCCGAACATGAAGGAGGTAGTTAAGAAGGAGGTCCTAAAGCTACTCGACTCCGGGATCATCTACCCCATATCCGATAGTCAATGGGTGAGCCCAACTCAGGTGGTACCAAAGAAAGGAGGGATCACGGTGGTGTCGAATGAAAAGGGTGAGCTGGTTCCCCAAAGGACAACAACCGGTTGGAGAGTATGCATCGACTACCGGAAGTTGAACACGGCTACAAGGAAAGACCACTTCCCCCTGCCCTTCATCGACCAAATGCTAGAGAGGTTAGCCGGGCAAGACTTTTATTGCTTTCTTGATGGCTACTCGGGGTACTTCCAAATCCCCATAGCCCCGGAAGATCAAGAGAAGACCACATTCACATGCCCTTACGGGACATTCGCATATAGAAGAATGCCTTTCGGATTATGCAATGCTCCCGCAACATTCCAAAGGTGTATGATGGCCATCTTCTCCGACTTTATTGAAAAAAGCATGGAAGTTTTCATGGACGATTTCTCGGTCTTCGGGCTCAATTTTGACTCTTGTCTAGAGAACTTGGACGCCATTCTCTCCCGATGTGAGGAAACCAATCTAGTACTCAATTGGGAGAAATGTCACTTCATGGTGAGAGAAGGGATCGTCCTCGGGCACAAGATCTCTTCCAATGGGATTGAAGTCGACCGGGCCAAGGTCAAAGTCATAGAGAAGCTGCCACCACCTACCTCGGTTAAAGACATTAGAAGCTTTCTTGGCCATGCCGGGTTCTACAGAAGGTTCATCAAGGACTTCTCCAAAATCTCCAAACCTCTGTGTGACCTCTTAGCAAAGATGCAAAGTTTAAATTCTCTGAAGAATGTCTAAAAGCCTTCAACACTCTCAAGGAGTGCCTCGTCTCAGCCCCGATAGTGGTATCACCGGATTGGGGCCTCCCTTTTGAGATAATGTGTGATGCAAGCGACTATGCGGTGGGAGCAGCCCTATGTCAAAGAAGGGCGAAATTCTAAGAACTGTCTACTATGCAAGCAAAACACTCAATGATGCTCAGAAAAATTATGCCACGACTGAGAAGGAGCTTCTAGCGGTAGTCTTTGCATTAGATAAGTTCCGCTCATATCTCTTGGGAAGTAGGGTGATTGTTCATACCGACCACTCAGCTCTCAAGTATCTCTTCACCAAGGAAGACGCTAAACCGAGGCTCTTGAGATGGATTCTATTGCTGCAGGAATTTGAGATTGAGATTAGGGATAAACCGGGCACTCAAAATGTTGTTGCTGACCACTTGTCTCGCATGGAGACCCCGGATGATGGTACCCCTATCAATGAGCTCTTCCCGGATGAGACCGTGTTCACAATTGGAGAAACCGGTGATCCTTGGTTTGCCGACATCGCAAACTACCTGGTGAGGGGAGTAGTGCCATACGAAATGACATACCAGCAGAGGAAGAAATTCTTCGCCGACGTCAAGCATTATTTTGGGATGACCCTTACCTATTCAAAGTCTGTGCCGATGGGATGATTAGGAGGTGCATACCGATAGATGAAGTTCAGAGCATCCTCACCCATTGCCACTCTCTTGAGGCAGGAGGGCACCACGGGCCAGCAAGGACAGCAGCTAAGGTACTACAGTCCGGATTCTTTTGGAAAACGCTTCACAAGGACTGCCACTCCTTTGTAGCTGCTTGCGACCGGTGCCAAATGCTAGGAAACATATCCCGGAAGCACGAGATGCCACTTAATGTAATGATCGAGGTCGAACCCTTCGATTTATGGGGCATTGATTTCATGGGTCCATTCCCCTCCTCCCACTCAAATCTCTTCATCTTGGTGGCGGTGGACTACGTCACGAAATGGGTGGAAGCCATTGCATCTCCCACCAATGATGCCAAGGTGGTGACCAAGTTCCTAAAGAAAAACATCTTCACAAGGTTTGGGGTGCCTAGGGCGATTCTCAGCGATGGGGGATCTCACTTCTGTAACAAACAGTTTGAGGCGTTAATGGAAAAATACGGAGTGAGACACAAGGTATCCTTGCCTTACCACCCTCAAACAAATGGGCAAGCCGAGGTGACAAATAGGGAGCTGAAATGGATACTACAGAAGACGGTAAACTCCTCTAGGAAGGATTGGTCCTTAAGACTAGACGATGCTCTATGGGCTTACCGGACAGCATACAAGACTCCCATCGGGATGTCTCCATACCGTCTAGTCTTCGGCAAGGCTTGCCACTTACCCGTTGAGCTGGAGCACAAATCCTATTGGGCTGTGAAAGCCTTAAACTTTGACTTCAAGAGTGCCGCCGACAAGAGGAAAATTTCAACTCACCCGAACTAGAGGAATTCCGGGAGGAAGCCTATGAGAACAACCGCATCTACAAGGAGAAGGCCAAGAGGTGGCATGACAAGATGATCCTAAGGCGGGAGTTCCATGAGGGAGACCGGGTATTGCTCTACAATTCGAGGTTGAAGCTTTTTCCGGGTAAGCTCAAGTCACATTGGTCCGGACCATTCACTGTCACCAAGGTAACCCCATATGGTGCGATTGAGCTGAAGAATGTGAAGGGTGAGACATTTATGGTCAACGGGTCTAGGTTGAAGCATTACCTAGGAGGCGATATCGAGAAGGTGGAGACACGTCCTCTCTACTTACAAGAGCCCCAGGTTTGATCTAACCCTCACAATGGTCTAGCCAAAACCGTAAAAAGACGGGCAGCTTTCCGGGAGGCAACCCGGACAACTCTCATGCTATCGTTCGTGTGCTTGATTTGTTTGTTAATTTAGCTTTGTTTTGGTGTGTTTTGCGTGTTTTTGCATGTTTAAGTTGGTTGTGGATGAAAACAAGTGTTTTGGGCAAGAAAACATCTTTTTTTGGGGAGCCTCTGTCAAAGACCGACCCTAGGACCGATCCTAGATGGGTCGGTCGGCTCCAAACTTTGAAAAAAATTGGTCTCTGTAAGGACCGACCCACCGACCGACCCTATGGTGGGTCGGTCGGGTCGAAAAATTTGAAAAATTTCTTTCTGTTGAAGACCGACCCACCGACCGACCCTAGGTTGGGTCGGTCGGGTCGAAAAATTTTGAAAATCCTGCTCTGTTAAAGACCGACCCTACGACCGACCCAGGTGGGTCGGTCGGGTCGAAAATTTTGAAAAAAAAAAATAAAACGCTGTGTTTTGCTTAAACCCCTTCCTCTCTTTCCTGCCCCCGACCCAAATTCCCTCTTCTTCCTCTCGCAAACCCGCACCCTACTTCTCTCCCCCTGCGATTCCCTCTCTCCTCGCGCCCCCACTGCTACGCGCCGGCCACCACCATCCGCACCGCTTCCGCGCGCCGTCCTTCCGCCCTGCTCCACCGTCGACCACGCCGCCCGCCGCACCAGACCCCAGCCGTGACCCAACACCACCACCACCACACAGCCCTCTCAATCCCTAATTCCCCATTTTCCCCAATTCGGTTTTTAACCAATTTTGTGCCCAAATCTTTCAATTTCTTGCTCCAATCCATACAAAGCACTAAGGTATGATTTTCTAACCTTAATTTTTCAATCTTTAGTTTTTGAGCAAGTTACACTTTGGGGCAAATTATGTCCGAACCAAACAAGGCTTTGGGTGGAATTTCTGAATTGTGGGGTCTTGATGGTGCAAATGTTTTTAATTGATAGTGTTAGGTTTGTGTGTGAAATTGGGCTAGACAATGTGGCTTTTTGATGGTGGTGACATGATATGGGTACACTTAGTGCTTTATATTAAATCTCACCTAATATATCATGTTGTGGCATACTTGGATAAATTGTGAATGATTCAATGATGTCAATGCTTACAATTGATAATGTTGGGCTTGGTGTGTGGAATTGGTCTAGAAATTGTAGTTGGTTGTTGGTGCGAGCACACTTGGTATACTAGATGCTCTCGCTTGATTTTATCCAATGCGCAATGTTGTTGTTACAATTGCTAATGCTAGTACCATACTAATGTGGCGGGTTGCTTAGCAATCTTTTTGCTCTTCAATTGATAACTACATAAGGCAATGAACTTTCATGAGTGAGAATTGAGGGTTCTCAAATTATGCGAAATGGGATGACTTATTGAATTGCTTGGTACATTTTGTGCTTTGTGATGGGTTGGTGCTATTGGGATGCTTCACTATTTAAATGACATCCTTCGGGCTAATTTGTGGAGGTTCTTAGAACCGGGGAAAGGGAAGAAAACAAGGGAAACCATGCCGAAATTTTTGCTCTTCTTTATGCTTCATGCTTATTCTTTGCCCAAAATGCTTAGTATTCTTCCTCTTTTTATTCTAACTTCACACCTTTGTTATTTGTTTCTTCTTCTTTTGTTTTTCTTTTGTCTTTATTCCTTTTTGCAGAACAATGGCCCACCGCAACCGACGTGCCACTCGAAGGGCAGCCGCCAATGCCGGTCTCCTTGATGGCCGATTCCTCAATGAAGCTGCCCGGGCATGGTACACTGCCCCACGTCGAAAGGAAATCGTGCGGGAGAGGACGGTGGACCCTTCCCTCATTGATACACTTCAGCTTCGCGCCGTCCTCGATCCTCTCCAGTGGAGCTGTCTGCTGAGCATGGGCGGGGAATACTTCCCCAGCCAGATTTACGAATTCTACGCTAATGCCACGGTGGATCGCCATGAGAGGACGGTCTCTTCCTATGTTGGGGGGCAACCAATCGAAATCACCAAAGACACCTTCCAGCGTTTCCTTGAGGTGCCTTGGGAGGATGTGACCCACCGCTCCTGGATTACCTCCTACGAGCAGGACGACCATAGGAAGCACTACCTGGCCACTCTCCCCGTTCAGCGCCGAAAGAAGAACCAGGCGGGGACTGATGTTCGAGTCACGATGACTCTAAACATGGTCACTGATCCGGTCAAGAGAGTCTTGCTGGCACTGCTCCGCCACAACATCCATCCGCGTGACAACAAAGATCTTAATGCGACGGACTGTTTCCTCTGTCGACTACATGCTGACTCCAGACATCACTGACGAGCCAATGTCCCTCTCCGGATTGATGTTCCGGCATCTGCTCCACATCATCGCCAAGAAGGACACCCAGCACCTGGGGTTCCCCTTCTTCATTCAGCAGCAGATTGCCCGGCTGGGGTGCCGACTGCTGGGCTTCAGGCCAGTCCTCCCATGGAGTTGATCGGGGCGCACACTATGAGGAGGTTTGGGTTCACTCAGCGCGCACAGATGGCTGGTACAAGGAAGACGCTCAAACGGCTCGGGCGTCCTCCTCGGGTGCCTCTGCTAGTGCCTCTGCTAGTGCCGCTCCGCTCCTGCTCCTCCTCCCTCCTCCCCACCGACCGGCGTTGTATCCGAGGAGCGCTTTCAAGAATACCAGCGTCAGGTGGCTGAGCACCAGCGCCTGGTTGCTGAGCAGCAGCGTCTGATGGCGGAGCAGATTCGCGCCCTTCAGGAGCAGATGGCACATGGCCACCCCCTCCCCAGTAGTTCTTTATGCAAAATGTGGATTGTCATTATTCTTGCACTTTTTGGACTTCTTCTGATTGCTGTTTCATCTTCGATATTTACATTCAGCACTCTAGCTTTGTAGCACTTTCCTATTTTCTTTGATGCACTTTCGGATAATATGATTCGGACTCATGTATGAGCCCCATTTTGCTTACTAATTATGGCCTTTTTGCGAATTCTTCGGAATTACGAGTGCGCCTAGTTTCCTTTTTGCCATGCATTGTAGATATACACTTTGAACGCAAGCGCTCCTCAAGGGTGAGTAAGGACACATGCAAGAGGAACTCTTGCAAATTTTTCCTAGCGCTTCAACGCCCCGGACACTCACAAGTGTGGGGGAATTTGATCCACCACTCACACCTTCTCAGGGGAGTCCTCGTTCTCTCACACCTACACACTTACATACTGCGCTAAACTTTTGTACTCTATGTTAAGTGCTTTGAAAAGGTCTTCTGTTTGTGTTCCCTTGAGTTTTGCTTCGAACAATGCGGACATTGTCCCATTCAAGTGTGGGGGAAACGACCTTTTCTTTTGGTGCACTACTCAATTTCCCTATACGTATCTACAGCTCCCATGTAGAAATTACATTTATAGTAAGCAAGTGTCTCCATGAATTTTTAGAATTTTCACTGATTGTTTTTCAAAGATCTCTCTTGAGGAGCAATTGTTTGCGGTGCTTCCATAAACCCCTCTCTTGGTGATTTTTTATTGCTTAGGGGTTCTTTCTACCTTCTCATCTAGGGATTGCTAAGGGGTGCTTCCTTGTGAAAAATATTTATAAAGGAACTTGAGAGACACCATAGGTAACCAACAAATGAGAGTTGAGTGTTCATTAAAGAAAGGCAAAATGCCAAACCATCTCTTCTCATCTCTTGTTGCAAAAGTGAATCAAATGCAAATCTCTATTTTTCCTTTTGTTTTTCCTCAATGCCCATTCTTGAGAGAAGTTGGCCATGGTAAAAGTTCTCCAAGTTCCAAAAATCTCTAAGAACTTTGAAGCACTCTAGATCATACCCCAAAACTCTATTTTTTTATTTACCCTAAGCACACCCATGTCACCACGAGAAGGTTGGTTGCACTCCTCTTGAGATGTTTCACAAATTTTGCTCACTTGAATTCAAGAGTTCATCTAGACACTTGCTTGCTTTAAATGTTCCTTCTTATTGTGGGTTCCTAGCAAATTTTTGCTTGAGGACAAGCAAAAGATAAGTGTGAGGGAGTTGATAAGTGGTGAAATAATGATGTTTCAATGCCTTTATACACCTTCATTTCATTTGGTGCATAGCTTATTTCACCACTTAATAGAGTGTTTTTGTGATTAATAGTGAACTTATACAGTTTGATCTTTTGATAGGTAAAAGCTCACCTTGAGCACACTTTTGACCCATTTTAGAGCTAGTGGCATGCACCAACAGCTTCCCCATCCTTCAAGCTTTCCAACGCCGCAAACGGGGAGCAATTCCGAGCCGTAACGAAGATTCTAGGCCCCGCGTAAGTTAGAGAAAAATGTTTTCTGCAGTCGACCGACCCATGGACCGACCCACTCTGGGTCGGTCGGAAGCTCCTGGAGCAGAAATTTGTCTCTGCATCGGACCGACCCACACTGGGTCGGTCGGAACTTAAAAATGGTCACGTGCCTCGTCTCCAGAAGGCCGACCGACCCGCGGGACCGACCCACGGTGGGTCGGTCGGACACAGAAATTTCTCTACTTATGCCAGTTTTGAGGCTTTTTCACTACTTCCACTTCTACACACCAAAAGACCCAAACAAGGAGAGAGAGAGAGGCGATTTTGAGGGAGAAAAGAAGAAGAAGAAGAAGAGAAGGAAGAAGAAGAAGAGAGCTCACCTTCTCCAAGCTCAACCACCTTCAACAATGGCTTTTTCTCTCTCTCTCTCTCTCTCTCTCTCTTTATGTATCTCTATGGCTGAGTAGAACTATTTAGCACTTGGGATGGGGATTTGAACTTGAATCCCTCAACTAGCTTGTAAACCCTTGCTTCATTAATTATGATTGTTTTTCTCTCTCTTGTTCATTTAATGCTTTAACTTGATCAATTATGGCATTTATGGTGATTCCCAACAACACAAGATTTTGAGTTGGGGGTTGTGACCTAGAGGAGAGAGGAACCCTAGATTGTGCTAGCTTGATTAGTTGGTGAAATTTGGGGCTATTTATGTGGACTTGCAATTAATGCTATCTAGTGATTTGAACTCCTCTTGATTTGAGAGTTGAGAGTATCTAGGTAAGAGTTGGCTCTTCCATGATTTGGAAGGTCATTACAATAGTCCAAATAGACAATTTGAGTGAACTGGGTTCATGAGTGAAGTTGGGGGTATTTAGGTGAGAATAACCATCCTAGGGTGCTTTCCATCCAAAACCCTTAACAACCAATTTTAGTTCCCATAGTTAAGTTGTAGTTTTTCTTGAACAAAATCATTAAGCTTGCCGCCGGCTAAACCCCCCTTTACTCATTTATTATTCAGTTACCGAATACCGAAACTAGGGAGACAGATGATCAATTTCCTGGTGGAACGACACTCGTTATCTACTACTTTGATTGGGTCCACTTGCCCATACTTTGTGATATTGATCTGCATATACATATATTTCTTCTGACAGCCTCCTTTGCTTTAATAGCTTTATATTCCCTTGCAGCTGCTGGTGGTGGTTATTCTAGCTGGCCCCTTTTGTGTTCTTGTTATTTCCTGACTACGTTGGTTCTATGATGTCGCCTTCTTGCGGCTAGGTTTCGCCATGGGATCTGCTCCTGATGTTGAAATGTCATGACTAGTTTATTTCTAGGGATGTATTTATATTGTTCTTTAAATTCTTATGATGTTCTTAGGGCTGTAATTTCCTTTGTGGTTATCTAATAATTACTTATTAGAAAAAAATAAAAAGTAACGTTAGAGAAAACCTAGCCATAATGAGGGCTTTAAATTTTTGGAAACAGGGTTGTTGTTAGAATTAATGCTGAATCAGTTGAGTTTACTCTTGTGAAGTTAATTGGTTTCGTCATCCAATTAATTTATTATTTACAAAGAGTTTCACGGAAGTTGAAGATGCATTAGTGGGAGCATTTATGCGTGAAAATTAATGGCATCTGAAGCATGTGAGTTTCTAACATTACGAGGAGAGTTATAAGGAAGTTAAATCCATAAAAGAAGAAGTTTATAATTCTGGCTTTCTAGATACCCAGGTGTTAATTGTTCCTAGGTGTTAATGGATTGTGTTAATTAAGTTGTAACCGTTGTAACTTGTGAGCCATTATTGTAGCGGTTGTTACAAGGTTAACGTTGGGATAAGTGAAGGGTTTAGATCTAGCACTATAAATAGATCTAGTAACCCGTAGCTTTGGATCATCCCAACTTTGGGGATCACATCCAAGGGAGTCAAGGGTGGTTCTATGGGAACTCAAAGGGACTCGAGTAAAAACACCACGGGAAACACGGGAAACACGGGTTGATGGGTTGGTTGGGTAATCCTCATGTAAACTTGTAATCCTCATCTTCTTAATGAAAGTTGTTCTATCTCCTCCCGTGGACGTAGGTCATGTTTGGACCGAACCACGTATATCCTTGTGTCACTATTTTATCATTACATTATCTTGTGGTTTTTCTTCTTCGACAACCATGTCGATCTCACCATGATCCTGGGGAAATGGGCCCAAAATCCTAACAAGTGGCATCAGAGCTCATGGTTTTTCAGGATGTCCGTGTTGGTGGAGATGTCAGTGGGAAGAAAGAGTGGTGATTCAAGATGATGTGGGTTTTGATAAAAGTGAAAAATGAAGGAAGGAGTTGGAGAGGTGATTGTTATTAAGAAGATGTTTGGATTGAAAACAAGTTCGGTAGAGAGGAAGAGCTCATAAAAAAAATCATCAACTACACGTGTGTTTGTGTGGGGATGTACTTGGAGATGATGATGTGTTGTTGGAAGGAGATCAAGTTGGAAATCTTGGATCTTGAAAAATCCGGTGCATCATTCACAATTTGAAGTTAGATCTAGTTCTTTATTTTACAAACCATTTTGTGGGGGAGTAAGGATAATAAAGAATGGTAAGATCAAGTGAAGCTTCAATGGTGATGGATTGATGTAGAAAATGGGAAAAAAATATTTTTTCTTGAGTCACGTGACGGATCGTGGACTTCCATGGAGCACTGGAGATCATCTAGCAAGTGGGTGGACCTAGGGTTGTGGTAGCGCGCATATAACCACAAACGGAGCTTCGCGAGGTGATCAATTGTGAAGCTGCTGTTAGGTCATGTTTGGAGACTTTGCGAGAACCGGATAAAGACGGGAGAGATCACTATTGTCTTTGGCTGCGTAGTTGTTTCCTGAGTTGCTGCTTACTTCGTGTTTGTGGCGGGTCCATGGAGATTTGGACCAGATGAGTCTTTGAAGGCTCGAGGAGGAGTGGTCAATTTACCGAAGTTGGAATGCAAACAGTCCAGATGGAGTTATCCGGTATCGTCCTTGTGTGGGATGTTTTTTAGGATTATTCTTCAAAAGGAAGTTTGGCATCAATGGTGGTATGTGATTGACCGGATTGAGCATTAAGAGGAAGAATTGTTAGAATTAATGCTAAATCCGTTGAGTTACTCTTGTGAAGTTAATTGGTTTCGTCATCCAATTAATTTATTATTTACGAAGAGTTTCACGGAAGTTGAAGATGCATTAGTGGGAGCATTTATGCGGTGAAAATTAATGGCATCTGAAGCATGTGAGTGGTTCTATGGGAACTCAAAGGGACTCGGGTAAAAAAACCACGGGAAAACAGGGTTGATGGGTTGGTTGGGTAATCCTCATGTAAACTTGTAATCCTCATCTTCTTAATGAAAGTTGTTCTATCTCCTCCCGTGGACGTAGGTCATGTTTGGACCGAACCACGTATATCCTTGTGTCACTATTTTATCATTACATTATCTTGTGGTTTTTCTTCTTCGGCAACCATGTCAATCTCACCATGATCCTGGGAAATGGGCCCGAAATCCTAACAGTTATCAATGTCATTTTCTATCATTGCTATAAGCTTCATGTCAGATTCACATGTGGGTAGGGATGGCAATGGGTCGGGTTTGGGTCGGGTGGACCATCACCCGCACCCGTCACCCGACTTCACCCGCTCCACCCGCACCCGACCCGTCACCCGTTATGTATCACCCATCACCTTTTCACCCGTCACCCGTGGGTGAAGCGGGTGAACCCATTTACCCGTTTACCCGTTTGTTTTTCTTTTTCCTTGTTCGCCACTAAGGTTTGCAAATTACTGTGAGTGGAGAGAAAATAGAGACATATAGCATGTATGTTCTATGTTCGTCGTTAGGATTGCGAAATTTACTTCAGAGAAAATAATGAAATATTGCACAGAGCATGTACGTTCCATGTTCGCCAATTATGGTCGCAAAATTACCATGAGTGAAGAGAGAAAACAGAGACGCAGAGCATGTATGCTCAATGTTCGCCTGTTAGGATTGTGAAATTACCTTCAGTGAAGAGAATGAAAAATTTCGTAAAGCATGAAAGTTATTTGTTTTTTCAGTTAGGGTTTCAAAATTACCGAGAGTGAAGAAAGAAAATAGAGGGACAGCGCATCTTTGTTCCACGTTTGCCAGTTAGGGTTGCAATCACCTTCAGCGAACAGAATTAAAAACTGCGTATAACAAGTATGCTAGGGCTGTAAAATTACCGAGAGTGGTGGAATAAAGAATGGCGCAGTCACCAAGAGCATGAATGTTCCATGTTCACTAGTTAGGGTAACAAAAATCATGAGTGAAAGAAAATGAATAATAAGTAACAATTTAACATATATATATATATATATATATTTATATATATAATCTATGCGGGTGAGCGGGTCGGGTGATGGGTGAAAAATGTTCACCCGTCACCCGACCCGCACCCGTACCCGTTCCACCCGTCACCCGTTTTTTCACCCGTTTTATGCAGGTTTTTCACCCGGTTTAGCGGGTCGGGTGACCGGGTGAAATGGGTACCGCGGACCCATTGCCATCCCTACATGTGGGATGATCCAACTTTTCAACTTCAACTAAGTTGCGATTTCTCCCTCACAATTTCTATATTTTCTCAAACGGGATTGTAAAAAAGCTTATTAAATGAGAGTGTTGCACAATATTGTTGCAACATAAAATGAATTTGAGATGAGTATGAATAAGGTTTAATGGGAGAAACATGATGAAGTTCACATTGGTATAGTTAAATGAGGGGAGAGGTTATAATTTAAAACGTGATTTCGAACCTGGTGAAAGAGCCAGGTTTTATTTTAATATGGAGATGGGTATATTTGTCCTTTTCACTTTG
This sequence comes from Limonium bicolor, assembly GCA_023374045.1. Taxonomy (NCBI): domain Eukaryota; kingdom Viridiplantae; phylum Streptophyta; class Magnoliopsida; order Caryophyllales; family Plumbaginaceae; genus Limonium; species Limonium bicolor. The sequence continues at coordinate 44,457,035 of CM041778.1, forward strand.
CCACATGTTAACATTTTATTGGGAGGAAATAAAGAAAAAAAGGGAAATTTGTTAACAGGGTACACACGCACACACGAGGAGGAGAGAGGGAGGGGTGAGAATTTTTTTTCAAATGTTATAACTTACAAAATATAAGTGTAAAAATAAAATAAATTATACCATTGTTCATCATTTTTCATGTTCTTCAAATAAGACCAAACATGAATATGTTTTGATAAATTTTTATTTTTTTATTTCCAAACATGAATATGTTTTGATAAATTTTTATTTTTTTATTTTTTGTATGTATATTTTTTAAGATTCATGGTGAATCTTAAGTTTAAGAAATGTGAATCAAAGTTGTTACAAAGTGAATCAGAGAGTTGCTTAAAAGTGAATAAGAGGTTTAAAAAAAGTGAATCTCATAACATAGATTTTTTAACTAAAGTGATTCTGATTGTTTAACTAGTGTGAATCAAAGATTTTAGAAAAATGAATCAAAAGTTGTTAAACGTGAATCACAGTTGTTACAAAGTGAATCAGAGTAATAAGAGTGAATCTCATAAGCATTGATTGTTTAACTAAATTGGATTAAGAGGAATTAAGAAAGTGAATTTTAGGTTTTTTAATAAAGTGAATCACGCGTTTAAGAAAAGTTGAATCAAAAGGTTTAAGAAAAGTGAATCTTTGTAAATAAGGATATTGTTTTAACTAAAGTGAATAGAGGTTTTAAGAAAAGTGAAACAGAGGTTAAGAAAAGGTGAATCAAAGGTTTTTTTAAAGGTGAATAAAGGTTTAAGAAAGTGAATATTTTGTTTAATAATTAATACTAGTAAAAGTTAATCCTACCACAAACTTATGCGAGGGTGGTTTTTAGGGTGTTTGAGGGGTAGGGTAATCTTTTTGGCATTAGTTCTACACTTTATGTTGTCGTCACTGACTTGACAGTTTTTTAGGGTTTGTGGTTTAGGGTTGTTAGACCCTAAACCTGCACTACAACCCCTAAAAATGTCTTCGACATTTTTAGCTATCCTAGGGTGGTTTTTTGGGTGTTTGGGGGGTAGGGTAATCTTTTTGGCATTAGTTCTACACTTTATATTGTCGTCACTAACTGACAGTTTTTAAGGGTTTGTGGTGTAGGGTTTAGGGTCGTTAGCCCTACACTATAAACCATAAAAACGTCTTTGACGTTTTTAACTTACTATGATGGTATTTAGAGTGTTTGGGGTAAGATTCATTTTGTTAATGAATAAGGTTCATTTTATTGTTAAAGAAGATTCATTTTGCTAATGAATAAGATTCACTTTAAAATACCTAATATATACTCATTCTAAAATATAAAATTTTAAGTTGACCAAAACATATCCATGATGCATCTTGTTTTGAAGAGCACGAAAAATGATGAACAATAATATAATATTTTTTATTTTTGCAATTATATTTTGTGAGTTATAATATTTTGAAAACAAAAAAAATCTCTCTCCACTCTCCCCTCGCACGCGTAAAGACGCTACCACACACCTTTTCCATTTTTTTTCATTTTTTTTTCTCCCAACCACATGCTGACATGTGGAAGACTCCATATTCTACCCTGGCCAGGGTCTCCGTTCGATTTAAAAATTCGTTTACTACTTAATGAGGCTAAACAGATAAACCATGATAATCTCATTCACCATATGAATTAGCGGTTAATAAAAATGAGATGAACGGAGTAAATTAAAATAAATAAAATATTAACTTCATTTAATCCCTTGATTTTTTACGAAACATAATAAATTATAATATTTATCTAATTTAATTAGGTTTAACTTCAATCTAATTACGAGAAACATTTTTTTTAGAAGTAGTATAGGTTTTCCTACGACTTGAGGATTTGGTAATGAATAATGAAAAAGAATATACATAAGCTTACAAAGAAAAAAACAAATGAACTTGAATGAACCTAGCTATTTGGTAAGTTTGTACCATAAAATGGTTACTTTTGGCCAACGGATAACAATCACTGATAGAGTAACCAACGTTTGGCGATGGTTTTTTCTCTCTTTTGTGTTGCTGTTTTCCTTACCAACTCTTTCCATCTTTGACATTGGTAGGGGTTCTACACCAATTTCATCAAAATTTCACCGTTTACCGTTCTTGAATACGATTGCTTATGGAATATCCTGATGAAGAGGAAACATGGGAGAATTCCCCCAATATTCTCGCATGCAAAAGCGCCAGGCTCCTGCTTCAAGCGGTGGCTCCATCCCTGCTCCTTTTTCAATTTGGCAAGCGATTTGGGAGACTCGATGAGATTGGGGTTTGCCGCGTTTTGGAAGGACAAAGCGTTTTGAGATTGGAAGATGATGATGGGGAATATGAGGGCAAGCCGGGATGAAATGTTGCGATGAGTGGAAAGCCTTGGCTATACCAAAACTTTTCACCATCAATCTTCTTCGTTTCTAGCCTCTAATTTACATTTTCTTCTCGGGTGAACCACAATTATTTTCGTTTGGTGTTCTCTTTTATGGTATAGATGTGATATTTTGAAGTTGGCATTTTGACAAAAATATCAAACAGTCAACCGACCTTACTCTAAAACACCGCTACGAACCCCAGAATAAAATTTTTAAAACAGTGTAAATATACCATGCACAAACAACCAGTAATTTATGCTGCAAAGAAAATGATACCGTAAAAACTGGGCGAGAATATTTTAATAATATTAATTTTTATAAATTAATTTGAATTTTTAATAGTTATAATATATATTTTAAAAATGATATTATATATTAAATCTGAAATAAAAATTAAATTAAATTGAAATATATAAATTATATATAAAAAAAATTATTTTCCCTTTTTTATTTTTAGTTTATTTATAAAGATTGGTATACTAAGTTAATGACAATAATATAGAACAATAGTTTTAAAACTAGTATCTAACTAAAAATTATTTTGAGTAATTCTAATATTTTTTAATTATAGAATATGTAATAAAAATTAAAAAGATATTGTATTATGGATAGAAATGGTACATGATTACTAAGAATGACATAATAATCCATTTTACTTTTGACTCTATTGCTAAAATAAGGTATAAAATCTGAATATTTAATTATATGTACATATAGTAATATATAGGTCATATTTTAACAACTAATTGTTTATTGTTTTGTATGATGTAAACATTAATAAAGTTTACTAATTAATTATTATATTTTCCTTTTATTCAAATGTGAACAAGTAGTCTGATGTGTTAAACCATATATAGTTACAATTGTTATTATCCATTGATAGAATTGTGGTTGATAATAAGGAAGTTATTTATATAGACTTTAATACAAATGTTAATAAAAATTGATTGTAATAAAAATTTGTTATTTTCTTAATGAATAAATTATGTATATACTAATCCCTGTAGTTTCTTTATTTTCATCTTAACAAAAAAAGTTGTTTTATTACATATCGCCACCACCGAGCCGAACATCAGTTTTCAAAACAACCACAAAACACCAACACAAAACAATCAGCAAAACACGACAAAATAACCAACTAAAACAACCAAACTAAAATAGCTACAAAACAACTAAAAAAAGTCATACCGGAGAGAGGCTTATACAGTTATACTCTGTGAGTTCCGGCGACTTGGTCATCGGGTTCATGTTCGTCATCTACCAAAGCGACATGCTTGTGTAGGAGCCCATCCTTTCACAAAATTGGAGCTCCGACAGAGGTGTTCAGGAGTCGTGCGACTACTCTGCTGATGAAGGACAAAGAAGATGATATATGTGGTAGGTCGAAGCGACATATCCTGGGAGACATGTAGCAGCTGGAGTTTACAGGGAATCTGCATGTGGCAAAATAGAGGTAGGGACCAGGTGTGGAAGGAATCATGAGACGAATCAATTGATGGAGATTATGGAGACTAGGAAGATGATGCGGGATTTGATGATTGGAAAGTAGGTTTTATCTTCCTTGCAAAAGAAATTAAAAAAAAAAAGTTTTCAAGCAATATTCCACCGTCAAGCTCTATCTCTTTGTGACCTAGTGTTTATCCTTTCCCTAGCGAACCACAACTTCTCATGTTCTGTGCGATCGGGTCCATGTTCATCTGGGTTAATTATGTCACTCTCCGAGTTGCTTTGTTTGACAAGGAGTTTATATCTTGTTAGTTAATGGACAGTGAATCGAGTCCTTGTAGTCTAACAAGGTCATCCACAGAAACTATGTAACTATTAACTAATTATCAAGTTTAATAAATGTGCATAAATATTTACAAAATTGTATAAATGTAATTATTTTTTGTGTTTTGGTTGTTTGGGTTGTTGAGAGGAGAAATAAAGAAAAACTATATAAAACTAAACTAGGATAGATGTAGCCCGGGATGATTCTTGCACCCTCACCTCACCCGTTACTACTGATTGTCGACTTTTGAACTTATAGCTAAACAACGGGAACACTTAATTAATTAGCAATCTAAACCTAGGCCTACTACTAATCCTACCCGATTTAACCAGGACTTCTCAATCAGCTAAGCTCTGGGTCAATAGATAACACTAAGCTCAAGTTCCCCTGAGTTGCAATGTAGTCTAATCTCATAGTCATCAAAATTCAAGTACATTAATTTAGTCCCCACGATGTAGATTTCTATCCCAAAGTCACATGTTGATAAAATCCCACATTAGTGCTAGACTAATCGGCAACCAAGAATCTATGTCAAGGCCTAATATCGATAGATTCAGAGTAAGCCAACCGATTCCAATACATAGATACAAGTAGGGTAAAACCCTATATAAATCCCTAAATCATGAGTAACTAGTTTAAGATTCATAAATGCCCAATAGTCATCAGACTTTAAGTACAGGAACTAAAATAAAACATTAAAACAAGTTCAAGATTCAACAATGAAGGTTTTAGGGGATTTGAAGAAAAATCTCCATCCCAAGCTATAAGGAATCTATACAAGCATTAGAGCAAAAATAAGAAAAAAGAGAGAAGAGTTAGCCATGGAGGTTGAAGAAAGGCTTCCCACCTTACATTAAACTCCACCTTAATTTTATTTAATTATCCAACCATATTATATAACTCATAATATCCCCAATATTGATACTCTCACATAAGAATTATAAAGCCCTTTAATTCATATTAGCTTTCATTATTTTATGTGAGTTATAAAGTCCTTTAGTTTGTATTATTTTTACATACCAACATTATATCTCATATTTAATGTTAGTTAATATGGTTCCCAACCATATAACGATCACTCTAATTTATTACATTCTCAACCTTAGTATATAATTTATAATTCCTTATATATATATATATATTCATTTTTTCCATATGAATTATAAAATTCCTATAATTAATACTAACTCCATGTAATGATCAAGCCCCCGTGGTTTGGTCGGTAGAAGAGTGGTATTATAGAACCAAAGATTCTGGGTTTGAAACCCACTACCCTAACTATAAAAGAAACTAACTCCATGTAATGACATTATGACCATAGTCTTTATGCATGTCATGTAATCTTTCAACCTTATATTATATTCATCCCTAACTCTCTCTATAATTCGTGGCATAGCCCCCATCTATTGGTTATTACACTATTCCCACAGATGTTATCTAACTTACAATTACATTACAAATCATTCCTTATATTCTAACTCTTTATTTAATTGATTCCAAGTATGCTATTCTAATTCCTTAATATTGTCAAATAGCCCCTAATGTATCTTCTTAATTTTTTCACTCCATTTTTCTCAAATTACAAAGTGACCCACATACTTTATAAATCTTACAATTTAATTCCTAACTTATATCCTTTATCATCTTTCAATTTAATCTCAAAATTCGCCCCCAAAATTTTTAATAAATTTCAAACAGACCCCATTAGAGTTCTTCTAATTTTTTTACACAAATCTTTCTAAAATTACATTTTGACCCATAAGTTTTCCTAAACTTACAATTAACTACTTAAATTTTCCTTAAATCATATTTCCAATATTTCTTCTCTAATTTGGTCAACACTAAGTTTTCCCAACGTTGACCATCACACATCTGCCTGACCCAATTTTCCAGTAGTTACACTTTGACCCGAAAAATTTTCAAACTTTACAATTAACTTCCAAATTCTTCCTAAATTCTAATTTTAGCCTTTTCTTTTATATAATTTGTCAAGGCCCCTAAGTCTCCCCAAGTTTACCCAATAATCTTCTTTGACCTCAAATTTCCATAAATTATGAATGTACCCCTAATACATTCTAGGGTTTTCATTTAACTCCTAAGATTACAAAAATTTGTAATTTACATCCTTTAAACATCTAAGGCCTAACTGTCGACCTATTCATCATTGACACTCTATCTATATATTTATTTACATTTACCCCCTCATCTTTTACACTTCAATCACTAGAACTTCCATAAGTTTCTGATCTCATTTAAAACAAATTTTGATACTTAACTCCAACCAAACACGACTAATTCGTAGGTAATAAATCCCAACTTTCTTAGGTGGTTTTACTCCTCTAAATAACCTCTTAATATCATATTTCTTCACCAAACTTAATACCATACCAATACTAAACTTTTAAAGCATTAAAAACATTAAAATACTTATAAACTTGGCCTAAACATTGGCCTTATTAAAAACCACCAAATTAACTTACATAAACTATAAATAACCATAATAACTTATTTATTTTTGGCCATGTCAACTCACCTACTGCCCAAGGTTCATTTTCCACATTAAAACTATTTAAACTTAAGTAAATGTGACATTTAAGTCCTCAAACCTTGATAAACATTATCATATGTTTTAGCATGGTTTTATGTCAGTTTCTTAAGTCATTATAAACCATATTTTAACCCAATATTTCGTCCATAGTCAATTACCCCCACTAACAAACTTTAAAACATCAAAAATGAGTCTTTTGTTTGGATTTTTCCCTTAAGTTCCCAGCTTAGTTTTGAACCTCCAAAACTTGTTTTCCTCCAATATTTTCGGCCACTTAAAGTACATGGGGAAGGGTTAGTTTTTTTGTATAAAAAATAACCATTAAAGAGAGGATTAAGCTCTTAAGGCTTAAGATTTAACTTACTCTTGTAAAGGTAGTTTTTCTTGATTTTTCTTCCCTTTTTTCCTCTGATTTTCGGCCAGGATAGAGTTGACGAAGTTAAAGTTTATCATGAATATAAGTGAAGGAAATGAGCTAGATAAGTAGACATTTTGGGCCATAATTTACACTTAGGAAGAGATGGAAGTTTAAGCACATTTTTACCTTTACTCACTTGAAACTTTGTCTAGCATTTCTCCATGCCTTCTCTTCAGATTTTTGGCCAAAAGAACCACTGATTTTTCAGACCTAACAAGAGGGAATGTGTTATGCCCCATATTTTTTTTTTTTTTTTTTGATTGCAATGATTCGGCAAGTGAGTTTGTGCTATTTTGTAATCTTATGTTAGATTGTCTATGACATTCTCCTTATGTCATTATGTTAGCTTGTGGAAGGAGGGCTGTAAAGATGTCCTTTTGCGTTCTGTTAGTAATTAAAGAGTTAAGGACTTATTTCTTATTTAATTATTTCTTAACTCTCCTTTCCCTAATTTCTAATCACGATCAATTCCTCCTTCCACTATCCTGACGCACGACGGCTTCTTCCTCGCTCTTCTCCTCCCTTTGCTCTTCGCCCTTCTTTCAATCTCCTCTCCGTAAATTGGTGGCTGGAGTTTCGCTAGTGGAATTCTGTTCGCCTGTCAGTCGTCAATCAGGTTGGATTGTAGATTGGTTCTCTTCTCCATTAAGGCTTCCTCTTCTATTTGCTAATCTGGTTTTGTATTTTGGGAGCGGTTCAATTCGAGGGGTTGTCATTCGATTGGAGATTCGGGAAGGCGATTCGTAGAGTCCGCAGAGATGGCTTAGCTACGGATGTGAGGTAGGTTAGATGGATTCGGTTGTGTGCGTTCACCCACGGGGGTTTGGTTCCGTTGTTTTCCGTATATGTTTGTGTGGCTTCTGATTTGTGTAACTTTGTGTGTGTTCCGGATTTGCGTTTTGATGTGTTACAACCCCGTGGGAATCGTATGTGTTTTGCGTATTTTGATATGTAAGTATACTTTGACAATGGTGAATCTACCTCTATGGTTCCCTTCTGTTTTGTGAACTCTGAGTGCTTCTGATTTGAGAGTTCGGATTGTTTAATTGCCCTATGTCTGGTGATCGATCTCTGTCTGATTTGTCTTGGTATTGACCTTCTAAAACTGTCATGGTTATGGTTTAAAGACTTTGGTTTCGTACTGCATTTTTGACATTGTTTTGAGGACTCTGTTCGCATCTGATTTCGTTCTGGAAATTGAACTTTTCGGCATGTCCGAACTTCCGTCCGAACTTGGAAGTTCGGACACGCTCTGTTGCGTCTGGATTTTCTGAGAGTTTCACTGGGTCCGAACTTCCGTCCGAACTTGGAAGTTCGGACACACCCCGTTTTGCGCCCTCTGATTTTCTTTTCGACATGTGTCCGAACTTTGAAGCTCGGACGCATGTTCGGACTTCCCACGAGTTGTTTTCCGAAGGACGTCCGAACATCCGTCCGAACATGGATGTTCGGACACCTTGAAATTTTCTGTGGATTTGAGTTCGACTTGCGTCCGAACTTCGACGTCCGGACACAAGTTCGGACAGCTCTCTGTTTTGACCATAACTTGTTCGTTTGAGCTCCGTTTTGAGTGCCGTTTGTGGCGTTGGTTTCCTCCTTCTGAGTACTATGTTTTCATGTGTTTTAGCATATGTTTAAGTGTTTTCTGATTTTAAGGTCTCCGTTAATCTTTTGAACTCTGTTTTGCTCTGAAAATGTGATTCAACCTCTGACTTCAGTTTGCTTTCTTATTTATTAGTCGGGTTACGACTTCTGTCTTGCTAAGGCTTTCTGTTGGTAAGCTTCTGCTCTGATTTCATTAAGCTTCTGCTTTCTGCTCTGATCTGACAGGACTTCTGTCCTGTTCTGTATAAAGCTTTGGTCTGTCCTGAAAGCTTCTGTTTTGGGACCTAGTCTTCTCTGTGTCTGAACCTTTGGATGGCTGGTCTCGCTGTCTCGTAGCGCGCTATGTAGGATCCTTCTGTTCACGGGTGATGTTCCCCGTTCTGTTCACAGGTGTTCCACCTGTTCTGTTTACGAGTGAGGTTTCCTCGTTCTGTTCACGGGTTGTTTACCCGTTCTGTCTGTATGCTTTGAATGCTAGTGTCCCACTTCTGTTCGGATTCTGTTCTACTGTTTTGACAGACTGTTGTGTGCTTTCTGTCCTTTGAACGCCTCTGTTTGTTTGTACTGCTTTCACCTGCTCTGTCTGTTTGCAAACTCAGATAGGCTGCTGTGTGCTTCCTGTCTGTTGAGGATTTCTGATTTTGTAAGTGCTCTGCTTCGTTTGCTCATTCTGTATTTGATTTGAGACGGTCTGCTATGTGCTTACCGTCTTCTGCTAAGTTCTGGATTTTGCTAAGCTTCTGATTTCGTCAAGCTTTCAGCTGCAATTACCTTCTGCTATTAAGTGTATGTTTTGACCACTGCTTAGCCCCTTCTGTTTAGACTTCTGTCTCTTGTGAGACTTCCGCTTTGACTCTGATTTTGCTCTGGCTAAGCGCTTCCGTATATGTACTTGTAAATGTATGTTCAGATTATGTTTTGAGCGTGCTCAGCTGATGAAGTTTATCACCTGCTGAGCAATAGTTTTGCTCACCCCTATCTCCGTCTGATTTGCAGGTTTTAGTTCGTGCTTGGGGATTCAGTTTTTCCTTTTTGTTTTGGCATTTGAGTTTTGTATTCAGCTTGTTTGGCCATGATGCCCAGTTGTTTCTAGATTATGCTTTGTATTTCAGTTTGGCCTCCGTCTGTGTATTGTAAAGACATGTTGTAATTGTATATTTGATCAATATACGAGTTTCAGTTCTATTTTGGGAGTTCGCTAGTGTAGCCTTGCGTTGTCTTAGGTAATAAGCGCGTGGCGTGTAACGGTCTCTCAACCAGGGTGGTTTTGGGGTCGTTACATTTAGTGGTATCAGAGCCAGGTTTGGCTTTCGTTGGGATTTGTTGGGTGTCTGCATGTCTATGCTTCGGTGTCATTGCTTGTGATGTGCTATGTGTTAGCTGTTGCGTGAATTGTCTGCTGTCTGCAACTTGATTTGATTAATGCCTGGAGTCTTTGAGGGTGTCTGCTCTGTGGTTGTCCACTATCAGAGTAGCGCAGCGGAAGCGTAGTGTCTGTCTGTGTATTTGCTGTGTTCGAGTCTGAGTCTGGGTCTGAGGGAGTCGGATCCTTTGGGAAAGGATGACCGAATGTGAGTTCTGGTTTGCTAATGATGTGTGCTTCAGTTGTGAGCTTGGGTTATGTGCTTGGCTTGTATGTTCTATGTTGTGTTCTGGCGTGAGCTTGCGAGCGTGGTTGGTCCTTTGGGTAAGGATACTTTTGAGAGTTCTTGTGCCATTAGGATGAGTGTTAGTAATCTGATCTGTTTCACCTTTTCCGTCAGTGTGTCAGCTAATAAATTATGGGTGTTAGAATTGTAAGGAGCAGCCTTCTGAGATATATGAGTGTTGTTCCTATTCCTTCAAGCTTAGCCTTTGTAATCTTTTGCTTTGCTCATTCTGTTAGTGAATCAGCTAGTGAGGTCCGTGTGTTGGCTCGTATAAGTAGAGCTTCTGAGGTATGTTAATATTCCTTTTATGTCTTGGTGATGAGCCTTCAGTGATCATCTGTTTTGCTTCTTCTGCCAACGAATCATTCGGTGTATTCAAAGTGTTAGCTTGGTAAGGTCCAATCTTCTGGAATGTGTGAGTATTCCCTTCTGTGCCTCAAAGCCATGTGTTAGTAATCTTCTATTTGTCCTTCTGTCAGTCAACCAATAGTGAGTTCTGAGTGTTGACCTTGTGAGTGTTCATTGTATTCTGGCACTGGAAGTGCATTTGTTCATATTCTGGGTTTCATCGAATTTCGAGGACGAAATTCTTTTTAAGGGGGGTATGTTATGCCCCATATTTTTTTATTTTCTTTCTGATTCCCAAAGGGAGTTTGTGCTATTTTGTAATCTTATGTTAGATTGTCTATAACATTCTCCTTATGTCATTATGTTAGCTTGTGGAAAAAGGGCTAAAGATGTCCTTTTGCGTTCTGTTAGTAATTAAAGAGTTAAGGACTTATTTCTTATTTAATTATTTCTTAACTCTCCTTTCCCTAATTTCTAATCACGATCAATTCCTCCTTCCACTATCCTGACGTACGACGGCTCTTCCTGCTCTTCTCCTCCCTTTGCTCTTCCCTTATTTCAATCTCCTCTCCGTAAATTGGTGGCTGGAGTTTTGCTAGTGGAATTTTGTTCGTCTGTCGGTCCTCAATCAGGTTGGATTGTAGATTGGTTATCTTCTCCATTAAGGCTTCCTCTTCTATTTGCTAATTCTGGTTTTGTATTTTGGGAGTGGTTCAATTCGAGAGGTTGTCATTCGATTGGAGATTCGGGAAGGCGATTCGTAGAGTCCGCAGAGATGGCTTAGCTACGGATGTGAGGTAGGTGGTAGATGGATTCGGTTGTGTGCGTTCACCCACAGGGGTTTTGGTTCCATTGTTTTCAGTATATGTTTGTGTGGCTTCTGATTTGTGTAACTTTGTGTGTGATCCGGATTTGCGTTTTGATGTGTTACAACCCCGTGGGAATCGTATGTGTTTTGCGTATTTTGATATGTATGTATACTTTGACAATGGTGTATCTACCTCTATGGTTCCCTTCTGTTTTGTGAACTCTGAGTGCTTCTGATTTGAGAGTTCGGATTGTTTAATTGCCCTATGTTTGGTGATCGATCTCTGTCTGATTTGTCTTGGTTTTGACCTTCTAAAACTGCCATGGTTATGCTTTAAAGACTTTGGTTTCATACTGCATTTTTGACATTGTTTTGAGGACTCTGTTCGCATCTGATTTCGTTCTGGAAATTGAACTTTTCGGCGCGTCCGAACTTCCGTCCGAACTTGGAAGTTCGGACACGCTCTGTTGCGTCTGGATTTTCTAAGAGTTTCACTATGTCTGAACTTCCGTTCGAACTTGGAAGTTCGGACACACCCCGTTTTGCGCCCTCTGATTTTCTCTTCGACATGTGTCCGAACTTTGAAGCTCGGACGCATGTTCGGACTTCCCACGAGTTGTTTTCCGAAAGACGTCCGAACAACCGTCCGAACTTGGATGTTCGGACACCTTGAAATTTTCTACGGATTTGAGTTCGACTTGCGTCCGAACTTCGACGTCCGGACACAAGTTCGGACAGCTCTCTGTTTTGACCATAACTTGTTCGTTTGAGCTCTGTTTTGAGTGCCGTTTGCGGCGTTGGTTTCCTCCTTCTGAGTACTATCTGTTTTCATGTTTTTTAGCATGTGTTTAAGTGTTTTCTGATTTTAAGGTCTCCATTAATCTTTTGAACTCTGTTTTGCTCTGAAAATGTGATTCAACCTCTGACTTCAGTTTGCTTTCGAATTTACTAGTCGGGTTACGACTTCTATCTTGCCAAGGCTTTCCGTTGGTAAGCTTCTGCTCTGATTTCGTGAAGCTTCTGCTTTCTGCTCTGATCTGACAGGACTTCTGTCCTATTCTGTATAAAGCTTTGGTCTGTCCTGAAAGCTTCTGTTTTGGGACCTAGTCTTCTCCGTGTCTGAACCTTTGGATGGCTGGTATCGCTGTCTCGTAGCACGCTATGTAGGATCCTTCTGTTCACAGGTGATGTTCCCGGTTCTGTTCACAAGTGTTCCACCTGTTCTATTTACGAGTGAGGTTTCCTCGTTCTATTCACGGGTTGTTTACCCGTTCTGTCTGTATGCTTTGAATGCTAGTGTCCCACTTCTGTTCGGATTATGTTCTACTGTTTTGACAGACTGTTGTGTGCTTTCTGTCCTTTGAACGCCTCTGTTTGTTTGTACTACTTTCGCCTGCTCTGTCTGTTTGCAAACTCAGATAGGCTGCTGTGTGGTTCCTGTCTGTTGAGGATTTCTGATTTTGTAAGTGCTCTGCTTCGTTTGCTCATTCTGTATTTGATTTGAGACGGTCTGCTGTGTGCTTACCGTCTTCTGCTAAGTTCTGGATTTTGCTAAGCTTCTGATTTCATCAAGCTTTCAGCTGCAGTTACCTTCTACTATTAAGTGTATGTTTTGACCACTGCTTAGCCCCTTCTGTTTAGACTTCTGTTTCTTGTTAGACTTCCGCTTCTGTATATGTACTTGTAAATGTATGTTCATATTATGTTTTGAGCGTGCTCAGCTGATGAAGTTTATCACCTGCTGAGCAATAGTTTTGTTCACCCCTATCTCTGTCTGATTTGCAGGTTTTAGTTCGTGCTTGGGGATTCAGCTTTTCCTTTTCGTTTTGGCATTTGAGTTTTGTATTCAGCTTGTTTGGCCACGGTGCCCAGTTGTTTCTAGATTATGCTTTGTATTTCAGTTTGGCCTCCGTCTGTGTATTGTAAAGACGTGTTGTAAATGTATATTTGATCAATATACGAGTTTCAGTTCTATTTTGGGAGTTCGCTAGTGTAGCCTTGCGTTGTCTTAGGTAATAAGCGCTTGGCGTGTAACGGTCTCTCAACCAGGGTGGTTTTGGGGTCGTTACATTTAGCGGTATCAGAGCCAGGTTTGGCTTTCGTTGGGATTTGTTAGGTGTCTGCTTGTCTACGCTTCCGTGTCATTGCTTGTGATGTGCTATGTGTTAGCAGCTGCGTGAATTGTCTGTTGTCTGCTACTTGATTTGATTGATGCCTGGAGTCTTTGAGTGAGTCTGCTCTGTGGTTGTCCACTATCAGAGTAGCGCAGCGAAGCGTAGTGTCTGTCTGTGTATTTGCTGTGTTCGAGTCTAAGTCTGGGTCTGAGGGAGTCGGATCCTTTGGGAAAGGATGACCGAATGTGAGTCTGGTTTGCTAATGATGTGTGCTTCAGTTGTGAGCTTGACTTATGTGCTTGGCTTGTATGTTCTATGTTGTGTTCTGGCGTGAGCTTGCGAGCGTGGTTGGTCCTTTCGATAAGGATACTTCTGAGAGTTCTTGTGCCATTAGGATGAGTGTTAGTAATCTGATATGTTTCACCTTTTTCGTCAGTGTGTCACATAATAAATTTTGGGTGTTTGAATTGTAAGGAGCAGCCTTCTGAGATATATGAGTGTTGTTCCTATTCCTTCAAGCTTAGCCTTTGTAATCTTTTGCTTTGCTCATTGTGTTAGTTAATCAGCTAGTGAGGTCCATGTGTTGGCTCGTATAAGTAGAGCTTCTGAGGTATGTTAATATTCCTTTTATGTCTTGGTGATGAGCCTTCAGTGATCATCTGTTTTGTTTCTTCTGCCAACGAATCATTCGGTTTATTCAAAGTGTTAGCTTGGTAAGGTCCAATCTTCTGGAATGTGTGAGTATTCCCTTCTGTGTCTCAAAGCCATGTGTTAGTAATCTTCTGTTTGTCCTTCTGTCAGTCAACCAACAGTGAGTTCTGAGTGTTGGCCATGTGAGTGTTCATTGTATTCTGGCACTGGAAGTGCATTTGTTCATATTCTGGGTTTCATCGAATTTCGAGGACGAAATTCTTTTTAAGGGGGGTATATTGTTATGCCCCATATATTTTTTATTTTCGTTCTGATTCGCAAAGGGAGTTTGTGCTATTTTATAATCTTATGTTAGATTGTCTATGACATTCTCCTTATGTCATTATGTTAGCTTGTGGAAGGAGGGCTAAAGATGTCCTTTTGCGTTCTGTTAGTAATTAAAGAGTTAAGGACTTATTTCTTATTTAATTATTTCTTAACTCTCCTTTCCCTAATTTCTAATCACGATCAATTCCTCCTTCCACTATCCTGACGCACGACGGCTCTTCCTCGCTCTTCTCCTCCCTTTGCTCTTCGCCCTTCTTTCAATCTCCTCTCCATAAATTGGTGGTTGGAGTTTCGCTAGTGGAATTCTGCTCGTCTGTCGGTCGTCAATCAGGTTGGATTGTAGATTGGCTCTCTTCTCCATTAAGGCTTCCTCTTCTATTTGCTAATTCTGGTTTTGTATTTTGGGAGTGGTTCAATTCGAGAGGTTGTCATTCGATTGGAGATTCGGGAAGGCGATTCGTAGAGTCCGCAGAGATGGCTTAGCTACGGATGTGAGGTAGGTGGTAGATGGATTCGGTTGTGTGCGTTCACCCACAGGGGTTTTGGTTCCGTTGTTTTAGTATATGTTTGTGTGGCTTCTGATTTGTGTAACTTTGTGTGTGTTCCGGATTTGCGTTTTGATGTGTTACAACCCCGTGGGAATCGTATGTGTTTTGCGTATTTTGATATGTATGTATACTTTGACAATGGTGTATCTACCTCTATGGTTCCCTTCTGTTTTGTGAACTCTGAGTGCTTCTGATTTGAGAGTTCGGATTGTTTAATTGCCCTATGTTTGGTGATCGATCTCTGTCTGATTTGTCTTGGTTTTGACCTTCTAAAACTGCCATGGTTATGGTTTAAAGACTTTGGTTTCATACTGCATTTTTGACATTGTTTTGAGGACTCTGTTCGCATCTGATTTCGTTCTGGAAATTGAACTTTTTGGCGCGTCCGAACTTCCGTCCGAACTTGGAAGTTCGGACACGCTCTGTTGCGTCTGGATTTTCTAAGAGTTTCACTATGTCCGAACTTCCGTTCGAACTTGGAAGTTCGGACACACCCCGTTTTGCGCCCTCTGATTTTCTCTTCGACATGTGTGAACTTTGAAGCTCGGACGCATGTTCGGACTTCCCACGAGTTGTTTTCCGAAAGACGTCTGAACAACCGTCCGAACTTGGATGTTCGGACACCTTGAAATTTTCTGCGGATTTGAGTTCGACTTGCGTCCGAACTTCGACGTCCGGACACAAGTTCGGACAGCTCTCTGTTTTGACCATAACTTGTTCGTTTGAGCTCCGTTTTGAGTGCCGTTTGCGACGTTGGTTTCCTCCTTCTGAGTACTATCTGTTTTCATGTGTTTAACATATGTTTAAGTGTTTTCAGACTTTAAGGTCTCCGTTAATCTTTTGAACTCTGTTTTGCTCTGAAAATGTGATTCAACCTCTGACTTCAGTTTGCTTTCGTATTTACTAGTCGGGTTACGACTTCTGTCTTGCTAAGGCTATCCGTTGGTAAGCTTCTGCTCTGATTTCGTTAAGCTTCTGCTTTCTGCTCTGATCTGACAGGGCTTCTGTCCTGTTCTGTATAAAGCTTTGGTTTGTCCTGAAAGCTTCTGTTTTGGGACCTAGTCTTCTCTGTGTCTGAACCTTTGGATGGCTGGTCTCGCTGTCTCGTAGCGCGCTATGTAGGATCCTTCTGTTCACGGGTGATGTTCCCCGTTCTGTTCACAAGTGTTCCACCTGTTCTGTTTACGAGTGAGGTTTCCTCGTTCTGTTAACGGGTTGTTTACCCGTTCTGTCTGTATGCTTTGAATGCTAGTGTCCCACTTCTGTTCGGATTATGTTTTACTGTTTTGACAGACTGTTGTGTGCTTTCTGTCCTTTGAACGCCTCTGTTTGTTTGTACTGCTTTTGCCTGCTCTGTCTGTTTGCAAACTCAGATAGGCTGCTGTGTGCTTCCTGTCTGTTGAGGATTTCTGATTTTGTAAGTGCTCTGCTTCGTTTGCTCATTCTGTATTTGATTTGAGACGGTCTGCTGTGTGCTTACCGTCTTCTGCTAAGTTCTGGATTTTGCTAAGCTTCTGATTTCGCCAAGCTTTCAGCTGCAGTTACCATCTGCTATTAAGTGTATGTTTTGACCACTGCTTAGCCCCTTCTGTTTAAACTTCTGTCTCTTGTGAGACTTCCGCTTTGACTCTGATTTTGCTCTGGCTAAGCGCTTCCGTATATGTACTTGTAAATGTATGTTCAGATTATATTTTGAGCGTGCTCAGCTGATGAAGTTTATCACCTGCTGAGCATAGTTTTGCTCACCCCTATCTCCGTCTGATTTGCAGGTTTTAGTTCGTGCTTGGGGATTCAGCTTTTCCTTTTCGTTTTGGCATTTGAGTTTTGTATTCAGCTTGTTTGGCCATGGTGCCCAGTTGTTTCTAGATTATGCTTTGTATTTCAGTTTGGCCTCCGCCTGTGTATTGTAAAGACATGTTGTAATTGTATATTTGATCAATATACAAGTTTCAGTTCTGTTTTGGGAGTTCGCTAGTGTAGCCTTGCGCTGTCTTAGGTAATAAGCGCACGGCGTGTAACGGTCTCTCAACCAGGGTGGTTTTGCGGTCGTTACATTTAGTGGTATCAGAGCCAGGTTTGGCTTTCGTTGGGATTTGTTGGGTGTCTGCATGTCTACGCTTCGGTGTCATTGCTTGTGATGTGCTATGTGTTAGCTGCTGCGTGAATTGTCTGCTGTCTGCTACTTGATTTGATTGATGCCTGGAGTCTTTGAGGGGGTCTGCTCTGTGGTTGTCCACTATCAGAGTAGCGCAGTGGAAGCGTAGTGTCTGTCTGTGTATTTGTTGTGTTCGAGTCTGAGTCTGGGTCTGAGGGAGTCGGATCCTTTGGGAAAGGATGACCGAATGTGAGTTCTGGTTTGCTAATGATGTGTGCTTCAGTTGTGAGCTTGGGTTATGTGCTTGGCTTGTATGTTCTATGTTGTGTTCTGGCGTAAGCTTGCGAGCGTGGTTAGTCCTTTGGGTAAGGATACTTCTGAGAGTTCTTGTGCCATTAGGATGAGTGTTAGTAATCTGATCTGTTTCACCTTTTCCGTCAGTGTGTCAGCTAATAAATTCTGGGTGTTTGAATTGTAAGGAGCAGCCTTCTGAGATATATGAGTGTTGTTCCTATTCCTTCAAGCTTAGCCTTTGTAATCTTTTGCTTTGCTCATTCTGTTAGTGAATCAGCTAGTGAGGTCCGTGTGTTGGCTCGTATAAGTAGAGCTTCTGAGGTATGTTAATATTCCTTTTGTGTCTTGGTGATGAGCCTTCAGTGATCATCTGTTTTGTTTCTTCAGCCAACGAATCATTCGGTGTATTCAAAGTGTTAGCTTAGTAAGGTCCAATCTTCTGGAATGTGTGAGTATTCCCTTCTGTGCCTCAAAGCCATGTGTTAGTAATCTTCTGTTTGTCCTTCTGTCAGTCAACCAACAGTGAGTTCTGAGTGTTGGCCTTGTGAGTGTTCATTGTATTCTGGCACTGGAAGTGCATTTGTTCATATTCTGGGTTTCATCGAATTTCGAGGACGAAATTCTTTTACGGGGGGATATTGTTATGCCCCATATTTTTTTTATTTTCTTTCTGATTCGCAAAGGGAGTTTGTGCTATTTTGTAATCTTATGTTAGATTGTCTATGACATTCTCCTTATGTCATTATGTTAGCTTGTGGAAGGAGGGCTAAAGATGTCATTTTGCGTTCTGTTAGTAATTAAAGAGTTAAGGACTTATTTCTTATTTAATTATTTCTTAACTCTCCTTTCCCTAATTTCTAATCACGATCAATTCCTCCTTCCACTATCCTGACGCACATCGGCTCTTCCTCGCTCTTCTCCTTCCTTTGCTCTTCGCCCTTCTTTCAATCTCCTCTCCGTAAATTGGTGGCTGGAGTTTTGCTTGTGGAATTCTGTTCGTCTGTCGGTCGTCAATCAGGTTGGATTGTAGATTGGTTCTCTTCTCCATTAAGGCTTCCTCTTCTATTTGCTAATTCTGGTTTTGTATTTTGGGAGCGGTTCAATTCGAGAGGTTTTCATTCGATTGGAGATTCGGGAAGGCGATTCGTAGAGTCCGCAGAGATGGCTTAGCTACGGATGTGAGGTAGGTGGTAGATGGATTCGGTTGTGTGCGTTCACCCCAGGGGTTTTGGTTCCGTTGTTTTCTATATGTTTGTGTGGCTTCTGATTTGTGTAACTTTGTGTGTGTTCCGGATTTGCGTTTTGATGTGTTACAACCCCGTGGGAATCGTATGTGTTTTGCGTATTTTGATATGTATGTATACTTTGACAATGGTGTATCTACCTCTATGGTTCCCTTCTGTTTTGTGAACTCTGAGTGCTTCTGATTTGAGAGTTCGGATTGTTTAATTGCCCTATGTTTGGTGATCGATCTCTCTGATTTGTCTTGGTTTTGACCTTCTAAAACTGCCATGGTTATGGTTTAAAGACTTTGGTTTCATACTGCATTTTTGACATTGTTTTGAGGACTCTGTTCGCATCTGATTTCGTTCTGGAAATTCAACTTTTCGGCGCGTCCGAACTTCCGTCCGAACTTGGAAGTTCGGACACTCTCTGTTGCGTCTGGATTTTCTAAGAGTTTCACTGTGTCCGAACTTCCGTTCGAACTTGGAAGTTCGGACACACCCCGTTTTGCGCCCTCTGATTTTCTCTTCGACATGTGTCTGAACTTTGAAGCTCGGACGCATGTTTGGACTTCCCACGAGTTGTTTTCCGAAGGACGTCCGAACAACGACACCTCGGACACCTTGAAATTTTCTACGGATTTGAGTTCGACTTGTGTCCGAACTTCGACGTCCGGACACAAGTTCGGACAGCTCTCTGTTTTGACCATAACTTGTTAGTTTGAGCTCTGTTTTGAGTGTCGTTTGCGGCGTTGGTTTCCTCCTTCTGAGTACTATCTGTTTTAATGTGTTTTAGCATGTGTTTAAGTGTTTTCTGAATTTAAGGTCTCCGTTAATCTTTTGAACTCTGTTTTGCTCTGAAAATGTGATTCAACCTCTGACTTCAGTTTGCTTTCGTATTTACTAGTCGGGTTACGACTTCTGTCTTGCTAAGGCTTTCCGTTGGTAAGCTTCTGCTCTGATTTCATTAAGCTTCTGCTTTCTACTCTGATCTGACAGGACTTCTGTCCTATTCTGTATAAAGCTTTGGTCTGTCCTGAAAGCTTCTGTTTTGGGACCTAGTCTTCTCTGTGTCTGAACCTTTGGATGGCTGGTCTCGTTGTCTCGTAGCGCGCTATGTAGGATCCTTCTGTTCACGGGTGATGTTCCCCGTTCTGTTCACAAGTGTTCCACCTGTTCTGTTTACGAGTGAGGTTTCCTCGTTCTGTTAACGGGTTGTTTACCCGTTCTGTCTGTATGCTTTGAATGCTAGTATCCCACTTCTGTTCGGATTATGTTCTACTGTGTTGACAGACTGTTGTGTGCTTTCTGTCCTTTGAACGCCTCTGTTTGTTTGTACTGCTTTCGCCTGCTCTATCTGTTTGCAAACTCAGATAGGCTGCTGTGTGCTTCCTGTCTCTTGAGGATTTCTGATTTTGTAAGTGCTCTGCTTCGTTTGCTCATTCTGTATTTGATTTGAGACGGTCTGCTGTGTGCTTACCGTCTTCTGCTAAGTTCTGGATTTTTCTAAGCTTCTGATTTCGTCAAGCTTTCAGCTGCAGTTACCTTCTGCTATTAAGTGTATGTTTTGACCACTGCTTAGCCCCTTCTGTTTAGACTTTTGTCTCTTGTGAGACTTCCGCTTTGACTCTGATTTTGCTCTGGCTAAGCGCTTCCGTATATGTACTTGTAAATGTATGTTCAGATTATGTTTTGAGTGTGCTCAGCTGATGAAGTTTATCACCTGCTGAGCAATAGTTTTGCTCACCCCTATCTCCGTCTGATTTGCAGGTTTTAGTTCGTGCTTGGGGATTCAGCTTTTCCTTTTCGTTTTGGCATTTGAGTTTTGTATTCAGCTTGTTTGGCCATGGTGCCCAGTTGTTTCTAGATTATGCTTTGTATTTCAGTTTGGCCTCCGCCTGTGTATTGTAAAGACATGTTGTAATTGTATATTTGATCAATATACGAGTTTCAGTTCTGTTTTGGGAGTTCACTAGTGTAGCCTTGCGCTGTCTTAGGTAATAAGCGTGCGGCGTGTAACGGTCTCTCAACCAGGGTGGTTTTGGGGTCGTTACAGAATGAGTGGTGGTGTTCTTGTTTTTTTTAATGAAAGAATGAAGGAGATTTAAGACCCTTGTTCTTACCTTAACTTGGTTGAATTTTCTAATCCTTCCCCATGTTTTTTATACAGATTTTTAGGCTCCAAAGCATCAGGTTTTCAAAAATAAATGAAGAAGAAGAGTTGTTGGTGTTCTTGGAGAAGAAAGAAGAAGGTTTAAGAGGAAAAGGAGGAAAATTGAGCTAAATTACCGTTGTTGTCTTCCATGGAGCTTGAGGAGGAATAAGATGAAGAAGAGAGGGGATATTTTCAGATGAGAGAGGGTGGAGAATCGTAGCAGTAGCAGCATGGGAGGGATGAGTGAAATGAGAGTGTGTAAGACAGTGTAACGAGGATGTGTGTTGGGGTTCCCAAGGAGGGATGACTTTTGTGCTTTAGGAAACTTCCTCTCTTACTAGTAAAGTACCTTTTTGCTTTTTGACTTTTCTTTCCCTCCCAATTGTGGATGACCAGCACTTGTATTTTGGGGTGTTTTTGAATTTTTTGGAACTTATAATGTTAAGGTGTTTCATGTTATTTATTTGGACTTGTTTCATGTGTTAGGTTGTAACACATGTTGTTACTTTGTCCTAAGGTGTATTTTTAAGTGGTCATTGCACTTATAAATTATTTTGACTATATAAAATGTGTTATATAGTCTTATCACATTGCTTGTGATCTTAGTTCATGTGTTAATGTGTTACATGTTGCATTAACTTTAGGAGTTGATTTCTCCTCGTTAATGTTCCCTCTTTAGTCCATTATTTCATGTGGATTTTAGTGCATATTTTGGACTATACATGTTTATTTATGTATGTATGTTTAGAGGTTGTAATATTCCTTAATGTTGTCTCCTTAGCCTTTATTATTTAATGTTTAATCTTTGATTAAACTCTTTTATTAATTAATTCCTTATTAATTAAGGTAATTAATGTTTGGGGTATTTCAACCACCCAGGATGATTGATGATGGTTTTTTTACTCTCCTTAGTTGTAAATGTGTTGGTGATGTCCATAAAATGTGTGAACACTCATCTTGTGGAGAACAAAGAATAGGAGGCATGCAATAAAAGGCTTATGGTGCTGTTCTTCTTCAGATGGGTTTTCTCTCCCTCTGGCTCCTCAAAGTAATTAGAATTAAGGATTTTGATGTTTCTGGTTGGGATATGGGCCATACACTCGATATCATGTTCGAGAAGACAACACGGATGGCTATGAGCGTATCAACAACTAAGGAAGTTAGAGTTAAATCTTACTCTATGGTTGGGGTAACTCATGGAAGATCATGAAAGCTGGGTGTTCTAGTGTTTTGATCAATTTGGAGGCGACTGCTGAAAGGATGTTGCCGGAATTTTTGACTGGTGTGTCAGAAGCAATTAAGAAGAAGAGAGGAGATGGTGCGTACGCGATTGAATGAAAGGAAGTGTTCGTGAAGATCATGAATTGGGTGAATCACGCGATGGTGAACTTTCGGATTTGGATTTAGATTTAGGTTGTTCTTATGATGCATTTCTGGTTGACGGTTGGTTGTGTTATGCAGGTCTTTGTTGTAGCGGAAACCCTTGGGGAGTTCATGGGTTGCTAGAAAAATGAGCTCAAGTTTTGATGGTTTTCGGGATTGGCATAGATCTTGTGTGACCATAATTTTGTTTTAGTTACCTACTGCTATGCCACTTTTGAAGAATGCTCTATTCAGTTGGAGGTTGAAGATATCTACTATGTGCTATACACCTATATACCATTTGGTTTTTACAGGTTGCTTTATCAATCTTTTATCTTCACACGAATTAGGGTAGCTAAGATGGGTACTTTGATATGGGTAGCAATTTTTGTTGTTATAGGAGGCAGCTGTTTAGCTGTCCTCTATCTTAAGGGAGTATTCCATCTAGTTTGTTTATGCAGGACTGTATGAGTCTTAAGCACTATTGTGAAAAGGTGTTATGGGTGCTGCATTATCTAGTCAGTTTGAATCACATTTTACGTTATAGTTGCTCTTCAGGCATGGAATGTTGATCTTACCACTTTTCCATATGCTATCTACTTCAAGCGAGGATTACAGAAACCTCGTTTATGCATTTATATATATATCTGTATGTTATAATGTTAGTATAAGGTGGGGTTTTAAAAAAAATAAGATGTGGGAAGTTACAAAACTTTTGGAAGTTTAATAAAAATGAAAAAAAATACATCATTAAATTAACTACGTAAGCAACATAAAAAAAAGATCTCCTATTTGCATCACTCAGTAGTAGAAAACCGCCTATTTTGGCTGATCAAAACCACCTATTTTGATTATTTAAAAAAAAACCTATTTTAGCAGTTTAGAACCGCAGAAATGTGTGCCACCGAGATATGGGTAAACTGAAAATAGTTATTTAGATTGTTTGTAGCTAACAACCACCAAAATAGGCGTCTGACCCACATGTTTGGTCTTATGGGACGGTCAAATGCCGAAAATGTTGGTTACATCAGACCTACTGCTTGGAACCACCAAAATAGGTGTTTTTTCCATTTTAGCTTATAAATGCACCAAATGCACCACATTGTTCAAGCAAACATGTATATTAATTCAACAAACGCAGCCACCACAGAGGGCACGTCATTACACATTCACAAACTCATAAAGCGGTCACCATCAAAGGGGCACTACAATATTTTTATCATATGCTTGCTGAATAATAAATTAACTAAATTATATAGTGTTTCACTATGTAGCCCTAAGCCTGATCCCATCCCTCATCTATGGAATTCACTCATCCATTGAAATACCCCTAACTAATTAAATATTGATTAAACATTTAATCAATTAAATTAAGGCCTAAACATGCCTCAAAACCAATTTAAAAACAACAATGGTCAACATAAAGCAAATATTACACCCTTTGACCATTTAGGGTAAATATACACCCAAATGAACTCCTTAGGACCTAAAATTTTGTCCTAAGCATTGTAACTCATAAAGGGACGTAATAAATTTTTTGGACAACATTCCAACATAAAAGAACAAGCATTAACATGCTTAAAAGTCACTTGGGGCAAAAAGGTGCTCTAAAAAACCTTAAAGGTCTTGTGACCTCCATTTGATTCCAAATTGGATTCTTAAGTTTAGTAATCATGTAATGGATATAATAAAACCATTACCAAAGAAAACCAAGCTTAAAAATAAGCTTTAACACAAAAGGTGCACTAAAACACCTTAAAGCACATTTTTGTGTATAACTTCAAAAGTATTGGTTTTATACCACTTTAAGAACTAGATTACATTCATAATAATATTTATGTGACATTATACACCACATTATAAAGTCTAAATCAAAGTTTTCAAATAAAATCAAAATGGGTGAATTTGGGTGAATAGTACCCAAAAATAACATTTAATTACTTAATTTAACTAATGGTCAAAACTTGTTCTTTGACCTTGGCCATATAATTGCCGCCTAATTGGTAGTTCCTTCTCACGTAACAGCCGGTTCCAATATAGATAAATATGACTAATGAGTACCTATTTTATAAAGTACTTTAATACCACTTTATGACATGTATGTTAAGTTAAGCTCATTCCTTCCACTTGGCACCTCTTACGGCAGCCTTAATTGGGTTCCTCCATCTGAAGAAACCCACATAAATATCTTCTATGAGTCATCAATGACTATTGGATAAAGTAAGCCATTATCCCTTTATAAACCATTTTTTTTTCTTTCAGCTCACAACCTCCTTCCAGCTATATACATCTGCCCTTTAACCTCTCTTTTCTTCCTCTCTGACCGTGAAGGAGCAGCAAGTTTCAGTGGGCATCCTCTCTTGATCTAGGTAAGCTTCTAAGGCAAGATCATGTCCCATTTTTCTTCATCCTCCTCTCCTCTTTCCTTTAAGCTCATCCACTCCCATTTTCTTCCAGCATCTTGAGGCGAGTTGGAGCAAGGAGAGATAAGTTCTTTCGGTGGAAAAATCAGTAGAAGAAGGGAAGTCCACTTATGAGATTTTAAGGTATAAAATATGCCCAAATCATGATCAACTTCTTCTCCTTATTTCTGGAAGTTATTATGAAGTTCTTAGGCTTATCCCTTCCATTTTTATGTGTAAAAATCAGTGGAGGAACTAACCTCATGAAGTTCTAGCTCACGTGGGGCAAATAAACACCTTAAAGATCTTTTCTACCAAGGTAAAAACTAAAGTTTCTCACCTTGCCGTGTACGGTTGCATACTCCTGCATGAATGGAGTTTTAACACTTGTTTTCTCTCCTAAAAACAGGCGTGAGTAGCCTCTAAGAACAGCCCCTAATCAGCCTCCCATTTCAAGGTAAAGCCATGCCTAATATAAGCTAGTATTATACCTAAATAGCCATTAATGTCAAAGGACTAATGCAAGTGTTTTTCTCTGCATGAAAATGGTGGCGTATGTGCTGGGAATTTGTAGAGAACATTCTGTCCAAAAGGGAGGAAAGCTAGCTTAATCAAATCTAGCAAAGTAAGTTAAATCACTCACTAATAATGTCTTAAATAAGTGGATATGTGAGTTTAATGTTTAAAAACTGATTCAAAGTATACATATGTGTAGCCGTGAACATAGGAGTGCTGTGTGGCTGAGTAAATTGCTCCTAAATCAAGTAAGCATACTAAACTTACATAATATAAAGTTTTCATGTCATTTGTTACATATTAAAATGTTATCGTGGGCATTAGGGGCATAAAATGATTTAAATATGTACTATAATATAGTTAGCATTTGGCTAGCTTACTTAGTTTATAAATGACCAATAATGTCATAGAAAAATAGTATAAGTGGCAAAGTATGATTTATAAAATTATTGACTTATTGTGTGTGGAAGATGGAAACTGTGAGCTTGCAAGGGATTTTATGGCCAAACTATATATATCACTACTAGAAAAAAGCGAATCACCTACGGACAATTCCGTAGGTAATCCGTAGGTAATCATAATTACCGACGGATTACCGACAAAATTTCACTCAAAACATCCGTCGGTATTTAATTGGTCGGTAATAAGATTACTGACGGGAAAATGAGTCCGTCGGTAAATTACCTACGGATTACCTACGGAAGTGTCAGCTGTAATTACCGACGGATTACCTACGGAACAGTCCGAAGGTAAATTACCTACGGAAAATCCATCGGTAATCCAATGCCACGTCATCATTTCCTCACCTCTTAATATCCGTCGGTAATCCGTAGGTAAAATTTTACCTACGGATTACCCACGGAATCTTATACCAACCATTTTTATTAGACATTTCGTAGGTAAAATGTTACCTACGGAAAAATTCCGTAGGTAAAATGTTACCTACGGATTACCTACGAAATCTTATACCAACCATTTTTATTAGACATTCCGTAGGTAATCTATAGGTAATACTTGATTACCTAGGAACCTTTATACAATTATTATTATTAGACAGTAGGTAATCAGTACGTAAGTATTTATATTTTTTGTATTTTACATTTATTTGACCACATTTAGTTTATATTGTGATTATTCTTCATTTTTGAATATTTGAATTATAAAGCTATTTCAGAATTAAAATTATTAAACAATATAATGTTAAATTTCAATAGGCACGAATATATTATAAAGCACAAAATTTTGAATATTTAATTTCATAAAAAATAAAATATTTACATATATATCTAACTCATCTTATAACTTCATAAACTAATATTTGACATCATAAATTCAAAAACGATAAAAACAAACTAATAAAAAAATCTCAAAGTTTACAATATTCATACATACACCAAATCGTCACTCGCCACTACAAAAAAACTGTAGTATCACAGACGGAAAATTTCCTACGGAATTAATCCGTATGTAAAAACCCTTTTCACCTACGGATTTTTTATGAATTACCGACGGAAGTAGTATAGACATTTACTGCCATATTACCAACCAAAACTGAATACATTACAAACGGAAATATTTCCGTAGGTAAAAAACGTTTAAATATTCTCCCCCGCGGAAGTGATAAAATTTTGGAGGGAAATAATTCACCACTAAATATACTTTTAGTGACGGAATTTCCGTCGGTGAAAGTGATATAATTTTTACCTACGAAAATGGTTCTTGAAATTCGGTCGGAAATAATCCATATAAAGTGAGTCTTTTAACACAAAAATGTCTCTCATTTAACAAGGGTTTCCAATTTCCGTCAAATTTCCCTCCGTCATTCTCTTCTCCTCTTTTCGACTTCAACCCGATACATAGCAATACGCCTCTCTGCCTGACTGGCGATATTCTCTGCTGGAATATTGCAACCCTGACTGGCGATAAGGAGCATACGTTCTCTACTGGGTTGCATTGGCGATAAGGGTTTTCTGCTGAATGTATGGAATATTGCAACCCTGACTTGCGATTAGGAGCTGCTGAATCTCTGGAATATTGTAACCTTGACTGACGATAAGAACGTACAATCAGAGCTGGAATATTGCAACCCTCACCGGTGAGATTGCAACCTTGACTGGCGATAAGGAACATACAATCTGCTCAACTCCTGGAATATTGCAACCCTACCTGGCGATAAGGAATATACAGCCTGGTACCTGAATCGAACGCAGATTCATTCTCTTCTATTGTCTGCGCCTTGCAAAAATAAATCTAGAGAAGCAACAACATTGAACGCCATTAAGGTAATTTAATCGAACTTATCTATTCTCTTTTGTTCTGCCACATCTGAAATTATGAATATTGCAACTCGAACTAGCGGTAAGGAATATATATACCTGCGCCTTAGTCTGAATATTGCAACAGACCGTTTATGTTACATCCAACGCATACTCACAAACTTTCTAGTTTTTATTTCCTCAAAAATTGGCATGAGAATTCACCCTTACCCAATTTCACTTCAGTTGAAATTAAAAGGAATAGATCCATAAAAAAAAGCAGCAGGGATGCAAGCTCTGTGCTGGAGAATTATCCTCTGAAAATCAAAGCTATGCGTTTACCTTAAAGGTCTGGTTGCTAAGCCTAATTTTTCTGAATTTCTCCTCATCAGTTACTGCCGGTTAAGGACCTTACATAAAAATTTGCAGTGGGGTTAATGATTTCAGTTACTTGCTTATCATTACTATTTTCTTGTAGTGTTAGTCACATTTAACTCTAATCTAAATAAACCTTACTGCGGCAGAAAGATTTATTGGTTTTGATATAATTGTTTGTAATGCCAATTTACTCTAGCTACTTCATTTTCATCTGATGAGTGTTTCTCTCTTTCTTCTTCCGTTATTGTTATTATCTCACCCTAGCACTATCCAACTCAACCGCTCCAGATGTTGCTTGAAGAGCATATGTACAGGTATCTATTTAGGAAATCCTTTGTAAACATTCAAGTCATATAGAAACAATAATTTCTTCAATATTTGTATTAATATTTGCAACAGAATGTTTTCTGTAAATGAATGATCCACATTCAAGCCTACCAACTCAGTATCCTTTATTAGTATATGTAAATATAATGATGTAGAACCTCTCGGAGGAACTGTTTGTCCTTTTCTTCATTGTTGAGATTCAGTTACTTCTTAACTTTGTTAGATGCCCTTTCTGCAAAGCTTTTAACTATGCAGTAGAGTACCGAGGTGAAAAATCAAAGGAGGAACAGGGATTGTAGCAGATTCTGAGACCATCTTTTCCAAGCTTTTCTCTACTTTGAACTTTCTGTTTATTTTGTGTGAATTTATTGGCAGCCTCTGAATACTTGTCCAGTTTGGCAATAGTCCTATTTTGCCAATCAGTTTATGATTTTTAATGTATTATGGTCTGTTGTAGAAGGAACAAAAGGTGATTGAAGCTAAGATAAGGATGCGGCAACAGGAACTTTTCGAGGAAGAGGAAAGAATGCTTAAAATAATAGAAATGAGTTCCTACAATGCAGTAACACAAAGTCAGAATTTCGATGCTACCACATCCAGAATTGTAGAAGATGAAGCATCTGTCTCTTCTCAGGACACGAGCACCACCCAGACTATACTTGGACTACAGCAGCTCCGACGGCATCATCGGTCAGTCTACTTTGAGAAATACTATTTATGTTTTTGAAGTAATCTTCGGTCTTAATGAGCTTTAGTTACTTAGTCTCTTCTTCGTGCTTGTCTGTGTTATAGGAATACATTTAATAGTAATATAGTCAGAAAGTTGAAGTATGTATTGGTGTTTTTCATATATGCGGACATGTACTTATGGTTGAAGTGCATGCTAACTTTCTAGAGACACATGTCAGTTGGCTAGGAAACATGAGGTTAACCGTAGATAGAAATAGACAGAAGTGGGTTATCCTAGTTTGTTGTGAAGGGTAAATTGACATCACCATTTTCCGTGGCTTTGTTATTAATAAAAAGCATCTATAACATGTTAAACCTTTTATAATAAGAATTTCAGTTCCCCACAAGGGGATGGTAGATTTCTTACAGCGAATTCGTCTCTAACGTTTTCTACATCATGCTAGAAAATTGCATTGCAATACTTGCAATCATAAACAACATTGACCATGGCTCATTTTCAAGACATGTGTTCATATCAATTTGATTTGTTCGGTTGTTTTATATTTACAACATATTAGACTGGTATTTATTTTTGGTATAAGGATTTTGTCGACGCTGAATGAGAAGGCATGAAGTGTTCCGTTTGATGCTTATCATCAAAAGAGTACCAAATCCACTGTTGCTTGCGCCGAGATAAATATGGAGCTTCTGCATATTGCACTTCATTAAGGAACCGGTAATATAACTAAACTTCTCTATTCGGATTTGTGGTGGTTATCAAAGTGTTTCTGTTTTTAATTTTATGCCATCGCATCTGAAAACTAGTGATAAAGAACATACATACCCAGCAATTTGAAATCAATGGTGATCAGTAGCTGCTGTAGTAGCAAAGCAGTAGGGTGTTATTCTGATAAGTGAAAGGGTTTTATTTTATTTTCCATTTTGTTGGTTAATAGTTGCAGTAGTAGTGTTTTATACATCGAGGTATAATAGTAGTTTGCATGTCTGTATGTTTCCCCAAAATGAATGCATAATCAATAAAGCACGTAGCTTCAATATTAACACGTAATCAAGAGCTTCAATAAGGAAAAACAATCAGCACAACATGGTTCTGAATCAAGGAAACCTGTGGAGCGTGTAATTCAATGGAGAACCCAGGAGTCATCTCTAGTATCATATTCCTAAGATGCAGGCCAAACCTACAGGATAAAACAGGATAAAAAGTTCATTTACATATTATATACAGCATCAGAAAATTGATTTTTTGGTCTTGTCTGGCCAGAGAGTTAACCAGTGCCTTTGAGATGAATGTCATCTTTCTGGGATCCACTTTTGTGAAAAATTTGTCGACTAGTTTGGTTTGTCTGCATTATATTAGTGTGTGCTGCTTGATATGATGGTTTGTCATTATACTATTCTCACTGCTTGATTTGATGGGTGGCAGGGCTGCTTCAACCAAGTAGCTCATTTGGAACCACTTTTGATATATGCCAAAAATAATATTTATTTTGTGCAGCTTTCATATTGTTATTATTATTATCACTATTGTCATTATCGTTATTTTTACCTATGTGTAGTTTTATCTTCTATAGAAGTAGTTGTGTTTTCTTTTGTAGATTTGAAAGTTACTGAATTCAAGGGACATGAAGCTCTCAAGTGAAGAATATGTGATTTCAATATGATGCAAATGTGAAAATGATTGTCATAGTCATCAGTAAACTTGAATACGGAAAACATTTGGTAGGATATGGGTGTTGTAGTATTCGAATTCTTATGAGAAACATCTTATAGTTTCCTTATTATAGAAACATTTGCTAGCTAGTTATGAAGAATATTTTGGGAACGTTAGTACTTTGTAATTGTAAAATGTTACAGATGTTTCAGCTATGAATGTAATAGTTGTTTATATATTATTCAGGTTATATGTGTTTTGTTTGTGAAAATTATTAGGTACAAAACATTTCGTAGGTAATAAGATTATCTGAGACGGAATTTTTCGTAGGTGATAAGTAATCCTGAGGTGAAACATTTCGTAGGTAATAATATCTGAAACATGAATTTCGTTGGTGATAACTATAACTGAGACGGAATTTCCGTAGGTAATAACCATTATCTGAGACGAAACTTTCCGTAGGTGATAATTATTTTCTGAGACGGAAATTTCCGTCTGTGATAACCATTTTCTGAGACGGAAATTTCCGTAGGTGATTATATTATTACCTACGGAGTTTTCCGTCTGTAAAAGTTCATAATATCACCGACGGAATTTTTTTTACAGACGGAATAGTATTACCGACCCGTTTATTACAGACGGAATTTTCCGTCTGTGATTGTCATTACATACGGAAACTTAGCTTTTACATACGAAATATTCCGTTTGTAATACTGGTGTTTTCTTGTAGTGCTCCAAACTATTAGACTTCTCACAATCTTCACCCCTAGATTGCTGCAGGTTCCCTCCCGATGGACTGTACACGAAATATTCGTACGCATCAGCCAGATGCATTGTGCTCGAGTCCCGCATCAGAAGAAATAAAGTAACTCGAAGTGTCTGATATCTCTAGTGACTAGAATCAAGATTGGTCTAAGAGAAAACTAGACAATTAAGTTGAACAAAATTGCGTACCAAAGGCCTCCATATACTTGAACTCCCTAGGAGATTTAAGATCTGCGTTGACATGAGGAAGAAATAAGTGATAATTGAGATACATATTTCTGTTCAGTCTCTTATAACTCTACTACTACAATGCACACAGTTTCATCAGCATCAAAACCAGACATTGAGTAAGGATCAAAGAGCATGAAGGATACCTTCAAGGAAGCAAGTTCCATTAAGCCCATTTCAACTAAGAGCATGCTTTCTATTATTGCTTCTCCTGAGAGATCATTAAAGTCTTGGATAAGTTTGATTCTGCTTTCAGATGTATCATCTGCTTCAGGATACAAAGAAATTAAACATAAATTTAGCCCAGTAGATCCCAGAATGATTCAATAAAAATCTGCTAAGCAACCAAGAATTAAGTTAAATTTCAAACCTTTTTCTAAACTTTCCTCTTTGGCCTTTTAACCTGTAGACACCACAATTTCAAAAGGAAGAGGAGCTAATGATGACCAATATTCAGACTTTTTCATGACAATATCAGCGTATATACCAGTACAGAAAGGGAAATAATCCTGACATAATTAAGTAGTAGCTTCATAAATATTATAATACAAGGGCACAAAAGCATGTTTATAGGGTGAAGATTTCATATCGTGGCTTAATACTCTATGAAGATAAAAAGAAATATGTAGAGTTGGAAAAACGGCAGAGATAAGCAATTGGGATTTCACCCGCTTCAGCATCTGGGTAACTACGTGCACACACACACAAAAACCAGTAAGCAATGATTATTGGATGAGGAGCAGCTCTGCATAATTAACACATGGGGTTATCAAGTAAGATACAGTTTCGTAGTACATCACACATTATATGACTTACGGGATTACTGCAGCATCTAAGATATCAGGGTGTGATACCAGCAGTGCTTCCAGCTCTGCAGGAGCGACCTGTGTCACATTTCCCCATATATTTTAGTATGTCAAATGAAACACCAATCCCACCGTGCAATCAAACTAAAAGAACATATCACTTCTCTCTCTCTCTATATATATATATATATGTACTTATTTATACACATAAATGCATAACTAGGGATCATATCAGTAACTTGCTACCAAGTCTCCTTCCCCAACCTGCCCTTCTTTCTGAAATATAGACTCCACCCAAACTGCATTGGTTACCCACTATCAGCTATGCATAAAAAAGAAGCAAGATAAGGCAATTTCAGAATTGCTAACCAGTATTCAGGAGAGGCATGGTAGTGTTCTTTGAGATAACTAGTATACAAAGAATAAAGATCCAATTTCTTGACAGATTCACTTGTCTGATGGCAATAGATGGCAGCAGAGATAGTTGGACAAACACAAATCAAATGATAGGTACGACAATTGCAAATTTGAACGCTACAAACAGCTAACATCTAAGCCTGATGTTGAGGACTGGATTCAGCTATATCTATTGACAGCTTGACTACTGCGGCAATACACTCAAGTAGTCTATATATAGAGTGCAAACATACCTGTTGGTTGTGAAGCCGATTTTCATGTTCAAGCTCTTCGATTTCCTCTTAAAGTGTAAGGATATGACGCTGTGAGTGAGCTAACTCTTCTTCTCTTTGACCTTGTTGCCTTGCCAATATCTTAAACCAAATCAAAGTAATACGTAAATATCCTCTCTATCCACTTCAACGGACTCATCAATCGTGACCATATTTGCACAATAATGTATCAGGCGAGTATTTATATTGATATAATTAATTTGTTAGAGAACCCATTACCTTTCGCGATCACATATTCTGAAGTAGTAGTTGTAAATCATTCCCTAAAAACTTGAAAAGAAGTATTAAAATACTGAAGAGCAAGCTGCCTTGTACAAAGCTGCTGTAAAATGGGTGAATTCACTAGATGGTCGGGAATTCCTAGGTTTGTTTTGAATTAAGATAGTTAGCTTGGTCAATCAATTTTCCTGGGAACAGTGATTGCTCTATTTATCTAGGGATGATTTTCATCTCTACTATAGTTTGTATGCATACGACTGTGATGGGTTTTCTAGTATATATATAAAACACTGTAAGTGATTCCTTGAACCTCTGAAGATACATGGCTGAGCTTGGAGAAAGATAGAGCACAAAAACAGAGTGTATTTAACATTTTGCGTGCTTTTGTATTTTTTTATATACTTTGTGGCAATAAGTTAGTCATTATAGTATAACAAAATTGTCATTACAGTATAACAAAATCCAATCACCAAACAATGAATTGAAGACCAGCAACCTGCACCTAACCATCTTGAACTGATACAAAAATCATAGGCGTCCTAATTATTATCAACTAAAATACCCCTAATATTATAATAGTTGATTAAGGGAGATAATCCCGTTAAAATGAAATTAAAGGACTTAAAGATAATTAGGGATACATATAACCCCTAAAAGATTTAAGTACCATATAATAAGTTTCTAATTAAAAAAAAAAAAACAAGGCGTCCGTGGTCCTGGACACCTGCGTCCGTGGCCCCGGACACGCTAAAAGTTGCGAGTTTTTGGATGTGATTTAAGGGGAAGTTGGGAGATGATCTAAGATAGACATATGGATTGATAGATAGTAAAAAAAAAAATATTATTACATGTCCTAAATTTAATACCATATGTAAAACATTATTACATGTGTTAATTACCATTAGAATACCGTAATAAATGGTATAATATTTTATATACATAAAACAAATTATTGACACAACCACATACTTTATATAACACCTCAAATAAATAAATAAAAAAAACGTGACAAGTTACTAGCTAACAAATAACATAGCTATATACATATACATATATGTGTACAAATAACTCCATAATATTAGATAATGACAAAAATTTAAAACTCCCTCCAATTGTTCCCAGCCGGCTGCACCTGCACAACAAAGACAATAGAACCATTATTAGGCTAAGTAAAGTATTGGTATAAGTACTAACAAGTACACCATTTCCACTTCCCCATGCTTCACGACAGCCCATTCCCCTCTATACATATCTCCCCCTCCTTACCTCAGTCACTTCAGCGCTGTTTTCTCCCTACGCCAGTTCCTTTCTCCCAAAACCAGCAAGCCTTTCCCCTCGCCATCCCCAATCTGTAACAGCAACAGAAGAGAAGAAGAGAAAAAGAGAACATCGACAGCAACTGCAGCAGCCTCTCTTTTCTTTTCTCCTTCATGCCTTTCCTCAAGCTTTTACTGACCAAGACTTCTTCTCCATCTTCCATCCTTCCCTTTGGCAGTAACAACAACAAAAAAAAAGAAAACTCCATTAGCACACTCTCGGTACAACACAACAGAGGGCAGTGGGTAGCAGGGAAGGTAATGCGCTGCTTCTTCTTTCTTTTTTTTCTTCACGTTCTAGCTACCAGTGCTGCACTACCCAACATCAATACTGGCTCTGTTTCCTCTTCTTTATAGTAGTATCAAGTGCCTAGAGCACACTCTTCCTCCTCGGTAAAACAGAAGCAAAAGAAAACTACACCAGACCAAGGTAAACAACCATCTTCTTCATTTGTTTTACTCACGTTTTTCTGGGCATGGGAAACAGTCCTTCCCTTATCAGTTTCCCCATGTTTTCAAGGCTTAAAATACACCATTGGAGACTCCAATAACCCTGCTGAAAGAGGGACCAAGCCACAGAGGTAGTCGTTGCATTTTAAAGGTAAGAGAACCCCATTAAAACACCATCTCATCCTTGTCTTGCTGAGGTCCGAAAGTGCTGCTTCTTGGACACTTCCTTTTCTGCTTCTGATGCTCACGTTTGAAGCCTCATTCCAGCCTTTTTGTTGAGTCAAAACCGGCACCAAAACACACCATGAAAGGGGTGGAAGAACAAGGTAAAAATCTGCAAATATCATGGCTGTTTAAGCGTTCCTCCTCCTTCATTTCCCAGAAAAAAAATATACTGAAACTTTCCTTGTTTTCAGTTAGCCGAGAGGGCACATAAACCCCTGCAAAACAGCAAGGTGACCACCCTTCTTTCTACGTTAAAATCATGTACAAAAACCTCTCTTAACTAGCCAGGTAGAAGAGTAACTAAACCAACTTGTTTTCTCTGTATAATGATGCCGAGTGAAGTATATACTCCAAGAGGAACCGTGAGCTGTAGAGGAGATTTTCAAGGGAGAAAAATCAAGTTAAAAGGTACTTTATGCTCTTAAAAGCCTTAAGAACAATGTTAAGGTTTAAGGAATTTACAAAAAAAATATATATATAACTTGCTATGTGTATACATACACAGCCGAGGAGAGTGTTATTGGCTGGTGAGATTTTCTTGGTGGTTATATTGAGGTAAGAGTACTAATACTCATTTTCATACTTTAATGTTGCTAGTTGTAGTTTAATTAAGAACCGAGACTATATGTTGTATATGTGCTGTACAGTCCTAATCCATGGAGAAATTTAGGGATTAAGTATTTGTTTATGGAACCAAGGTTAATGAGTTGTTTTAAAGTCAGATTTATGCGTTAAAAATAAAACAGATGATTTTTAGAAGCTAATACACAAAACTGTATACAGCCGTGAGGATGAGTGTATATATATGTGCTATTTAGATCCTAAAAAGGTGTAGAAAATGAATAGATAAATGATTAATTAGGGAGGCTAAGTGTTGATGGTTTATTTAAGACTATTTTGTTAGTGAATAATGGAGAAAATGGAAGAAAATGGTTTGGAGGAGGTTAATCATAAATTCTGGTGTTAATCGTGACTAATACAATTTTAAGGACATTTAAATGACACTTAAAAGTTATTATTATGTTATTTTTAAGCCATGTAATTAGGCTATGTTATTATGGAAATTTTGAGCCTTAAATAATCATTATTAAATTTATAAGTTGATTTAAAAGGGTTGTAGTGCAAAAATAATTATACTAGTACACTTAGAATATATTAGGAAAATATTGGTATATTTACAAGCTTATAGAATGGTTTAAATGAATTCAAAACCTTATAAATATTTTAGTAAATAAATGAATTATATATGGGGGTCAAAATATACTTAAATGAAATATAGGGTGTAAAGGTGTAATAGAAGCCGAGAGGGATGATTTTAGGAAGTTTCCAAATGTAAGGTATGGATTTGTGAGATCGGGATTAAATAAAAATAGAGAATTAATTGGGGTATTTTCATAACTAAAAATAAACTTGGTCAAAGGGATAATCTAGGTGGTCAACCTTGACCACATGTGAGCGTTGACCAAATTAAGATGATGAAAATAACTATTTGGGTATTTAAAGAGATATTAAGTCAAAATAACATTTATGAAAGGAAAAGGGATGTTTATATAATTAACAAAAATTATGGGTGTTGGAAAATAAATATTAAGACCCTAGAGGTCTGTTTGGAAATTAAAAGTAATTTTTGGGCTAGTTTTGATGGATTAATTAATTAAGGAGTATAACATATAGTATAAGTATTAACATGTAACATCTTATGAAACTTATGGGCTACACGGTGAATAACCGAAAGTTGGGTGGAAATGGGGGGAATTAGAACAACCTTTAGGGCTGCTCGGAAATTGGGAAACTATTGGTTGGCTTTTGGAATTAAATAAACCAATGTGTATAATATAAAGTTGTGAGATTAAATTGTAAGCTTATAAAATAAAATATGGGCCAAAATGTAAATAATGAAAGATAAAGGTTAAGGTGCATTAAATCGAACAGAGGGGACTGTTTGGAATTGAGGAAAAATATTGGGTTAGTTTTGGTATTTAAAATAATATTAGGTGTATATTATAAAGTTTTGGGTGATATGATGTGACATTATATTAAGTTATGAAGGAATATATTATAAGGGGATTATTAAGGAATATATATACATTATAGGTATTTACATAAGATGATGGGTTAAGTTGGTGAATTTTGGAAGTATATGGTATGGTTGGAATCTAAACAAGAGAGGACTCTATAA
The DNA here is from genome assembly GCA_023374045.1 of Limonium bicolor. NCBI lineage: Eukaryota > Viridiplantae > Streptophyta > Magnoliopsida > Caryophyllales > Plumbaginaceae > Limonium > Limonium bicolor. The sequence goes on from CM041778.1 coordinate 44,494,422, forward strand.
TTTATATAATGCGAATTTATAACATGGCATGAGGATATAATATAAATAATGGGTTACATACGGGATTATACGATTACATGTAAAACACGAATGTACCGACAATAAAGTTACACGCATATACGAGTGTATAGCATCTTACGTGTGTGTACAAGGGTGCGTGAACGACAACGCATAACTCCAACTATAAAACATGCGTACTTATGTATATATAAATGTCCGCGTATGTGCGTAAACCAACTACGTAAACTATTTCGAATAACGTATTGTTTAGACTTCATACATGCACGCACGTGACATTATCTCTGCGTGCATGCAACCCGACAATGCATAAACAAATTGTGAACGAAGCTCCACGTGACAAGTATTACTATCGTAACAACAATTACACACTCGTAAAGAATAACAAGTAACTGAAATGTAAACCCTTAAGATTAACGAACATCAAGTTGAACAAGAAATCAACTAAGGGGTTAGCTACGGGATGGAAGTTAGAGTTTGGCCTATGATGATTAAGCGAGTGCAAATTATATATATACTGATATTAGAACAACACATGTACCAGAGGTACGAGTTGGTAGACACAAGCATTGTGAGCGGTAGAGACGACACGGGGGTTTTACACGAGCGCTCAACGGTGTAAGGTATGTATTGTTTATTGTGTGATCTGAACCTCTGAGGGAGGCCTCGGTTCGGGTATTGGTTGAATATGTGACAAGAGCGATATGTTTGCTATGCATGACTGTGTGGATTATTTATAAGGTTGGTAAGCGATTGTTACTGTGCGTGACGTCTTCGGACAATATCATATATTGTTTATGTTGTTGGAATACTAATATTCGGGAACTTTATCCCTAACTGACCTAAGTAAAACACTTAAGAACGAGACTCGGGATCCTCAGTCTCTAGAGCTTGATATCGAACATGGTTATAACCTAGATTATTTCTAGGGAAGTACATAGGACTTCAGGTAATACATGGTAAAGACTTCTCCTAGACCTAAGAATTTACTTAGGGTAGTTGGTTAAGGATTAATCACATACTGGAGAGTGTTGGTTATGGTACATGGTATAGGAATCCAATTAGTCTCGACTAGTTGGTTGCGCATTGGTGATCACCGGAGTATAACGTCCGTATCGGACCGACTCCCTCTATATTCCGACGGGCCTAGATAGACTGTTGGACCAGGGTGCCGACTTTGGCACACGGCTTCGGCCATTCATGGACGCCTTTATTAGGCAAGTGGAAGTTCCGGGATTGAATGATCCTTGGCAATGAGCACTTCGTGTGTACGGGAGGACTACTGTCCAGTGAGGTTATTTACGGGTTGTCCCAACACGACACCCATGGATATTGAGGTAAGATTTAATGGTGGCTAACATAATTTAAGGAAAAATTACTAACATCTAGATGGAAGTATCTACGGTTTGTATTAATGTTACAGTATACTTGTATATATGATGATCTTTATAACACATGGTACCTGGTATGTTGTGGATTGTATGTAATGTATGGGTTGTCACTTGATGGCTTTCTGTATGTTATGCATGTTATTTACTGCTGTCATATAAACCGTAAAATGAAACCAGCATGTAATCAACCTCATGTTCAGACGGCTAATTGACCTAAGTGACCTAAAGGGTCTAGGATTACACTTTAGCATACCAGCATATACAAGTTTGCTGAGCCCCTTTTGGGGCCACACATTTCAGGTTGTGGATCGGGACGTGAAGCCGGAGTGCGGGAATATGGGTAGACGACCTCGACTTTTATTTATCGCATGTTTAATATTAAATCGGTTAGCACGTGAATTTCTGGGAACTCTTTAAATGCTCACTTGTCATAGGTATTGGTTTGTATATAGGATAATGTTATAAATATCTCGTTCATCACTGCGGTTAGTTGTTGTTGTTCATCGTTAGATTACGGTTATGCTCTTTACTCGCATGGGCGAGTAATGGCATGTGACAACCAAGTGAGGATTAATGTAGTTTAACTTCCGCTGTGAGACGTCTCTAATTATGCTACGTGAGTGATTATACGAGAGTGATTATTACGAGATTAACGAGTGGGGTGTTACAAAAGTGGTATCAGAGCGGAGTACCGCTCTGATGACGAGATAGGATTAAGACAGTGAGTATAGGACTTGGGAAATATGGGAAACGTTTGTGAGGTACGAGACAAAACCAGTGTATTAGCAACGTTAAATGCGTAACAATATTAGCCTTAATGGCATAATTGTGTTATTCATTTCTATATGGTAAACTACCGAGTACTGATACGACATAGCGTGTTACGGGTGTCGAGAAGAGGCGTGTCGGGGGTGATGGAGGTCCTTTAACCCGGAATAGCGTTGAGACGGCAGTCGCTGCACTAGCTTGATGGAAGAACATCCGGGAAACAGCAGTGGTACCCCACCCGCCGCTGCCCACATCTCGAGTAACACCCATGGAGACAATGTAATGGATGACGCCAAGGAGGCAGAAGAATTCCTCCCATTCGGAAGACCGATGTGGTTGCTATAGTCATTGTGCATCAAGACAACAGAAGAGCTTGTGATACGATGAGTCATTAAGGACAGGGGGTTCCGATAGCTACATACTATCTAGGAGCGTACTTACACGCAGTGAAGATTATACAATAAATCTTACTGTGAAGGGGGATAGGGATCCATAGGACAATCGGGTCGGCTTATAATTAGACACCGAAACCTGACCAGTTAACCGAGGAAAGCATGCACAGGTGCACCTAAAAATAGAAAGATAGGAGGACGGATTTTAGACGACTATCAAAATGCATAACATGCGGAACCAAGGACTGCATGGAAGTCTCTCCCAGATAAGGGATAGCTCAACTGGATACAACCTAGAAGTCCCAGAAAAACCTCACCCACAATTACAATAACCATATGAGCCCACGAGCTAAACCCCTAAAATTGCTATAACACAACGCTCAAGAAGAGGAATGTCGTACCAAGGAAAACTAGAGTACTCCATCTGCAGGACCCGAGGCACCACGAGGTAGCCACGCGGAGCAGACCCCAGCCGATATGAGCTACTAGAAGGGGAAAGGAATAACCAGGGGCAAAATACCACGAATTTGTGGGAACCTTAGGCGCTGGTACTAGTACGCAGCGCGATCTAGGTAATCGCACACCCTTAACTTAATGGATTGACTGCATGAACATGTGTCAGAAACCTCCTCCTACCATGAAGGAGTTTAAACCAAAACTCAGAAAGAGCCTAACTCAGAAAACCCAGAAATAGAATTACCTTAGAAAACGTGTCATACCTTAACAAACCGAAATAACTCCCAATACTACCCTTTCAAAGACAAATAACTTAAACCATACTCAAACGATCGAAGCGTCAGTGAAACAAACAATTCCGGAAACCGATGACTCAACCTGTATGGCGCGCTTTCTACAGCAAGCGCTATAGCCAATACTATACTCACAATTCCGTCTACCTCGCGCACTTGCTGCAGCAAGTGCTACAATGATGGCTACAATTATGGTTACAATTATGGCTATAATTATGACGACAATCACAACTATAACTATAACGACAAATACAACTGAATTTTACAGACCGTGTAGGCCATAGGTGCAACGCCTTGTCCACCAGTAATCACCAAACCTTCATACAACTTCAGTACGAATCTCGTAACTGCAACCACTACTACAACTGCAATTATAACTATTACTGCAACTATGATCGCAACTGTAACTGCAAGAATAAGGGCAGTTAGGATTGGATTCTACAAGACCGCGTAGGTCATGACTACCGGTAATCCCTAAATATTCATACAATTATAGTACAAATTCTATAACTACAACTTGTCACCATTGGGTCACAAAGCCCTTAGAATACGAAAACTGCAACCATGGGAGGACCCGACGAGTCCGAACATTACAACTAAAGGGCATACTTCAGCCCATAACAAACTACAACCATTAAACGATAATCAATCATAACATCGGCCTATGAGACAAACATCATGACATACTTGGTAATCATCTAATGGTTTGAAATTGACGTGGGAAGTGGAACTTGATCCGGTACAGGTCAAGGGAAGCTGAACACAAATTGAAGTGGAAGGATAGTTCGACACTGATACTGATCACATCAGGGTCGGATGATTCCTGAAACTCTCTTCAAATGGCCACAATTAATCACATTAGGAATAAATGAGGAACTGAAGTATGCCAGCTGCAAGCAGCTAAAACTCATACAACCTAACAGGTAAAGCACCAAACCCGAATGTTTGTAAATAACAGTTCACCCCTGAATACATTTACATAAAGAGTGATGGTGGAACATAATCACGTGACAAATAGGACAATGCTATGCTATAATGGCATATGCCAATACGTGATAAATATTGGAAGAAGAAAAGAACATGTTAGTTATCATAAGAATCATAATTGAATATATTATATCGAACCGATCGCAACCATAAACGCGAATCGGAGTAGAACACTTAAATAATTACCACCCAAGGCAATAACCATAACAAGGAATGACATAACCAACAAGGGACGAACATATGTCAAATGACAATTACACATTGTCAATTTATTAGATCATACTGAATAAAAGGAGAACGGCTACCGCCATTGGCGTCCCGCCAAACAATGGGTGCCAAGAAGAAATGCGGTTTAAGACATGTCATCTATTAACATGACGACTGTCAGGGAAATGACTATATGAGTTAAACAATGGCATACAGCCTAAACATCAATACGAGATAACAAGACTAAATGTTATAAACCACAAGTTTAAGTGGAAGTACTCAATGTAGCTGTAAAAGGGCATAAGTCCAGGAGAGCGCAAGTATCGCCTCCGACTACCTCTCAATGTATACCAATTGAACAATAACATCTAAAATAACATGACAAGTAATGGAAACTAGTTATAACCAGACCGCAATAAGGACTTCCATAAAAGGAGAGAACACGAACCTTTGCTATAAAGTCAGAAAATACACCAAATGATAAACCCAAGTGATAGGGTAAAGTGATAAGAACTATAATATGCACCGTAAATAACGTGTATAACCTGCTAACTATAAATAAGAGCAAGAAACAACGAATAACGCCAAACCGCGCATGTGGTAATCAACTAACAATAGTTTGAATCAACACATAAGTAACTCCAACAAAGAACTTACTAAACAATAAAACAACAATAACCTACCAATACGAGGAGTCATAAATTCATTTAAAACAACGGCGAACTCATGTCAATAACGAAGCCAATGACAAAGGAGAAAGACCATCTTGTACTACTCTAAAGTAAACTTTACCGTTAGGGCGAGATGTCGCAAACACCTGTTGAACGAAAGGTACATAATCACACCATTGGGCTGGGAACCCAGGAAACTGAAAAGAAATTCCCTCGGGATGCCCCCGACATGAATAAAAAGGGGAGATTGACAACAGAATACTTCACGAACGCATGGCGGACACTATAAGTATAAAACGAGATATGGGACGACCGCACTCCATGGGAGCTTGTGGACTTGACAGACTTATTTATGATTTAGTCAAGTAAGTAGCAATGTATCAGTAGGGTACCCCATACATGTAGACAAGTAGTGTAGGAAACGCAAGAAGTAGTCAACTCCACACCATGGTTAGTGACGCAAACCAAGACCAGTACAACCAATTACGTAAGGTACATTAACGAAGAGAGTTCCAATTGGACCAACGAGATTAGAAGTACCAAAAAACTTGAATAGAACACGACTAAGTCGTAACCCCGAAAAGAATGGTGGATACACAATAACATAAAATGGAAGCCTCGCGAAAGAGGAGAGAATTGATAGTCAACCTTATGACAGCCATGAAAACCCATTAAATGGGCGAATAGGCATAACTAAAACTCTTATAATGTTCATTAAACACTTACACTAACACAACTCTTAACATCCAAAGGAACGTATGCAGTGGTAACCATCGCTACCCACAAGAGGGACATAAAGAGAATTGCTCTCCAACAGAGAACACAAACAACACAAATGAGATAACAATCTTGTATGCCAAATAAAGGGCAACGATACGTCCTCACCCACAAAAGGCTGAACATATGTACACCAATACACAACAAAAGACAGGAAAGCTAGCACACTAGCAGATGTCCTAAGTTATTAAACAAATGTCACAATAACTTAACCGTCGAAACGACTAAAACATGGTGCGCGAAGAAGCAACCATTACAAACAACCTTTAGCATGAATGCATTGACAAGACCAAACGAGTGGAACTCGCCTAGAACTCGAATGATGAAAAACAAATCGTGGGCAGGCCATACAAACAGCCTAGGCTGTAAGAGCACACATTCCAAGATATATATGACGCTCAACGTTATAACCACACAGGAACTCATAATTGTACAACCATACTTTTGTTAAATGACATGGAAAAATAGAAAGGGTATAAAACATACCAGAGGAAAAATGTCTCAATTGCCAAGAAACATACCCATACGGGATGTAAAAGATGCAAGGCTTAATATAAACACATCAATGAATTCCCTAGAAAAAGCAGGGCGAACAATACAAGTATTGACGTAAGAACAATATGATAAAATACAATATATAACATCGCGAAGTATATAACAAAGATTACAACTAATACATGTACTCCGAAACAAACAACCTAGAGACACGGATCGACAAGAGCTACCTTCATGGATTTATAAGCTAATACATTCAAACTTCAGAGAATAGTGCAAGGAGCGCTAATGACAAACCATAGTCGACGTCATACCACACCTCAACTAGAAACCAATGAGTGAATATAATAACAATTCAAAATATATTCCGCACTAGTCAACCAGAACGTCTGGACATGACTTAGACCTAATCATGTGCATCTACAATTAACGATACCGCACCGATTAAGATACCTCCGTTCCCAAATAAGAGAGGACCGTGAATGACACCGTCATATTGGAACGAGGATAGCAATAACTTTATGTGAACAAATCATCTACGATATATCTTTAGAAACAAAAAGGGCAAACCAAGCCCTATGTACATGGGTCTGCACCCCATTACGGAGCGAGTGGGCCCAATAGAGTATGCGCCTCACCCTTTGCATAGATTTCTTTTAGAGCCGAGTGACGAAAGATCGACCTACCTCTCAGATATGAGAGGACTCCACTCCAAAGTTCAATACGGAAATGAGGGAGACCAGGAACAAGACCATTAAAAGGGTCAAAATCCATTGGTCGAACCATGAGGCAAAAAGGCCACATGGGAGTTGGAGAACTCCATGAGAGCCAAGTATCCAGCGCTTTCCTTATAGCGACTGTGTGATACTTTGGGGGGTCACGGGGCGTAACCCTTTTAAGGGGGGTAGAGCCCTTGGCATACTTAGCCATTTTATGTTGTTTTTGTGGTATGTATGTGCCCTAAGCACTTGTAGGATGGTTGTGTTGTATTTGTGCGTTAAGCACTTGAGATGTATTTGAGTAGGTGGATGCGCTTTAAGCACTTGGGATGAGTTTGTTGTGTGTATGTGCTTTAGGCACTCGTGATGTATGCTGATTTTGTGTATGTGCTTTAAGCACTTGAGATGTATTAGTGATGTGTACGTGCCTAGAGCACTTGAACTACTGTGTATGGATGTCCTTCGGGACTTACGACATATATATGAATATATGTATTGGGTGGGATTTGAAATTGCTAGTTGAATGGAATGGATTACATGGAAACTTTAGAACTGATAAAACTGATTAGAACCTCAAGATTTATTGGGGAGTGATGTACATATCCGATTTGAACGACTTCGGGACGAAGTCCGTTTAAGGGGGGTAGACTGAAATACCCCTAATATTATAATAGTTGATTAAGGGAGATAATCCCGTAAAATGAAATTAAAGGACTTAAAGATAATTAGGGATACATATAACCCCTAAAAGATTTAAGTACCATATAATAAGTTTCTAAAAAAAAAAAAAACAAGGCGTCCGTGGTCCTGGACACCTGCGTCCGTGGCCCCGGACACGCTAAAAGTTGCGAGTTTTTGGATGTGATTTAAGGGGAAGTTGGGAGATGATCTAAGATAGACATATGGATTGATAGATAGTAAAAAAAAAAATATTATTACATGTCCTAAATTTAATACCATATGTAAAACATTATTACATGTGTTAATTACCATTAGAATACCGTAATAAATGGTATAAATATTTATATACCATAAACAAATTATTGACACAACCACATACTTATATATACACCTCAAATAAATAAATAAAAAAAACGTGACAAGTTACTAGCTAACAAATAACATAGCTATATACATATACATATATGTGTACAAATAACTCCATAATATTAGATAATGACAAAAATTTAAAACTCCCTCCAATTGTTCCCAGCCGGCTGCACCTGCACAACAAAGACAATAGAACCATTATTAGGCTAAGTAAAGTATTGGTATAAGTACTAACAAGTACACCCATTTCCACTTCCCCATGCTTCACGACAGCCCATTCCCCTCTATACATATCTCCCCTTCCTTACCTCAGTCACTTCAGCCGCTGTTTTCTCCCCTACGCCAGTTCCTTTCTCCCAAAACCAGCAAGCCTTTCCCTCGCCATCCCCAATCTGTAACAGCAACAGAAGAGAAGAAGAGAAAAAGAGAACATCGACAGCAACTGCAGCAGCCTCTCTTTTCTTTCTCCTTCATGCCTTTCCTCAAGCTTTTACTGACCAAGACTTCTTCTCCATCTTCCATCCTTCCCTTTGGCAGTAACAACAACAAAAAAAAAAAGAAAACTCCATTAGCACACTCTCGGTACAACACAACAGAGGGCAGTGGGTAGCAAGGGAAGGTAATGCGCTGCTTCTTCTTCTTTTTTTCTTCACGTTCTAGCTACCAGTGCTGCACTACCCAACATCAATACTGGCTCTGTTTCCTCTCTTTATAGTAGTATCAAGTGCCTAGAGCACAGCCTCGTCTCTCCTCCGGTAAAACAGAAGCGAAAAGAAAACTACACCAGACCAAGGTAAACAACCATCTTCTCCATTGTTTTACTCACGTTTTTCTGGGCATGGGAAACAGTCCCTTCCCTTATCAGTTCCCCCATGTTTTCAAGGCTTAAAATACACCATTGGAGACTCCAATAACCCTGCTGAAAGAGGGACCAAGCCACAGAGGTAGTCGTTGCATTTTAAAGGTAAGAGAACCCCATTAAAACACCATCTCATCCTTGTCTTGCTGAGGTCCGAAAGTGCTGCTTCTTGGACACTTCCTTTTCTGCTTCTGATGCTCACGTTTGAAGCCTCATTCCAGCCTTTTTGTTGAGTCAAAACGGCACCAAAACACACCATGAAAGGGGTGGAAGAACAAGGTAAAAATCTGCAAATATCATGGCTGTTTAAGCGTTCCTCCTCCTTCATTTCCCAGAAAAAAATATACTGAAACTTTCCTGTTTTCAGTTAGCCGAGAGGGCACATAAACCCCTGCAAAACAGCAAGGTGACCACCCTTCTTTCTACGTTAAAATCATGTACAAAAACCTCTCTTAACTAGCCAGGTAGAAGAGTAACTAAACCAACTTGTTTTCTCTGTATAATGATGCCGAGTGAAGTATATACTCCAAGAGGAACCGTGAGCTGTAGAGGAGATTTCAAGGGAGAAAAATCAAGTTAAAAAGGTACTTTATGCTCTTAAAAGCCTTAAGAACAATGTTAAGGTTTAAGGAAATTTACAAAAAATATATATATAACTTGCTATGTGTATACATACACAGCCGAGGAGAGTGTTATTGGCTGGTGAGATTTTCTTGGTGGTTATATTGAGGTAAGAGTACTAATACTCATTTTCATACTTTAATGTTGCTAGTTTGTAGTTTAATTAAGAACCGAGACTATATGTTGTATATGTGCTGTACAGTCCTAATCCATGGAGAAATTTAGGGGATTAAGTATTTGTTTATGGAACCAAAGGTTAATGAGTTGTTTAAAGTCAGATTTATGCGTTAAAAATAAAACAGATGATTTTTAGAAGCTAATACACAAAACTGTATACAGCCGTGAGGATGAGTGTATATATATGTGCTATTTAGATCCTAAAAAGGTGTAGAAAATGAATAGATAAATGATTAATTAGGGAGGCTAAGTGTTGATGGTTTATTTAAGACTATTTTGTTAGTGAATAATGGAAGAAAATGGAAGAAAATGGTTTGGAGGAGTTAATCATAAATTCTGGTGTTAATCGTGACTAATACAATTTTAAGGACATTTAAATGACACTTAAAAGTTATTATTATGTTATTTTAAGCCATGTAATTAGGCTATGTTATTATGGAAATTTTGAGCCTTAAATAATCATTATTAAATTTATAAGTTGATTTAAAAGGGTTGTAGTGCAAAATAATTATACTAGTACACTTAGAATATATTAGGAAAATATTGGTATATTTACAAGCTTATAGAATGGTTTAAATGAATTCAAAACCTTATAAATATTTTAGTAAATAAATGAATTATATATGGGGGTCAAAATATACTTAAATGAAATATAGGGTGTAAAGGTGTAATAGAAGCCGAGAGGGATGATTTTAGGAAGTTTCCAAATGTAAGGTATGGATTTGTGAGATCGGGATTAAATATAAAAATAGAGAATTAATTGGGGTATTTTCATAACTAAAAATAAACTTGGTCAAAGGGATAATCTAGGTGGTCAACCTTGACCACATGTGAGCGTTGACCAAATTAAGATGATGAAAATAACTATTTGGGTATTTAAAGAGATATTAAGTCAAAATAACATTTATGAAAGGAAAAGGGATGTTTATATAATTAACAAAAATTATGGGTGTTGGAAAATAAATATTAAGACCCTAGAGGTCTGTTTGGAAATTAAAAGTAATTTTGGGCTAGTTTGATGGATTAATTAATCAAGGAGTATAACATATAGTATAAGTATTAACATGTAACATCTTATGAAACTTATGGGCTACACGGTGAATAACCGAAAGTTGGGTGGAAATGGGAATTAGAACAACCTTTAGGGCTGCTCGGAAATTGGGAAACTATTGGTTGGCTTTTGGAATTAAATAAACCAATGTGTATAATATAAAGTTGTGAGATTAAATTGTAAGCTTATAAAATAAATATGGGCCAAAATGTAAATAATGAAAGATAAAGGTTAAGGTGCATTAAATCGAACAGAGGGGACTGTTTGGAATTGAGGAAAAATATTGGGTTAGTTTTGGTATTTAAAATAATTAAGGTGTATATTATAAAGTTTTGGGTGATATGATGTGACATTATATTAAGTTATGAAGGAATATATTATAAGGGGATTATTAAGGAATATATATACATTATAGGTATTTACATAAGATGATGGGTTAAGTTGGTGAATTTTGGAAGTATATGGTATGGTTGGAATCTTAATACAAGAAGGACTCTATAATTTATATAATGCGAATTTATAACATGGCATGAGGATATAATATAAATAATGGGTTACATACGGGATTATACGATTACATGTAAAACACGAATGTACCGACAATAAAGTTACACGCATACGAGTGTATAGCATCTTACGTGTGTGTACAAGGGTGCGTGAACGACAACGCATAACTCCAACTATAAAACATGCGTACTTATGTATATATAAATGTCCGCGTATGTGCGTAAACCAACTACGTAAACTATTTCGAATAACGTATTGTTTCTTCATACATGCACGCACGTGACATTATCTCTGCGTGCATGCAACCCGACAATGCATAAACAAATTGTGAACGAAGCTTCCACGTGACAAGTATTACTATCGTAACAACAATTACACACTCGTAAAGAATAACAAGTAACTGAAATGTAAACCCTTAAGATTAACGAACATCAAGTTGAACAAGAAATCAACTAAGGGGTTAGCTACGGGATGGAAGTTAGAGTTTGGCCTATGATGATTAAGCGAGTGCAAATTATATATATACTGATATTAGAACAACACATGTACCAGAGGTACGAGTTGGTAGACACAAGCATTGTGAGCGGTAGAGACGACACGGGGGTTTTACACGAGCGCTCAACGGTGTAAGGTATGTTTATTGTGTGATCTGAACCTCTGAGGGAGGCCTCGGTTCGGGTATTGGTTGAATATGTGACAAGAGCGATATGTTTGCTATGCATGACTGTGTGGATTATTTATAAGGTTGGTAAGCGATTGTTACTGTGCGTGACGTCTTCGGACAATATCATTATGATTGTTTATGTTGTTGGAATACTAATATTCGGGAACTTTATCCCTAACTGACCTAAGTAAAACACTTAAGAACGAGACTCGGGATCCTCAGTCTCTAGAGCTTGATATTCGAACATGGTTATAACCTAGATTATTTCTAGGGAAGTACATAGGACTTCAAAGGTAATACATGGTAAAGACTTCTCCTAGACCTAAGAATTTACTTAGGGTAGTTGGTTAAGGATTAATCACATACTGGAGAGTGTTGGTTATGGTACATGGTATAGGAATCCAATTAGTCTCGACTAGTTGGTTGCGCATTGGTGATCACCGGAGTATAACGTCCGTATCGGACCGACTCCCTCTATATTCCGACGGGCCTAGATAGACTGTTGGACCAGGGTGCCGACTTTGGCACACGGCTTCGGCCATTCATGGACGCTTTATTAGGCAAGTGGAAGTTCCGGGATTGAATGATCCTTGGCAATGAGCACTTCGTGTGTACGGGAGGACTACTGTCCAGTGAGGTTATTTACGGGTTGTCCCAACACGACACCCATGGATATTGAGGTTAAGATTTAATGGTGGCTAACATAATTTTAAGGAAAAATTACTAACATCTCGATGGAAGTATCTACGCGTTTGTATTAATGTTTACAGTACATTGTATGATCTTTTATAACACATGGTACCTGGTATGTTGTGGATTGTATGTAATGTATGGGTTGTCACTTGATGGCTTTCTGTATGCTTATGCATGTTATTTACTGCTGTCATATAAACCGTAAAATGAACCAGCATGTAATCAACCTCATGTTCAGACGGCTAATTGACCTAAGTGACCTAAAGGGTCTAGGATTACACTTTAGCATACCAGCATATAGTTTGCTGAGCCCCTTTTGGGCCACACATTTCAGGTTGTGGATCGGGACGTGAAGCCGGAGTGCGGGAATATGGGTAGACGACCTCGACTTTTATTTATCGCATGTTTAATATTAAATCGGTTAGCACGTGAATTTCTGGGAACTCTTTAAATGCTCACTTGTCATAGGTATTGGTTTGTATATAGGATAATGTTATAAATATCTCGTTCATCACTGCGGTTAGTTGTTGTTGTTCATCGTTAGATTACGGTTATGCTTCTTTACTCGCATGGGCGAGTAATGGCATGTGACACCCAAGTGAGGATTAATGTAGTTTAACTTCCGCTGTGAGACGTCTCTAATTATGCTACGTGAGTGATTATACGAGAGTGATTATTACGAGATTAACGAGTGGGGTGTTACACAACACTAGAACATACTGTATTTAAACGGACGCAGGGTTCAAGAGCTCTTGTAGAAATTATAATACAAAGGAAGAGCAAATGCATACAGCTTTACAAAGTCACTAGCATGCATTTGTGTCTAATGATGGGTATCTTGTTTTGTAGTTTTTTTTAGTCTATGTCAGCATTATCTGGATTCGGAAGCAAATGAGAGATTGTTAATGTTATTAAGTAATCAGTATGCAAGTGTATAAAACCAGCGGTGATGTTATGTGGATCAAATAGTGTAAAGGGTTTAAATCACTGTTATATCAGATCAGATAATAATGTTTTATTCCTTCTAACCTCAAGTTGATTGTGTGATTATTAAAGTAAATTCTGTTGATCATTATGCTTACTCTCTCCCATGTTGCACAGAGCCTTAATGTAGGATCTTACAACGGGTGTTCTTAGTGAGGTTGTTACCACGAGGAACTAGGTGCTGAGTAACAGTTTGACGACGAACTCAATATTCAGAGAACACACAGAGGGAAGGATATTAGATACACGTGAATCCTCACTATATTAGCTCGTATCAAAAACAGGATACACCCTCACGTACTAGGAGAACAGCTCTCCAAGCACAAACACGTAAAACACTAGATCTCTAGATCTCTAGTGATTCTACAACGTATTATTAAAAAACACCTCCTTTCCAGATTTTCTCTCAACAACAACGTCCATCACCCTTCTCTTAACGTCTCCTATATATAGTTATCGATTTACATAAAACAATATCTTAAAGATATAATTTCTTTAAAGATAAAATCCTAGTAACCGACTTAGATATTAAACAGAAAAGATATTCTCTAGATTATCTACTAAAGATAAAATCTGTGCAGAATATATTTAGGGACGGTTAGACACTGCGAGATCTTCTCTTGACGGCACCTCCCTTGGTCAGGTCAAGACTCAGATCTCTGTGTCTGATACTGAGTTGGTCAATCAAAACTTTTACATTAACAATTCCCCCTTTTTGATGGGCAAACTCTGAGTCTTGAAATGATGCATGTTCCCCCTTATTCGCTGCTCACTGCTTTCTGTATTCACCCATTGTCATCACTCAAAAACTTGTGTCTGGAACTGAGAACGTTCCCCCTGATAAATTGCATGACTTCTATATTCATTTTCATCGCCAGATATATGCTTGACATCACACATCTGTGTTCAGACATCTTTCCCCTTTTGCCGAATCAAAAAGAAACTAAGGATGAACCTCATAAGTAGGGGGTAATGGTGTGTCACAGACTGATCACTAAGAACAGATGAAGAATCTGAAGGGAAGAATGCCTTCTTGACGAAACTGATAGGACTGAGTAGACTTTGGTACCCAAATTTGTTTAGGCTCAACTGTAGGCACACACTTAGACTGAATTATAGGAACCCATCTTTTAGTGTGGAATCTGGTGGTTCTATATAAGCTTTGTCTTGATGATTCTTCACGCAATTGTTTTCTCTACAGTTTGGGACACCATCTTATCTTGTGTCCTAGTTGATGACAATACCAGCACGAGTTCAGTCTAGACTTAGAATGACCAGGTTGAGTCTTCAACTCTCTCGTCTTAGATTGAGTGGGTTTCTCTAGTTCAAATCCCAAACCGCACTTACTGGAGTTTTTATTGAACAACATCTGATTCAGATTTGCCTTTCCAGTATACCAATGGGATTAGTCTGTGTCTGAAGCTCTAACTTCCGATTTGCATCAGCTAAACATGCCCGAGAGAGTTTCACATTCCCTTTTTAGTGATTTGGTACGATCTAAAAGGGAATTCACTTCTTCTTGTGCCCAACATGGAAGAGTGAGAACTCTAGTCTCCAAAGGACTAACAAGTTGATCCTTGGCTTATCCAGACTCTCTTTGACACAGTTTTTGTTTTCAGTCGAGACTTACTCAAATCTTCCACTTTAGCTTTGAGTTCTCTGATCTCAGTAACATACTCATCTACGTCAAATCCTCATCTGAGCTAGTAGGACTTTCAAGACTCTTTATCTTGTCTTCCATCCTAACTATCTTATCCTCATACTCAAGTTTTGCGATTTCAGTTTCATCAATGCTTCAAACAAAAGATCAAATAACTGTGTCTTTGACATAGAATCAAAAGACTCTTTCACATGAGTTAAACATACCTCATCTTCTGGGAGAGTCTTGTTTAACTTTTCTTCCGCCATAAAACAGAATTCCGTGTCCAAACTCATCTCATCTTCTTGGACAATTGCTGTCATACACACTTGATTTTCATTCTCAGGTTCTGAGTCTGTACCTGAACCATCTCCTCCCCAAGCCGCAGCAGCTGTTGTTGAAAATTTCTTGACCTTCTCCTGAAAATTATCCCTTTGTGGCAAAGGACAATTTTTGACCTCATGTCCAGGTTTGTTGCACCTGAAAAGATTATTGGACCCTTCTTTGATTTGTTACGATTAAACTTAGAATTCTGACTTCGCCGTCCTCCAAAATCCTTCGAATACCATCAGCTATCTTGATAATTTCTTCCTCTTCACTCAAATCCTCTTCATCCGTACCAGCATTACTTCCAAGCTTTCAAGGCCAGATCTTTGCATGTTGTTGGCGAAGAGATTGCTCCTTCATATTACCTTCATAGACCATCAGCTCAGAGCCTAACTCCTCGAGGGACATTTTTGACAAATCTTGTGGTGTTCGAGCAGGGTGGTATAACTTAGCCACGCTTTTTCTAGACTGTCAAGGCATCTCTCGTTAATAACCTCGTTTGAGAGTGTTACCCCAACAGCTTTAAGATCTCCCAGAATTTTCTCAAACCTTACCAAGGTCTGAGTTATAGACTCACCCTCTTGCATTCTGAAATTGTCAAATTGCTTTCTAAATTGTTTACCTTTAGCCTTTCTGATGGAATCAGTTCCTTCATAAGCTGTTTTGAGGAAGCTCCAGACTTCTTTAGCGGTGCGAATTCCAAGTACCTTTTGTTGATCACCCTCGGACAAAGATGAGACAATTACTCGCAAAGCTTGCTTATTTTTGCTCAGTAATTTCTTATCAGTGTCATTCCAATCCTTTTAGGTTTTGATTTCGAAACACCCGCTTCAATCACCTATGGAACCAAGTCTCCTTCAGTAACAATTGTCCACAAATCATAGTCGATTGACATGAGCTGATCACCCATCTGTTCACTCCAGCAAGCATAGTTGAATTTTGTGAGATTTGGCGCTTTGACATTGTAGAAATTCATCTTCGATCACCCCTGAAGATTTCTCTTCGATTGCTGAAAGGGAACCCGCTCTGATACCAATTGTAGGATCTTACAACGGTTGTTCTTAGTGAGGTTGTTACCCACGAGGAACTAGGTGCTGAGTAACAGTCTGACGACGAACTCAATATTCAGGAGAACATCAACAGAGGGAAGGATATTAGATACACGTGAATCCTCACTATATTAGCTCGTATCAAAACAGGATACACCCTCACGTACTAGGAGAACAGACTCTCCAAGCACAAACACGTAAAACACTAGATCTCTAGGTCTCTAGTGATTCTACCAACGTATTATTAAAAAACACCTCCTTTCCAGATTTTCTCTCAACAACAACGTCCATCACCCTTCTCTTAACGTCTCCTATATATAGTTATCGATTTACATAAAACAATATCTTTAAAGATATAATTTCTTTAAAGATAAAATCCTAGTAACCGACTTAGATATTAAACAGAAAAGATATTCTCTAGATTATCTACTAAAGATAAAATCTGTGCAGAATATATTTAGGGACGGTTAGACACTGCGAGATCTTCTCTTGACGGCACCTCCCTTGGTCAGGTCAAGACTCAGATCTCTGTGTTGATACTGAGTTTGGTCAATCAAAACTTTACATTAACACTTAATAATGGCAATACTGAAGGGATGCAACTTTGACTGTTCTAACAAATGTCGCTAAAGTACTATGTTGTTGTAGAGTCATGCTAGTTTCAGGGTCATTGATAACAACTTTTGTAATCTAATACTTGTGGTTGTTTAATCTAATGCAAGTGATACCTAGCTTTCCTTTTCTAATCTAATACTCGGCGGCTCATAAATCAACGTTATCTAGCTTGTACACAAAATTAATCAAGAAGAAAGGCATGAATCCCTCCAACCAATCTCAGCAAAAAAACACAGATTGATTCGTTCACTTAAGATGACTATTGAGCAACCAGAATAAAAATACTTCATCTTTTCTCCTTAAAACTGAAATACCCCATAAATTAATTAAATTAATTTAAGGGATTTCTTTTAGTAAACCCTAAATAATACTATTAAATATTAATTTATTATATGGTATTATGAATTTAATAGTGAGATTTATAAGTCAATAAATCTTGGGAAAATTTCAAGACACTACAATTATATTATAAAGATTTTAGAAATATTTTGAACATTGATTTAAGGCTTAAAAGTCAAAATAAAATCATAGAACCTAAAGCTTCAAAAGCCTTGCTAGGATTAGACTTTTTGAGGAACGGTAAAAAATTAGGCATGAAAACTATACCAATAAAAAGGTTATGGAAAACCAAGAAGATCGATAAAAAGAACGTTAAAAACGGATCATCCTAGCCAAGTTATGATAAATTGAAGTTTAGAGCCAAAATGTTGGAGGTTGCTGACGTGTCCAGGGCTAGCTGACTCAGCCGTGCACCTCGGGACACGTGTCGCGCCCAGTCAGCACCAAAGATAACTTATCGGTTGAATTTCCTTCGGTTTTGGCATGTCAGGGGTCGATCTATAGACACCTATATCTTTTTCTCTACTCCACCATTTGGTATGCCGTTTGTTTCATTCGATTCTCCTGTCTTTCCTCTTTCCAACCATTACTCACACACCATCTAACTCCTTCTACAATGACCGGAAAGTTGATCCAAAGTTGCCTCCTTGCGAATTCGTAACCCAGAATTCCAGTTTTTCCTGGAATCAGGTAAACTTCGTCTCGCCATAACTTCTTCGTTTCTTAGCCAAATTTCGTGTTCTTCAGCTTGTTTTGAAGATCTCTAATCCCTTACAACTTTCATGTTAATGGCCAAAGTGGATTCACACTGGTTTGGGAGATAAAACTGTCTAAAGTTTCCTACTCGATCACGGTGGTTTTTTTGCCCAGTTTATTCCGAAACCGACTAGGTAAACACAGATCTTGTGAGATCTGTAACTTTCTCCCTAGTTCATCAAATTCAATGATTCTTCCACTAACGTCTAGAGTTACATGTCTAGTTTGGATTGTGATAGGTTTCATGAATCAAATCCCTTTCAGTTGGCGCGAGTTGATTCGAGAAGTGGCATCCCCGAACTGCACATAAAATAACAAGTTTCTAGAATTTCCGATTTGATTCTCCCCGTTAATGCAATTCCGGTGAGTTTATGATCAAATTGCTCCGTTGTTGCCAATCGTAACTTCATTATCGGTCAAACCCACATGCCAATTTAGTCTATTACGGAATACAATAAGGGAATTTGTCTAATTCGAATCGAAACCGAAATATAAACCCTAACTTCGAACCCAAATTCGAAAATCTTCAATTCTGCATGATAATTGGGGAAATCGGTACCATTAGAACCGGAATTTAATTTCGAATCGATAGGAACAAGAATCATCGAATTTCATTCTGTAGATAGTGAGATATCGTCGGATTAGTACTCGGGTGCGAATTGGGAATTTCTAAAGAACTCGCGAGTTGTAGGCCGTCCGATTGAGGTTAATAGAAATGGACGGCCGAGATTAGATCGTAGGGGTTTAAGTTATAATAATTTAATATGTTTTCCAGAATAAAGTCCTAACTTGCTATATTTATTTAATGGTCTTCCCGAATGTATTTTTACTTGAAATTTTAACCATAGATTCCTTATAAAATCTAGTTTATTTTGATGTAAATTAATATTGGTTTTGAGTTTTTAAACATAGTTATGATTTTTACAAGTTACGAGTATTATGGAATTATTTGGATAATTTAAAAAGATATTTTTATGAAATAAAAATTTTATAATATGTCTAAATGTTATAGTTACTATATACTTAATTTGGGAATTTTTGGACAAGGGGAAATAGGTTTAAAAATTGTAATGCTAAGGTTTTTAATGTAACAAAAATTAAAGTATAGTCTGTTAATAAAATTTTTAGGTTGAGGAAAATATGAGAAGACTAAGTTAACATCTAATAGCAGCATGTTGATAAATATTTTGGGTATTAACTTTAAGTGAAGTAAAAATTGTTACGTATATATATATATTCTTATATGAGAGAAATAAAATAGAAACTTATGTTGAATCAAGGAATTAAACTAAACTACATTTTATGGAGGTTAATATGCTTAATTAAAACTAGGAAAATACTTTATTTTATAAACCATATATCAGTTGTGGTTATGTCTAAAAGATATTAAATATAATTAAATACAATAAGAATTTCTTAAAGAATGTTTTGGAAAATCCTAAGGAAAATATAAGTGTATATATAAATACATTAGAAGTAAATAAAAGAAGTAACATACCTTATGGGAAACATAATAAGAGGGAAAAATTAGGATAAACCTAACTCATACGTGGCAATTAAAAATATTAATTGTTAATGTGACATTTAGGTGGACTATTACGGAGAAATACATATCCTAAACCTTAAATAGGTGTTAAAATAAGTTAGCCAAGCGTAGCTAAAGAGTTTAAATAAGCTACACCTATATTCAGGAGTGGGTAAATGGAACAAGTTAAAATGTGCATTAAAGATTTATTACGGGAACTAGCCAGACCCTTAGGAGAGAGTAACTGTAAACCAAACTGTAGACTGGTAAGAATGAAAGATGCGTAGCATTATAGTGCCTTAACTAATCAATGCTTGGAATACTTTAATTATAGGTGAATAGTGGAAGTAGTTCGCATTTTCAAGTTGGGTTACTGCTTCTACATATACCAGGTACGATTTCTCGTACTCATACTTTTGCTAACGAACTTTATGGAATGTTTTGAGAAACGCTAACTAAGCTTGAACGAATCTCGAAAGGAAACTGTTGTGTGACCAACTCAGCTTGAGGTGACTAACTGAGCCTTGAATGTACAACTCACATGATCATTGGTTCTTCTTATCTGGTTACCTCATTAGATATTAACTACTGAGGGTTCGCCTCTGCACTCTGTAGGACTGAGTGTTTTGGTATTGCACTTGTGCAGTTATTAATCTAGTGGGATAATGGGAATGTCAATCTTGGTAAATTCTTCTTTCGACTTCGGATATCATTTCAACCATGAGTTGAGTCTTTGTTGTGATGTGTGCACATCTTCACCGGTAAACAGCGAGGGGTTGTATATCCCCTGTCCAATCGGACGTTGTAAACAGCGAGGGGCTGTATATCCCCTGTCCTATCGGACGTAGTTAACAGCGAGGGGCTGTATATCCCCTGTCTCAAAAGGGACGTAATTGGCAGCGGAGCCATCTCTTCCATTGGTTTCATTCCACTCTTGAGTTGTTGGTTCTTGGATTTCTTCCTTTCTTTCCTAGTCCTTGTGACTACTTGGGTCTTTCTACTCTTAACTGGAACTTAATCTAACTTAAGCATGGGATGTTCACTAACTCCTAGTGTGGTTTTAATTGACTAACTTTATCTTTTCTGTTGACTATCTCTATTCTTTGCTGTTACTTTGACTTGGTGATTTCGAAGTGCCTTGTTCCTCTGTTTTGTTTTTAAGAGTTTCTTTCCAAGTTACTATATTGTTTAAAGATTATGTTTTAATTTCTGTTATGAGGATTGTACCAGTTCCATTCCAGGGAACTGACTCACCCCTCCCGGGTGGGCTGCTTGGTTTTATCTTACAGGTATGAGTTGTTATACAGGTGGCCACGAAGAGTATGAGTGATTGGGATGGGAATTAGGATTTGTGGAGCCTTGGCGTATTTTTCTATTGTCAGGTTTATGTTATGTTTTCTCGAGTTCAGACCGTAGCATTTGTATTATTCTAGGTAAAAATTGGTGAGGTTTGGTGCCGGGTGTTTGGAACTCGATGATCTGTAATCACCTTAGTATTTTATTTCTGCTGCATTTTCATTAAATAGGGGCGTTACAGAAAGTGGTATCAGAGCGTAGTTACGCTCTGAGCCCGAGAAAACAAGCCGAGTGAAATACTTAGAATATAGGTGCCCTTAAAACTGGGGAATTGAGGGTAGAATTGGGAAGTCACTAGTAAAAAAAGATTTTAAATGACGGACTTTATACCACGGTTATCAGTGAAACCGTCGTTTAAATTTTATAAACCACGGTTACTAAACGAACCGTCATATATGTTGCACGGCTCACTATATAAACGACGGTTTTTACAGAAACCGTCGTTTATAGTTCATCTCCGTATAAGATAAACGACGGTTCCCTTTCTAACCGTCATATATAATATTCATATACCACGGTTTAATATACAACCGTCATTTATCAGGTACGGCGTCGTATTATAAACGATGGTTACCTTAGAACCGTGGTTTATTCCTTTTATGACAAAGGTTTTAAACGACGGTTTTTATAATAACCGTCGTTTAAAGTCATTCAATTAAATACCCGAGCTTTTCTTCTTCCTCCCCGCGTTCTCTTCTCTGGCGATTTCCCCGACCCGAACTCCCGCCGTCGAGCCACCACCCCCTCCACCGTCTTCGACTCCACCGCCCCACTCGCCTCTTTCTTCCGGTCGCGCGACAACAACAACCGGGCATTTGAGCTCCTCCACCGCCCCGTAGCTGCTCCACCGCGCCTTCCCCGCCCCGTCGTTCTTCCAGTCGCGGCAAGCTCCACCGCCCTCCTCTGGTGTCGACAGCTCCACCGCCCTCCTCTCTGGTGTCGACAGCCTCCAGCTCCACCGCCCTCCTCTCTGGTGTCGACAGCAGCTCCACCGCCCTCCTCTGTCACGCCTCCAGTGGAACGCTCCTCTGTATACCGAGCCGCTCCATCAATCCCATCGGTAATTAATGTTATAGTTTACTATATATGTTATAGTTTTGATTAATGTAATTAATGTTATAGTTTACTATATATTATAGTTTTGATTAATTTGTTTAACTCATGATATGGTTTTAGCTACTTTATCTTTATAAGTTATAACTTACATATCATTATGTGAATATTGTGTTTTGGAATTACATTATGCAACTCGCAACAAAAAACATAACAAAAGCTTTGAGAAGCTACATGTCAACATACGAGATCTGAAAACATATATCGGGTTGAATTGTGTTTTTGGTTATGCCAAATCAGGTCGACTTACTCATATACAATGATATATGAGTTTGAGGTTCATATGAAGACAAATTTGGTTTGAGGTTTATTTGGCGACTGCGCAGGTTGAAGTGGAAATATATTACATTATTTGCTTGGATAACCATTGTGTAAGCATTGGAGTTACGATGGCTGTTTGTGATGAAGTTATCTATCTATATATTGTTGGTGGTGTGTTAATATTGTTGTAAGTGTTGCTGTTTGTTGCTATTATTCTTGCGTGTGTTATAATTGTTGCATATTATTAATTTTATTGTACTTGTATTGTGTTTGTTTTTGCCGAAAAAAGTGTGGAGTATCTAAAAAAACGCAATGGTCATGCCAAATTTTTTCCAGAATTAACCTTATTCTACTTTTATTGAATAGGTGTTACTACGGTTTAACAATCCCTCTTTCATCACATTTGTGAGTTGATCATCCTTACTCATTAGGTTAGTTTTTTAAAAATGTTTCAATAACATGGTTTATTCAAAATATATTCGTTTGGTTATTTGTTCAATTATTCATATTTTTTCAAATTAAAACCTTATATTCTAATTTCATTGAATAGGTGTCGCACCATCTGCTGCTGTCAACCTCTGCCACCGGTTTGCCTGATCAGAACCCACGGTAAAACACTTGCGTTTCTGATTATGATTTTAGAAACAAATACTTATATATTGTCACGAATAAACGTTGTACTACATTCTACTTGTATTCTGCAATCATTAGAATATATATTTGCATAGTGTTGTGAAATGTGAGATTCAGTTGAAATGGGGTGGTTGTTTTTGTTCATTGATCATATATATTATTATATAATTGTCTGTCTGATAATAATTCGTATGGTTTGCGGAGAATAAATGTTATTGCTGCTACTGTGTTTGTTTTGCCTTAAAAAAATGTGGAGTGTCTAAAAATACGCAAAGGTCATGCCAAATTTTTTCCAGAATTTAAGCTGATTCTAATTCCATTGTTTGTTTAATATGTTCAATTATTCAAGTTTTTATAAAATTAAAACCTTATTATTATTTCATTGAATAGGTGTCATATACTACGTGCAAGAACATCTGTCTACTTGTCTCTTCTCTATCTTGTGCTGTTCGCGCTGACCATCCAGTACTCATCAGGTTGGTATTTAAAACGTTTCAATTTATTTTTGTTTTTCTATTAAAACAATGGAAAATCAATTCAAACATAGAATTACCTGTCTGAGATGTACCTGATAGAGGTATGTCTTAGATAGTCCCTGTTGGGACTGTCCAATGACCTTTGATCTCACCATCTAGGTTGTGAATGAGTTAATAATATACAATAGTTCAGTGATAATTTCAGCAGCATTACCGTAGTGTTCTTCTAGTGTACATATATATATGTGAATTGAAACAATTCATATATATATATCTACACTAGGAGAACTGTAGGGTAATGCTGCCGAAATTATCACTGAACTACTGTATATTATTAACTTGTTCCTAGGTGAGATCGAAGGTGATTGGATAGGTTTAGGTTGTTAAATCTGTAAATAAAAAAGAGGAGATCAATGGAACGAGTTCACGACATCTGGTGTGTTGAAAAAGGAGATGGAGCGCTCAGTGATGTACAGTGACAGATTGGACATCAAGTACCTAGAAGGGGTCAATAAATTTTGCAAAGTCCTTGTTGACAATCTTAAACCAAGGGATAAGGGATATATTCGATGTCCTTGTGTCGATTGCAAGAACGACTTCAAATACCGAGGTGTGGACAAGATTAAGGATCATCTGATTCGCAGAGGGTTTACAGATGATTATGAAGCCATAACAATACTGCATGGTCAACATTCAGTACAAGTGTTTGAATGTGCTGATAACGTCGTTGCAGAACAACCAGAAACGGAATGCTTCACACGATTTTGGGGATACTCAAGATGATTCACCAGGTAGTGATTCAGATGATCAGGAGGACCTTAATGCAATGATGGAAGATGTTGAACAACATTTTTCCAACAAACCCAAATCATTCGAAAATCTGATGCAAGCATCAAAGGAACCGTTGTACAGTGGATGTGAAACGCAAACACAAAACAAATTGAGCGTTGTCCTAAAACTATTCAATCTGAAGGCGAGACATGGATGGAGTGATGTCAGTTTTACAGATCTTTTACAACTGCTGAAGAATGTACTACCAAAGGACAATGTGATACCCACAACAACTTATGAGGCAAAGAAGTTAATGTGTCCGATGGGTATGGAATATAAAAAAATACATGCTTGTCCAAATGGTGTATATTGTATTGGAAGGAGAATGAGTTGGATGACCATTGCTCCGAATGTGGGGAATCACGCTATGTAAAAAAGGGTGACAGAAACCACATAAGCACTAAAGTGGGCTCTCCTGCGAAGGTGTTGTGGTATCTACCGATAATTCCCCGATTCAAACGTTTTTTGCAGTTCAGAAAGATGCTGAGAACCTCCGATGGCATGCTACCCATAGAAAGGATGATGGTAAATTGAGACATCCAGCCGATTCACCACAATGGAGAAACATTGACAGAATATACCCTCAATTCGGTACAGACCCAAGGAACTTAAG
Source organism: Limonium bicolor (assembly GCA_023374045.1). NCBI lineage: Eukaryota > Viridiplantae > Streptophyta > Magnoliopsida > Caryophyllales > Plumbaginaceae > Limonium > Limonium bicolor. The sequence goes on from CM041778.1 coordinate 44,519,735, forward strand.
ACTTGGTTTATGCACTGATGGGATGAACCCTTATGGCACTTTGAGCAGTATACACAGTACTTGGCCTATTTTATTGACAATATACAATCTGCCACCATGGTTGTGTATGAAACCCAGACATATTCTCCTCTCTCTGTTGATATCGGGTCCAAAACAACCGGGAAACAAAATTGATGTGTTTTTGCAACCACTTATTGACGATTTAAAATTGTTGTGGAATGAAGGTGCGACGGTGTATGATTCATATGGTATGGAAAACTTCACGCTCCGGGCTATGTTGTTTTGTATGATCAATGATTTCCTTGCATACGGTAACCTCTCAGGATACACAATTAAAGGAGCTCTAGCGTGCCCTATATGTGGAGATAGAACTTGCAGTATACGGTTAAAACACAGTGGAAAAAATGTGTACATGGGCCATCGGAAATTCCTTCCTAAAGGGCACAAATACCGTAAGATGACAAAAGAGTTTGATGGAAAAACGGATCATGCAGTCGCTCGACCACCACTATCTGCTGCTGAGACTTACAATCAGTTGAAGAATGTTGTGAACAACTTCGGTCCACCAATTAAAGCCACTGAAAAGAGCATCTGGAAGAAAAAATCAATATTTTGGGAACTTGAATATTGGCAACATTTAGAGGTGAGACATTGCATTGATGCTATGCACGTGGAGAAAACATTGGTGAAAGTGTATCTGCGACACTACTAAACGTGAAAGGAAAGACAAAAGACCATTTAAAGGGTAGAAAAGATCTGGTTGAATTGGGTATACGAGAAGAACTCGCGCCACAACAAAGAGGGAAAAGAACATTCTTGCCTCCCGCTTGTCATACATTATCCAAAGAAGAGAAAATAAGTTTTTGTAGTTCTCTTCGTCATATTAAAGTGCCATCCGGTTACTCATCGAACATATCAAGTTTGGTATCAATGTCTGATCTTAAATTGGTAGGGATGAAGTCTCACGACTATCATGTGCTGATGCAGCACTTACTTCCGGTTGCTCTCCGTGGAATCCTTCCAGCTGATGTCAGGAAAACTATTACAAATTTATGTGTTTTCTTCAAAGGAATTTCGTGTAAAGTGCTTGATGTGGAGACGCTGGATAAACTACAGAATGACCTTGTGATCACCATGTGTTTGGAAATGTATTTTCCTCCTTCGTTTTTTGATATTATGGTGCATCTACTTGTTCATCTTGTTAGAGAGATCAAACATTGTGGTCCGTTATACCTTCGATACATGTATCCGTTTGAGAGATATATGGGTATACTGAAAAAAATGAAAAACCGTCGGCGTCCCGAGGGGAGCATAATTGAAGGGACAGTAACAGAGGAAGTAGTTGACTTCTGCACTCATTACTTAGACGGTGTTGATGTTATTGGATTACCGAAAGCAAGACATGATGGCAGGCTTAAAGGGTTGGTACCTGTGTGGAAAAAAATTATGCAGAGTTGATATTGATACATTGAACAAGGCACATCTGGTTGTGTTGAATCATTCAGAAGTTGTTGAACCGTATTTCGATGCACACCTAGCGTACCTCAAAACAAACACCCAACGATGAGTAATGCCAAATTAAAAAAGAGCAGAATGCAACATTTGTTAAGTGGTTCAGACAGAAGGTGTTGTATGAGGATTCAAGGAGCGTGGATGAAATGATCCAATTGTTGGCACTTGGTCCAAATCTCGATGTGTTGTCGTATGAAGGATATGATGTAAATGGATTTTCTTTTTACACTGCACGTCAAGATTGTAAATCGACAAACCAGAACAGTGGTGTGCATCTTATCGCTTCACAAGACATTTTCACAGGAACAAGTCGTAATACACTGAAGAACGAATATTATGGTGTTATTGAGGATATTTGGGTCTTGCATTACACTAGTTATGAAACTTGCGTATTTCGTTGCAAATGGGTGGACAACAAATAGGGATATCGTGAGGAGGATCATGGTATGAAGCTAGTTGATTTAACGACAGCGGCTCCTACTGATGAACCCTTTATTGTTGCATCAAAGGCAAAACAAGTATTCTACTGTCGTGATCAATCTAATCCCAGATGGTCTATTGTAATGCAGAGTAAAAGATCGATAGTTGGGATTGATAATATTGTTGATGAGGATGAATACGACTGTGAAGATGAAACAGATGTACCTATTCGGTTGCCGATGGAGGTAGATAATGTAACTAATTTTGAATATCGAAGGTCCGACCACAATGAAGGATTGTGGATTGAACGATGAAATGTTATTTTGTAAGTTTGGTTGACAATATTATATTATTTAATTTTTGTCATGTTTCAATATTTGATTCAGTAGATGTTCGTATTAACCTTGTTAATTGTTGATTATTTTTCAGATTATGGATCCTGACGATAGAGTCGAAGAGGACTTACTGTTGGGGCTGGATGATATTGACGATGACGTCCCTACTGAAGAACCACCAGCTGCATCTACTTCGCAGCCCCCTCGGAAGGGACGTGGACCGACCCGGGGTTGAAGGAGAAGAAGATTCTCCCATCGATTTGATCTGGGACAAGTACCTCCGACATCGTGGTGGGTCGAAGCAGAAGTTTGCTTCCTACTTGGGATTGATGGTAAAATCCCATTGCTCGATTAATAAGGACTGGAAAGATCAAGAAAAGGCAGACAAAGACATCATATGGCAGATGGTGCAGAAGAAGTACAAGGTCGCGGATGAACTTCGGACGAAGATTGAATCACTTCTAGCGACATCACTGTGACAGTTCAAACATCGATTGGTAGATGGCTGGATTAACAAACCAGGCTCCAAGAGGTCACCGCCATGGGTAGTGTACGATGGTATGATCACGGAGGAGGACTGGAAGATATTCTACGACCATCGCCAGACTGAAGAGTTTAAGGTACTTTTACAATTATTCTTTCTTAATTATTTAAGGAATAAAATTTAACAAATGTTTTTTTTATTATGTATAACTTACAAATATACAAATTTTGTAACAGTTACGTCAAGAAAAAGCGAGACGTAACCGGGCAAAGAATATCTACAAGCACTTCATGGGGCGAGCTGGATACACGGGGCGGTTGGAGAAGTGGAAGAGCGAGGGCTTACTGACTAAGACTAATGAAGACGGCACTCAGTCAGTTATTGATGATGTTGACGATGCAAGTAGAGTGCAGACATTTATGCTGGGTCGAATGGTGAAAAATGACGAGGGGTGTATGTGTTCCCGCAGAGTGAGACTGCTGAGTTGGCGTCCAAGATTGTAAGTATATATATTTAAAAGTTGTTGTTTACTAATTAATAAGTTCATTTCTAATATTTTTGTTAATTTAAAATAGTCTGGCTCGACTGAGCGATGGGAGATGGTTCCGGCCCCTCCGTCTCAGGATGATCCACTGAATAAGGCCCTTGGGCAAAAGGATCATCCAGGGCGAGTGCGGGGGCTTGGAGGGGAAGTTCGCCAAAAAGACGTGTTTCCTACGTCTCGATCGAGAGTACCACAGGCTGAAATGATAGAGAGACTGGTGGATGAACGGGTGCATGACCGGTTGGAGGAGTCGGAAAGACGTCACGCTGAGTTGGAAAGACGCCACGCTGAGGAGCGTCAAGCCTACGAGGAGCGCCTGCGAAGACTTGAGGCTTTAGTATTGGGCCAGGTGCATGCTCCTACACCGACACCTACTACTCCTACACCGGTGTCTACTCCTACCGCGACGGCGAATACATCGATGGTGGCCGTGTCTCCTACACCGGCACCTACTGCTAGACCGACGTCTGCTCCTACCACGACGGCGGATACTGTCGATGATCCTACACCGACGTCTGCTCCTACCACGACGGCGGATACATCGATGGTCGATCATCCTGCACCTTCTTCTCCTACCAGAGACACATTTCCTTATCAAAACCTTTCGGTTTGTTCTTTTTTCCTCCTTAGTTATTTTAACATTACTTTTAAAACAATATAATTTTATTAGCTTGCTTACTGTTGTGAGTTGATGTAGATGGCTAAATCATGTCATCTATTTCAAGTGTTGGATGGTGGGACTGTGCATGTTGCATTCGGTCGGGTTTTACAGACCGGACCGAACACTGTAGTACATTTCAAGGTCATCCCACCTCTCCACGCTCGTGTGATGGTAGACGATATTGTGCATAGCATGAGCCTCCAGTGGAGTGATGAGTGGAGTAAATAGGTCAAGCAAAATCTTCAGTTGTTCCATGGCCATATTCTCTTATTGATGTCAGTAGTGACAAGGTAAACTATTTAATTACATGCTTACTGTTTAGTTTTTAACTTGACTGTTGACTGATATGTTTATTATTTAAATTTTGTATACTATTAGATTGATAAGGAATTAAGACCGGTTAAGAAGAGGAAAGTGGATAAGGGGAAGGAAGTTGTGAAATCAAGTGAGGAGAGTCAGAGGGTGAGAAAGGAAGTGGTGAAACCTTTCGATATGACTCCTAGGAGATCCCCCATTCTGACACCCAAGTATCTGAAGAAGTTGACAGTCAAACAAAAAATGTTGTATGACTTTTTCATGACGAGGCCGCAGTCTGTCACCAACTTCAACATGAAAGTGTCTAAGCATGTTTTCCACTCCTCTGAGCCCAGAGATCTGATGATTACCGTGAGCGATCTATGAGAATTTTTGATGGGAGACCTGCTTAACATCTCTGTGATTCAGGCCTATTGTGTGTAAGTATCTTTCAAATTATTACATTATCTTTCATTTTTTTAGCTATTTAACATATCTTATGAAAAAATGTTGTTTAGGTGTTTGACTAGTAGACTGCTAGCGAGCAAGAGATTATGTGCCCTCTCTTTCTTGTGTCCGCAATTGATGTCAGCAAATCAGGCCACATTGGATGAGCAAGGATGTGTACAGCATGTGAGGCAGGGATTTTGTACTGCGGTGCGAAGAAAAAGCAAATATTTGCTGATCCCATATCATCAGATGTAAGTACACAATAACTGGAATTTTTTGCTTCCTAATTGTGATATTTAATAATTGTTCTACAAAACATTCTTTGTTTTATCTGTGGCAGCAATCATTGGATGTTGTTGGTGTTGTGTATCGACACCTCATGCTTATTGATACTAGACCCATTGGGCGGCCCTGATGACCTTCGAGAGATCACTGTAGAGAAATATTTGAAGGAGTGAGTATTCAAAATTTTAATGCATTCTGTATTTATTTTAAGCTTGTCCTAGATTATTGACAATAAAATGGCTTCATTTTAAAATGTTGTATTTATGCAGGGGCCATAAGCTTGGTTTAAGTGATGAAAAGAAACCATTCTCCATCTTGGACTTCCACTACATACGTGTAAGTAATCATTTATTTATGCATTTCTGTATTAAAGTTAAACGTTTAATTTTTTGATCTGTCTAAAGTTGGTAATCCATGGATGGTGTGATGACAGTGTCCTCAACAGCCTGATTTTAAAAGTTGTGGCTATTATGTGATGCGGTACATGTTCGAGATGGTACAAAATATTGACACGCTTACGGATGATGACAAGGTAACCCATACCAATCAAAGTTTCAGTTAAAGTTATTGCATTTTAAATAAAATTGTGTACTAATGATGATCAGTTTCTTTTTATGGACAGATCGTTTCTTATTTCACACAAGCAGGGAGCACGTATTCCAAAGGGGATCTCGACTTTGTAAGAGATCATTTATCGCAGTTTTGGTGTAAAAATTACTTGAGTGTTCCTTAGATCTTATATCCTAGTGTACGTAGTTAGACTTAGACTTTTGTTTTTGCTGAAGCAACTCTCAAAGTTTGTAAAGTTCAACTCTCTTTATTTTTGAAAGTTTGAATGGGTTTGTTTGCAATTCGTTTTCAATGTTGCAATTCAAACTGGCAACTTGGTTTATGGTCATAGTGTGGTTGGTTATCAAAGGGCAATACCAGTTGGATGCCCTGTACAGGTTGTATATACGATTGTAAATTGGGTTGTGTTGGAAAACATATGTGGTAGATGCTAAAAAAACAAAAAAACTAAAAAAAAAAAAAAAAAAAACCACGGTTCACTTAAAACCGTGGTTTAAAACTCAATGGAACGGGAGTATAAACCACGGTTTATGAAAGAACCGTCGTATAAAGTACTCATATACCACGGTTAATTACCCAAACCGTCGTATAAAACGCAATGGAACGACATTAAATACCACGGTTTCCGTCATAACCGTGGTATAAGTCGTCTGATTCCCGCGCCACAACGGGCTTTAAACGACGGTTTTACGAACCGTGGTTTATAATGCGTATTTTAAACGACGGTTTCGAACCGTGGTTTATGTGATTTTCCAATATACCACACGAGTATAAACCACGGTCTCAAACCGTGGTATATGAGAAAAATAACCGTGGTAAAAAACATTTTCTGCACTAGTGAGTGAGGATTTCAGAAAGGCACGTTACCCTTACCCCATACTTCACTTTACTTGCTTACATTACTACACTTATTCTTGAATGCTCTATCTATGCACCGTCCTTATAGAATTTCACACCTCTACTACTAAGACGGTTCGTCTTTATAGAATCAAAGGAAATTATAGAGCGATGTATGGGACTTAATATAATATATATATATATATATATAGATACTCAAAATGACTATCATTGATATTGACACCACATGGAGTCAAACCCCACTTGATTTGAGTTTCTTTATAGGAAATATAAACGTGGAACCAGGTCTTTGGAATAGCATGATCACTGTGTTAGCCATAGCTTAGTATTACAAATCTTTCTAATTTTCTAATAAAGGATGATAGAGAATCATGCCTAAGGTGATAACTTGGAAATAAAAAGTCTGTAATATGTTATTAAGGATCAAATATGTGAGATAACCTAAAGGTTAGAAAATCCATAGGAAAATAATTAAAAGATAATGGATTAGTGATGGATCCTTAACCCACAGGTTTCAGGATCAAAACTTAGTTGTTGATGGAATATGTTCATTGACAGTAAAGGTAAATCTTTAGGATTTTATGAAGGGATTTGGAAATTGGATTACAGAATAAACAGTTGAAAGTGAAAGTTGGAGATCCAAATTGTTAGAAATCAAATGGGCGGATTAAATTATATGTTTTGAGAATACTACTTATCGAAATGCTAGGAAGAAGTAACTAGGGATTCATGCAAGTATATCTTGGTATATGGTTAATAGTTACTACCATGTAGGTACTTAGTAATGGTTATTTGGAATTTTCATAATTACCAATTGGAATAGAGTAATAATTGAATAGTTTGGTAAGTATGTATTTGACGCTTATGAATTTGGTAATCCTGGTGGAAGGTTGAACTTGGTCCTGGCCAGATCAAGGGATACTGGACACAAAATGGGGTTGAGAGGTAATTCAACTTTGGCACTGGCCATGTCAAGGTTGGGTGATCCTTGAAACTTCCTAAATTTTGATAAAAAAAAGGGGGAGTAATTTATTACGCAATATACATAGTTACCTTGAGAATTACACTAAGCAAGAAGTTTTTTAAATGGAGTATCATAATATAAGTTGGTAATAGTGTATTTCACATGAATTATTATTTCTTAAACAAATAGTTAGTTATAATATAATCAGTGTATTTTGTCACTAACTAATATCTTCATAATCCTATTCAATCGGGAATATATAGTCAATTATATTATAACCTAAGAGTAGTATATTATTCTCTACCTTGAATGGTAACTAACAAAACCACGATAAACTTCAGTCTGGAACATTTGACATTATCATACTACTAAATAACATATAGATAAACACCCACCTAACCCTAGGTTGAGAGGTAATTCATTACACAAAAATTATTATTTCTTAAAGATATAGTTAGTTATATTATAAACTGTATAGTTCATCATTAACTAACATTTTAATCAATAATACAAAGATATACACACACTTTCAACCTTTAGCTCAAATGGTGACTAAGCAACTACAACAACCTCCAACCTAAAATAACCAACATTACCTGGTATTAGACCATTAAATATTATATAGATCCACACACATGCCTGGTACTAGCATAACTCATTAATTTAGTTGTGCTTAAATTTCACTAAGTTGTTTACTCAACCTAATAACTAGATGTTGTTCTAGGATTGAACTACTTTACTTAAATCATGGGGTTGAGGACGCTACTTGGGAGACTGGGGACTCCATAAGAGTGAAGTACCCACATCTATTCACATGATATTACCCTGTATTCATTCCTTCTATGGGTTCTCATTAGTAGCGGTACGACGGCGCACCCTAGCTCTTTTAAGGGGGAGGGGTAGTGCATACTCTTCCTTCGTCACCTCATCCAGATTATGCCCTATTTGTTTTATTAGTAGAGTGATTGAGAGGTGTATGTATGTACTTGATTTATATATGGTGTGATTCTTGATTTCTATCTATGAAATATCTTGGTTTGGTTTGATGTTGAGTAATCTTGCGTGGAATTTGGAAATGGAAATGAGTGGAAATAGATTGTGGGAGAAATTACAATTGGTATGGATTGGTATGGAATTTTGGTTGGAATTGTTATTGGATGAACATTCTGGTAATTCTTGACAGCACACATGATGTGGTGTGAGTAGCTATTAGTTGGTGTTAAACTTCGGGATGAAGTTCCTTTTAAGGGGGGTAGACTGAAATACCCCATAAATTAATTTAAGGGATTTCTTTTAGTAAACCCTAAATAATACTATTAAATATTAATTTATTATATGGTATTATGAATTTAATAGTGAGATTTATAAGTCAATAAATCTTGGGAAAATTTCAAGACACTCCAATTATATTATAAAGATTTTAGAAATATTTTGAACATTGATTTAAGGCTTAAAAGTCAAAATAAAATCATAGAAACCTTAAAGCTTCAAAAGCCTTGCTAGGATTGACTTTTTGAGAACGGTCAAATCAGGCCATGAAAACTATACCAATAAAAAAGTTATGGAAAACTAAGAAGATCGATAAAAAGAACGTTAAAAACGGATCATCCTAGCCAAAGTTATGATAAATTGAAGTTTAGAGCCAAATTTTGGAGGTTGCTGACGTGTCCAGGGCTAGCTGACTCAGCCGTGCGCCTCGGGACACGTGTCACGCCCAGTCAGCACCAAAGATAACTTAATCGGTTGAATTTCCTTCGGTTTTGGCATGTCAGGGGTCGATCTTTAGACACCTATATCTTTTTCTCTACTCCACCATTTGGTATGCCGTTTGTTTCATTCGATTCTCCTGTCTTTCCTCTTTCCAACCATTACTCACCACCACCATCTAACTCCTTCTACAATGACCGGAAAGTTGATCCAAAGTTGCCTCATTGCGAATTCGTACCCAGAATTCCAGTTTTTCCTGGAATCAGGTAAACTTTGTCTCTCAATAACTTCTTCGTTTCTCAGTCAAATTTTGTGTTCTTCAGCTTGTTTTGAAGATCTCTAATCTCTCTACAAACTTTCATGTTAATGGCCAAGGGGATTCGCACTGGTTTGGGAGATAAAGCTGTCTAAAGTTGTCTACTCGATCCCCGGTGGTTTTTCTGCCCAGTTTATTCCGAAACCGACTAGGTAAACACAGATCTTGTGAGATCTGTAACATTCTCCCTAGTTCATCAAATTCATGATTCTTTTACTAACGTCTAGAGTTACATGTCTAGTTTGGATGTGAGGTTTTCTGAATCAAATCCCTCTCAGTTGGCGCGGTTGATTCGAGAAGTGGCATCCCCGACATGCACATAAAATAACAAGTTCTAGAATTTCCGATTTGATTCTCCCCGTTAATGCAATTCCGGTGAGTTTCTGATCAAATTGCTCCATTGTTGCCAATCGTAACTTCATTATCGGTCAAACCCACATGCCAATTTAGTCTATTACGGATTACAAGGGGAATTTGTCTAATTCGAATCGAAACCGAATATAAACCCTAACTTCGAACCCAGATTCGAAAATCTTCAATTCTGCATGATAATTGGGGAAATCGGTACCATTAGAACCAGAATTTAATTTCAAATCGATAGGAACAAGAATCATCGAGTTTCGTTCTGTAGATTGTGAGATATCGTCGGATAGTACTCGGGTGCGAATTGGGAATTTTTGAAGAACTCGCGAGCTGTAGGCCGTCCGATTGAGGTTAATAGAAATGGACGGCCGAGATTAGATCGTGGGAGTTTAAGTTATAATAATTTAATATGTTTTCCAGAAAAAGTCCTAACTTGCTATATTTATTTAATGGTCTTCCCGAATGTATTTTGACTTGAAAATTTAACCAGGTTCCTTATAAAATCTAGTTTGTTTTGATGTAAATTAATATTGGTTTTGAGTTTTTAAACGTAAGTTATGATTTTTGCAAGTTACGAGTATTATGGATTATTTGGATATTAAAAAGATATTTTATGGAAATAAAAATTTTATAATATGTTTAAAATGTTATAGTTACTATATACTTAATTGGGAATTTTTGGACAAGGGGAAATGTTTAAAAATTGTAATGCTAAGGTTTTCATAAGTTATCTTATAATATAAGGTTTTTAATGTAACAAAAATTAAAGTATAGTCTGTAATAAACTTTTAGGTTGAGTGAGGAAAATATGAGAAGACTAAGTTAACATCTAATAGCAGCATGTTGATAAATATTTTGGGTATTAACTTTAAGTGAAATAAAAATTGTTACGTATATATATATATATATATTCTTATATGAGAGAAATAAAATAGAAACTTATGTTGAATCAAGGAATTAAACTAACTACATTTTATGGAGGTTAATATGCTTAATTAAAACTAGGAAAAATACTTTATTTTATAAACCATATATCAGTTGTGGTTATGTCTAAAAGATATTAATATAATTAAATACAATAAGAATTTCTTAAAGAAATGTTTGGATAAATCCTAAGGAAAATATAAGTGTATATATATAAATACATTAGAAGTAAATAAAAGAAGTAACATACCTTATGGGAAACATAATAAGAGGGAAAAATTAGGATAAACCTAACTCATACGTGGCAATTAAAAATATTAATTGTTAATGTGACATCTAGGTGGACTATTACGGGGAAATACATATCCTAAACCTTAAATAGGTGTTAAAATAAGTTAGCCAAGCGTAGCTAAAGAGTTTGAATAAGCTAAACCTATATTCAGGAGTGGGTGTAAATGGAACAAGTTAAAATGTGCATTAAAGATTTAATTACGGGATCTAGCCAGACCCTTAGGAGAGAGTAACTGTAAACCAAAACTGTAGACTGGTAAGAATGAAAGATGCGTAGCATTATAGTGCCTTAACTAATCAATGCTGGAATACTTTAATATAGGTGAATAGTGGAAGTAGTTCGCATTTTCAAGTTGGGTTACTGCTTCTACATATACCAGGTACGATTTCTCGTACTCAGATACTTTTGCTAACGAACTTTATGGAATGTTTGAGAAACGCTAACTGAGCTTGAACGAATCTCGAAGGAAACTGTTGTGTGACCAACTCAGCTTGAGGTGACTAACTGAGCCTTGAATGTACAACTCACATGATCATTGGTTCTTCTTATCTGGTTACCTCATTAGATATTAACTGCTGAGGGTTTACGCCTCTGCACTCTGTAGGACTGAGTGTTTTGGTATTGTACTTGTGCAGTTATTATCTAGTGGGAATATGGGAATGTCAATCTTGGTAAATTCTTCTTTCGACTCCGGATATCATTTCAACCATGAGCTGAGTCTTTGTTGTGATGTGTGCACATCTTCACCGGTAAACAGCGAGGGGCTGTATATCCCCTGTCCAATCGGACATTGTAAACAGCGAGGGGCTGTATATCCCCCTGTCCTATCGGACGTAGTTAACAGTGAGGGGCTGTATATCCCTGTCCCAAAAGGGACGTAATTGGCAGCGGGAGCCATCTCTTCCAATTGGTTTCATTCCCACTCTTGAGTTGTTGGTTCTTGGATTTCTTCCTTTTTTCCTAGTCCTTGTGACTACTTGGGTCTTTCTACTCTTAACTGGAACTTAATCTAACATAAGCATGGTATGTTCACTAACTCCTGGTGTGGTTTTAATGACTAACTTTATCTTTTCTGTTGACGATCTCTATTCTTTGCTTGTTACTTTGACTTGGTGATTTCGAAGTGCCTTGTTCCTCTGTTTGTTTAAGAGTTTCTTTCCAAGTGACTATATTGTTAAAGATTATGTTTTAATTTCTGTTATGAGGATTGTACCAGTTCCATTCCAGGGAACTGACTCACCCCTCCGGGGTGGGCTGCTTGGTTTTATCTTGCAGGTATGAGTGTTATACAGGTGGCCACGAAGAGTATGAGTGATTGGGATGGGAATTAGGATTATGGAGCGTTGGCGTATTTTCTATTGTCAGGTTTATGTTATGTTTTCTCGAGTTCAGACCGTAGCATTTGTATTGTTCTAGGTAAAAATTGGTGAGGTTTGGTGTCGGGTGTTTGGAACCCGATGATCTGTAATCGCCTTAGTATTTTATTTCTGCTGCATTTTCGTTAAATAGGGGTTACAAAAACATACTGATACACCCAGACAGTAGTATAATAAAATTAGGAGTTTCAACACAACTCCACATTCTACAACGAAATAACATCTATTAAATTTAGCAACACTAACAACAAATCTCTATAGATGGGTTAATAAACACCAATCGAGTCACAATTTGTCATCTTGAATGTTGATATTTATCTCTGAATAACCATCCGCTGCACTTGTCCAATTGCACCTAAAACACAATTCCCAGATTCCTAACTTGGTTTGAACTTAACCAATTTCCAGATTCCTAACTCTATTTTGGTAGAAAATCCTAATAATGGCAGCTGAGTATGCAAATGCATTTCCGTAGTAGCCGACTGGAAGTGGTGGGTTGAACTTCGACCGACCATTTACTGTTAGAAGTGCTCGAACCTGTATTGACTAAAATTTTACTGAAGGAATTTATTGAGCAGAATATTTTCTTTATTTGGATATAAAACCGTTTCTTACAGCCACATTGATTGACTTGACGCATTAAATGTAAAAGTACTAAAAAGAAAGTTGCCACAAGGCATGACAGAAGAAAGGCAAAATACAAGCTGAAAAAGGAAACTAAGTAAACCATTTTCCTCGTTCTCTTGGTGTTCTCATCTGTTCTCACAGTGAGATTGGCTTCACGCCATTGTTCTCCTCCCTTCTGGAAGTGAGTTCTTCTTCGTCGCTAGAGCCACATGCTGGTGGGTTGCAGTTTTCAGTGCCGTCATCAACCAGGTTTTGTTCCACCATTTTTCTCGGTTCCCTTATATTTTGGCCTGCCGGGTGTAAGGGTTGGGTACAGATTCAGGTTGCGCCTGAATCCTCGGTGGATCTCCCCTTTGGCTCGGTGTTGGATTTATGGGCAGTAGGGTGGTTGTCTCTAGTTTTTTGAGTTGATCTGTTTTAGTTAGGGCTGATTTGGGGCTTCTGAGTGTTGCGTCTGTTTTCCTTTTCTGTGGGAGTTTAGTCGGCGGCCAGGTGGGTCGTACTGGTTTCTGTTTTCTTTGCTTGCAGTTTGAGTCGTGGTGGTGAGGTGGTGGACGCTTCCGTGGTTTTTGCTCTCCTCTGCCGATCTTCTTGTCCTGTTGGTTCAGTTGGGGGTTTCTGTCTTGGTTACTGCTACTTCGTCGGTCGATTCTTCAGGGGGCCTTTTTCTCGTCTCCGATCTTCTCCAGTGTCCAGTCCTTGATTGATCAGGTCTTCTTCTCTGTTTTTCAATGTTGCGTTAGCAAGGTCATCTCATTCTTGGGTATCATGGATCTAGGTTTTACTATGTTTCCTAAGCATCAAGATCTGAATGTTGAGTGGTGCCGGTGCACTCGTGTTGTCTTGGTCCTCTTATGGAGGATCTACTTTTGTTGGATTTTGGTTTACAACTACATCCTCTTTCTTAGTTGTTCCTGGCTCTTCAGACTTTATAACTTTTAGCTCGGGTTTGGTCCAGGCTTGCTCGAATGTTGGTTCCTCGATTGTTCAAGTTACCCCACTGATTTGTTGTAAGTTTGAGGCACAAAGTATTTTGGTTGGACTGTTTGGAGATGGAAAAACAATTCAGAAAGAAGAATTAGCCACAAAAAACCACTTCTCTCTCTCTCTCTCTATATATATAATGTACTTAATTATACACATAAATGCATAACTGGATCATATCAGTAACTTGCTACCAAGTCTCCTTCCCCAACCTGCCCTTCTTTCTGAAATATGACTCCACCCAAACTGCATTGGTTACCACTATCAGTTATGCATAAAAAAGAAGCAAGATAAGCAATTTCAGAATTGCTAACAGTATTCAGGAGAGGCATGTAGTGTTTTTGAGATAACTAGTGTATACAAAGAATAAAGATCCAATTTCTTGACAGATTCACTTGTCTGATGGCAATAGATGGCAACAGAGATAGTTGGACAAACACAGATCAAATGAGAGGTACGACAATTGCAAATTTGAACGCTACAAACAACTAACATCTAAGCCTGATGTTGAGGACTGGATTCAGCTATATCTATTGACAGCTTGACTACTGCGGCAATACACTCAAGTAGTCTATATATAGAGTGCAAAATACCTGTTGGTTGTGAAGCCGAAGCTCTTCGATTTCCTCTTAAAGTGCAAGGATATGACGCTGTGACTGAGCTAACTCTTCTTCTCTTTGACCTTGTTGCCTTGCCAATATCTTAAACCACATCAAAGTAATACGTAAATATCCTCTCTATCCACTTCAACGGACTCATCAATCGTGACCATATTTGCACAATAATGTATCAGGCGAGTATTTATATTGATATAATTCATTTGTTAGAGAACCCATTACCTTTCGCGATCACATATTCTGAAGTTGTAGCTGTAAATCATTCCCTATAAACTTGGAAAGAAGTATTAAAATACTGAAGAGCAAGCTGCCTTGTACGAAGCTGCTGTAACATGGGTGAATTCACTAGATGGTCGGGAATTCCTAGGTTTGTTTTGAATTAAGATAGTTAGCTTGGTCAATCAATTTTCCTGGGAACAGTGATTGCTCTATTTATCTAGGGATGATTTTCATCTCTACTATAGTTTGTATGCATACGACTGTGCTGGGTTTTCTAGTATATATATAAAACACTGTAAGTGATTCCTTGAACCCCTGAAGATACATGGCTGAGCTTGGAGAAATATAGAGCACAAAAACAGAGTGTATTTAACATTTTGTGTGCTTTTGTATTTTTTTTTATACTTTGCGGCAATAAGTTAGTCATTATAGTATAACAAAATTGTCATTACAGTATAACAAAATTCAATCACCAAACAATGAATTAAAGACCAGCAACCTGCACCTAACCATCTTGAACTGATACAAAAATCATAGGCATCCTAATTATTATCCAACACTAGAATAGACCTGCATTTAACGGACGGAGAGTTCAAGAGCTCTAAAATATAATACAAAGGGACAGAGCAAATGCTCTACAGCTATATCAAAGCTCACTAGCCTGCATTTGTGTCTAATAGATGATTATCTTGTTTTGTAGTTTTTTTAATCTATGTTCAGCATCTCATCTGGATTCTGGAAGCAAATGAGAGATTGTTAATGTTATTAAGTAATCAGTATGCAAGTGTATAGACCATGTCGGTGATGTTATTATGGATTCAATTGTGTAAAGGGTTTAATCACTGTTATACATCAGATCAGATAATAATGTTTTATTTTCCTTCTAACCTCAAGGTTGATTGTGTGATTATTATAAGTATAATCATCTGTGATCATTATGCTTACTCTCTCCCATGTTGTGCAGAGCCTTAATAATGGCAATACTGAAGGGATGCAACTTTGACTATTCTAACAAATGTCGCTAAAGTACTGTTTGTAGAGTCATGCTAGTTTCCGGGTCATTGATAACAACTTTTGTAATCTAATACTTGTGGTTGTTTAATCTAATGCAGTGATACCTAGCTTTCCTTTTCTAATCTAATACTCGGCGGCTCATAAATCAACGTTATCTAGCTTGTACACAAAATTTAATCAAGGAGAAAAGCATGAATCCCTCCAACCAATCTCAGCAAAAAAAACACAGATTGATTCGTTCGCTTAAGATGACTATTGAGCAACCAGTAAAAATACTTCATCTTTTCTCCTTAAAACATACTGATACATCCAGACAGTAGTAATAAAATTAGGAGTTTCAACACAACTCCACATTATACAATGAAATAACATCTATTAAAATTTAGCAACACTAACAAAAATCTCTACAGATGGGTTAATAAACACCAATCGAGTCACAATTTGTCATCTTGAGTGTTGTTGATATTTATCTCAAAAAACCATCCGCTGCACTTGTCCAATTGCACCCAAAACACAATTCCCAGATTCCTAACTTGGTTTGAACTTAACCAATTTCCAGATTTCTAACTCTATTTTGGTAGCAAATCCTAATAATTGCTAAAACTGCAAAAATTAACACAGAATTATACAATTTATAGAAAATCCTAATAATTGCCACAATTCAGCACTCAAAAACCTATCTCTCAAATTCTAGGGTTGTAGCTACCGGAAGAGAGGGAAAAAAAGCCAAAAGAGAGAGACTTACTTGGTCACATTCTTCAGGCAATAACACAAGAGATAAGCATATTCTTCAGGTGACACAACTCGCTTCTTCAGAGACAAACAAGAGTGTCTTCAGATTCCTCAGTTTGGGCACAAGGCTTTCAGGTAGTATGGTGATAGAGTGTGTGATTGTATGTTGCCAAAACAATTTGCTGAATGAAGAAGCAGGGCGGGGATAGAGAAGACGGGAGAAGATTACGCAGGGAAGGAGATGGAGCGAGGGAGATTTCGCAGAAGGGAGCGTCGGGAGATGAATTGGAATATTAACTATGTTAGACTTGGAGAAGAAAACGGATATCATAATATCCAACACGCGGTCGTTTTAAGTTTTAGAATTACCGACAGACTCAGTCCGTAGGTAATAACTTATAGAAAAAAGCAAAGTACCGACGTAATAATCCGTAGGTATTACCGACGGACTCAGTCCGTAGGAAATAACATGTAGAAAAACGTCACACTTCAGCCCGAGCGCTCGCTTGTCACTACAAAGCAATTACCGACGGAATAATCCGTAGGTAATTGCCGACGGAATAATCCGTAGGTAATTACCTACGGAAAGAGTCCGTAGGTAATATTAATGCAAAAAACGCAGCGTTTCAGCCTAAACTCGTTTTTGACTACAAAGCAATTACCGACGGAATATTCCGTAGGTAATCTTCATGCAAAAAACACAGCGTTTCAGCCTGAACCCTTCCTTGCCTTTACGTAGCAATTACCAACGGAATAATCCGTAGGTAATTACCGTCGGAAAGAGTTCGTAGGTAATCTTCATTGGAAACAAAATAACATGCAAAATGGTAAGCTGATTTGACCGTGAATGTACATGTTTTGGTTTCTCCCCAGCACTAGCCATCTCTATGGATAGAAGCACTCAATACCATATTAAGAATAATAGATGCATCCTCTTCACAAGACCAACTCCTTATCCCATTCTCATTCCAACTTCTTTCTTCTTCACGTAAAGCCAAGAGACCCGCCCTTCATTGTGAACCGTCTCAGGCATACACGAACTCCCGGGCCTACACCCTTCTTTGGCAACAACCACCTATTAGTATTCTTGATCTTTTCCATCCTCCACCACTCTACGGGCTCCCTCTCAAATTAAGTATAAAGATCCCCTTAAAGATTTTCAAACAGGGCTTGGCATTGCACTTATTATTACATTTATAATACTATCTCCCAATACCTCGCTCTCAAAAATTTTGCAACTAATTAAATAACGGTTCATAATAACTCACCAATAGTGTCTTACAAGAAGAGCGTCATTGGAACATTGCAAATTACGAAGTCCTAACCCTCCATCATCCATACCTTTGCATAATAAGGAACAATTGCACCTACATATTCCCTTGTTAGCTAGGCTCCCCAACCACTAATACTACCTTATTATTCCCTAAATTCTAGGGATAAGAGCTTTGGGAACTTGATAACACCCATGATGTAAGACAGTATAGCCCGCCAAACTGATTTAATGAGGACTCTGTCCCTTATGTAACTAAAAATCTGCTTCGGTTTCTGTTTGCCCACAAAAACTAGGAAAACTAATATATAAACCAATTTGTGACCTCTCTGATTACAACTTATTATTGAAAAACGGCGGAGAACATACAACCTGACTTAAACACATTAATGTTGTGGCCTGATGCTTCTCTAAAATCTTCTATATAATCCATGATATGAGAAACATTAGATGGATCAGCTCGCAACAAAAAAGAGACTCATAATATCAAATCCAAACCTCGAAAAGTAATACAGAAAAGCTCTATATAACATACAAAAAGAAAAGTAATAGAGGATCTCCTAACGTAATCCACATTCTCGGTAACCATGGACCAACAGCAAGAGAAAGAGAAAAAGGAGAGAAACCGTAGTTATACACTTTTGAACACACTCACATCCAAGTTTTCATGAAAGCCAGATACTTCTTAAACACCCACAAACCCAAATGCAAACGACCATTCCACTGAGATAAAATGCCTTAGCCATATCAAAAATAACCAGCATGATGCCTTCTATAATCTTCACATATACAAAAGTCATGAGCAAACACTGTATTGTTAAATATCATACGACCTGGAACACTTTAGCTCTGTTACTCTTCGTTGTAACCCCATAAAAGTACAGAGCAATTCTCCCCATAACACACATGTAAAACTTGCAATCCTTTTCCGACGAACAGTCTCGACTTGAGTGGCGGCAATTGCCGTAGCCACAGTGCCACACCTAAGCTGCGTATCGTTCCCGATAATTTTCAAACGAAACATATAACGTCCCTTTAGGGAATTATAAACCTCCAAAAAAACCCCCCCCCCCTCTCCCAGTCTCACCGCTCCCTCCAGCACCGCACTCTTACGACCATTTTTGCACTGCTCCAGCAAAAAGCTAGTGGAACTAGCTCGCGTACGTTGCGAGCAAATTGCGCGATGGCTAGCGAAGCAAACATGAGTGGCTGGTCGGATCTTCTACACTCCTCTTCGAAGCTCCTCGAACAGGCCGGGCCCTCCGCTCAGTTCCCGCCTCTCCAGGTTTCCCTGTCTTTTTCTCTCCCTGATTTGATTGCCTACTTTAGTTTGGTCGGAATTATTGATTTCTTTCTGTTAGCAGTTCAACTTCTTTTTTGTGATTGTTGGCATTCATATGCTCGAAAATTTGACACGTTGTAGAGGAATTTGGATCAATTGGAAGCTTTTTCAAAGAAGTTGAAGGCTAAAACCCTAAGGACTGAAGCTCCTTCTCAGTCTATTGCTGCTACGAGGTTCTGCTAACTCCTTTGTTAGATTGCCGATGAATTTTAAGTATTCTGCTTGGTCTGGTATCTGGAGTTATTGTCTGATTGAAGAAGCGCGCAGAAATAGTAGGCTTTATGCTCTGTATCTAGATTGTCTGAAGGGGTTGCCCATATCTGGATATACTGCTGATGGCATAGCTGCTATGGATTTGGTTTCTAAGATGCGCTCTATTTTTTTAAAAAATGTGTTCTATATTATCAGGTTACTGGCACGTGAGGGGATTAATGCTGAGCAGCTTGCCAGGGACCTGAAATCGTTTGAACTGAAGGTAGAAGTTTTTCATTTATCTATGACGGTGCTGAGCCGAACTTATTTCTGCTTGTTGTCTTTACATACTTGCTTTCAGATGGTAATTTATTCCACTGCACGTCTGTTGGCGACAAAGTAGCTGTATTCGTTTTCATGATCAGATTTTACGTTTTTTGCTCAGTCCACAACTAATATTTTTATTGACGTGGATATATCTTTTGCTTTAGACCACGTATGAGGATGTCTTCCCAGCTGAGGCAACTACTGTGGAAGAGTACCTGCAGCAGGTGACAGCTTTTGTCCTTCCTTGTTTATTATTAATCAAGATAAGTTTTGATTTTGAGATTGTCTCCTAAGTCAAGGAGTGGCGAAGTAGACAATTCCCTGCTACTCACCATTGACATGTTATGACATTCTTCTCAGGTGCATGAGATGGCAATGCTTTCAGCTATTCAGGAAGCCCAGAAGGATAACCTCAGAAGCTTTAACAATCATATGATGAAGGTGTTAGAGGTTAGAATTTCATGGGGTGCTCCTCTTATTTAGTTCTTTTGGCTGCTCTGTCAATTTTTGACCCGATGGACCGTAAAATATTGCTTGTGAGTAAATTACATTTAGCAATGAGCTGTTACTCACCACCAGGTTGCTTATTTCTAGTTCTGCTTTTAAGTGGGTCAGTATGCCACCATCACTATATCTTTGTGAACTAATGTTTTTGATTGTCAACCTTGGAAAAGATCAACTAAAATGCACAAGTCAAGTTCAGTAATTCTGATTTAAATAATCTGAGTTTGAAGTTTTATTTTTTGACCCTAGTGCTTGGTTATTGTGGTTAGGTCTTCTGTGTTAAATGCACACATGCCAGTTTATAGCTAGCTGTGCTGTATCTTTATGATGGAATTAGCTATTTTAATCTAGTGGGATTATTTTTAACTTTGATTATGTTCAGGATGACTGGCAAAAAGAGAAACGAGACTTTCTACAAAGCCTGAGTAGGATTTCAACATTACCCCGGATAAACCTTGGTGATTCAGGTCTTGGTGTTGCTCGATCTAGCCAGACAACAGCTCTAGGTTCAAGCCGTGCTGCTTCAGATGGCCCTTCAAGCATGGAGATTGTAGCTCATGCTACTAAGCCCATCGTTGAGGGAAAGGCTACAGTTTATGCCGAGGTTGTAATGAATCTCAACAGTGCAAGAGAACATGTTTCATCATTTAAAGTAAGATTCATTCTATTTATTTTTATTTTGAAATATTTGAAATCCTTATTATTCTATTAGAAGATAGGGCTATGCTCTTTACTGTCTCATCTCCTCCAATATGAGCTCTTGATGGTTCTGCTCATTTGCTGTAACCTGGTGCACTACTTAGTGCGCTGTTAGGACTTCTGCTCTGCTCTATTTGTCTCTAGATGAAATCAAGCATTGTTTTATTCATTTTCGTCTCACAATTTTTTACCCAGGAGCTCTATATAGGTTCACTGTACAATGTTGTAACATCTTATCTTGTGGTTTCTTCTATAACTTTTGAAGCCTGCCACTGCTTTCAAGTCTGCTTATGAAAGTTTGGGCCTTGAGATGTCTGGGGGTAAATCTGTTAGCATGCAGAAGATTTGGCACCTTCTCCAGGTCTGTTCTGTTTTGATCTGAGCTTGATTTTCTCATACATGGCCGAGTTTGGTACTTATGCTAATCTTTATACTATGCTTATCCATAACTCAACAGACAATGATGGGTGAGAATATAACTATCCAACAGAAGCTTTCAAGGAAGATGTCACTTGTAACTGGTGCTAGGAAGCACTTGGAGTTAGGACATGAGAAGCACGTGATTGAAACAATACAAAATCATCCGTCACAGGTATTATGTGATTGGTACTCATATTATGAGCTTTTAGATTTTCATGTTGAGCTTGTTGTGGGACTGTCTGTCACAGTCATTTCGTACCTATCCACTTGTACGTCTTTGTGCTTGAATTTCCTTGGTTAGATGATTGTTCTTGCCTCTAGATGTTAGCTTCTGATCCTACTCCGTTCTTGTCACGTGCTTTTTCATCCTTCATTATGCAATTCTCTTTTCTTCTTCTTTGAGATTTTTGAGTCTAATAATCTGATATCTTGTTTCTTGAGTAGGCTGCTCTTGGTGGTTCTGTGGGAAGTTTACAGAGGATTCGTGCTTTTCTTCGTGTGAGTAGGGACCTGTAAATGTTTCTATCCAAAGTATTTTGGTGTTAACATTTGTAGATTAATGCTTGATGGTATGTCAAAATGTGTTCTTTTTAATAGATACGCTTACGGGATTATGGGATTCTAGATTTTGATGCTTCAGATATCAGAAGGCAACCCCCTGTTGATACTACCTGGCAGCAGGTATATTTCTGTTTGTCTCTTCTCGTTTAACATTTAGATGTGAGTAACCATAGTCTTCATCACTGTATTATCTGAAGTATGCATTTCTGTCTCTTATTTCAAATGTGCTGTCTATAAGCTTCCTTTAATTAGTAGTTATTTGTGATATCCTTCTTTATAATGTTCTCAGATCTACTTTTGTTTGAGAACCGGTTATTATGATGATGCAAAGGATGTTGCTCAATCATCCCGCACTTCTCATCAATTTGCACCCCTGGTACTAAATATTCATGTTCATAAATCATACTGGTTGTTGTATGTTTGTTGTCGTTAACATTTATTTGTTCTAGTAGCTTTTGGAATGGATTTCTTCTGGTGGCATTGTCTCTACCAATACTGCAACTGCAGCTTCTGAAGAATGTGAGAGGTTGTTGAGAATGGGAGACCGTGGGGGGCGATCAAGTTATGACAGGAAAAAGTTGCTGCTGTACGCTATTATTTCTGGTTCTCGTAGACAATATTGACCGTCTACTCAGGGAAGTTCCCAACCTTTTCAATACCATAGAAGATTTCCTATGGTTTCAATTATGTGCTGTTCGTGATGCTCCTGGTGGATCCTCATTATCAGTTCTGAATGAGGGCCTGGTTCCGTATACTCTGGATGATTTGCAAATATACCTTATAAGTTTGAGGCATCATATTACACTAAGAATGGGAAAGATCCGCTTGTCTACCCATATGTTTTGCTTCTTAGCATTCAGTTGCTGCCAGCAGTTATATACTTGACCAAGGAGGCTGGGAGTGAGGGCCTCAACATTGATGCTATTCATATAGCTATAACCCTAGCAGATCATGGGGTCCTCTCAGAGAGCAGTGGTGCAGGGCAGAAGCTTGGTATAATGGATGCTTATGCAGAGGCATCGAGTATGATACGGCAGTATGGTTCTGCATATCTGAGAGTTGGGAATTTACGAATGACATTGGAATATTATGTCCAAGCTGCTTCTGCTGTTGGCGGTGGACATTTATCTTGGGCTGGGAGAGTGAGTGTAGATCAGCAGAGGCAAAGAAGCTTGGTGCTCAAACAGCTGCTCACTGAGCTATTACTGCATGATGGGGGATTTCTCTTTTGCTTGGTCCACGAGGAGCTGGTGAAGAAGGTGAACTGGGACGGTTTTTGACCGATTTTGCTTCAAGACAGCAGTTTTTACTTGAAGCTGCTCAACAATGTCAAGAAGCTGGGCTCTATGACAAGGTAGTAACATATTGATACCTACTTTCCTTTCATCTGAGGGCTCTCTTTCTACCTTGTGTTAATTCTTGTGCTGATAATTCAGTGTAAATATAATTACTTGCATCCTTTAATATCATCGTTTTTTCTGTTTTCTATATGGGGAAAAATTAAGTCCATTGAGATTCACAAGAGGGTTGGTGCCTTTGCAATGGCTTTGGATACAATTAACAAATGCCTGTCGGAAGCAGTGTGTGCTCTTGCACGTGGCAGGCTCGATGGCGAGAGCCGTACAGCAGGGCTTGTTCATTCAGGGAATGAAATATTGGAGATGTACAAATATGCTCCTGAAAGCAGGTACTTTATAAAGGCTGCTTATAAAACCTGTAACATTCAAGTCAGATACATCTCATTTCTGATTTGATATTCATTCATAAAAAGCTGACTTAATTGATTAATATATTGCTGCAGCCTTCAAGAAAGGGATCATGTTCTGCGCAAGAAACTGTGTTGAGACAGCTTGAGGCTATCCTGTCAATCCTCAAGCAGGCAAGGGCGGGCCAGCATTTGGATGCGATTAGAGAAGTCACAAAGCTTCCTTTTCTTCCATTGGATCCTCGGATGATGGACATGAGCTCGGAGACGTTGCAGAACCTTTCCCTTCATGTCCAGGCGTGCATTCCCGATCTTTTGAGGACGACTTTAACCTGTTTGGACAACGCAGCTGATACTGATGGGTCTCTCCGTGCTTTAAGAACTAAGGTATGCAAATATCTGCTTTGTGATGTTACTTTTATGAGTAGTGCAGCTTTAAAAAATGGTATGGTTTATGTTGACAATTCTACTGTGGGCGGCTCCATGAAAACCTTTGGTGAATAATCCTCTATTTTTCTTTCTTTTGGGAATGATGCAGATTGGAAACTTTCTGGCGAACAATCTGCAGATGAATTGGCCACGAGATTTGTACGAAAAGGTGGCACAAAGGCTTTGATTGCGAGAGGGTCGTGTTTAATGGGCAAGTTCTGACAGGGTCATGTGCTGTGGTATTAGCTTTGTACAAATCCTAGGGATCCGGCTTCTTTCGTTTATCGTTTTGCCGCTCTTCTTTTTCTCTTCAATTTTGGACGCAGGTGGTAAAATACATTATTTGATTTTTGTTAAAGTACATGTTTAACTAACTATGACGACTCCTCCAGTTAAATAGTACAAAGTAGTTTCTAAGTGTAAGAAACCTAAGATCGACCTTTCTTGGAAACCCAACCCACAATTCATAAAGAGTTCCGTCAGCAAAATGGTTTGCCAGACACCTGATGCGGGATGACGTTATTATTACAGTTCTAAGCCTGCTTACAGCTGATTCAAAAAAAAAAAAGAAGCTTGCTTAGAGGTCACCTTCGTTGTACTATTAACTTGATTTGCTTCTGCAGCGCCCTTCACCATCATGCCCATCTCCTCCGTGAATCTTTCCATAGCTTCAAGTGGTAAGATTACTAGGACCATTATACCTTTGATTCCTAGACTATTCTCATAAGGCGCGAAAAACCTGGTAATACGTGAATGTGCAGAACCAGAATAAACCGGTCTACCCCACCCAAAATCGATCTCAGAGAGCCCCAAGTGTCTAGTATCCGACACGAGGTAGCTGTTGTGCATGGAGAACTTTGGCCTATCTCGAGACACCAGAAAATTAGGCAACGATCTCAGGTGCTCCTCTGTGATTGCGGATAGCTCTGTGGCGGTTGTAATGACAGCTGAGTATGCAAATGCATTTCCGTAGTAGCCGACTGGAAGTGGTGGGTTGAACTTCGACCGGCCATTTACTGTTAGAAGTGCTCGAACCTGTATTGACTAAAATTTTACTGAAGGATTTATTGAGCAGAATATTTTCTTTATTTGGATATAAACCGTTTCTTACAGCCACATTGATTGACTTGACGCATTACAAATGTAAAAGCACTAAAAAAGAAAGTTGCCCCAAGGCATGACAGAAGAAAGGCAAAATACAAGCTGAAAAAGGAAACTAAGCAAACCATTTTCCTCGTTCTTTTGGTGTTCTCATCTGTTCTCACAGTGAGATTGGCTTCACGCCATTGTTCTCCTCCCTTCTGGAAGTGAGTTCTTCTTCGTCGCTAGAGCCACATGCTGGTGGGTTGCAGTTTTCAGTGCCGTCATCAACCAGGTTTGTTCCACCATTTTTCTCGGTTCCCTTATATTTTGGCCTGCCGGGTGTAAGGGTTGGGTACAGATTCAGGTTGCGCCTGAATCCTCGGTGGATCTCCCCCTTTGGCTCGGTGTTGGATTTATGGGCAGTAGGGTGGTTGTCTCTAGTTTTTTGAGTTGATCTGTTCTAGTTAGGGCTGATTTGGGGCTTCTGAGTGTTGCGTCTGTTTTCCTTTTCTGTGGAGTTTAGTCGGCGGCCAGGTGGGTCGTACTGGTTTCTGTTTTCTTTGCCTGCAGTTTGAGTCGTGGTGGTGAGGTGGTGGACGCTTCCGTGGTTTGCTCTCCTCTGCCGATCTTCTTGTCCTGTTGGTTCAGTTGGGGGTGTTCTGTCTTGGTTACTGCTACTTCGTCGATCGATTCTTCAGGGGGCCTTTTTCTCGTCTCCGATCTTCTCCAGTCCAGTCCTTGATTGATCAGGTCTTCTTCTCTGTTTTTCAATGTTGCGTTAGCAAGGTCATCTCATTTCTTGGGTA
This sequence comes from Limonium bicolor, assembly GCA_023374045.1. Classification (NCBI taxonomy): domain Eukaryota; kingdom Viridiplantae; phylum Streptophyta; class Magnoliopsida; order Caryophyllales; family Plumbaginaceae; genus Limonium; species Limonium bicolor. The sequence goes on from CM041778.1 coordinate 44,545,621, forward strand.
GCATGGATCTAGGTTTTACTATGTTTCCTAAGCATCAAGATCTGAATGTTGAGTGGTGCCGGTGCACTCGTGTTGTCTTGGTCCTCTTATGGAGGATCTACTTTTGTTGGATTTTTGGTTTACAACTACATCCTCTTTTCTTAGTTGTTCCTGGCTCTTCAGACTTTATAACTTTTAGCTCGGGTTTGGTCCAGGCTTGCTCGAATGTTGGTTCCTCGATTGTTCAAGTTACCCCACTGATTTGTTGTAAGTTTGAGGCCACAAAGTATTTTGGTTGGACTGTTTGGAGATGGAAAAACAATTCAGAAAGAAGAATTAGCCACGAAAATTAGTGGGAGATAGTGTGGTTGGCTTGTGATGGTGGTGATCTAAATTTCAATTGGAGAATTTCTAACACCCATATGGTGGATTTGTTTACTATCGATCCAATTCAAATTGCGATGGAGCTTGTCGTTTTGGTGGGTAGCCATTGCATTTGTTTCGATACTGATCGGGTACTTCTTAGAAAGAATTTAGTTCTCACAACTGTGGATGACGGTGAAGAAAGCGTGGGGGATGTTGTTTTGGCTACTTCAAGATTCTTGAGTCTAGACCTTCTCCTGGTCCAGATCGCTTGGGGAGATGGCTATTTCAATATTGGCTCCTACTTTACGCATGACGATCTTTGGTTGGATTACTACAGTCTCTATACCAGCACGGCTAAAGTGCTTTTAGCTATTATCATAACTCGTCAAAATGCTTTGGAGCTTGTCTTTTTGATGGGTAGCCATAGCATGTGTTATGGGCTAGTTCTCGAGTCTCCCAGCAAGACTCTCTTAGATGTTTGGGTGCGCAAAGGAAGACTTAGTGCGGCGGATGTCACTTTACTTGGTAGCTTTACCAGTAGAAGGAGCTATGTTTACTACTATTACGGATTTAAGCTTGATACATGTTTACCTAGTGTTGGTGAATCTTTTGAGCTACTTATTTTGGATCTCTTTCAAGTTGGAAAGGGAAGGATGTTCCCTTCCATCCAAACTTCTATCTTAGGCTTTGAGTATATGTTTGTAATCTATAAACCTGTTTATTTGTGTTAATGAATGAAGTTACAAGTTTACTCAAAAAAAAAGATCACTGTCACACCCCCAACATCTACATAGTCAGGTTATGAGAGTAACAGTAAGAGCCCTTAAAAGTGTCCAAATGATTGTTAGACTTTGCAAATAGGCTGAAGAATGAAGCTAGGGAGATTTTTATTGTTAAAACCCGCATGCCCCATTTCTGTGGATCATGATTAATAGCCAATGAAGTGATAGACCACCAATACCCCGATGGTTCAGTGGTGATTGAGACTGAACTTGGTAGGGAGAACCATGGTTCGATCCCCCGCAACGGTTATTGGGAGGGGACTGGAACCTATCCACCCAGAGCTGATCCTCGATTCGGATGTAGTCCAATAGGGCGAACCGGGTGGTAGACAAAAAAAGAAGAAGTGATAGACCACTGAGTTTGGTATCATTTCCATGTATTGACGCATTTTTTGTAAGTGTTGGCCACATTGCCTTACAATACTAAGAAGCTTATCAGTTTGTTTACATACATACTATCCATACAGACCCCGCTACTAACTAAACCCTATGTTAGACCATTACAAAATACCCAAGTATCTAAACATAGGATAAGATACTTTAGACAACAAAAGCACAAAAATTGCCCAATCTATAGTGAGCATCCGTCATCAGGTTAATGTCCTTCTCTTGGTCTAATGAGCACTGCTCACAAAAACAGCCAGCCAAAAACCACCCCTTAGTACCCACTGCACCCATGTTTTACCCATATTATACTTACAAACTTAAGGACCATAGCCACCACCTTTATATATATATGTCTGGTATTATATTCGCTTTCCTAATCCCTTTCTTCCCACAAAATATAGATGAAGAACTTGGAAAATTCCTCCACCAAGTTCTTGTCCACTTCCAAATATGGAGCTTTAGAATTCTGACTGTCTCTATTTCTGGTGTCTTCCCCTCAAAGACCATTTCATTTCTTATTTTCCAAATGCACCAGACCACGTAGAAGAATGTTGTTTTCCATACTTTCTTTCTTCTCTTCCCATGTACAGCTCCACTCCAAACCTCATAACATGCATAACTGTTTCCCGACGTTAGCAGGATTCCTCACCATCGAGTGAGATCCAGCCACACTTTTTTGGCCATATCACAACCAAAGAAGAGGTGATATGTTGTTTCCACTCCTCGTCCACATTGTGCGCACCTACTCTGGTTCACAGTGAACATTTCCCTTCCAAACAACACCATTCTATTGCACAATCTGTCCTGTAACATCATCCACACACACATTTTCACTCTTGGGATCACATTTCCACCCCATTTGAAGGCCTCCATCCTTCCATCTTCTTAGTCAGCTAAGTCCAATCATCCACCATTTACAAATTTTTCCCTATGAAACCATTGATCCCATTATATTGTAGCAGCAATTCGTCATTTGATTACCGGTCTAGGCTGGTTGTTTGGAGCCCGTTTAATAATTCATCCACTTCCTCTCTTTCTGCTCTAAACACTCGCAGCCTCCAGCATAAGCTCCAATTCCACCTTTCACCATCCCAGATTAATAGTTCAACCACCGTTGCTTCCTTCTGTGCACTTAGTCTAAATAGGTTTGGGTGCTCATACAATAAGGGAATTGAGCTCAACCATGCATCTCTCTAGATTCAGATCTTATCTCATTTTCCTATCTTAATCTTTACTCAACTATCAATCACCTTCTTAGTCTGATTATCCTAGTTTTTGACTGCAATGATGGTACACCATATTCCCCTCATTTTCTCCTTTTTCTACTAGGTTCATAAGCAACACCTATCTTTGGATACCATAGATAGAGCATATTATTCTTTTTCATAGTGTACTTTCTTCCTCAATGAATCTTCATCACCACTTCATAAGCCACATTTTTCATTTCCAGATCTTCAATTCCTAAACCTCCAAACTCTTTTGATTTCTACAACCTTTTCCAAGCAACCATTGCCATACCTCTACCACTCTCTTTCCAATAGAAGTTTCTCTATAGACTCACCACTTTCCTCATTACCAATTTTGGCATTTTGAAGTATTAAGTAGGGATCCCTTGCAGGACACTGTAACAATCCTAATCCTAAACCTGTAATGACGTCATAACTCGTAGCATAATAAATAATAACTCGCAGCGGAAAATAAAACTAACTACTTGGTGTTACACGCCGTTACTCACCCTTGTGAGTAACAAGGCATTCATCCAACAACCTTAACTCTACACGCTGTGATGAATAGATACTGAGTACTCTAATTATTACAAACCAAAACCAACTAAATGAGCAATTAACTGAATACATCAACAACCTTATTACAATATAAAATGAAACCAACAGGTGTTTGTTGAAAACACTTCAGCTACCCCCGTGTCCCGCACTCCGGCTTGAGTCTTCTTCAATAACCTGGAATGTTTGGCCCACTGAAGGGCTCAGCAATCGAAATGCTGGTATGCTAAATGTAATCTCAAATCATTTGGATTCCTTAAGTCGTTTTAGCCATCTTGATATTAGATTCTTTACATGAAATACCGGTTTGCAATAATAACAATATTAACTGTAAACACTTAACAAACACATAACAATCCACCTGTAAACACCAGTGTACTATAGTACACAACACCAACAACCACACAACGATAACCAATAGCAAATACCAATAATCACACAATAATAAACCATAACAATAACCAAACAAGATACGCATATTAAACTGTACTTGTTAGTTAGCCACTTGGCTCTTATCCTTTAAACCAATCATTTAACCTTTTCCAATTACATTCCACCTCAAGTGTCATGTTAAGACAAACCTTAATAACCTGTGAAAATGGACAGTGTCTCACTGGGTTCCAAAGGAACCGTTACCAGCTGACCTTATGGCCCTGGATAAATATTGACCGATCCGGTCAAACTTGTGCACCAACAGCAGTGCATTCCGCCATCCCCGAATGTGGCTGATGGATTTTGAGTGACTCCCTTCTTGAGTCTCTCATAGTGATCACAATGCGCAACCAGAAAGTCGAAACAATCCGGATTCCTCTCTTAACAAGTTAGCCCTTTTTGTCAGTGACATAACAGCCAATATTTGAATTAAGACTTTAACAGTTGACCATCAGTTAGGTTCAATAGTACCTTTAGGTCAGTTAGTCTTGTTCCAGTTCAACTGTATAGACTTCCAGTCATAAAACATTCGCGTATAAGATACAACGCAACAGTTAAAACAATACAGTACACCATATCAATCACATAAAATCATAGATATCGCTCTTGATAATTAAACATATAATGTCTGGACCTTAGGATAATCCTTGGGACATTCAGACCACACAATTAACATACCGTTCACCAAGTAACAGCTAGCTTGACAAACTCCTGTACTGTAGTCCCTCCCCGTACGCTGTTATTTAAACATGCAATACCGGGTAATATTAATATAACTATTCATTAAATAGTACAGTACCGTCACTGTAATGTTTATACTCGTTGTATAATAACTTCGTATGTTACTTATTCTCCCCTGTTATTTTAACAGTGGTTCTAGATATCCTACTAGTTCATTATTTTATGTGAAGCTCACATGTGATAATGAATTATCGTTTACACAATATATCTTTACCTCAATAATTACATACTCATAATTATTTCCACTTATCATTTACAACATATCATTTAGTTATTTATGTTATAACCACCTTTAATTCATAACCTTTTTATTATATTTCATAACATTCCATAATACTCTATAATAACTAGTTTCACTTCCTTTTCTTATTAAATTACAAACCAACCTTATTAATTTGATATTTATATAATATACCCAACAACTTAATAAATTACTAAATAACCACATATAATTTCCGGTAATCATAATTGATCCCCCTTATCTTTTACAACTTACCAAACAACCATATATTTAATAATTTACTAAATACCCATATCAATTTCGGAAATTACAAAACAATGATATTATCCTCTATAAATTGCCAAATAACCTTATAACTTTTACAATTCACTATTTACCCACATTAACCTTTGTAAATATTAATAAACCACCTTACTTTTACAAATCACCAAATACTCTTATTATTTCGGTAATTACAAATTAATACCACCAATTTTTATAAATTACCAATTAAGCCCATAAGCTCTTCGGTGTAATCATATAATTTCTATATTCATACTTTTAACCCCAAAACTTTATATAAGTTACATATTAACTTATAATCTATAGTTTACATATTTTATTTCTTAAAATAACCGAAGTAACCCATATTTTTTCTTAAATTACATTTCCACCCATATTAATTTCTATCTTTCATATATACTTTCATAAATTACATATTCACCCCATAACTTTTATAAACTTAATATTTTATGTCATAAATCATTTTAACCCAAAGTTTTTGGTCAACACTTTGACCAAGACTTAATTTCACAATTAATACTGTAATAATCCCATAAAGTCATAAGTAATTCTCGGCCATACACTATACTTTCTCGATAATTACAAAATAGTCCCAAAACTTTATAAAATGTCATTTTAACACTTAAACACTTATTTAAATTCATCAAAATTCATAATATTAATTCCAACCTTATATTATAATATAAATATACCAAATTAATCCTTTAGTTCTTGGCAATTACAATAAGCACCCCAAACTTTTCAAAATTTATATTTTAGCCACATAACTTATTAAACTAGCCATATAAATACTTGTAGCTATTTTTAATGTTCCCAAAATTTATAATATAAGTTAATACACTTATATATTTTCGAAAATCACCCAAATTATATGCTAAGCTCTCAGCTTTAATTTAATTTTATAATATGGTTTTAAAACTTGTTTTAAACTTTATAATATGTATATATAAATGTTTATAAGCCATATAACACTTCTAAAAATTATGCTAATGACTTAGAATGATTATAAACTAAAAATAGAACATAAAATCCCTAGACTTTTCGGTTTAAATAAATGTGTAACATAATTAATTTTTGTGACACAATTTTATACCTTAAGGTAATAATCTTACCTTATATGTTATAAATTATTTCCTTGACATTATAATCCTTATATTTTCGGCTTAATTATTTAGAGGTCATACATAATTTTTATACCAAAGTTTGAAGCTTAAATTAAGCTTAACATAATAAACCTTAATTATATATACTTACTCCTTAAATCAAGACAATTCTTGTACTTGATTTTCCCTTGAATTTCCAAGCTCTCCAAATGCTATCTTGATGAATAATTTTCGGCTCCTTAAATATATTTAGGAGATCCATTTGTTAGACTCCTAACAAGAGTTTATAAATAATATTTGTAGAAATTTTACAAGAGTTTACCTTAGGAATTTAACAAGGTATTTTTGATACACCTTGGGATGATTGTAGATCCAAGTTTCCTTCATGAAATAATGAAGAGAATGTGGATTTAGAAGTTCTTATATTTTCGAAAATGATATAGGATATTTCATCAAGATTTTCAACATAAAAATATACCTTAACTTGATCTTGTTGTTCCTTGTATTGTTGTTGAGTTTAGGAACCACCTTGGAGCATATATATATGCTTGGCGAAAATTGTAGAGATTCCTAGGATGATTTCTTGCTTCAAGACTTGATAGAATTAACTAGGAAATTACATTAAAATGGTGTTAGGAACTAGTACACCATTAATGGAGTTATTAGAACTTAGGAATTAATTCAGCAAGAATGGAGAATAGGGAGAGCTAATGAAGAACTTACCATTCGTGAATGAAGTATGGCAAGGGAATGAGATTGTCATTCACGTAAGTTTAATAAGGGAAGTTATGGCTTAATCATTTGCCATTATTTTATGTACTACTTAGTTTAATTTGAATTTCAAAATTAATTACATGGTCTCTTAATTAGCTAGGCATGGGCTGGGTGGAGCACTAACGATTTGGCATTACCAATTATGTGAACCATCGGCTAAATGAATGGTCCTAAATTAACTTAGATTACTTAATGTTTTTAGGCTTATTTGATTGACTAATATAGCTAATTTGTTTATCTTTGCAGGTCTTGATCGGTTGGAATGAAATGGAGCATTTCAGCAACTCAAAGTGCTGTAGACTTACGGCTAAGATGGAGCACTACAGCCTAGACAACTATCTAACATTATATGAGATTAATACTGAATCTAACCTTCTTTATTTCTGCAGGTGGGATCGGTGGAATTATAATGGAGCAAATGCGCAGCCCACTTGAGATAGACTTACGACAATAATATGCTAGGTTGGAATCACTTTTGTTTGTTTATACTAGCTTAGAGTATATTAGTTTGATAAACATTGTTAACTTGTCTTATTTTTGCAGGTGGAGTAGATCGGCGGTTGTGGAGCACTCATGCAGCTCCATTCCATGCATGCTTTACGGCTAATGGAATGTCATAGGTAGCTAGTTAGGTTTTGTTGTCTTTATTTCATTATTAAACAGCACTAACATTGTTTGTATATGCAGGTTGATCGGATAGGAAGGGAGCACAACAGCAGCTCCTTCTTGTTGTAGATTCACGTAATGGAATAGCTAGCATGTCAGATTGGTTTTGTTAATTGTATAAGTTACTAATATAAGTTAGGTCCTTGTCTCCTAGATTAATTTAACTAGCAATCATACAACATTTAATTCCCCACCACCTAGTCCATTATCGGTAATCATATGACATTTTGATCAAATAATTTTACTTGTATAATTGTCGAGTAGAAGTGTGACTAGACTAGCATGTTAATATAATATTTTTGTCAAGCTAATCTTATTGATTTTTCTTGCAAGTCATTCGTGGATGAGGCTCCCAAATTGACTCAAACGATTCGCTACCTTTGCATATAATACAAGGTAGGTTGATTCACCATTTAATAAACATAATTGTAACCTAAACTAGCCTAAGTAGGCATAAATTGACGTTCCACATGATAAGTATTTGAGACTGATTTTTGATTTGGTTTTTGTTACACTATATTGTACTAAGACCATACTAATATGTGTAATAGGTTCCAGCATTTAATTGGTACATTTTTATTATGGTAAAAGGTGAAAGATTTAAGGTAAAAATGCTGATTTTAGGTATCTTTTTGTCCTAAAAATCGCCCCTATTTGTACTATGAATTTAATACTGCCATCAATTGATTTATATGGTAATTTTATCCACTTTTAAGATTACTAACTCGTGGCTCCTCAAAAGCTTCAAGGTATTTGCGTAAAACGCATTTTCATGACGCCCGAAGGTGCGTTTTTGTGCTTTAAGAATTTTTCTAGGAATTAATTAGTCGCTATGACTTCCAAGTGTTTATTGACATTGTTTATAGTCAATAATAATATATTAAGGTGTTACATTGAGTTGTATGGGGTTATACCCACTCCGAACACAATTCTCGGGCTACCCGGGCAAAAAGGAGCGTTGAGTAATCCTCCCGGGTATTTTGTCTTTAACTGAGAATTTATCTTAAATATTCATTGAGGTACTATTATACATTTAGAATGAGGTATAATGCTTTATTTTATTTTATAAGGTGTTTCCGGGACTTTCGGGCCTTAAGGGGCCTTTAAGAGAATTCCCGGGCGTTTCGTATTTTTACTCAGTTCTAACCGAGAACTTATGTTTAAAAGGTCGTATAATGATCCTTGGTTGACTTCATATAATGTTTATAGTTTATATAACTTGTCTACTTAAGGTCGGGCTTTAACGCACGTTTTTGACCTTAAGGAGTTTAGGTGCGTTTTCTAACGCCCGAGTGTTTATATACTCTTTTAGGATTTAATAATCCCCCAAATAATATTTATAATCCCTCAAATAATATTTATTTACTTATATTTAATTATTTAAATGTTAGGGGTATTTCAGACACCCTTCACCAGCACTAGCCTTCCCGCTTTTGAGAGTGAATTGCCATTCAAACTCGCCAGTCTTGCTTTACTTCTTTCCACTACTGGGCCACATGATCTGTAGTCTTGGATTTGCACCCAACTAACTGCCTAAATAAGTTGTAGGCAACGCCCCTATCTCACATGTTAATATCACTCTCACCATTTGTTCTTTTTCCGTGCTTAGGTTCACACAAAAAGCTTCCGTTTTCTCTATGTTAATTCCCAAACCTGACATCTATGCAAATACCGTCTACAAACTTCTTATTGCTATCAATTCTCTTGCATCTGCAATGCAGTACATCATGGTGTCATCCACAAATTGAATGTGTATTATATTCACCTCATGCTCCCCTACATCGATGCCTATGATCACCTCTTCCCTTTTTGCCACATTTAAAGACTTCAGCAACTATGACAAATAGGAATTGTGAGATATGATCACCTTGTCAAAGACCCTTTTTTGGTTTAAAGGGTTTTGTTGTTACCCCATTAACTAATATTGATATTTTCATTGTACATATACATTCTTTAATATAGCCTCACCATCTTTCCTCAAATCCCATTTCTATTGCATTTCATCCATTAATTTCCAATGAACACTATCACAAGCTTTACAAAAGTTCATCATAAGGAGTATCCCTTTCTTCTTCTTTTTTTTTCTTCAACCATCTGATTGTTTCATTTGTTATTATGAGACCATCCAATATTTGTCTTTTTTGGACAAAAGTTGTCTGGGATTCTCCAATTAACTTCGGAAGAACAACTCTCATCCTATTAGCCATGATTTTAGCTATGACTTTATACACACTCCCCACCATGCTAGTGGATATGAATTCCTTCAGTTTCTTAGCCCCTTCAACCTTCGGTATTAAGAAACTCCAGGTCTGATGTATTGGAAGGCATATGGCCGGAGATCAAAAAGTTTCCAACCACCTCAATGAACTCCTCGCCAATAGTGTTCCACATAGATTTTATAAAATTAATTAGTATTATACCCGACCAAGAGATGCTGAAGCTGCATAAATTATTTGGATCGTACCTACTACCATCAATCAAGGAGAAAATAAAAAATGGGCATGAGGTGCGCCAGAAAAAAGCTAGAAAACCTATAAGACTGGGGAAAGTGATGCTAACAGGGTTTCACATGCGCGGGAGGCCCATCAAAACCAGAGGCTTTTGACCCCCTACAGCTTCTGACCGCCATTGAGATTTCTTCCACTTCTGGCACCATTTCTAGCATCTCTTTGTCTTTTTCTTGTATTTTTAAGAGCATTATTTCTGATGCCATTGAGTACAACTTCTCTCTAACGCTGAACAAACCTCTTAATGTATGGAACAAATGCTCATCTAATACCCTTTGGATCCTTAATCTGACACCCATCAACTTCTAGATAGGAAATATGATTTCTCTTTTAATGAATGTGGCACGACAGTGGAAATATGTCGTGTTTCTGTCCAACTGTGTTACTTTCATCTACCTAGATAATTGTCTCAAATGCATTTCTTGCCTCCTGATCAGCAGCATGATTTGTGGTTCAACATCCATCCGTCTCCTCTTATTTTCCTTATCCTACCACTTGCTTCAGCAATGGACTCACCTACCTTTAATTCTTCCTTGTACTTACAAATTTTTGTGTCAACATCCCCATACACTTATTTATTTCACTGCCTTAGAAGGGCCTTTAATAGCTTATGCTTCTATTGGATAGACTCATTACCCATTCCTTTCCAACTCGATTTGTCTAGATCTTGGAAGCCTGGGTGTTCTAACCATCCATATCAAGAGATCGGAATGACTTCGGGCCCCAATTTACACTTTTATCCTTACCAACATAAGCCTATGATCCAAAACCAGCCATGGTTATGATTCAAGAATCATATCCCTAAATGATGCACACCAACCTGCATCTACCAATGCCCTATCAATTCTACTCATTTGCTCATTTCTTAGTCATGTATATTTACAATCCATCAGTGCTAATTCTGTAAGTTTCAACAAATCCAACCACCCGTTGAACTTCCTCATACTCGCTGACAGTGGTTTGTTTTCTGCACCGCTCCTTTCACCCGATGCTTTAATTCATTAAAATCATTGACCACCATTAGTGGTTCTTGACGGGAAGTAAATTTAGTTGAAATTTCCTCACACATTTCTTTCCTTCTCACAACCAGAGTTGAGCTATGTACAAACATTGTAGTTCCCTCAAATTGCCAATCTGGGAGAAGTATATCTACCGCTACCCATCTTTCCCCCATCTCATGCCCTATCATTATGACTTCTTGTACGTCCCATGACACCACCAGCTCATCTGATCTCCCATGCGGTTCCACTACAATCCAGCTCATCTTCCTTCCTCTCCCTCCAACAACTTGCATTTTATCGCCCACCCTTGTGTTCATCTGAGTTTCCACTAGTCCCAACATCGATATCTTCAATTCCTTGATATCCTTCTTCATTTTCATTGTTTTCTTGAGTCCCCCTAGTCCCCTGATATTTTGGAACGTGATGGTGACCATTGTTGTTAACTGGGCACCCATCTAGCATCTCTTTTCTCAGCGTTCTCTGCAGAATCCCTTTATAGTTCTTTTTTATCCCTTCGTCATTTGTAACTCGGGTAGATAATCTTCTTGCCAGCGCTTCACATTCATTTGATTCCTTGGGCAAGAATTTCAGCAAAAGTGATTTCCCGACTCCCTCTGCCTTCACGCTGGTGTTCTGATCTGAGAATAATTTTCTATCCCTAAACTTTTCAGAAAATCAAGACTTTTACTACTACCACTAGGGTTAGGGATATGTTTTTTCTCCTTACGTATACCTGATTGGGTAACTTAGGGCTTCGTTGCCCTATTCCAATCTCAATAGCTCGCCCAGGTTGGTTAAAATCGGCATAAAATAAGAATTATCAATTTTGTCCTTTTTTCCTTCTCTAGGCCAGGCCTAAGTCCACTAGCCTCTATTTTATTACTTTTCCAGGGGTATGTCTGTTGTACCCTATATTGATTTGACTTTTCCTCCAGCACACCTCTCTAATAAGCCGCCTCATTCTGGCTATTAACTCCACAAGCTCCTATCCTCTCGTTAAGATACTTGTTGTGATTTCCTCTACTATTTCTTTCTTCTCTCGTCATCATCACCATTTTTATCAGATTGACATTCATTACAGCTTCCCCCCTTCCTTGCTTTTTCCTTCCTTTTCGTACTTCGCATAATTTTTTGAATTTTCCAATTCAGCTTCCTTTTTTTTCGGCCATTTTTTTTGTTCCATCTTCATCCTTATAATCAAGCTCTAGTGAGTGAATTTCTTCTTTACTTATTCTCCTTTCCAAATGTACTCTTCTATTATCAATATTTTGTATGTCTTTCCTTCATATGCAACCTCTACTTCCTCTTCGATTCTTCTCATCTTTTTTGTTTTGATCAGTGCGCTAGGATATCACCTGACCCCATCCATTTGCGTTCAAAGTTCATACTTCACCTACTAGAGTAGTAAATTTCTGCATATTTTCATCTTCCTAGGCTCCAAAAGGTAGGCGTCTAATTGTCACCCACTAGTCCCTCCACGGTTCTCTCTTCAATTTTCTATCTTCTGCACTTCACCCCTTCCGGCTCCTCTCGTATGTTGCTCTCAATTTTCTTCATTGATTCCTTAGAATCCAAATCATAATTACTTTCTTGTATGATAGAGTGATAACCCCTTGAATATGATTAATTACCTTCTTCATGTTTACCATTTTCAACTCCTCTACCCATTATGGTTTCTCTACTTCAAGTATTAGACTTCTAGACAATTTTCTTCTTCATTGCATCACTTTGCTCCAGCCTTACATGCCTTTGATTTTGTGCACCATTGGCCAACTATAATGAGCAGAAGCTTCATAGTTCATCGTCCTTCCTCTCTAATAGGGAGTTTCAGTTATTCTATTTGCATCAAATGTAACTATGTTGAGTTTGCCCCCCTAATGTTTTTTCCTGGTTATCTTCTGGTTGGTTATGTCTCATCATTCTGGAAAACAATGGTTTCCCTTTGATCAATTTAACGTTAAGCAACTGAATTGCTGTAGCAGCTCCCCTTAGGTCTTCAAACTCCAAGAAAGTGAAGGCACAGGGTCTTCCCATCCTTCTTATTCTACCGATGAATACTCTCGTGATCACATTCCCATATTTAGTAGATACTATCTTTCTTAGATCAACCCCAGATACACCTTCCTCAATGTTTTCAATGAAGATTGAGACCACCTATTTTCTCTGACCACTTTTTCTTTTTGGGCTCCCTCTTTCCTCGCACCTTTCTCCTGCCTCCTCCCTTCCCTCTCCTTTCCCCTCTCTCCATTATGTTAGTAGCTATTATATATAATCTGATACTCTTCTCTCTCCTCTCTCCTCCCATGTATTGACACATACTTATGTGGAAATGACCACACATCAAAAAGTTGAGACTAACATACATACAAAGACAGATCATAAACCAAACACTAAGAAACATCACAGTCATGATCAATCATGCAAAAATCTTTGCAAGCTTGAAAGCTATCTTCAAGCATGTCCCGCTCAAGCAAACTCAAAATTGTAGGGGCTCTATTTGGTCACTGCTCTGCATATGAAGGGACTCTTTGAACTATTAAACTTGTGGACGTAAGGAAATAAACGTTTGTTTAGGTCCAATTTAAAGGGATGTTTGGTGAACCCAAACACCATCATTGGTTCCCAGTAGTGTGCCTGCCATATCATGAGGTATAAAATCACCTATAGGTACTGCGAAGCAAAGTGATCCATTAACATGTTGGATTCAATATATCTATTAGGCTCAACGAAATAGGCTAGAGCTACCCAACCACCCAACTTTAAACAATTGCCCAAACAAATTAGGTTTGTCTACTTTGACCGATTAGTCACTTTATAGACAATGTTGAGTGAGGATGCTATAGTCATAAGTTTTGAAAGATGTCACATGACTGCCTGGGAGTGTAATCAAAGTTTTCATCAAAAGCAACATAGGATCCTAAACGGATAGCAAAGGCTATGGTAATTGAGAAGTACTTTGAAGCTTTTTAGATGACACACCCACAAAACAGATCTTATATAGTAAGACAATATTTTGATATGACCAGAATTCAGAAAGAAAATATGAAAGGGATAATAAATTGTATGTAAATGAGAATGTGTTATAACTAATACAATTAGTGGATGTATATCCAATCATCCTTTGGTCTACCTTAGACCTTTCGTCTGTGTAACTCCCGTAACCTCCCCAAACTCTTCATTAGTAGACCCTTGATTTTTTGCTTTCCTACCACTCAAAGGTTTGGTAATGTACACTATATAAGGATGTATAGTGGAATGATAAGGAGATATACTAATCTACATCTATCTTGTGTACTATGTTCTCTACTATCCTCTCATTGTTACAACACGTTATCAGCACGATAGACTCTACTAAAAAAAAGTATTATTCTCTCTGCTATACATCATCAACAAAGATCATCTCGGCTTCATCAGGAATTCCACGGGCTCTAGCTTGGAGAAGGGATGAATTGGGTAGTCTGCGCAAGCTACATGGTATTATTTTAGATCTATCCCCGACTTTTCACTTTCATTCTCGAGGGAAGATCCAGATTTCAAGCGCCCACCACTTTCAATATTATATTTATTTTGTTTTTCCGATTTCAACTGCAAAATAATGGTTTCATAGTGATTGTTTATGTTCTGTGATTTCTTAGCAGGAGGTCTTGGGTCATGCACCTTGTGATGATGGTTATTATTTATCCTACCAGAAATCGTTGTGCTTTATCAAGAATCTGCGATGCCAAAAAGTTTATATGTTGAAGCCGCTTTTGATGGGTACTCTAACCAATTCTAGAAGGTGTAAGTAAGTTTAATCAATTTTACCGGCATAATCATTTTAACAAGCAGGTAAGTTAGACACAACTCAAAAATGATTTATATAAATGTGTATATGTGTTTTTAAATCAAAGGAGAAAATCCTTCTTTTCTTTATATTTGTTGTACAACTTTCACTATTTAAACAGAGTACTTGTTTATAAATTTTCATTGTTTTTAAGAAAGAAAAAAAGGTAAAAGGATTGTTTTTGTGAGATTCTGCGTGGTCGAGTTTTTCTTTATTGAATAAAAAGAAACTTTGAGTGAAAAGTAAAAACCGGGTAAAAAAAACGGAATCTTCAATGACAATATATTGTTATAGTTTTTGAACAACTATATGTGTTTGTTGCTTTGAAAAGTGAACCATCGATATGGTATGATTCATTCCATTCAATTTATTTTATGATTGAAAAATAGTATTGTCATAAGGATGGGTGTGAATTACCGTTTATGAGGCAATCCCTTTTGGGATAGTAAAAAAAAGTGATATTACCTTGTGCAAGATGTTGCACTAGAGATTAATAATTCTCCTATATAATCATTGAAAAGGAGATTGTAAATTATAATATTACCTCATGCAAAATGGTGCACCTGAGGTTAATGATTATGCTACCTCGTGCAAGACACTAACATTTGAGGTAAAATCGTAATACTTCCTCGTGAAAAATGAATGCACTTGAGGTTCAGGATTATAAGATTCGTATACGTCCTCGTGCAAAATGAGTGCACTAGAGGAAGAAAAATAAAAGGATCATGTTATTCGATTGTATACAAGCATTGGAGGTTGAGAATTATAGTGTGCTATTTCCCTCATGCGAAATTATGCTCTTGAAGCTAAGAGCTGTAAGATCCTTATACTCCCTCGTGCAAAATAATTGCATTGAAGGTTGAGAATGATAAATTATTATTTTCCCTCATGCATGATTATGCATTTGAGGTGGATTGGTTTAAAAATGGTCAACATTTGGTATAAGATGGACCAAATTGTAAAGCTCTTGGAGAGCTGGATAATTTTTGAAGAGTTAAAGATAACTCTATAAAAAGTAACTTTGGCATAAGTTACAAGGTCTCTCAAGTAACCATTGAGGAGTTACATTTGAGGATCATTATGGGAAGATTAAAGAGTTCCTCAGTAAATTTCCAACCTAATCTCTAAAATGCTAATGTGTATCATGCATGATTATGAAAGAAGTCGAGCTTGAGGTTGATTTTGGCAAGATCTATAGGTAAGATCATTGACAATATGGGAACTAAAAGCTTGAGTTAGCTTATGAAAATGACCATTTTATCTTGTAAAGGTCGATTGTAAAAGATGTTATAATCTATGACAGATTATTGTACATCCGTACATGGTTGGACCATATAAAAAGGAAATTGTGTGCAATTGACATCATAGTAGACCGTTACATTTCTATGAAGGATATTGTTGAGATGATGTTATTATTGATGAAAAAGTGTTAAGGTATCATCCTTAGTACATATTTATAAAGTGCGAAAAACATACGCGAGTACATGAATTTTGATATATATTATAACCATGCTTTGGGTATTGGTTATTCATGGTACTCAAAAGGAATAAAATATGGTCCGTTGAACCATCTTTGAAATCTATAATAAATTTGCGAGCATGTTGTAAGTGATTAAATGACAAAGAGTCACAATTTATTGATAGTGCTATAATGCACAACTGAAAATGTTTTATATACATCTCTATAGTCTATAAGAGGCTATAAAGAATGAGAGCTTGCTCTTGTGAGCCGTGAATTTTAAAAGCTCTTCATTATGTTCCTTGAGGGAATAAGAATAAACATTGATGATTCACTTATTTAATGACAAAGTATGCTCGTATGATGGGAAAACAAGCACAAAATGTGCCAAGTTATATAAGTTGATATAACGTAAAATCCAACCCCATAAAGCCCAAAAGGAAAAGGAGGGGTCACTAATATGCGGTTAGTGTACAATAAAATATTTCTTATAAGAAATGGAAAAATGGGCCATCCATGAGAAAAGTGATGTCGAATTACTAGTTTTCTAAACTATCAAGAATTTCCAGGCCCTTACTCGGGTGACAATAGTTCACATAAGATACAACGAGAACATTCAAAGGAAGTGGATGACAATTTTTATACCCCCTTGAAATATCATGGACTGATTATGTGTGGAAAAATTACCATGTGGACCGTTGAGATATATATGATGTTTGATACATCAAATAATGGTCACATGAAGTATTGTATTCATTGGGCTATTGATTTAGAAAAATCTAGCTATAATGAAATTATCCATGTGATTTTAAGAATAAGATGGATAATATGAACCTCGAAAGAATAGTGGTATTGAGTAACTTATACTCCCACTAAGAACGACCTTATTAAGTCGTTAATTTTGTATAGCAAAGAAAAAAGGTTAGACAATTGGGTTTGTGTCTATACCTCCCCCATTAAAAAAATATCAAAAGGGTTACAAAAAAAAGGAAAGTTGAGAATAATGAACTTCTTTAGTTCTTAAGCATTCTCAACTTTAGGGGGAGAATGATATGTGTTTTGATATTTGACATAAAGTCTTATCAGTAAAATCAATTGTGCCTTATTGAAAGATTACAAAAGCAAGCACATATTGAATGTTGCTACAACCATGCTTCTGGGAAGTATGAGTCTCCAAGATGCTTATGAATTTTTAAGATGTCAAATTAGAGAGCGGTTGTCTCTAACTTGAATGTCCTTAACCAAATGTTAATGGACTATGAATTATGTCATGCATGACAAAGAAAAATGAACTAGAGGTTCAAAGAATAATTCATTTGGAAACTGTTGCAACTACTTGATGCGTTCATAGATATGAATAAAGTAACGCTATCATATATATACTAGCTGTGAATATTCCAGCTCGGTTAGAAGCGTGGGAGACAACCGCTATGGCAAGTGAATCCCAAGTACGCTGGAGGCGTGGTCGACCCTTGGGATCTAAAGAACCCTTGAAAGAGGAGTTCGGACCCTCGAAAGAGGAGTCCAGTCCTTCGAAAGGGGGACGAAAATGCCAAAATGACATAAAAGAAAAGGCAAATGAGGAAAGATTTGAACCCTCGAAAGAGGAGTTCGGACCCTCGAAAGAGGAGTCCAGTCTCTCGAAAGGGGGGATAAATATGCTAAAATGACACAGAAGGAAAAGAAAAGGGGAAATTAGGAGTTTCAGGATTCGAACCCTCGAAAGAGGAGTTCAGACCCTCGAAAGGGGGGAAGAAACTGCCAAAATGATATATTCTAAGAGTAAAGGAAGTGCGGAATATGAATTCCAAAGGTTGATAAAGACAAATCATAAACACGCTGAAGCGTGTGATGCTAGCATGATAATGCACCATAGCTATGCATATGAGATGTTATAATCCACCCTGATATGAGAAATGAACGCGTTCCTCCTATTGGATAAAGGAGTTGTAATATCGTAAAGGTGGAAGATTGTAGACCCTTGAAAAAGGTGTTGAGCCCTTGAAAAAGGAGTTACAAAGTTTGGTGGAAAATAGTAGAACCTTGAAAAAGGTGTCTATCCCTTTGGAAAAGGAGCTATAAACTTTCAAAAGAAAGTAAATGATAAAGAATACACCATGCTAAAGTATGTGTATCCCTTGAAAGAGGATCTAAACTCTCAAAGAGAGCATAATGTGAACATATGAATTCCTGGGAATTGGTATTCGAAGAAAATCTTAAGAATGAAAGACCTTATGTTGTTATATGATCAATTGTGACTTGGATGAGAACCATCTAAATCACAATGGTATCAAGTCACATCTCATAAAATTATATATATCGATATATCAAATGAGCCAAGGTATGGCATAAGCCACTAAGAGGGCATATACGTGGATATTAAGTTCAAATACTTAAGAGTGCATTATTTGCACTAGACTCATATATATGAGTTTTGTAAAGTCAAGTTGATATTATATGACTAGTAAAGGATACTTCTCTTATGGAAATATCAAATAGACATTGGGAGCAAATTGGGTCACACAAATTTATCATCCTTTATATGATAGAAAAATGTGTGAGGCTCAGGTCAAGAAAACACTATATATGTTTTACCTGTGAATGATTAATGGTGATATAAGACTTACCATCTGGTAAGGTGATGATTCTCAGTAAACATAAATCACCATTCTTCTCCCTTTCATCAAAGTTAAGATGATGAGGATTGATGACATATTTATGAAATGAATGTTGGCATACATTCATACATGTCAAATATAGGGGGAGAATCTTTATGTGGTTATGTTTTCTCCTTTTTTTTGGTTTTTACGTCACAGGGTTTCCTGAGCAAAAGTTTAATGAGGATTCTATCATGAGAACTATACGAAGAGGAGTGCTATGATATATACATGGTGGAACTGCCATTTCATGGTGTGCAATAAAGCAGAATACAGTGGCAACTTCATCAAATCATGCCAAATTGATTGCGTTATGAGAAACAAGAAGAGGATGAGCATGGTTCAGATCAGTCATCTATCATCTATTAAGTTATTGAGGTTTTCAGCCCGATCTAGAGACGCCAACAATGAAGATAATGTTGCCTATATTACATTAATATGGGAATGATACATCAAAGGTGATCGAATGAAGCATATATCACCAAAATTCTTCTCGACTCATCAACTTCAGACCAAGGGTATTTTTGATGTTCACAAGATTCAGTCAGATGAAAAATCTAGATGATTTATTCACTAAATCACTTTCTTCAAGAGTCTTTAAGAAGCTCGTTCGTGATATCGGTATGCGACATCGAAGAGACATTCTGTTAAATTGAAGGGGAGAGAAACATTTAGACTGTACTCTTTTTTCCTTGACCATGGTTTTTGTCCCAATGGGTTTTTCCTGGCAAGGTTTTTAATGAGGCAGTAGGATATACATCCAAGGGGGAGTGTTATAACTAATACAATTAGTGGATGTATATCCAATCATCCTTTGGTCTACCTTAGACCTTTCGTCTGTGTAACTCCCGTAACCTCCCCAAACTCTTCATTAGTAGACCCTTGATTTTTTGCTTTCCTACCACTCAAAGGTTTGGTAATGTACACTATATAAGGATGTATAGTGGAATGATAAGGAGATATACTAATCTACATCTATCTTGTCTACTATGCTCTCTACTATCCTCTCATTATTACAACAGAATGGAACTTATAGTGATGTTTCTTTGTGATGGGGATAACAACGGGAATGAAAATTAAATGAAATCAGTAGTACAATTATAATAATTAAAATATAATTAAGAATAATCTTCTCAAGAATTATATAGCTAACTTTATGTTGTAGTTCTATTTATTGCCGCCTTAATATTACATTTTACAATCCAAGTATACACGATAAGTTATTAAATGCTATTGAGCTGAAAGATACTCTTTAAGCAAATCCATGTACATATTATGTGCGGAATGAAAACTTGAAAAAGGCGGAGGGAGGAATTGATGGTAAATGATTCTTTAAACATGAAGTAATGGTCTTTCACTACCTTTTTCCTTGATAGTTGCTCTGGACCAGGGATGTCAATCTTAACATGAACCCGAAATCCGATCCAAAACCGACACACTAAAATGCAGGTTTGGGTTACAATTTTCATCCAGAAAACATTTTTGGGTCGGGTTCGGGTTGGGTTGCTAAAAACCGGGGTTGTTTTGGGTTTGAGTTGCCAACCCGATTTCAACTCGCAACCCAAAAACAATATTTTTAAAATAGAAAAGAAAATATATATCTTATAGTTATGCGACATAACCCTAAATATATCCATCATGTAACCATCGATGTTTGATGGTTTTATATGTTATGTTATATTATCTTGGTGATTTTTATAGAATTTGTATTGATAGTACAATATTTTTAATTTTGGGTTGATTTTGGGTTGAGAGATGAAACATGAACAGGTCGGGTTCGGGTTGAAGTCAATCTGACCCGAAACTTGAAATTCACAACCCTAGCTCTAATATCATATTGTGTCATACTTAATAAAAGTATATTAAACTTAGAAATATTTAATTATTAATTAAAAATTTTATATAGGTAAATTCATATAAAAATCAATTATTCAATGATTAAAAATGGCTAGGAGACTAACAGATTCATATATTTGGGGATTTTTATTTCATCTCTTCAAATTTATTCATAGAAAATGATATAAATATCAAATTTATTTGACTGAGCCTCATTTCACATATTTTCATTTAGTAATTTTTTTATCTTTACATAATTTAGTTCAACATATCCCACTTTCCATTTTAGCAGTGGGACGCCCCTGACACTCATTGCCCTTACCTCCCTTTTCAATCATATTTTCTTTGATGTCTAGCTTTAATTAAGAAGAAGATTTGATACCTCTTCATCAGGGTTGTAGCGAAGGGCAATAGTATGACAGCGCCAGATGCATGCAACGTACTTGGGAATTGTAAAACGCCTTTCTATATTGAGAAGGCGGCGGTTTCGATATTGATGATTCGTGTATTTACAACCCTACTGTTCATGCTACTGTAAAGGGAATATTTATATCAGTATTTGTCTTCTAGTTACAATGGGCTGTATGGATAGAATGGGCCTAGAGAATGTTTATTTAGTAACCGTTGGTGGGCCAGGTTACGTGTGCTCTTTATCCTCCCGCGCTTCGAGCTGGGCCAGGCGCAGATTGGAGCGAAGAGATGCAAAACGGGCCACAGGGAGCGGGTTTGTAAGAATGTCCGCCACCTGGTCCTTGCTTGAGATGAAGGAGATCTGAAGAGTGCCGTTCGCTATCTTCTCCCGTAGAAAATGGAAGTCGAGTTGTACATGCTTAATTCGGGAGTGTAGAATAGGATTTGCTGCCAGTGAGACCGCGCCCAAATTATCACAGCGAACTAACGGAGGCGAAAATAAGGGGATTGAAATTTCGCTGAAAAGGTGTTGGATCCAGAGAAGATCACAGACGACCGCTGCGAGAGACCGATACTCAGCTTCGGTAGTGGAGCGGGCGACCGTTGATTGCTTCTTCGATGACCAGGAGACGAGATTCGAGCCCAGATAGACGCAGAATCCAGTCGTGGACCTGCGGTCTGACGAGGAGCCAGCCCAATCAGAATCTGCGAAGGCTGAGAGGCGGAGATCTGAAGATGCAGAGATGAAAAAGGCCAGATCTTTAGTCAAGTTCAAGTACCGCGGCAAACGTTTGAGTGCTCTCCAATGAGCTTCTGTCGGGTGGTGCATATACTGACAGAGGCGATTTACACTGTAAGCAACATCTGGCCTTGTTAGTGTTAGGTACTGTAAACTTTCTAAGATGCTGCGATATGTTGTTGGTTCTGAAAAATTGTGTGAATCTGGTGAAAAATCTGTGGTTGGGGTGATGGGGGTGGGAACAGGACGGCAAGCTTGCATGTTTGCCTTTTGTAAAATGTCTTGTATGTATTTGCGCTGTGAAAGGAACATGCCTTTGTGATTTCTGTGAACTTGAATCCCTAAGAAGTAATGAAGTGAACCCAAGTCTTTGACTGGAAAGATAGTTGAAAGTGTAGAGATAAAGGTGGAAAGGAGAGTGTTTGAGCTACCAGTGATGATAAGATCATCGACATAAACAAGGACGAAAACTGTTTCACCATAGCAGTGATAGATAAATAGAGACGTGTCAGCCTTAGAACTTGTAAACCCCATAGAGATTAGGACATCGGAGAGTTTTGAGTACCAGGCCCTTGAGGCCTGTTTCAGCCCGTAGATAGCTTTCTGAAGTTTGCAGACCAGATTAGGGCTGTGTTTGTCTTTGAATCCCGGTGGTTGGTGCATATAAACAGATTCAGACAAGTCACCATGAAGAAACGCGTTCTGAATGTCCAATTGTTTGATAGGCCATTTTTTACGCATGCAAGAGATAGGATAACACGCACAGTTGTAGGCTTGATAACCGGACTATAGGTATCAAAATAGTCAAGACCATGAACCTGATTGTAGCCTTTAGCTACCAGGCGCGCTTTGCGCCTCTCGATAGTGCCATCAGAATGAAATTTTGTTTTGAGAACCCATTTAGCCCCTAGGATAGGAGTGTTTGGAGGAGGTGAAACAAGGGTCCAGGTGTGATTGGATATTAAGGCTTGGTATTCTGTGAGAATAGCTTGTTTCCATTCTGGATACTTGACAGCTTGAGTGTATGAGGGTGAGTCAGGGACTGTGGTGGTGGTGTGGGCTTGGGACCAGGGAATGGTCCCATCAGTACGGTGAAGGGGTTTGAAAATGTTATTTCGGGCGCGAGTAGTCATTGGGTGTGAAGGTACAGGAGCAGGTGTTGGTGGTGTAGGTTCTGTTGCATGTTGTGCAGTAGTGGAGGGAGAGGAGTGGGGGCTAGTGACAGGTGCAGAAGGAGGAGCAGGGGATGTAGGGAGAGAAGGAGAGGTGGATGACATTGGGTTTGGTTGAGGGGAATTTGGGGTTGAAGATGTCTCTGGTGTCACAGGATCAGAGAACGTGGGTAGGTGTATTGTGGGTAGAGGTGTGATGTTAGGCTGCTGTGAGGGTGTGTCACTGGTGAGGGATGTGTAAGGAAAACAAGCTTCATCAAAGAGAACATCACGGGAGATATACAATTTGTTGTGAGAAGGGTCAAGACATATATAGCCTTTGTGATTAGGACTGTAGTCCAAAAAGACACATTGTGTGGTTTGGAAAGCCAATTTGTTTTTGTTGTAGGGCCTCAAGTTAGGCCAGCAGGAGCATCCAAACACCTTGAGAAAGGTGAAATCAGGTGGTTGATGGTATAGGATTTCATAGGGAGTCTTAGACTGAAGGGCTGGCATAGGTGTCCTGTTCATGAGAAAGGTGGCTGTAGAAAAAGCTTTGTCCCAATAGAGTAAAGGGAATGAGGCATGAGCGAGGAGGGCAAGACCCTTATCCACTATGGATCTGTGTCTACTCTCAATACTCCCGTTCTGGCTATGTGCGTATGGACATGTCAATCTATGAGTGATACCTTTGTAAGAATAGGAGTAAGTGGCCTGAATTCTCCCCCACCGTCTGTCTGTATGGCACGCACTAGGGTGCCAAACTGTGTCTTGACAAATTTTATAAATTGTAAGACAAGAGCAGAGACGCTAGACTTAGCTGAAATAGGGAATATCCACAGATAACGACTATAGTCATCAACAATAGCAAGATAGTACTTAGAGCCATCAGAGGCCAACACCGGGGCTGGTCCCCACACATCCATAAAAACCAAGTCAAAAACAGCAGATGAAGTAGTGTAAGATGGGGGGTAGGGAAGGGAGTGCATTTTCCCTTTATAACAAGCACCACAAACAGAGTTAAGAGATTGTATATCAGTAGTAGGCAAAGCATATTTATTCAAAATCAGCCTTGTAGTCTTAGCAGAAGAATGTCCAAGCCTGAGATGCCAAGTCTTGGCATCGGTCTTAGCTGTATAGTGAGCTGCTGGAGAGAGTTCGTAAGGTTGAGAGAGGCAGTATAAACCATCTTTAACCCCTCCTTGGAGAAGAAGCTTCCCCGTGCTTCGATCCTTGATAAGAAAATGAGATACATGAAACTCAAAGTAAGCATTATTGTCACTGCAAAAGCGCCTAACTGAAATAAGATTCTTAGTCAGTTCAGGAACATGCAGAAGTTGAGAAAGAGTGAGGGTTCCAGAGGGAGTAAAAATCCTGTCTGTTCCTTGATTGTGAATGGACAGAGTGGACCCATTTCCTAGAGTGACTGAGTCCGGACCACTGTAGGATTGAGAGTCTAGAGAAAGATTCCCATAATCATGAGTGAAGTGATTGGTTGCTGCGCTGTCTGGGTACCAAGTTGTTTCTGCTGGGATGGTGTGAGTGTAGTGAGCAGTGAAAGAGGCGGGGGGGTTGGCCTGATACGCCTGATTGAATCTGTGCCAGCAGTTCTTGGCTGTGTGACCTGGCTTGTCACATATTTGACAGCTTGGTCGGGGGTCTGATTTGCCTGAGATATGTACGGAGGAACTCTTTGTGTTGTATTGAGAGTTGGAAGAGTAACCAGATCTACCTCTTCCTCTGCCTCTGTTTGAGTCCGACTTGCCTCTGTAGGAGTCACCACCTCTACCTTTGGATCCTGAAGAGGATGAGTAAGTGGTGGTGTTGAGTGAGAGCTGAGAGGCTTGTTGCAGATTTTGAGTTTGTTGCTGTAGATGAGCTTCAAGTTGAAGCATATGGCCAAATAGAACAGTAGTAGGGACAGCATCTGACTGAGTGAGTATATTGGTGACGAGCGAGTCATATTCTGGCCCTAACCCTCGTAGTAAATAAGAGTTAAGGTCGCTGTCTGAAAGAGAGCACCCCACGGCAGCAAGAGAGGCTACTATAGCCTGAGCTTTGTTGTAGTATTCCAGGATAGAGTCGGAACCCTTCTTTAAATCCATCAACTGATTTTTTGACTGCATAATACGGGCCTCATTTTGTGAAGCATACATGTTATTAATGCATTCCCATACTTCTGATGCTGTATTACAACGTAGGATTTGACAGACTACTGACTCAGAAAGAGATGCTGTGAGGACTGACATGACAAGTTGGTCTAGCTGTTTCCATTTATTATGTTCATCATTAACACTGAGATCTGAATTCAAGGGCGATGGGCAAGGTAAGGTGCCATCTATCACACCAAACAGTCCGTGTCCCTTGAGGTAGGGTTCAATTTGCTTTTTCCATAACAAGTAATTTCCTGGGGCTAACTTGATGAAGTTTCCAGCAGATGAAATGAGTGACGGGAATGAAAAAGTAGAAGATCCTGAAATAGAACCTGTACCAATAACTGGGACATTGTGTGATCCAGAGCTCTGTGAAGAGGATGAGCTGCTGCTGAAGCTTGCAGTGCTGCCGCTGGTGGAGTTGGCTGCCATTAAAGCACAGGGGTGATCTTACCAGAAAAGGAATTAGCATAAAACGCTGTAGAGCTCTGATACCATACTTGGGAATTGTAAAACGCCTTTCTATATTGAGAAGGCGGCGGTTTCGATATTGATGATTCGTGTATTTACAACCCTACTGTTCATGCTACTGTAAAGGGAATATTTATATCAGTATTTGTCTTCTAGTTACAATGGGCTGTATGGATAGAATGGGCCTAGAGAATGTTTATTTAGTAACCGTTGGTGGGCCTGGTTACGTATGTTCTTTACAACGAGAAGATCGAAGGTGGAGTAGCGTTTAAAATTTGAAGGAATGAGCTTGCGATGGGCAGAAACTTCCTCTGGTCCGAAGAAGAAGCATCTGACCATTTCGTCCAGTAGGGTAGTGTTGCCCTTAGGTTCGTACTCACGGTGTGTACAGATCACCTTTGGTGGATCGCTTGCCTTGATAAGCTCTCGGCTCCAAACTGGCATCACGGAAGGCTGAGACGCACCCCTTCTAATCTCCGCCATGGCATTGATGAACTGGGACACTCCCACGCCATCGCAGATGGTGTGGTTAAAACGGATTCCAATTATATAGCCTCCACATAACAGACGCGTAACCTGTATGCATTGTCCAAATTATTATATATGGATAGCCAGGCAGGCATAACGAATACCCATGGCTTCGATTAATTAATGAAAATGAAGAGGAGTACGTTCTTGACAGAGATGATCTTTTGCATAACCGGAGTTAGGACCAACGGGGAATGCAGGATGTCAGAAGAACCAGGAAGATCAAACGTCATTAAATCCCGATAGCAAGGCAGAGGAAGGCAAATATCCTCTCAAAACTCCTCCAACTTAACATCAGCATCCGCCTCGACGAAGATCACTCCCTCGCCGGTGCAGTCTGTTAGAAAATATCTCCAACTA
This sequence comes from Limonium bicolor, assembly GCA_023374045.1. Classification (NCBI taxonomy): domain Eukaryota; kingdom Viridiplantae; phylum Streptophyta; class Magnoliopsida; order Caryophyllales; family Plumbaginaceae; genus Limonium; species Limonium bicolor. The sequence continues at coordinate 44,572,251 of CM041778.1, forward strand.
CCTCCGTATATATCTGTAACTTACTCCTACATTAGTGCCACGCTCCCTTGATTAGTGCCACTACCATATATACGTTGTATATAAATATGTACTCCTACTACTGCAATACATCATCGATTATTATCGTATTCTGTATTTCACATGGTATCAGCCTAATCCCTTTCCTTAACCCATCTCATTTATTATCTTTCCTTCCCTTCCCTACTACCCCGCTCCTCCAACTGTGTGCGATGGCTGACCCAATTCCCACCCCGCCTGGCTCTCCTGTCTCCTCTCAGCGTACCTTACTTGCCTCCCCACCTCGCTCACCACCTCCTCCCCCTACCGGTACCAATATCTCCAACCCCGCAGCCATCGCCGTCAACCAGGCCTTACACGTTAACTCCATTACCAACCATGCTCGCATCGAGTTAACGCAGTCCCCTCCTAACTATGCCATGTGGCGACACCTCTTCCTTGTCACGTTAGGAAAATTTAATCTTCTCAATCACGTCAATGGCACACCGTCTTCCGATGACGAGAGCTGGACCCTCCTCGATTTTACAGTGCTATCTTGGATCTATGCAACGATCCACCCCGACATTTTTAGTCTTATAATGCGTAACAGTGCCACTGCGCATGATGTTTGGACTGCTATTGAAAACCTCTTTCGGGATAACAAAAAGGCCCGTGCCATCCAGCTTGAAGCCGAGTTTCGTGGACTTTGCCAAGGCGCACTCACCATTAACGAGTACTGTGCCCAACTAAAAACTCTGTCGGATGCTCTAGCAGATGTTGATAATCCTGTCTCAGATGAGAACCTCGTTCTCCAAACACTTAGCGGCCTGAACGACTCATTTGCAAATCTGCGTAGCATACTACAATTCCAGCGACCCTTTCCCTCTTTTCAATCAGTGCGCAGCGCACTTATACTGGAGGAAACTTGCCGCCACAACTCTCCTGCTCCAGCCGCTGTTCTCCATACCACCACCTCCCCCTCTGCTGCACCGCCTGCTGTCCCCTCTGCTCCAACATCCTCTAACAATTCCTCTCACACACGCACCGCAGGTTCTGGCCGAGGAAATCGACACGGGCGCACTAGAGGTAGAGGACGTGGCCGCCAGTCCTACCCGAGTCAAGTTTGGACTCTCCTGCCTGGCGCTCCTCAGTGGCCACAGCAATGGGCCACACCTGGCCTACTGGGCCCACGCCCCACATCCGCTCCACAGGCTGCACCAACCCAATCCACCGCTCCAGCTTGGGACCAGCAAAGCCTGGTCAATGCAATGAATGCTCTTGCAGTCAACACTCGTACTCCTGATCCAATGTGGTATATGGACACCGGCGCCACATCTCATATGAGCCCTACAGCAGGTAAACTCTCTCCATCTCACTCCCCTGATCTTCCCTCTCACACTCATATTATTGTTGGGAACGGCAATCTTCTTCCCATCACATATATTGGCACCACACATCTCCCGTCTCACCCCTCCTTCACTCTTCGTCATGTACTCGTCAATTCAAACCTTCTCAAAAATTTAATTTCGGTCCGTCAATTTACAAAAGATAACCATTGTTCAATTGAATTTGATCCCTTCGGTTTCTCGATTAAGGATCTACACACCAGGAACGTGACACATCGCTCCAATAGCACCGGGGATCTCTATCCGTTTGTGCCACCACCGACCACCACCACCTCTGCGCTCACGGCCACCACCTCCGATCCACCATGGCACAGCCGCCTCGCCCACCCCGGCACCTCATCTCTCAAGGCACTGATTTCACAACAGCTTTTACCAATTAATAATGCTATTGTCTCATCTTGTCATGCGTGTAAGTTAGGCAAGCAGCCCCGACTCCCGTTTTCACGTTCTGTTTCAATTACTTGTCAACCATTTGCTATTATTCATTGTGACTTATGGACCTCCCCGGTCCCCAGTTTTGGTGGCCACAAATATTTTTTATTAATCCTCGATGACTACACACATTTTTTATGGACATTTCCTCTCAAACTTAAATCGCAAACTTTTGATATTTTACGCAACTTCCATAATTACGTACGCACACAATTTGGTGTCCCCATACAACAATTACAATGCGACCACGGCGGCGAATTCGACAACCTCTCCCTTCGATCCTACCTTGACTCTCACGACACTATCCTGCGTTTCTCGTGCCCACATACATCCCAACAAAATGGGAAAGCCGAACGAATGATTCGGACGGTTACCGACGCCATTCGCACTCTCTTATTTCAGGCCCACCTTCCACCTCCCTTTTGGGCCGAAGCCCTCCATACCGCCACCCATCTTCTAAATCTAACACCCACAAAAACAACCAACCAACTCAGCCCACATCACCTCCTCTACAATCAGCCACCCTCTTACACTCACCTACGCACCTTCGGGTGCCTTTGCTACCCACATACCGCATCCACCTCTGCTCATAAACTTGCCCCCCGAACCACTCCATGTCTCTTCCTCGGTTATGCCCCGAATCATAAGGGCTACCGCTGTCTTGATCTCACCACCCAAAAAATAATCATCTCACGCCACGTCACTTTCAACGAGCTAGTATTTCCATATCAAAAGTCGCTCGCCCCCCGATCCACTTCCCAATTCCCACCCAGCGATACTCATGATGCTTATCCACTTCCCCTTCCAACCATACGGCCCACTTACTCCACGCCACCTCACCCCCCTGCACATTCGTCACCGACTCAGCCCAACCCCACTCCCTCCGTGTCGCCTTCGCAAACCAACCCCACGACAAGCCCAACCTCTCTCGACCCCACCTCTCCCAGCGCAACCCGACAACTCCTTGCCACACCCGTCACATCTCCCTCCCCCATACCCCACACTTCCGGACCGCACTCACCACTAACTCCAGTACCCAGCCCACCTTCTATCCAACAACAAACTTCTCCTACGGCCCACATCCCCACTAATCCACCTCGGCAGCCCACCTCCACAAATTCACCTGCGCCCACCCCATCCCAAGCCATACACCCAATGACGACACGCTCCAAATCTGGAATTTCCAAACCCAACCCACGATTCAACCTCACCACTACCACCTCCTCTCTTCCCACCTCATACAAGGCTGCTCTTCAAGACCCACGATGGTTTCAATCCATGAAAGAAGAATTTGATGCCCTCATTAAAAACAACACATGGGACCTCGTTCCCCGCCCCCTACATTCCAATGTCGTAACAGGAAAATGGCTCTTCCGCCACAAGTTCGATGCCGCCGGTAATCTTGCTCGTTACAAGTCCCGCTGGGTAGCCCGAGGTTTCTCCCAGCAACCCGGTCTCGATTATGACGAGACGTTCTCTCCCGTTGTCAAACCCACCACCATATGCACCGTCCTTGCCCTCGCCGTCACCCGAAATTGGCCAATCCATCAGCTTGACGTCAAAAACGCCTTCCTCCACGGCACCATTTCCGAGGACGTATACTGCCAACAACCCCCAGGATTCGTTCACCCTCAGTTCCCAAATCATGTATGCAAACTACGTAAGGCCCTTTACGGCCTTAAACAAGCACCACGAGCATGGTACCGTCGTTTCGCCGACCACATCACCCACCTTGGCTTTACTGGATGTCGCTCAGACCCCTCCCTCTTTGTCCTCAACCACGGCTCGAACCAAGCCCATCTCCTAGTCTACGTCGACGACATCATCCTCACCGCATCTTCCACACCGCTCCTTCGCCGTATCATCACTGCCCTCAGCTCTGAATTCTCTATGACCGACCTCGGCCCCCTCCGTCACTTCCTCGGCATCTCTGTCACCCGTACTTCCTCTGGTCTGCACCTCAGTCAAGCTACCTACGCTAGTGACATCCTCACACGTTTTGGCATGTCCAACTGCAACCCAAGCCGTACCCCTGTTGACACACAACCCAAACTCGGTCGTACCACCGCCCCCGCCATCACCGATCCCACTGCCTACCGATCTTTGGCCGGCGCCCTACAGTATCTCACCTTCACCCGCCCTGATATCAGCTATGCGGTTCAACAATGTTGTCTACATATGCACGACCCACGTGAACCCCACCTTACTGCCCTCAAGCGCATCCTACGCTATGTCAAAGGAACGCTCCACCTCGGTCTCACCATTACACCCGCCAGCTCACACAAATTAACTGTCTACTCCGACGCAGACTGGGCAGGCTGCCCTGACACTCGACGTTCGACCTCCGGCTATTGTGTATTCCTGGGCCCCAACCTCATCTCCTGGTCTTCCAAACGCCAGCCCACAGTATCTAGGTCCAGTGCCGAGGCCGAATACCGTGCTGTTGCCAATGCCATAGCTGAATCATGCTGGCTTCGAAATCTCCTCCATGAACTCCATGCTCCCACCTCGAGCGCCACCGTCGTCTTCTGTGACAACGTCAGCGCTGTCTACATGTCCGCCAACCCCATTCAACACCAGCGAACCAAACATATTGAACTCGACATACACTTCGTTCGTGAGAAAGTCGCTTTGGGCCTCGCTCGAGTTTTTCATGTCCCTACCACAAGCCAATATGCAGACATCATGTCCCTACCTCCGTATATATCTGTAACTTACTCCTACATTAGTGCCACACTCCCTTGATTAGTGCCACTACCATATATACGTTGTATATAAATATGTACTCCTACTACTGCAATACATCATCGATTATTATCGTATTCTGTATTTTACACAGTCCACGGCGAGTTTCCTCCTCCCGTCTCCTCCTCCAACCTCTTTTAATCTCCCAGCCAACGGGTAGTATTACACCAGCGCCTCCGCCAATGCGGCCCTTTATCATCTTCGTTGGATCTTGTCCATTGTTCTCACGTTGTGGTTGGTGATCCGATGCTCCAGACGGGGATATGGATCCGCAACGCTTCTTGGTCGTCAACATCAGACAGCAGCTTTAGCTCACGTGGCGTGGGCTTGGCTGGTCGGATCAGCTCCGAATCTTGCCGCCTCACCTTGAAGACGATGTTAGAGTTTGAACGGAGGACGAGTTGAGACATCTTACGTAAAAGCACAGAGAAATAATACTAAGGAGAGGAGATAAACTAGAAATGAGGAAGAAAATTTATACTCAGCAAGACACTATTTTGGGACAAATGAAAAATGATAAGTGGACACTATTTTGGGACAAATGAAAAATATAAGTGGACACTGATTGTGGGACGGAGGGAGTAGAAGGAAGTATACCATGAACTAATATCAGGATGGATTCCAACCATAATGTTAAAAGAGAAAAAAGAAAATGATGAGATGGAGGAGAGAGGATGTGAGAGGGGTTCTTAACTAAGACACTCTCTTCCTAGAGAACCTAGGTAAGTAAGAGAGAGATTGTGAGAGGAGATAATAAAATAATATTTGTTGGTGGGTGGAATCCGTGGATGCCCTAAGCTACGTGTCGGAGAGCAGTGGCAGGGAAGCAATCAGTGAGTGTTAGGTAGCTGAGAAGTTCGAATTTATACAAAAGAAATACTCCTAATTGACCGTCCTGTTTGTTGGCACATTTTTTAACTTCAATATTAAGTATATAAGATAAAATAATTTCATAAAACTAAATTTTGTAATATATAGTTTATCATATAAGAAATTATATGTAAAACTTAAATTTTTAAAATTATTTTATCTTATATGTTAAATATTAAAGTCAAACGATATGTCCAAATAATAAACAGGACGGTCAATTCAGGACAGTCAATTCAAGACGGAGGTAGTACTATAGTACGACTACGATTCTTACTGGTAGAACGAGATTCACATATCATACTCAAAACTTAATTGCAATTTTTTTTATTAATGAGTAAATCTTCTTAAGTATTGTCATCATTTCATTAACGTTATTAAAATTTTAATTAGTAATATAATTTTTTTTTGTGTTAACTCGTTCAACTAACCATTTAGAATGATCTCGCTTAGAGCATAACTAGAACAACTTACTAGTTTAAGTTTCCAAATATCCAATTATGCTAAATAACTAATATACTATAATTTAATTATTGAAAAACCTTATCAATCTACTCAACACTCATAACATTTCTTAATCTTTTCACTCCTACTCATTTACTAATCTCGATACTTAGACAAAAACAAAACACTATTTTCAGTAAAAAAAAAAAGCGGCAGTTTTAATAAGCATACTATAGTAACAAATGTATAACCGATTTTACAAATATTTTTCAAAAACATATACCAATACAGAAAATTTTCTACAGTCTGATATTTTTTTTATAAGGGGGTTACATGTGTAGCAGTACATTGACCGTGAACGGTCTACACAGCTTAGGAAAGTTTTTAACCAGAAATTGAAAAGAAATTCATAAGAAACTTCAAACGAAAAATGCGAAACACCAACTACAACCAATGCGATATACTTTAGAAATCCTGGACTTCCAATCGAACAACGTCATCTGCCACGTCTTAAAAGAAACAAATCAATATTCCCAAAATGACAACATTTGAGCACAACGTTTCGACTAGAAAAGAAGAGGTGCGGTTTATTTTTTCCAACTTTGTCGTTTATGCGGAAAATGGCAACGGTGAAGAGAAATATTATTATGGCAAAAAGTGACCCTCTTCATATTCTCGAGAAAATTCCAAGTCGCATCATCTCGTTCATTCCCCCAAAATTTCTGCAGCCGAAATGGAATGTTCCCTCACAACAGTTATTGATTTCGAAAAGCTCTCCCTCGGTTCATGTGCGCACATCCCTCTTTGTACAAGCCCAAGGAGAAGTCACAATTCCCCAAAATTACTTCGCCGTTCAGTGACATCCCACCGCCATCCAAATCGAAAAGCAATCATATAGTTCCCTGCAGCCCTCTCTCACCCAGTCTTTGCCTCTGTCTCATTTATTTCCACCCCCTCTCACAATCCCCTCGCACACTAGACTCTCAAAGCGACAGACCTGTTCAGTTTCTTGGCCCCAAGGTTTTCAAAACTCATCCAAATTCGGCGTGCCTTCTCTTCAAATCGCACCTCCAAGCCCAGTTTGTACTCCCTCAGATTCCTCTTCCACACACTGTAGCCATTTAAGCCCATTTTTACCTTCAACCCCCTCCAACCTCCATAATAGTCCACCGAAACCCCTTCCCTTTCAATCGTCGACTACACCCCCCTCACACCCTCTCCTCACCCTCTTCCCAAATCCCGAGTAGTAATTTGGAAGTTGTTCTTTCTCTCGATACCTCGTCAACCAGTTTTAACTAGCTCATTTCTTTTTAATACCTCCCCCTCCTACCCTCCTAGTCATTCTCTCATAGAAGCTCAAGCTTGTCTGGATTTTGGTCGTAAGCTTGGTTGTCATTACTCACACCTAGAGATTTTGTTACAAAACTTTACGCATATCCTCAAGCGTAATAGTCGAGCCCAAGAAAATCAACACCTAAGCAGTTCACGAGACCATCTTCTCCACCTAAAGGCTTCAAATGCAAACTCTCTCTACTGGTGGCCAAAGCTAAAATGAAAAATTCACTACCCGACATAAGCATATCCGGAACTCCCAACATTAATGCGCATCGACGGTTCCCTTAAGCACAAGTCTTTCATGTTTTGGAACGCTTCAGATAATTTGTCTTCTCAACTTTGAAGTATTGAGGATTTCCAAGAATGCTCTTTTCTCTCAAGTCTGGGCCATGAGCTAGTTCTGTAAAGGTTGTTGCTAGGATCTACTTGGGTGTCGAGTTTTTAACCCTGTCTTGTAGGATATAGAGGAGGTTTTTTGTTTTCATTACCTTTTCATTTTGTTTGCTTTGAATTTTGTTTAATTTCTTTGGAACTAAACTTCTTTTGGCTAGAAATATTATTACGGCAAAAAGAGACCCTCTTCATATTCCCGAGAAAATTCCAAGTCACATCATCTTGTTCATTCCCTCAGAATTTCTGCAGCCGAAATGGAATGTTCCCTCACAGTAGTTATGATTTCGAAAAGCTCTCCCTCGGTTCATACGCGCACATCCCTCTTTGTATAGGCCCAAGGAGCAGTCGCAACTCCCCAAAATTACTCTTCGCTGTTCAGTGACATCCCACCGCCATCCAAATCGAAAAGCAATCATATTGTCCCTGCAGCCCCTCCTTTCCACTTTCTCACCCAGTCTCTGCATCCCTTTAATTTATTTCCATCCCCCTCTCACAATCCCCTCACACACTAGACTCTCAAAGTGGCAGGCCTGTTCAATTTCTTGGCCCCAAGATTTTCAAAGCCTATCCAAATTCTGTCGGGCCTTCTCTCCCAATTGCACCTCCAAGCCCAGTTTGTACTCCTTCATATTCCTCTTTTACAAACTATAGCCATTTAAGCCCATTTTTACCTTCAACCCCCCTCTAACATCCATAATAGTCCACCTAAACCCCTTCCCTTTCAATCATCGACTACCCCCCTCCACACACACACACCCCTCTCCTCACCCTCTTCCCAAATCCTGGGTATTAATTTGGAAGTTGTTCTTTCTCCCGATACCTCGTTAACCAGTTTTAGCTCATTTCTTTTTAATACCTCCCCCTCCTCCCCTCCTAGTCCTTCTCTCGTAGAAGCTCATGCTTGTCCGGATTTTGGTCGTAAGCTTGGTTGCTATTACCCACACCCAGAGATTTCCTTGTAAAACTTTACGCATATCCTTAAGCGTAATAGTCGAGCCGGAGAAAATTCAACCCCTAAGCAGTTCGCAAGACCATCTCCTCTACCTAAAGGCTTCAAATGCAAACTCTCTCTACTGGTGGTCAAAGCTAAAATGAAAAATTCACTCCCTCGACATCAACATATTCGGAACTCCCGACATTAATGCGCATCAGCAAAGAGGACTAGCCCCCTGCAAACTTGGCAAAGTCATTATCAAAGAATTCCCTCTTTCTTCAATAAAATTAAATGAAGTATCCAAGCTCCGTTTAACCAAATTTCATCTCAATTGCTAATATATAAAAAAATCCTATTCCTTTAAGCACAAGTCTTTCATGTTTTGGAACGCTTCAGATAATTCGTCTTCTCAACTTTGAAGTATTGAGGATTTCCCAGAATGCGCTTTTCTCTCAAGTCTGGGCCATGAGCTAGTTCTGCAAAGGCCGTTGCTAGGATCTACTTGGGTGTCAAGTTTTCATCCCGGTCTTGTAGGATAAAAAGGAGGTTTTTTGTTTTCGTTTCCTTTTCACTTTGTTTGCTCTTAATTTTGTTTAGTTTCTTTGAAATAAACTTCTTTTGGTGAGAAAGGTTCATTTTTGAACCTAAGTATTGCCCTTTAGCTAATTTTTTAGCCAATTATAAAAAAAATGTATCGCAAAAAACTTTATGAGATGGGATAGTTTGCCTGTCAAGCGAGAAGAAGGATGAAGTTCAGGATTGCGTAGAGAAGAGAAGAAAGAAATATTTTGTGCATCTGTATTGAAATGAAAATACGGTATATGTTTTTGTTGTATTATAGAGTATGTACAAGTGTGTATATATATATTTATATATATATATATATACGAAAGCAATAACAGACTTATCACAAGTCTAACTAAGATGACTAAAGACTATATAAGTATATAATCCTAATACCCCCTTAAGCCTTAGAGCTGATGAAGATGTAAGGCTTGTTGTTAGTCTGTATTTGTTAAGTCAATGCCCATTAATTCTTGGGAGAGTTTCTTGGTAGAGTTTTCCCATGAGTTTCTTGGTTAGCATGTCTCTGAGCTGTCTGGAACTTTGTATGTACTGTATCTGACTTAAACCAACTTGTAGTTGTTGGCAAACAAAGTGGCAATCCAGCTCGATATATGTGGTTCGTTCATGTGAAACCGGATTTTCAGTAATGTGAATTGTAAATATGTTGTCACATTTCACGGGGACTAGTTGTATGTTCTTGACTTCCAGCTTATGCAACAGGTGAGTGAGCCAACTCAATTCGCTAGTGATTTGTCAGATTGCTCGGTACCCCGCTTCTGCCATATGGCAGCCTACTTCTTTGACTTCCAACTGAGAGGCGAGCCACCTAGGAGGATGTAGTAGCTAGATATGGATTTCCTGGTTATGGGACATGAAGCCCAGTCAGAGTTACAGAAAGCTATTAGATTGAAAGTTGTTGTTTTGTTAAAAGAAAGACCAAACTCGAGAATCCCTTTGATGTAGGACAATGCATGATAGGCAGCCGCTAGATGTGCATCAGTGGGTTCCTGCAAAAATTGACTCAAGTGTTGTACAGTAAACGATAGGTCAGATATAGTATTAGTTAGGAAATTTAATTTCCTTATCCATTTTCAATATTGAGTTGGATCTTGTAGGAGTTGTCCTGTGTCTTTCTGAAGTTTCCAATTTAATTGTAGGGGTGAAACTGTCTCACGACAGTCTAGCTTTCAGAAAGTATTTGCATTGCATACTTTCTTTGTGACATGATTAACCTGTCATCTGTTTCAACAAACTCCATGCCAAGAAAGTAATTAATTCTACCAAGATCCACAAGTGGAAAAAAGACTATAAATTACGCCCTTTAAATAACGGTTATATAACGGACCGTAACTAAATTAGTGGTCCGGATGTAATTAACATGGTTTGTTATATAACTGTAATTTATAGTGGGTCAGGGGTGAAATGAGGGTAAGATTAATGGACTTTAGATTACGGTTATATGCACAACTGTAATCTAAAGTTTGACGCCAGGCTTTAGATTACGGTTCATATACAAACTGTAATCTAAAGTCCATTGACCCGCACACGCTTACTCACTTGACGACATCGTTCTGCACGTCTGTATCTCCACGTGTGCTCTTATTCACATTGACGACGTTATTTAGTCAAGAGGTAAGTTCTTTTAATTATGATTTTCTTACCGAACCGTTATTAAAAGTCCAACATAGTTAAAACAACGTCATTTTACGTTGTTTGGGTATTAATTTTGGGTGCATTTTCTCCAGACTCAAACTATTTATATTGTACAGGTACTAATTACCCATACTACCCCTGTCGATTGGACGTCTTACACAACTTCCCGTGCATGCTCTTTATTTTCCTTCTCTCTTGTGTCAAGTCGTAACTTTTCTTCCGCAAGCTCACCATTGACGAAACTCTCTCTGCTTCAGCCGACTTGGTAAGCTTCTTCCTCCATTCTCCCTCATATTTCTTGCTTCCAATATCTTTCGATCTAATGAAGCTTTCCACTGCGCAGATTGTCATTCTTGTTTAAGTACTCTGCGCGCATAAATAGTAATCAACATGTATCGTCGAACGAACAACGTAAGTTCTTTAAAATTAATGTAAATGAAGTAAATTATCAGTTTTTTGTTAATCTGTAGCATGTATGTATTGTTAGAGTAGGATTAAACCATGTTCTGCATGCATGCAATCTGATTGATGTTCATATGTGATTTCATATGTATGGGATTTATTTGTTTTGTCTGATTCTAGTGCTAATATCAGTTTTAACATTCATTTGGTTATTTCAAATCCTAATAATTAGGAGATATAGCTGATTGATTTATCTCTATTGGTCTGTAGGTTTTTTATCCAATAGAGTATTTGTTGTTACATACGAGCATATCTCCTATGTTTTGTTTTCTTAATTTTTTTTGCTGCATATTGTATTTCCAACAGACTATTTACTTATAAACTCCTGTTACATTGGAAATTGTTATATATATATATGGTCAATTGACTCTGAAGGAAGATCTCATTAACCTAGAGGCCGCGTTTGGTTCAGCGTCGCCTGATAAAGAAGAGAGTACAAGTGAAAGGTAATGTGTCCTTACTATTCTTGATATTTTTTCTTAATCTTTCTGATTTGTTAATGTGTCTTTATCATAATATTTTCTCTGTTTGATTTATATAACAAGAAATGGTGGGATGATGACACACCGGTGCTAAAATTTTACACCCTGCATGACCTTACCACGTCTTCGTCAACAGAGACGTTGTGCATGAAATTGATGGATGGGGTGGACCTTGAAGATTCATGGTCTCCACCCACACTTTATGTTGGTCAGGGTAGGACTGTATCCACACCTACTGGTGAGGGTTGTAGCCACAAACCTTTGAAACGTGCAAAGACGGATCTCCTAGAGTGTCCCTTCCCATCGGATGCGTTCTCATTGAACCCCTACTAGACACTAATAAAGATCAAGCTGGAAGAAGAAAGGAAAGCGTGGGAGAGATTACAAGCTGATGCTGATTTTGGAACAAGCTCTGACGAAGCTTCATCTGTTTGATAGTTTAGAAGTTTTTTTTAAAGACATTTAGAACTTGCTATTTAAGTTAGTCTTTGGGTTTTGGTTTCTGGATATTTAATTTGTTATGTTTTAAAACATCATAATTTCTGTTGCTAGGATTTGGATTAAGTGTATATGAATATTTTGTGTTATTGTATTCAAACTTATTGCACTTTAATTTTCTATTAAAAATATATCTTTTGGAGCTGCTTCTATTATATTATTATGCAATTTAGTCTACTATTGCAACATGTTTGTGCCTTATTTTGAAAAAAAAGAAAAGAAATAACTTTAGATTGCAGTTCAGATAGAAACCGTAATCTAAAACCTTAGTGGCAGACTCCGAAATTTTGTTTCGAGGGGGGGGGGGGCAAATTTTTTTTGACACTATAATATTCTTTAAAACATTACTCCCTCCGTTCTATAATATCTGTCATTTTAGAATGTGAATTTTGTTTAAAAATACATGGCATTCTAGTTTTTTGACACACTTTTTCCACTTTTGACCCTACTATTCAACATGAAAGTAATTATTATCTAGATAGAAAAATAATAATAGGGGTACATGTGTCGTTTTTCTACTTTTCTTAATAAGTGTGCAAGTTTTTAAAACAACATTTATTGTTGAATGGAGGGAGCATGTTATTTTGTATTTATGTTTTGTTTGGATCCACCTCTGAGGAGATTAGGAAATCGCCTGGGCTGCTCAAATTAGTGGTGAATTCATGAGGGTTAAAACCCTTTCGATGTCAACAAGCCGGTCCAAGGTGTATTTTTATAAACATGGCTAATCATGCTAAAGTCCTTTGGATTACCTACAAGCGAATGCCATCTACACTAGTACAAAAACAGTCTATTTCAGTGGTTCCAAATAGCCTATTTCGGTGGTTCACAACCGCCGAAATGGAGTGCGCCGAAATAGGTGTACAATCCTATCTCGGCGGTTGTACAACCGCCGACATAGGTCATCTATTTCGGCGGTTGTTAGCTAAAAACCGCCGAGATAGGTGCGTTTTAAAATTAAAAAACAAACACCTATTTTGGCGGTTCCTAGCTAACAACCGCCGAAATAGGTCATTTTTTTAAAAAAATCGATTTCCGCGTCGTCTTCAACCTCTCAACAGCAGTTCCAGCGATTTTCAAGAGGCGCAGCGATGAGAATGAAGGCGCAGAGCATGTAAGTTCGCCACGAGAGAAGAAAATGAACACGTACAGGCGTAGAGCATGTAAGTTTGAGTATATTACCGGTTCCCAGAGAGAATAAGATAAGTTCGAGTATATTACTACAATAGAAGAAAATGAACACAGGCGCAGAGCATGTAAGTTCGCCTGTAAAATTACCGTGAGATTAGAGGATAAAGAAAGGTGTGCAGAGCATGTTTGTTTGCCCATTAGGGTTACTAATTTACCGTGAGAGAACGGGATGAAGAGAGAGCCCCCGGTTTCGGTTGAGAAATCACCATGAGAGCAAGTGAAGAAGAGAGGCGCAGACCATGTTCGCCAGTTAGGGATGCAAAATTAGAGAGAAGATAAGATGAAGAGATTAGGCCGGCGAGCAAATATGTAATAAAATAAAGCCTATTTCGGCGGTTGTTAGTAGGAACCGTCGAAATAGACTAAAATTTAAGCGGCCTTTTGAAAATTTCGGAAAAAAATCCCGGGAAATGAACCTTTTTCGGAGGTTGTAGTAGGAACCGCCGAAATAGGTGTCTTTTTTTCAGACTACAGAAGTCTTGGAGCCTTATTTTGGCGGTTTTATCTACAATCGCCGAAATAGGGGCGCCGAAATAGGCGTTTTTTGTACTAGTGCTATTTGTTTTCAATGTGAACTTTTTACTCATGCGACGAAAGATTGTCCCGCTCAAGTGATTACAACAGATTGAACCTTTCCGTATGGATCATGGCTGAGGGCTCAATCGATAAGGCCTAGCCAACATTGTCTTTTGGCTCAAAATGAAAGGGCTAGGAAAACAGCTTGCGGACTGGCGAAATCAACAGATAACGCAATCCATGATTTTTCTTCAGGTGGTGAAGAAGAGTTGATGGGTGATAAGAACCAAGCATGATAATGTGAAAAAGGATCTTTATTGTCTGCCTCTCCTAAGGATCCTGGCAGCCCCCACGGTTGTATGAAGAGCAAAAGAGTTGAAGACATTGTTGTTCAAGCTAGTTTGGGCAGGAGGTCCTTGGCTTAGTGGGTCTTCAAAGGGCATCATGAAGGGGCTAGATTTTTCGCACCCCACAGGACCGAAGAACAAGAAAGGATAGACCACTTTATTGTCCAGCTCTGTTTCTCACCCGCATGAGATTTCGTTGATAGTGGACCTCTCACACAGATCAGCATCCAATTCAGCCCCGAACCCTCCTCGCACTGAATTCCTCTAGATTAACTATCTTAATTAGAATATATTTAATGTTTTGGTTTGGTCTGTAATAATCTTGTGTTTTGAACTCATCCTTTTGTTTTCTTTGGTTTGTTTAATAATGTCAATTAGGGTCTATTTTGTTGCTTAGATTTGTTTTGTTCTGGGTTTTGGTGATCTTGGTAAGCTTTTGCCAGTGGCTTGCAAGTTATTCACTTAGCGTCTCATGTTGGATTAGGCTGCATATAGTAGTCGTTCAATTCATTTAGCCAAGGTCTAGATTTCGTTGTGCTGACAGAGTATAGATTGGTTTGTGGACGTTAATGGAATCAGTTCCTAAGGCAAAAAAAACTAGAGTAGTTACCTTTAATAAAATTTATAGTAATAAAAATATCCATATCGTTAGCTCTTGCCTCTTGTCCTAGAAATAAGCTAAGAGGAAAGGACTGTCAATTAAATTGATGATTTTTTTTGATAATTGTGGCTAGTAGCCGATATATTAATAGGATCAAAGTTAGTGGTATAAAAAATGGGCCTCGTTAAAACCTCCTAGGCAAAACCCAGTGAGAAAAAACCTATGGAGGAAAAAGAGTGCCCACCACTTGGATACAACCCTACCGTTGTAATCTGAAAGAGTCTCTAATACAACCTACAATGTCAATACCCACCAAGCCATAACGAAATCGCATCAACAGGAGAAAGGCTCATACTCCTACAGATACATCATATCTTCCTTAAGATTCGTCGAGTTCACAAAAAGCTCATACGGCAAGGGACAATCGTGCCACCAACTTTTCGTCCATTTCCACACACCCCTTTTCTCATCCTTGGTAACTCTGTCCATAACTGTAACTGATGTCGCCCCTTGACCAAAGACTATCTCATTTCTCAGATTCCATATGCTCCATACCCCATAGAAAAGCGTTGATCTCCACACTTTTTAGGTCTTTTATGAAGGTTCACCGACATCCAATCCATAAAGATCTGTCTTGCGCTTACTCCAAATATAAAATTGATTCTCCACCAGCCTACTAGGTTGCTCCACACCCGTACCGCATACTCACAGAAGAATATAACATGGGCACTTGATTCCATACATCATCTACACAGGGGACACTAGGTTAGCCCGATGGGGATAACATCACGCTCAAACAACATGTCCCTAGTCATGATTCTACCATACAGCAGAAACCACATATACATTTCTAACCTTGGTTCTGCCAACTTACTCCATATGACCCTTGTCAGGTCCCCTACGGTCGCTTCACTGCTTGCCTGCAAGAGCCAACAATATAGCTCTTTCACTGTAAAACCATTCTCATCCTCCCTCCATGTCGTCACGTCACGGCCTTCCCGTGTGACCGACTTCTTTGCTAGGATGCATAGCCGCCTATCCTCCATTTCCTTTTCATACAAAAACAACGGCCGCCGCCATGCAATGCCCCACGTCCACACGCCCTCTACCCACTGTCCCATATTAGCCACTGTCGCATCCTTATTTTCGCATAATGAGAACAGGCAAGGGAAACTAGTAACCAATCTTTCCTTCCAGAAAGAGGTAGATTTTCCATCCCCAACCCGACGTCTGATGTTACTGTCTAAAACACCATTCAATGCTTCGTCATCCATTTTCATTGCCTTGACCATGTTTGACCATAGCCCTCTGAAACTCTTAAGTCGCCGCATACTCCAGTTGATACCAAGCCCCCATCCTCCCCATAAATAGATGTTATAATCTGGGGCCATAATGACCCTCTCTGTTTAGCATATCTCCATCGCCACTTCGACAGTAAACATTTGTTCCTCACTCGAATGTCCTGGAAGCCTAAACCACCACAATTCTTTGGCTTAGCTAATTTTTCCCACGCTACAGGCACCAGATATCTATCTTTTTCCTTGCCACAGAAAAACTTTCGTTGTAACACCCCAACTACAACAACACACTTAACAACACTTGCAGCGGAAATCATAACTCACAACATAACTTAACTCCTTGGTGTTACACGCCGTTAGCCACCCACGTGACTAACAAGGCTAACATACATACATCGTACCGGTCTGATGGACTAAACTCCCGAGCAACTACACATTAATCCCGTTCCATGTTCAACATTCATTATACACTTACATTACAATTGTACCGAGTAATTACCAACTAACGCCGATACAATTTCGGTCTTACTACACCTACAGCACATCCACAATTTTCATGACTACCCACATACAATCAACTACCCCGTCCTACTCTCGAACAGCCTCCAGTTCCTTGTACCTGAAATAGGAAAGAGAAGAAAGGGTGGCCCCCAAGGGGCTCAGCACCTTTGCTGGTATGGTAATCCCGCAGCCCGCATGCTACCGGGCCACGCACAACTAATTGTCGTCTTAGCATGCGATTGATTTTATTTAAACATACACAACTACACACATACTTCATGCTTAAAAACAAACATCCATTAGTAGGACACAAACACAAGATTAGCACATACAACATAACCATACACTTCACTTGATAACATACACACAACTTAGTTCCATTCTTCTTAGAGAACATAAACTTTACTTAGGGAGTGCCGGGGTGATAGAAGCCCGAGCACAACATACATACATTTTCTTTACTTAGGTGTGGCGGCCTCATATAGGACCGATCACACCTTGCACAAATTCCCCCTAGCTCCAATAATGATGAGGTAGGTAAGCCTTGGTTAAGCTTGTGGGTGGTTGTAATTCAAGGAGGAAAAACAACCGTAATATAATAAAGAGGGAGTCGAAGCGAACTTAGACATCAACACCCTACCAACATTACACATAATTTCCCTCCTAGCCCGATGTGGAGGTTGGGTAGGTAAGCTTTGGCTAAGCTAGTGGGAGGTCGAAATCCAATGAAGGAAAACAACCCTAACATAACAGGATGGGAGTTAATTCACATATATACATCAACTCCCAAACAATACGCGCGACTGGAACGACCGGATTCCTCACCATACATAACATATACTTATTGGTTAAGGTTCCCTCATGGAACTTATCACATACATACCTCACAAAGTGTTACTAACTCGGTTAGACACATCAGGGAAAATCACATCCCATTTCAACAACACGGATAACAGTATCCAATAACTACAACATACTGAACAAGTCACATACATCACACAAAGTCACAACATACACTAACGCACGGATAGCCGTAGTTAGAACGTTCCCGTGGGTTGGGACGTTTATTCCGAATACCGATCTCTTATGTGAACCTAAGGTCGGTTAACTATTATTTAACACATAATTAAGGTTAAGCGGTATCGGAATTAATTACGCCACAATAATGAATTACTATAAACTCATTTCATGCTTTATCTTGCAAGGTGGCAAACACACAGAAAAACACATTGGCATACAAGCCGGTGTAATCCGGTAGGACATAGGTTTCAAGAAAACCATACCTTACACCATGGGTTACTCTACCGTGTTCCCGAGGACTTACTCCAACGCGTCACCCCACGCTCCCCGGGTAGTTTCCAACAACTGGTATTATTTCAAATATTTTCATTAACATCAAAATCTTACGGTATGTAAATTTCTATTACTCCCGTACTTAACCCGTTATCCCGTTGTTTCGGTTTAGCTTTGTGTACTTAAACTCACAACTTTCTCACATCCAACCTAACACTTGTTCACACCTTTTAAGGCCTTTAAAACTCACCAAACAAGGCCTAGTCAACATCTAAAACCATTACCATTCACTTCTCCATCATAACAACACTTTAAAACACATTCTGGTAAGTTTTTAGCATGGTCCGGGTTTGTGTCCGGGGTTACAAACCCGGACCAACCACAGATTTCACTTTCTGGACAATTTTTCATGTGGTCTGGGTTTGTGTCCGGGTTTACAAACCCGGACCACCCCCTGGGATGGTCTTCTGCCATGTTTTTGCTATGGTCCGGGTTTGCGTACCGATTTGCAAACCCGGACCACCTCTAGAACTGTCAAAATTTACAGTTTTTGATCAGTTTTCAACCCCTAATTCACCTCTAATCATTTCCTAAACTTTCCACATGTTTCCTACATGTTTACACACACTAAAACACTCCTTAGATACTCCTAAAACGTTGGTCCAATTCACCACCCAATTCTTGTTCAAATTCACAACATTTTCTATTCCCTCTGATGCATTATGCACAGCAGTGCATTTAAACTTCTTTAGACGTTTCACAACCTTCCACCAACCTTACTAGATCCACCAATAACCATTACAATCATTCCTACATAAAATCACTCCCAAAACCCACATTCACTCCTTGTCTCACAAGTTATAAACGCTAATTCTTTTCTAGCATTTTTAAGCTCCTCATATGTAATTGCTACAGATTTTCATCATTCTCTTCCTAGTTTCCAAATACCATTTCAAGTCTATTAAACCACTCTACTCAGCACTATAAACACCAAGGTTCTCCCATTCACCAAGCCATCATCAAAACACTCATTTTCTACCAAAATTTCGTCATAACTCCGTTGCTTTTCTAGCATTGTCCAAAACTCATCTTACCACCAAATTTTCATCCACATTCATCCTAATCTAGCCACACCCACAAGGGGTCCTACCAGCATACATAATTCCATAAAACCTCCTCAAACAACGTTATCAACATATATGCTCAATTTACTTGGCTCTAAGGCCTTAAACTCAAACAACAATTCACAACTTCCTACAACCTCATTAAAATACATTGCCTCACTTATTTTGGGTTCATTATTTACGTTACCCATTCCCAAAACCTAAAGCAATATAAAACAAGCCTTAAGGTAGATTTCTTACCTTAATTTCACAAGTTCTCTTTTAGTTCTCCTCTTGCCCCTCCACTTCTCAATTTCGGTCAAGTGGGAATGGAGTTTCAAAACTCCATCCCAACATTCAAGAAACACAAAATACATTCCATTAATTATCTAAACCCTTAGGAAATTTTAATTCAATCAAAGGGCTTAAAACACAAAGTTAGGGTTTTACCTTTGGAGATTTTTGAGAGGGGTTCTCACCCTTGAACCAAGAAGGGGGTTATCCCACCATTGGAGGGTTGAAATGAAGCTCCAAAATAAGAAGAAACAAGGCGTGAGAATGGGCAAGAATCGGCCAAGGCATGAAAATGGGAAAAATGAGTTTTTCTCTTGAAACTTTTTACCTTGTTTGAAAGAGGAGACTCCAAGCTACAAGATGGTGTGCTTTTCTCTTCAAATGGGAAAAACCCATGGAGATGAAGTTCTTCATTTTCGAATTTTGAAAAGATAGGAATGAAGCTCTTGACGAGTGGAGCAAGAATATGTACTTTGTTTTTGATTTGGAGCTTTGGTGTAGCTTGGGCAAGCTTGGGAAGATGGACTGCCATGGAGGAGTTCAAAATCGCTTCAGCAGAGAGGGAGGAAAAGAAATTGGCTGAGGAAGAAGAAAGGGCAGCACGAGAGGAAGAAAGAAAATGAGAGGAGAGAGAAGATAAAGGTACTTTAGTACCTTTTCTTTTTGTTTTACTTTATGCTTTCTAGCTTATTTAATTAGCTAACTAGTCAAGAGTGTGTGAGAGAGCTGATTTATACTGTAAAAACCGGCCCTCTGTTATAATACAAGCTGGAGCGTTTTTCGTTATTTACAGAAATGCTCGTTAATTTACCCGGTTTTGCACTATTCACCAACCGGGCCCGTTTTCTGGAATTTTCTCGTTCTTTAAATTTTAATGGCTATTAAGCTTCCATTAATGTTTATTTATAGTTATTTGATGAACTATAATTTTTACGGGGTCATTTAACTGTTTAAAATCACGTTTTCGGGTTTTCTCGAAAAACGCGCTTTAGGACTCCGTTAGCGTTTTAACGCGTTATTTGGATCCGTTTTCTTCCGGACTTTTTCCCACATGTTCTTAATGTGTAATTAAGGTATAAAATGTATTTATAACCCTAATGAAGGTTATGTACCCCCTAGAATAATTAAATACGCGTTTTCACGTTTTGTGACTTTTACGCATTTTCTTTTTCTTTTTGGTTTTCCTTTCTTCACCAATGATCTTAAGGACTTAATTAGCCTTAGAAAATTATAATTACACAATTAATTAACATGTTAAGGTTTGGGGTATTTCAATCTACCCCCTTAAAAGAACTTCGTCCTCGAAGTTCACACTTCCCTATCATCACTTGAATTAGAACACAGGGATTACTTGCATAACACAACTTCCATACTCCAACATACTCTATATCACAACCTCGGACTTAACGGTCCGGGTTACACATCCACATCCATACATACATAACATACTTACATAGTAACCTCGGACTTAGTGGTCCGGGTACCTTAACAACATTGTACCTACATGACAACCCTTAGACTCTTAGGTCTGGGTAACATAACAACATTTAGACACTTAGGTCTTGATAACATAACAACCTTTAGACACTTAGGTCCTGGTAACATAACACTTCCGGAACTCAACCACATTAGGACTCGAGGTCAAATCAATATTTATTACATATACCACACAACATGTCTTAGTATGTATAACAACCAGAAATTCCTATTCCATCTCTTCATGGGTTCGAGACCCATGTTGAGTACATATACACTGTGATCCCGCAGAACCCGGTCGCGATGGACACCTCTGGTCCTCGTTCCTTTGGGAGATCAAAATAATTGCATACATCTTTAAAATATACTTCTCATGTCACCGGTCCGAAGACAAAGGCTCATACGTCCTCAGCTCGTGAGCAAGTAATACGAAAATACTCTATATGAGGTTAAGTAGAATGAAATCCTTTATTGGAAAATACCAATTGTAGATCCTTTTTACAAGGTCAAGTAAAAGTAGTCCTTCCTTTGAAAATACCACTTAAGAATCTTAAAGATATTTATTGAAGTCTTGGAAATACCAATTGAAAATTTGAAACCCAATTTAAAATTCTTTGAAAACTCAATACAACTCCAAGTCCAATTGTTGCTAACTGCATCTTATTCTTGATGTGGTTATTTGTGATCACTTATAGGGAGTTTCAAGAATCATCCAACACTAATGTGATCAGCATCAGTGTTGAACTATCTTTCCACCCCAATTTGTGTTCGGCTTCCCTTGATCTCATGATAATCAAGTTTCACCTCCCACTTCATTTTCAAACAACAACTAATTCAAATATGTACATTTTCTATCTTTTAATCCATCTAGTCATAATCATTACATCTCCAAGGGATAGAACTCCGTCTATCAATCATCATCCAAATTCAACTTAATCCAAGTTACCTAGGGAATTTAATTCTTACTAGGTTCTGTATTGGTGTCATACCTCTCCATAAATCACAACACTGTATATATACACATATCTATATATATTTTTTTATAAAAATATAGTACACAATATTACATTTGATATCATATGACCATATACTGTCGGGGTTTTAGTTCCCCGGGAGTTTTTCTACTCCCTTACACTTATACTTTCACATACATCCGTTAACACAATAAACACACTTATCACAATGGTATTCGCATCTTTAGTGCGCAATTACCACAATTACACCATGAATGAATGTGTATGTTTATGTAACACACACACCAATCATCAAAACAAATTATTTTGTGCTATGCACACCATTGTTCACGTACACTTGTACGGTAAAACACACTAAACGGTTTCGCGCTCTACCCCCCTAAAAAGGGATTACGCCCACGTAATCAATCACTTATCCACTGGTTTATAACGTCCTACCGTCGTGAAGTGTTGTATCTCCACGCTGTTTATTATACAATATGTTCTGGTTTGAGGATCTTAGCCATATTGGCGGTTTAGTCCCTAACCAAGAATTCTCCTTAGAGTTTATTTAATTCATAACCAGTTTCGATTCTAGCCTGTGAAACTTCTAGGCATTAATAATTGCCATTCACTCATGTTCACAATGCACATCCAACTCTTGAATCGCTGGCTCACTAGTTTCTGCTGCGCGACTCTTGATAACTTCGAGCTTAGTTTGCCCCCTTCATTATTCTTATTGTATTGTATATCTTCGATTATCACCTTCCTCTTGGTAATAACGATTTCTCAATCGACGCGTGTATTTCTTACCAAGAGCGAGTTCGGTGAGTTACAAACTTTCTATTTACTTCCATGATAATTTACTGTATTCCACACTGATTTACTTAATTTCTTCCGACTTACTGTCGGTTACGTTTGAGCTACTACCTATTGTGTAGTACTCTGTCGTTTATTTCCAACACTTGAGGTATATTCCATACCGATATTTAACAATCGTGTTATTGTAGTCACTTATGCCAATCAAGTACCCTTTGATTGGTACGACCGTGCTTCTCTCATGCATCGGTTTTATCACACCATAAGTCTTGTTCTTCTATCACATTTAACATTTCCCAAACTTCCTAGCTGTCTCATTTGATCATTACCGCGCAAGAGCAATACCAAAACACTCAGTCATACAGAGTGTAGAGGCGTAAACCCTTGACAGTAAATCTCTTATGAGATAGCAATAGGAATTCATACTGTGTTCCTTATCACCTAGTAGCGACTACTGGCTTATTGCCCAACCTGTTTATCATCACTTATCTTGTATCTCCACCGGTTTCTTATTTGCCATATTATTATTTGGCAATACTTATACAACGGTCGCTTACTGCGGTCCGTGCTTTCACTCATTGTATAACATTAACTTACACTGCATGCGCTATTATATTAGCTTCCGCCATTACAACTGTGTGTTTTGCCAGGCTGATTGCTGAATACTATATTCTTCGAGTCTTTATGCTCCTTGAGCGTTGTTCATCACACATTTAGCATCATTCACCTATGGTGGTTGCTATTAGACTTATTACTCTTGCGGACGCCACAAACTGGTATAAGCGCTACTTTTCGTATTATCCTCATTCACATCATTCTCGGTTAATAACGACGTAGTCGTCCCTTAACATATTCTCTGAACTTAGTTCACTTAACTACCGCTGTTGCGGTCTCATAATATCAAGAGGTATCCCCACTCTCAAAGCAGTGGTTCGTTATCCGCTTTACTTACTTATATAACATAAACTTCCGTAATCAATAAAATTTTCTTAACACATTTTACTTGTGGCTTATAAGCCCTATTGCCTCGAGCTCTGCTCATTGTAGGCTGTTCACCCACATTTAATTCTCCGTACATATTACATGGTTTATAGGTTGTATTGGGCTCCATGACAAGGTCGTTATTCCTTTCATGGGATGCCCCTTCAAGGATGTCAGACTTCCTCCTGACGCCTTATGCTTAAACTGGGTGTTAGTTTCAACCCTTGCGTTTCTGTCATGTTATCTCATTCAACCATTGTTGATCCAAACACCCTTTTAAGGACAGCTCCTGGGTGTCACTAGGTTATGCCGCCACATCTGGCTTTCACTTATGAGTACATTTAATTTACTACATTGCCTACGTTCTTGGCTGGGTTAAATATCCTTTCCAGTGAGATTGATATCCCCTTGGTTTAAGTGATCATTCCGGGAGTCTCATCCCGATCGTTGCACATTAACGTGTCCATAGTAGGCATCTTCCTCGCCATATATAGGTTGGGTACTTGCTCCAGCTATTATGTTCATCCTTCTGGATTCTTAAGACATGTGCGATGTCTTTACTTACTAATCAGTGCACTTCGCACATCCGGACTCTTAAACACTTCCTTGAAATAGACTCACCAATTCCTTTAGCCTCCTTAACTTAACTGGGTTCCTTCACTTCAGCCATTCGATGTAATCCATTACTCTTGTTTGACTTTTACTACGGACCGTAGTATGGAGTCGACTATTTCCCGTGTTCCAGACTCCACTTGTATACATATATGGGGTATCCTACTGATACATTGCTACTTACCCGACTACCCCATAAGAAGGTTTGTCAGGCCCACAAGCTCCTATCGGAGTGCGGTCGTCCCACATTACTGTTGGTACACTCGTAGTGTCCGTCACACGCCTAGGTGAAATATTCTATTGTCAACTCCTCTTATATTATCCTATGATAATATGCAGTCCATGCTTCCCGAACTTAATCAAGGGAAATGTATCCACTGTTGTATTATTATGAACTCAATCCATTCCTCGGGTTGTTACCCTTGGGTTTACCGGTTTCCATCCGGTTATCTTAAAAGTAACTGGGTAAAACTTACCTACCATGTGGCACTGAGGCCCGTGTAGGTCTTCTGGTTTGGTTTAAAGAAAAAGGCGAATTAAAATAAAATGGGTTTGAAAGAAAATCTGGTTTTGAAAAAGGTTTTGAAAATGGATTTAAGTTGAAAGAAAAATTCTCCTGGTTTTACAACGTTTCCTTGCCTTAACCGAGTCTAGCTTCCTGCTGACTGGTGTATTTCCAAGTACTGAGGTCAGGCTATTAAGCCCTTCCACGGTTATGATAATCCCACTTATCTTCATGGTACTTTACTAAGTACCGGTAGTTGTGTAAAATTTTCCGTACAACCTTGTCATAGCAGCACTTGCCATGGCAAGTGCGCCATGCTAGCTGGTTATCGGTTCAATACACATTGGTTGCGGTATTGTTTTCATCCGCACTAATATCAGTGGCCTTGCTGGCCCTTACTTGATCTTGTAGCCTTAACAATAAATTTTCTGGGTACCTCTCACTGTCTTCACATGATAACCATTGACTAGGGTGTTTCCCTTTTCTGGGAGACCCCCTTTTCTTAGTATTGTATCCTCCTCGTACTACGTTGTAGTTCCTTAATTGGTTGGTATACCGTTGGTGTATTATTTAACATTTGTTGTCCCATAGACACTCGTCTCGGGTTTCATTACTTCACTCCTCCATTGTTGCACGATTGGTGCGTTGCAAGCTGGTTGTTCTCGACTGCTCCGCATGTCGACCCAGGTTGCCGGAAATTCTAATCCCTTTAAGCATAAGATTCTTCACTTTTCGCTATTAAATGCGGCAAACATTGTTCAGATGGAAACCGTCTTCGGGATTCACACCTTTCGGAATCTACCGTATGACAGGTTCTCCGTACTTACAGAGGTAAATATCAACTGCCAGATCGGGTTTTCCCGAGTAAGAGATGACTCCCATCTCTCTAGCGTTCTTCCCAAGTTATAAAATAGGGTTTGTGGAGGGCGGGATGGATATTGTAGGTTTCCAGTATTCACTGGTACTCCTAACTAGCGTATTTCTCACGCTATCACTCAACCCTTAACCCAAAGTACTAAAATACTAACTCGGTACTTCTTAAGCTCGGTATTTCCAGTCATCAGAGTGATACTTCGCTCTGATACCACTTTTTGTAACACCCCAACTACAACAACACACTTAACAACACTTGCAGAAATCAAACTCATAACTTAACTCCTTGGTGTTACACGCCGTTAGCCACCCACGTGACTAACAAGGCTAACATACATACATCGTACCGGTCTGATGGACTAAACTCCCGAGCAACTACACATTAATCCCGTTCCATGTTCAACATTCATTATACACTTACATTACAATTGTACCGAGTAATTACCAACTAACGCCGATACAATTTCGGTCTTACTACACCTACAGCACATCCACAATTTTCATGACTACCCACATACAAATCACTACCCCGTCCTACTCTCGAACGACCTCCAGTTCCTTGTACCTGAAACAGGAAAGAGAAGAAAGGGTGGCCCCCAAGGGGCTCAGCACCTTTACTGGTATGGTAATCCCGCAGCCCGCATGCTACCGGGCCACGCACAACTAATTGTCGTCTTAGCATGCGATTGATTTTATTTAAACATACACAACTACACACATACTTCATGCTTAAAAACAAACATCCATTAGTAGGACACAAACACAAGATTAGCACATACAACATAACCATACACTTCACTTGATAACATACACACAACTTAGTTCCATTCTTCTTAGAGAACATAAACTTTACTTAGGGAGTGCCGGGGTGATAGAAGCCCGAGCACAACATACATACATTTTCTTTACTTAGGTGTGGCGGCCTCATATAGGACTGATCACACCTTGCACAAATTCCCCCTAGCTCCAATAATGATGAGGTAGGTAAGCCTTGGTTAAGCTTGTGGGTGGTTGTAATTCAAGGAGGAAAAACAACCGTAATATAATAAAGAGGGAGTCGAAGCGAACTTAGGCATCAACACCCTACCAACATTACACATAATTTCCCTCCTAGCCCGATGTGGAGGTTGGGTAGGTAAACTTTGGCTAAGCTAGTGGGAGGTCGAAATCCAATGAAGGAAAACAACCCTAACATAACAGGATGAGAGTTAATTCACATATATACATCAACTCCCAAACAATACGCGCGACCGGAACGACCGGATTCCTCACCATACATAACATATACTTATTGGTTAAGGTTCCCTCATGGAACTTATCACATACATACCTCACAAAGTGTTACTAACTCGGTTAGACACATCAGGGAAAATCACATCCCATTTCAACAACACGGATAACAGTATCCAATAACTACAACATACTGAACAAGTCACATACATCACACAAAGTCACAACATACACTAACGCACGGATAGCCGTAGTTAGAACGTTCCCGTGGGTTGGGACGTTTATTCCGAATACCGATCTCTTATGTGAACCTAAGGTCGGTTAACTATTATTTAACACATAATTAAGGTTAAGCGGTATCAGAATTAATTACGCCACAATAATGAATTACTATAAACTCATTTCATGCTTTATCTTACAAGGTGGCAAACACACAGAAAAACACATTGGCATACAAGCCGGTGTAATCCGGTAAGACACAGGTTGCAAGAAAACCATACCTTACACCATGGGTTACTCTATCGTGTTCCCGAGGACTTACTCCAACGCGTCACCCCACGCTCCCCGGGTAGTTTCCAACAACTGGTATTATTTCAAATATTTTCATTAACATCAAAATCTTACGGTATGTAAATTTCTATTACTCTCGTACTTAACCCGTTATCCCGTTGTTTCGGTTTAGCTTTGTGTACTTAAACTCACAACTTTCTCACATCCAACCTAACACTTGTTCACACCTTTTAAGGCCTTTAAAACTCACCAAACAAGGCCTAGTCAACATCTAAAACCATTACCATTCACTTCTCCATCATAACAACACTTTAAAACACATTCTGGTAAGTTTTTAGCATGGTCCAGGTTTGTGTCCGGGGTTACAAACCCGGACCAACCACGGATTTCACTTTCTGGACAATTTTTCATGTGGTCCGGGTTTACAAACCCGGACCACCCCCTGGGATGGTCTTCTGCCATGTTTTTGCTATGGTCCGGGTTTGCGTACCGATTTGCAAACCCGGACCACCTCTGGAACTGTCAAAATTTACAGTTTTTGATCAGT
This sequence comes from Limonium bicolor, assembly GCA_023374045.1. Taxonomy (NCBI): domain Eukaryota; kingdom Viridiplantae; phylum Streptophyta; class Magnoliopsida; order Caryophyllales; family Plumbaginaceae; genus Limonium; species Limonium bicolor. The sequence goes on from CM041778.1 coordinate 44,600,116, forward strand.
TTTCAACCCCTAATTCACCTCTAATCATTTCCTAAACTTTCCACATGTTTCCTACATGTTTACACACTAAAACACTCCTTAGATACTCCTAAAACGTTGGTCCAATTCACCACCCAATTCTTGTTCAAATTCACAACATTTTCTATTCCCTCTGATGCATTATGCACAGCAGTGCATTTAAACTTCTTTAGACGTTTCACAACCTTCCACCAACCTTACTAAATCCACCAATAACCATTACAATCATTCCTACATAAAATCACTCCCAAAACCCACATTCACTCCTTGTCTCACAAGTTATAAACGCTAATTCTTTTCTAGCATTTTTAAGCTCCTCATATGTAATTGCTACAGATTTTCATCCTTCTCTTCCTAGTTTCCAAATACCATTTCAAGTCTATTAAACCACTCTACTCAACACTATAAACACCAAGGTTCTCCTATTCACCAAGCCATCATCAAAACACTCATTTTCTACCAAAATTTCGCCATAACTCCGTTGCTTTTCTAGCATTGTCCAAAACTCATCTTACCACTAAATTTTCATCCACATTCATCCTAATCTAGCCACACCCACAAGGGGTCCTACCAGCATACATAATTCCATAAAACCTCCTCAAACAACGTTATCAACATATATGCTCAATTTACTTGGCTCTAAGGCCTTAAACTCAAACAACAATTCACAACTTCCTACAACCTCATTAAAATACATTGCCTCACTTATTTTGGGTTCATTATTTACGTTACCCATTCCCAAAACCTAAAGCAATATAAAACAAGCCTTAAGGTAGATTTCTTACCTTAATTTCACAAGTTCTCTTTTAGTTCTCCTCTTGCCCCTCCACTTCTCAATTTCGGTCAAGTGGGAATGGAGTTTCAAAACTCCATCCCAACATTCAAGAAACACAAAATACATTCCATTAATTATCTAAACCCTTAGGAAATTTTAATTCAATCAAAGGGCTTAAAACACAAAGTTAGGGTTTTACCTTTGGAGATTTTTGAGAGGGGTTCTCACCCTTGAACCAAGAAGGGGGTTATCCCACCATTGGAGGGTTGAAATGAAGCTCCAAAATAAGAAGAAACAAGGCGTGAGAATGGGCAAGAATCGGCCAAGGCATGAAAATGGGAAAAATGAGTTTTTCTCTTGAAACTTTTTACCTTGTTTGAAAGAGGAGACTCCAAGCTACAAGATGGTGTGCTTTTCTCTTCAAATGGGAAAAACCCATGGAGATGAAGTTCTTCATTTTCGAATTTTGAAAAGATAGGAATGAAGCTCTTGACGAGTGGAGTAAGAATATGTACTTTATTTTTGATTTGGAGCTTTGGTGTAGCTTGGGCAAGCTTGGGAAGATGGACTGCCATGGAGGAGTTCAAAATCGCTTCAGCAGAGAGGGAGGAAAAGAAATCGGCTGAGGAAGAAGAAAGGGCAGCACGAGAGGAAGAAAGAAAATGAGAGGAGAGAGAAGATAAAGGTACTTTAGTACCTTTTCTTTTTGTTTTACTTTATGCTTTCTAGCTTATTTAATTAGCTAACTAGTCAAGAGTGTGTGAGAGAGCTGATTTATACTGTAAAAACCGGCCCTCTGTTATAATACAAGCTGGAGCGTTTTTTGTTATTTACAGAAATGCTCGTTAATTTACCCGATTTTGCACTATTCACCAACCGGGCCCGTTTTCCGGAATTTTCTCGTTCTTTAAATTTTAATGGCTATTAAGCTTCCATTAATGTTTATTTATAGTTATTTGATGAACTATAATTTTTACGGGGTCATTTAACTGTTTAAAATCACGTTTTCGGGTTTTCTCGAAAAACGCGCTTTAGGACTCCGTTAGCGTTTTAACGCGTTATTTGGATCCGTTTTCTTCCAGACTTTTTCCCACATGTTCTTAATGTGTAATTAAGGTATAAAATGTATTTATAACCCTAATGAAGGTTATGTACCCCCTAGAATAATTAAATACGCGTTTTCACGTTTTGTGACTTTTACGCATTTTCTTTTTCTTTTTGGTTTTCCTTTCTTCACCAATGATCTTAAGGACTTAATTAGCCTTAGAAAATTATAATTACACAATTAATTAACATGTTAAGGTTTGGGGTATTTCATTCGTTGTTTCTTAACAAGTATCTTGCGTACACTGCTCGGGATTATGAATAGACTCGAATAATATAACGGGATAGCCTCCATCACCGACCGAATCAACACTCCTCTACCCGCCTTGGAGAGGGAGTGTTTTTTCCAGCTAGCTAATCTAGTCTCTACCTTCCGTATGATTGGTTTCCACATTTCACAGATGTTCATTTTTGCACCCAGTGGGCACCCGAGATATGTGGTAGGCAGCTCACCAATATTACACCCCAGCACTTCTTCAACCAGCTGCTTCTCTTCGTTCGACGCACAGATACAATATGCACATGTTTTCCTCATATTAATTTTTAGCCCACTTGCACTTGCAAAACACATTAATACCCGATGGACCTCCATTAACTCCTCCCGGTTAAGTTCGCAAAACACCATAGTGTCATCCGCAAATTGTAAATGTGACAAGACTATACCCTCTCTACCAATCCTCAACCCTTTCAATCGACCCACATCCATTAACTTCTTAAACACCCAGCTCAAAGCCTCCACAACTATAACAAATAATAATGGAGAGAGGGATCACCTTGTCTTAGGCCGCGTCGTGGGGAAAACGGCTTCATGGGTGAGCCGTTGACCAAGATGGAGATCCTTGGGCTCGTAACACATTCCATGATCCATGCTACCCATCTTTCTCCGAAGCCAAGCTCCACAAGCATTCTCTCTAGAAAGTTCCATGAAACACAGTCATATGCCTTGCGAAAGTCCAACTTTAACAGCACACCTTTCTTCTTATTCCTCCTCAACCATCTTATAGCTTCATTAGCTATGAATGGGCCATCCAGGATATTACGACCTTGTACAAAAGCCGTTTGATTTTCCCCAATGAGTCTTGGTAGTACTTGACTCATGCGTTTTGCCATTGTCTTGGCAATAACCTTATATATACACCCCAACATGCTAATTGGCCTATAGTCATCAAGTGTAGCCGCCTCCGCCTTTTTGGGTATTAAGGTTATCCACGTCATACTAACCCCTTTCTCCAACTTCCCTTCAATAAAAAACTGTCATACATCCCTTGCGAAGTCCGCCCCAATAATGTGCCATGTAGCTTTGATAAACCTCATATTAAACCCGTCATATCCAGGCGCTTTTGAGCCATCACATTCCCACACAGTCCGCCGGATTTCCCCTAAGGTTGGGATTATCTCTAATTGTCTCGCTTCCCCTTCTGATAATACCAGATGTTCTACCGTCGGGGGAGCTATATGCGACTTCTTCAGTCTAGCTGGGCTATATATGTTTTCAAAGTAAGCACATACATACTCTCTAATCTCCCTGGGGTCCGAAAGTGTGCGATCTCCCACCACCAGACTAGCGAGCTGTTTCCGTCTCCGGTTCAGAGTTGCTTGTCTGTGAAAATACCGTGAATTCTTGTCCCCTTATTTTATGTGTTTATCTCTAGCCAGTTGCCGCCAATACAGTTCATGGTGCCTCACTGCTATCTCCAGTTCTGTCTTAGTTTCCTCTCTTTTCCTTTCCAGTTCCATCGTCCACTCCCCTTCTTCATACTTAGCATCTAATTCCCGTAACTTGTTGTGTACCATGCTGAGCTTATTGTTCACATCACCAAATATATTTTTATTCCACGCTTTCAATACGCTTTTGAGGCCCTTTAACTTCTGGTGTGTCGACCCCAATCGCAGGTTCCTCAACTCTTCGCTCATCATATCCCCAAACCTCGGATGATCCAGCCACATATCAAACACCCGAAACGGTTTAGGTCCCCACTGCACGCTCCCAATGGATATCAGTAGCATTCTATGATCTGACATGGTCCATTCACCACTGGTAAGGCTGATGTCGGGGTAGTTAGCACACCATTCATCCTGAATAAACACCCGGTCAATACGACTACATGTTCCCCTCCCTTTCCTTGTAAATTTTGCATCATGTAGCGGAACCTCAACCATCTCCATACTATCAACCCATCGTCTAAAATCATTCATACCCTCAAAATCACGCCCTCTGTCTCCATGCAGTCGATCAGCTGGATCAAGAATAGCATTGAAGTCGCCCGTCGCTAATGTCGGACTATCCCAATTCACACTCGCTCCTATTATATTGTCAAACATCTCCTTCCTGGCTCTCTTGTCGCATGGGGCATAGATAAACATGACAGCGCCTCTAAACCCATCTGTGAGTATTTTTATATCTAATCTCATCCACCTGTCTGCTTTTTCAATTCCTTCCTCTTCTACCATCTCCTCATTCCACATCACTACGATTCCTCCCGATCTCCCATTGGTCTCAACTGAATCCCAGGCCATGCTAGCCTTCTTCCCCCCAGAACCTTACGACTCTATGGGCATGTATTTGTGATATTTGTGTTTCCAACAACCCTATCATCGCTATTCCTTTCTTTTTAATCTCCCTCCGTACTTCCATCGCCTTTTGATTCGAGCCCATTCCTCGTATATTCACCATTGCCACGTTCATTCCCATGCTGTCGATCCTGAATACAATCTAGGATGTTTTCCAGAAGACTTACCTTAGCCAGTTCTGTGTGTGAGATGTTGCATCCCAGTATATTTAACAGGTTCATGCACTCGTCCACTTCTGCATCCACATGTATAATCCTTCCTCTGTTATCTCGTGGCTCTGGCTCTTCTTCTGGGGTTGTTTGCACCGGTGCGTCATAGATCATTTCTGCCCCCCATCGACATTCTCCTGCACTTTTTCCTCCCCGCGATCATTCCACTCTCCATTTTCTGACTGTGGGCTTTCCTGAATAAACGAGTCTTCATGCATGATGGTCCCAATAGTTTTTCTTTTGTCGGATGTGTCGAAGGATTTAATATTCGACTTTGCAGGGCTAGGAGTTTGTTCCCCAGTCGCTTTTGTTTTTGTGGGTTTTTGAACCATTGCACTACTGTCGGTATATGCCCCCCGCTTCCCCACGTTCACCATACCATGCACGTGGTTCCCACCGCCTTCATTGAAATACCTCAAACTAATAAAACATGGATTAAACATCTAATCACATTAATTAAGGCCTAAACATGCCTTAAAAGTCAACTGAGAACAATAGTGGTCAACACAAAGCAAGATATTGCACCCTTTGACTGTTTAGGGTAAATAAATACCCAAATGAACTTCTTAGGACCTAAAACTTTGTCCTAATCTTATTAACACATTACTAAACATATTACAATTGTTGGACAACACTCCAACACAAAGAACAAGCATTTTCATGCTTCAAGGTCAAGTAGGGCAAAAATGTGCTCTAAGAATACCTTAAAGGTCTAATGACCTCTAAATGATATAAAATTGGATTCCATGATCAAATATCATGTAAGGAACACAACAAGACTGTTCTCAAAGAAAAGAGAGCTCAGAAACACCCTGCGACTCAAAATGTGCACTAAAATACCTTAAAGCACGTTTTTGTGTATGAGCTCTAAGATAATGACTTTTTGTCATTTTAAAGACTGGAGTATATCATTTATATCATTAATTTGACATGATAGACTAAATTATAAAGTCTAAATCAAAGATTAAAAAATAAAATCAAAATGGGCAATTTAGTATGAATAGTAACCCAAATAGTGCATTTTTAAGCAAAATTGACTAAGTATGGTCAATGGTCAATTAGTTGACCATCTTAGCCCTTGGAAGTCGGCAGCATGGGAGCATGGAAGACAGCTCACTCAGCTTTAACACAAATATCTAATCAATTTGGTGAATCACCATTTACTATTACATAAAATAATATAAACTTAACTTAATAAGCTAAATTAGACTTCTAACCTCATTAGCTACCTTCCCAGCCGACACCACACATGCCCATCCTCTCTTTGGCTTCTCCGAACCGTGGCTAACTCACCAAGAACAGAGAAGAACACATTGCTACCTAGGTAAGCTTAATTAGTCATTTTATGTTCATTTTCTTCACAATTCTTTCCTCTTTTCATGGAGCTAAGCATCAACCATTTCCATCCATGGTTCTAGGTTGTTTTGTAGAGTAAAACATGAGTGATTCTTGGCTGTAACAAGGGAAGGAGAAGGGAAGTTCTAATCTTGATCTTTTAAGGTAAAAATGTGCTTTAAGCACTTATATCAATATTCCCTTCAATTCCGGTTTGGAAACTTTGTTTCCTAGGCTTATAATCTTCATCTTAACATACTTATTCAGTTGGTACATCAAGATCTTCAAGGTATAGCCAAATCCAAGCCAAAAACACCATTTTTGGCATTTTAATCAAGGTAAAAATTAGCCATCTTCTAATCTGAGTTATACCAGTTTAAAGCTTGGTTTTAGTAGCTCTTTTGATGCTCTTTCTCTACTGTAAAAACAGGCCGAGATCAACCTTGGTTACCTTGGTATTCTAAGGTAAATTTTACCTTGAAAATTGACATTAAACACTTCTTATGGTTAGATCTTGCTTGGAGACTAATCATGCCTTAATTGCTGTTTGAAAACATGTAAATAATGCTGTGGAAATATTATCTCCATACAGCCGTGGCCAAATAAGGCCTAATCTTGGCAAAAATAAGGTATAAATCACTTAAACTTACACTTGGTATATTAATATGTGTTTATACATATGTATATATATGTGGTGAGTGAATAGTTATATTAAGGTCTTATTTTGACCTTAGGTGATTAAGGAATGGTTTAGTAAATTTTATAACTAATTAATTAGCATAATTGTCAAATTTAAGACATTATGTGGAAAATTGGTAAATATGGAAAATATGTGGTAAGGGCCAAGAGTTTAAGGCATTTTTGGGCATTTATGTGTAATTGATTTTATAAGCTAATGTTTGTAATAAGGCCATGTACTTTAGGCCATTTTATTTATGCATTTATAAGCTTTTAATTAAGTTTAGGTGCTAAAAATAAATTACCGCAAGGAATTGGGGTTTTAGTGTAAATAAATTAAATTTGGGGGCTATATATTAATATGGCCGAAAATTGGAGGTTTAGATGAGTTTAAATAAAAATTATAAGATTATATAAAGTTTTGGGGTTAAATGGTAATTTCTGAAAAATTAGGGTACAAACCGTAATATATGGTTATTGATGGTCAAGGAAATATTAAGGTGGTCAACCTTAACCATATGGTAGGTTTTGACCAAATTAGATAAGTTAAATAACTTATTTAAGGTTTTATAATAAGTTATGTATTTAATTGTAACAATTTTATAACATATGTGGTATATATGCTATTACCGAAAATAAAGGGTGTATAATGGTATTATAAACATCCATGGGCTATTAGCAATTTTTAGGAATTTATTGGGTTGATTTTGGGATTAAGATAAACTATATATGTATAATATATAGTTATTATGTCATTATGACACTTTGGAGAAATATATGTGGTGGAAATGTAAATACCGAAAGTATATGGGTTAGTAAGGGTAATTATAGCCCTTTGGTGAAATTTGGTGATTTTTAGAATTATATAAGAGTATTTAATAAGATATATGTATAATATATAGTTTTAATGATATTATAAAACTATATGTTATAAATTGGGCCAAATGGCAATTATAGGAATTTGGTAGGTCTGTTCGGAATTTTACAAAAATATAACCATAGGTTATACCATTTTATAAGTTACAAATGTTATATTATATGATATATATAACATGGTATAAATAATGGGGTGAATTTGTAAATAAAGGAAACTATGGTATATGAAAAAGAATATGGTTTTTATATGGTGCCCAAGCGGCAATAATAAATAGTTTTGTATAAAAACTATAGGTTATAAATTAAAGGAAATAAAGATATTATAATATATGATATTAGTATAAGGTATAACATTACATAATGTTAATGGTTTTAATGGAATTAATATAAGTAAGGATATTCACATTAAATAGTGTGACAAACTATAAATAAATAAGATTTATAAACTAAGGTATTTATTGAATAAACCTTAGGAGTTGTAAATATACAACATAAAATGTTACATAATATTAGGATAATGATCTTAATATAGGTTGTATAATATAATACAACTAATGGGAATAATCATCTAATATAAGATGATAAAATGTAACATGTAATATAAGAGTTTTATAACTCATGGAATTTACTTATAAGGTAAATATATACATATACAAGAAAAATGTATATAAGGATGAATATATAATATGGTTGGAAACCATATAATATAATGGTGGTGGTTATTACAAAAATAGTTACAAACTATAAGTTATGAGTTTTTGAATGCAAATATAATTTGCTAAGATAATGGATAATATAATACAATGTATTATAATGGATGGTGGGAAAATGATACAGTATGAAAAATGATTCAATATAATATAATAATACATGCATACATGCAACTATAGGTTATATACCTAAATTTAATGGTGGATAAGATTAAAGAAATATAATGAATTAAACTTAACAGTCGAAATATTTTGACATACGAGTTTTAGTAACAAAGCCAACCAGTTTAGAGAAACCTGTAACAAATAACTGTAGAAATACGGGGATGAACTGTCGGGGTTACTTGTTATTCAGAAATATTGGATTTAGTTAGTCATGGAGACTGACTTATAGTTTTATTACCGTTTAGATCATACTTCAGACAAAGGCGCTTGACAAGCTAGTGGTCTACACTGCGCATCCTAGGTCTTGGTGAACGGTATGTAAAGGGGTTTGATCCGGGTTGTCCTAAGGATTTCCTTGGGCTCGGATTTGGTTGATATCACTTGTGTGTTAAGTGTTTTGGATACACGTATGTGATTGTGTGCTACTGCATTAATTATTTATGCACGAGCGTCCCACGGGACTAACACTACGTCGGCTATAGATCGACTTATATAAACATACATACGTTATTGTGATGACAAGACGGTTACTTGATATAATACCATAGTATTAAGGGAAAATTCACGAGATACCCCTGTTTTCTTTCATAATTCACAATATACCCCTGTGATTTTAGTAATTCAACTTTAAACATGCTTAAATGTTGTCCAAACTTGATGAAACTTTACATGGACGATGCTAAAGTGTTATATTTTGATCCAATATCAAATTTGAAGTTTTTTAAGCTCACATGTGACCTGTGGGACCCAATGAACAGTCTCATATTCATTGGGTCCCACATGTCACATTTGAGCTTAAAAAGCTTCAAATTTGATATTGGACCAAAATATAACACTTTAGCATCGTCCATGTAAAATTTCATCAATTTTAGACAACATTTAAGCATGTTTAAAGTTGAATTATGAAAAACACAGGGGTATATTGTGAATTACGAAAGAAAACAGGGGTATCTCGTGAATTTTCCCTAGTATTAATATTAAGTATATGGCAACCTAAGTAAAACACTTAGGAACGAGTCACGACATTGTCGGTCTCTAGAGTATGGATCTCGAACATGAATATGACCTAGATTGCTTCTAGGTATGCGTGAGACCCATTGGGCAGCTAACTAATAATTATATTCTCCATAAGACTAAGAGCATATCTTAAACATTATGAGAGAGAGATCGTATGAGTTGAGGTGAGGAATCCCGGTAGTTTACGAACTACTTGGTTGCGCATTTCCCGATTGGGTTCCGCTCCAGGTTTATACCCATACGAGCCCTATTTGGATCGTGGGTCAGGTAGCTACGGCTTTTATATGGACGTCTTACGAGACATAAGAGAATAGTCAGGGGCCTCCGAACCTCTGGCGAAATGAGCACCTTTGTGTGTACAGGAGGACTACTGTCCATGGTAAGGTTATCGGGTTGTCTTGACATGACGCCCAACTGGTATCTAATTAAACATGGTTTGGATGGATGGGGCCTTAAAGGCCAAATTAAATTAACTATGGGAACTGTACGCTACGGCGATTGTACATTGTACATTATACTGTTAATATTCAATACGTTCGATATACAATTGTTGTTTGAAATATTAAATGAATGTTTGGATTGGATGGATGGTTAAATGTCTATGAATATTTGGATGGATGATTATGTATATTATACATGTATATTACAGTATTGTTTATAACTGTAAAATGGTAAAGCATGAAACCAATCTAATAATAAGATGGTTAAAATGACTAAGTGACCATTAGGGTCCAGGCCAGGTATACTCAGCGTCTATCGCTGATACTACACCATATGCAGGTTGTTGATTATTGTCGAAGCCAAAGTGTGGGAACAGTGTAATTGGAGTTTGTTTCGATTACCGCACAGGGAGTTTATTTGTATAACAATGAAGATGGTGAATTGTATTATGGTATAGTTATGTATATTCAGGTTTGGGTAGACGCTCACTTGTCGACATTTATGGTTATGGACTTAGTATGATGTATAGGAGTTTTCTCGTTATCACGGCGGTTAGCAGTTTGTTTATGTTGGAAGTTGGATGTAGTTTGACTTCGTTGCTCGCATGGGCGAGTAATGGCCGGTGACACCCGAGTGAGTATTGTTGTTGTTATTATTTCTTCCACTGTAAGACGTTTTATTTATTGCTACGTGAAAGATTATTACATGATTATGGAGGGGGTGTTACAAAAGTGGTATCAGAGCGGAGTACCGCTCTGGTGACGAGAAAGTAGGTTAAGACAGTGAGCTTAGGACTTGTGAAATTACGGGAAACGGTTGTGAGGTACGAGATGACTCATCTTAAAAGATATTGTGATTAGTAACGCAAATTGCGTGATATATTAGCTTTAAGGCAATTCAATATCTACTGGTTGTGTACGGTAAATTACCGAGTATTTATGTGACATACTGTACTACAGATGTCTGGGGGAACTAGAGGGCGTGGTACTGGTAGAGGTGGAGGCGGTGACCCCGTGATGCCAGGAGTTGTAGAGACGATTACTGCCATTCTCGCACAGCTTGGTACTCAAATTGGAGGAGCACCAACCCACCCGCCACAGCCCAGGGAAACAAAGTGGCAAGTAAGCTGAGTAGTTACTGAGACCCGACCACCTACATATTCAGGGGAGCCAGACCCCGTAGCCTTAGAGTGTTTCATTGTTGAACATGAGAAGGCCTACGAAGCTTTACAAGTACCTGCCAACCAGAAGGTTGTCATTGCTGCTTTCCATCTGAAGGATGCAGCCAGCACTTGGTGGAGGTTGGTCAAGGACCATCACCTGGCTATACCCGACTTTTCGTGGGCTGCCTTTGTCGAGTTGCTGAGGGGGAAGTACTACCCAGCGCATCTCAAGCAGAAGAAGCGCCATGAGTTCGAGACATTATCCCAGGGAGGTCTGACCGTGGATGAGTATTATGCTCGATTCAATGGTCTTCTGGACTTTATCCCCGGTGTTGATTACTCAGAGAGCGTGAAGGTCGAGAAGTTCCGGGGGGGATTGTTGTTTCACATCCAGATGGCGATGGGTGCTACCCTCTACACTACCATCCAGGTATTAACATGGAAGCCATAAATTCTTTACTTACAACATTACCAATTAACTTTGTGAGAACTTACCAATGAGATACCAGGAGTGTTATGATGCTGCCTCGAGGATGGAGCTAATGCTCCAGACTCAGGAAGAGACTCTCGGGGCCAAAAAGAGAAAGAACCCTGAGGGAGAGTCTGAGGGTGGAGGAGCATCTCCAGGCGATAGCCAGAAGAAGGGAAAGTAAGGACTTATCCCATTCTAAACTACTTATCATATTAAATATCTTATGAATGCTGACCCGAAACCTTAAGCAGGAATTCTTTCAAAAGAAAGGGCAGCAGGGTCACCAAGGAGCGAAGGGGAAAAAGCCCATGCTTAGGTTGACCGGCCCAGCCATAGATGCTCAGCCTCTGAGATCTGCACCTCCTAAGGGTGAGATCACCTACCTCTTAAATTAAATTGTGACCTTAACCTTATATCAACAGATTTAACTTAAACTAAATACTACCATTAGGCACCGGACAGCCCCAGCGCCATTTCTATTGCAAGCGTTGTGGGAAGGACCATCCTGGGGTCGACTGCACAATGGCCACAAAGTTGAGTGTCGGTGCTGCAAGAAAGAGGGCCACCGGGAGTTCGAGTGTTGGATGAACCCTGAGAGCCGTAATTACAGGCCACCAAGGAATACTCAGAAGACCTCAGTTGGAGGATCTGGAGTACCACGAGGCGGTCAGGATGGCCAGACATCTACTGATGCTGGAGCCCAGAGAGGCAAGGGAGTAGATAGGGCATGAGTACCCTGAACTCCATGAGACCGCTGGTGGAAGACTTTTGCTTACTATGTTATGTACTTACCTTGGATGTTAGACAGAGATATGTTATAAGTATGTGGGAGTGTGTCATTGACCACTTGCCTTTTTGTGTATGACTTTTGAAACTAGTTATGTGGACTCGATGCGAGTAACCTTGGAACCTTGACGGATTATATATATGAACAGAATGTTAATGCTTACATTATCATGTAGCCTATACTCTACGACGCGGAGTCAATGAGACTGGTGATTGTTGAACCAATATTTCCACCTGCATGGCGCACTTGCTATTGCAAGCGCTATGACAAGTAAACCACTGAAATTTCCATCTGCCTTGCGCACTTGACAGAGCAAGTGCTGCAACTGCAACTACTACTTTTTAGTTTTTATTATATGTATATACCAAAAAAAATTATTTTCATATTTTTCATTAGAAACCTATGCAACCTCGGGAAGACCGTTAGTCTAACTTATGCAACTGAGGAAATTATACAGCCATTGTGATTGTAAACCACACCAGTTTAAATTGTTCGAGAATTTTCAGACAGGGCTTATTAGCCAAATACGATCAATGTATACCCACATTTAATGTTAATCACTACTAGTGATGAATGTTTGGTCCTTATGGACAAGCATACCCTTTGTAGATTCACCACCGTCAGTGAGGATGGTTGGGAAGTGAAGAGCCAAGTTGCTCAAGCTATTATGCAATCTGCAATACATCCAATTAACGGATGAAGGAATGAATATGAACTAAGGATGAGATGTGATCATGATGAACAGGGAAAAAAAGGAATATGGGTTGTACTCAATGAGATCGAATTAGGAGAACCAAGTTTGCTAAATATAGCATGGATTTCACTTACACCGAGCTGAATAACACCGGCTTATGGCACGAATTACCACTGATGCCACTAGGACAATGACACTTACAACAAGATAACCGCTAACTTGAACAAAAAAAGAAGAAGAAGAGAACAAAAAAAAAGGGATATCCATCAAAAGGGAGATTGACAACAGAATACTTCACAATACCCTTGTGTCAGACAGTACCAGTTTACTAAACGAGACACGGGACGACCGCACTCCGATAGGAGCATGTGGGCCTGACAGACTTATTTATGAGTTAGTCTGGTAACTAGTAATGTATCAGTACGGTACCCCATGCAAGTAGACAAGTAGTGTTAGGAACACGAGAAGTAGTCAACTCCATACTAAGGACAGTGATACAAATTACCTCGAAGATGGACGAGAAGAGCCGCAGTTAAACCAACGGGCTAGAGAAATCAAGACCCTTCAACAGAGAACAGTAGACAGAATACAGTAAAGACAAGGAAACCGTTCAAGGACAGGAAACCGAAAGAAAGAAACATGAAAACCCATTGTGGACGAATATTATGTAGAATCCTCATAAGGATCGAGCAAATTCTTGCAATCCAGAGGAAATCTACCAGATGATATGGACATAAACGCGTGACTACGCAATGATGAGAGACAGAGCTAAAATACTAGCAGATACCTTAAGCAAGGAACAATGGACTTTGGACTGTACCACTCACATGATATTTCGCTCATATTATCTGTTTGACTCATTAGATATTAGCTGCTGAGAGTTTACGCCTCTGCACTCTGTTGGACTGAGTGTTTTGGTATTGCACTTGTGCAGTTATTAATCTAGTGGGAATACAGAAAGATAAAGTGGATATCAACAAGAGTGAGTATAAAAGAACTACAACAGTGTGTTACTCCGGAACAAGACCACTTGGAGACATGGATGACAAGCTTTATCTCCATGGACATATAGGCTGGTACGTCTTAATATTACTAAGACAAGTGCAAAGAGCACTAAGTACTAACATTAGCCAATGTCATATTACACCTCAAGCTGAATATCAGTGAGAGAAGACACACGCATGTATGCTAGTGATCCAAACGAGAGGATGCACAGCAATGAAAAGAGGCAAACTGAGCCTATGTTCATGGGTCTGCACCTCAATACGGAGCGAGTGGGCCCATAAGAACGAACTTGGGAGAGAGCACAAATAGTTTAGTGCCTCACCTTTAGGTATTATGAAGCCTAGAAGGGCTAGAGTCATACCCGTCTCTCAGATATGAGGATAATCCACGAGGTGGTAAACCCTTTGAGAGCCAAGTATCCAGCGCTCCTTGTTGAGCGGCTGTTGTATACTTGTGGGGTACGGGGGCGTAACCCTTTTAAGGGGGGTAGAGCCTCTTGGTTGTGCACGTGTGTGCACTAAGTTTTTGTTGTTTGTGGTATGCGGGGCATACGAGGTTTGTTTATTTGTTTGTTTCGTATGCATGGCATACAGTGAATTGGTGGTGTGCGGGGCATACGATGTTTTGTTGGTTATGTTTGGTACGCGGGCGTACGTTGATTGGTTGTTTGTGTGTGATGTGCACTTGTATGTATGTATCTTATGAGATACCTGTTGACTGTTGTATTTACCCACCCATGTGTGTAGTACTTTTCTTATGCTACTTGTGATATATGTATTTATATCGCTTTGTAGAATGATTACATATGGTATCGCTTAGATACGAAATGAATCATTAGATATGGAATGTGGAACCACTAGTACAAAAAACGTCTATTTCGGCGCCCCTATTTCGGCGGTTGTAGATAAAACCGCCGAAATAGGGGCCCGAGATTTATTAGGTCTGTTAAGAAGGGGTCTATTTTGGCGGTTCCTGGATATGAACCGCCGAAATAGGCCCTATTTAATAATAAAAAAATAAAAGAGACCTATTTCGGCGGTTTCGTGTAAGGAACCGCCGAAATAGGTGTTTCTATTTTTTTTTTTTAATTAAAACGATCTATTTCGGCGGTTCTTTGTTAGGAACCGCCGAAATAGGTCTTTTATTTTTTTGTTATTATAGAGGGTCTATTTCGGCGGTTCCTAACAAAGAACCGCCGAAATAGGTTGTTTTAATTAACCCCCAGCCCGCCTCGACACAATTACGAGTTCATTATCCCTAATTAACCCCCTTTCTCTCTGTTCTCCGCGGCGAATTGTGAACCCCAACGCCACCGCCACCACACCGTCGTCGCCCACCCTCCTCCTCCTCGCCTTCGCCGGACGTCGCGCCATCGGTGGTCGTTGCGTCGGTGGTGTCGCCGCCCTCCTCCCGCCCAGCAACAGAGGCGCATAGGTATAAACCCTAACTTGTTTGTTTCGGTTTTGTTTAATTAATTGTTAATGTGTTGTTAAAATTGATAGATTGTTGTCACATTGTGATTGTGGATGCTGATATTTATTGTGTGTGTGAAATCTTTGCAAGATTTGGTTGTTAAACTAATAAATTTATGTATGCACACAAGGTGTTTGACGAAATGTCCGAGTGAATTTTTTTGTTGTTTTTGGCCCTTCTTTTAAGTATAGTTAGGTTAGCTTATTTGGGCTAGATTTATTATGCTTATATATGGGGTGGAACAATGTTTGAGCATTATTTTTAAGTATAGTTAGGTTAGCTTATTTGTCCACTTAAAATTACTTGTTAATTCACATTTCATAAGTAAATATACATTGTAAATATACATTGGTGAGTGAGATCTCTGCTAGTTATTTTTGCATAAATAAGCAACACATAAATCAGAAAAATTTCATAACTAAATTTGTTTTCAAGAAAAGGATTTTAAATATTGTATTGTTATTTAATAGTAAAAGTGCGGTGGGGATCTTTAAATTATTTTTTCCTTATGCAATGAAAATGGCATGTATATTTTGTTTATCTAATTGCACAAAATTTGTACTAATCACAAATGTAAGTTTACTTGTTCGAACAAGTAATATAAGTTAAGCAATTAAGAGTTTCTCCTTGTCTTCATAAACAATGTAGTCGAGTTGATGAGTTATCATCTTTGACACTAAGTTCCCCACTCTCTGTAGATTGTATTAGAGTTATACTAAAAAAATTCTTATTGTGCTTGTTTGAATGAGCTAACGATAATGTTTATAATTTACATATTTGATTATGATATTATATTATCGTTAATACAAGAGTGTGATGCATAAGAGGTATATTGAAAATTATGGATAACATGTTAAACATGGATAACATGTTGCGCCCTCAATTCATATTTATTTTGTGTCTGCGTTGCCTCTGTAGAGATTGGTATTGCTACACGCGTCTCGCACGCCCGATTGAGAAGAGGGGTTGAAAACAATTCATTTAGGAATCGATAATTTTTTTTAATTTAACTCTTTATTCTCTTCATTCTCTTCAATCACTTTAAATTTGCAACCTAACTGCATATAAGGAACAAACACAACTACTGAGTTTCTCTTGTGTCTATACGTATTTGTGTCTCTACAGATAAATACTTAAGAAGCTTCTTTACCATTTGATGGTAGATTGAAAGCGGAGCAGAGAACAATTCATTTTCGAACCGGTAATAATCTAACTTATCATTTTTCTCTTTTGTACTTTGTATTTGATTTGCACAAATTATTGGAATTTCGTTTGATGAATAAATTTGGTATATATTAGTTTGGTTTATGATAGAAATTTGTGTTGTTGAATAATTGGTGAATGCTTAATAATAGGCATGGGTGTGTCTTTTTTTTACTTTGTATTTGATTTCCACAAATTATTAAAATTTGGTTTGATGGATAAAGTTGGTATTAGTTTGATTTGTGATGGAAATTTGTGTTGATGAATGGTTGGTGAATGCTTAATAATAAGCATGGGATAGGTAAAATTATGTAAAAGTCATGCCGATTTTTTTTTTAAATCTCTTCGTAATTAATATTGTTTGATGTATGTGTATATGTCTAACAATATCTAATTTTTTTATCAGGTCTCACTACATTCAAGTCCGTGAATCACCTCTCTTGTTTCCCGCCTTCTTCCATTACTGTTGCACTTTCCTCCTCTGTGCACAAGTAAGTAACTAAACCTTATTTTTTGTTTAATAAATGCAATTATGTATTTAAATATAAGTGCTAGTACATAATTTAGCTTCATTCCATATTTGTTGATGCATTTCTTTTGTGATTTATTTTTTGTTGCTTCCATGCATAGATATATCAGAAGTGGTATTGCTGCATCGATCTCTCGCACAAAAGCTTACCTCTCAGGCACCAGTCTCCCCTCTCCATAAATCCTTAAAAAACAAGTACGTATTTTAACTCTCGATTCTGTTTTAATCTCTAAACCGGTTTGAACTTATACAGTATAGAATTGAAAATGTTGGTTTGATGATCTGAATTTACAATTGGTTTTCAGTTAGCTAGTAAAGAATTGATTTATTTTAATTGTTGGTTGCTGCCATTGTTGGAATGTTTGTGGTTGTGATGACTTTGGTGAGTGCTGATAATAAGCACGGGATGTGTACAATTATGCAAAGGTCATGTCGAATTTTTTGTAGAAAAAGTATTCGTAATATTGTTTTAAACACCGTTTTCTGTTTTAGAAGTGCAAATATTTGTTAAATTTAAAATGCTAGTTTATTTTGTGTTTGCAACCTTAGAGTTAGGCTAGACTAATTGACAATCATCCCAGTCATGCTCCATTAAGAAATAAACATGTGCAACTTAATACAGACCATATTCTACAAAGGCTCTAACTCACACCTTTGATCTGTTGCACATATAGTATGGAGCGTGACTGGATGTATGGTGATAGAGGGGAACATTTTGACAAAATGCTGAAAGAGTTTTGCAAAGCTGCAGTGCAACACAAGGACAGGACAAAGGCGGAGAAAATTCCAAGTCCTTGTGTTGATTGTGGTGTGGTTAGACATTATTCAAGCATCAATGTCGTACAATTGCATGTGAAGACCCGTGGTTTCATGCCGCATTATAAAAAATGGATTTTTCATGGAGAACCTGTTAAAGATAATGCTTCATCTTCCTACAGTCACGATCGGTGTAACTCAAGAACCGAGCAGACATTCGATACTATTAACGAGTCAGAACTCCCAAGCGCTTCCGAAGTCAATGTTGACAGTGAGTCGACTTATCATGATGAGCAAATGGATGAGATGCTTAATAACGTTGAGGATAATTTTGTCGACCGGCCGGATGAGTATCAAAGGTTGTTGGACGCATCCAAAACGGCGTTGTATCCTACTTGCACTAAGTACACGAAATTGACAGCTATATTGAATTTGTTCAACCTGAAGGGAAGATATGGATTGAGTGACAAAGGTTTCACGGCATTCCTCGAGCTGATTCATGATATGCTACCGGATGAGAACGGTCTCCCTACCACCACGTATGAGGCAAAGAAATGGGTGTGTCCAATGGGAGTAGAGTACAAAAAAATTCACGCGTGTCCAAACAACTGTGTGTTGTACAGGGGTGAATACGAACATCTGGACAATTGCCCGAAATGTTCGTTGTCCCGGTATAAGCATAAAGATGGTGAGTACTCCTCCGTTCAGAAAAAAAGCCCTCCAGCAAAACTAGTTTGGTATTTGCCGATTATACCCAGATTCAAATGGTTGTTTGCGAATCCGAAAGATACAAAGAACTTACGATGGCATGCGGAGGGTAGAAAGAATGATGAGTGAAATACCCCTAAATTAATTTAAATTAATTTAGGGGATTTCTTTTATTAAACCTTTAATACTATTAAGTATTAAATTATTATATGGAATTATGAGTATTAAATTATTATATGGAATTATGAATATTAAATTAATATGGAATTATGAATATTAAATTATTATGGAATTATGAATATTAAATTAATACAAGGGGTTGTGAAATTTATTTAGGGGTTTTCTCCTAATTATTATTATATTGTATAGTATTATGAATTTAATAGTAAGATTTATAAGTCAATAAATCTTGGGGAAATTTCTAAACACTCCAAATATTTATAAAGATTTTAGGAAGTGTTGGAACATTGTTTTGAAACATAAAAGTCAATATAAAACTCTAGAAACCTTAAAGCTTATTAAGCCTTGCTAGAGTTGACTTTTTGAGAATGGTCAAACCAGGCCATGAAACCTATACCAATAAATAGGTTATGAAAAACCATGAAGATTGATAAAAAGAACGTCAAAAACGGATCATCCTAGCCAAAGTTATGCTAGATTGAAGTTTTGAATCAAAATTTTAAGACGTGCCACGTGTCAGCCTCTCGTGCGTCCCAACACTTAGCTGATTTTACCTCCTTGTTTTTCTCCAGCAAACAACCGATCTTGACCTAACTAGTGACGGCTATATCTTCTTCATCCTTCAATATTTTTCAAAGCCGTCTTCTTTATTCTCTTCTCCTTTGAATCATCTTCACAACCGTAACCCATACAAACCCTAACTCCTTCTACATCAACGGGAAAATCGTTCTTAAGTTGGCACTTTTCACAGTCGTAACCCAGATTTCCAGTTCCCTTCGAATTCAGGTAAATTCGTCTAGCCATAAATCCTTCGTTTCTCAACCAAATTTTGATTTATTTAGCTCGTTGTGTAGATCTCTAATCCGTCTACAATTTTTATGTTTATGCCCAAGCCTGATTCATAACCGTTTGGAAGTTATAGTCGCTCAAAGTTCCTGATTTTTCAGCGCATAAAATCATACCGAAACAGAGAGGTAAACTCGTGATTTGCGACTTCAATTTCTTTCTGTATGGTGCGAGTTAGGTTTATTTGTTGCTATCAATACGTAGATCTAAGTTTCCTCTTTCCAATGAACCTTTACTCATAGCCTAACTCGTTTTGTACCGCTAGTTATAGATCCTCGAAGTTGACACCACAAACTGCTCAAAGTTCGAGTTTTTCCCAGTTTTTCCGAATTTGAGTTCGCACAATTCGCACAATCCGGTGAGTCTCCGATCAAATTGCTCCGATATTGCTGTTCGTAGTCATGTTTCCAACCTAACCCATGTTTCAATTGTGTCAATTACGCTCTAGATTAGGAGAATTTGGCGAATTATTATCCGAATCGTATTCTGTTCTAATATAAACCCTAACCTTCGAATTGAATTCGAAACTCGATGAATATTGCATGATAATTGGGGAAATCGGTACCATTAGAACCGGAATTCGATTTCGAATCCATAGAAACAAGAATCGTTGAATTTCGTTCTGTAGATCGAGAGATATAGGTGAATTAGTACTCGAGTCCGAGTTGTGTTCTCTGAAGAACTCGCGCAATATAGGCCGTCCGATCTCAGTTAATAAAGATGGACAGCCACGATTAAAACATACGATTTTAAAGTATAAGTTTTTTATATTGTTTCCAGGAATAAACCCTAACTTGTTTAATTAATTTAAGTACCTTCCCGAATGTATTTTGACTTGAAATTTTAACCACAGATTCCTTATAAAGTCTAGTTTATTTTGATATAAATTAATATGGGTTTTGAGTTTTTAAACGTAAGTTATAATTTTTGCAAGTTTCGGTTATTGTGGAATTATCTGGATAAATTTAAAGGATATCTTTGTGAAATAAAAATTTTATAATATGTCTAAGATGTTATAGTTACTATATATTAAATTTGGGAATTTTTGGACAAAGGTAAATGGGTTTAAAAATTGTATTTGTGAAATTTTCATGAGATTTTCTTATAATATATGGTTTTTAATTTAACAAAAATTAGGGTATAGTTTGTTAATAAACTTTTAGGGTTTGGAAAATATGAAAAGACTAAATTAATATTTAGTAGCAGTATGTTTATAAATATTTTGGTTATTCATTTTTAAGTAAAGTAAAAACTATATATATATATGTTTATAATATAGAAAAGGAATAGAAACTTATATTAAATTAAGAAAACTAATTAATCTACATTTCTGATTACTATATAGTATGGAAGTTGTATATATACCTATGGAGGTTAAGGGAAATATTTTATTTTGTAAACTTTATGTTATAGATGGATTTGGTTAAAGGTTAATAATGTAATTAAATACAATAAAACTTCTTAAGGAATGTTTTGGGAAAAACCTAGTGTATATATATACTCATGTGAGAGGAATTAAATAGAAGCTTATGTTAAATCAAAGATTTAAATTAATTTACATTTATTCTATTATACAGTTGGGAGTTAATATACTTAACGTTAACTTGGAAAAATACTTTATTTTATAACCTATTTATATAATACGTTAATAAGTGTAAGGTTAATCGAGGTAATTAAATAAAACTACATAAATGATGTTTTAATTAAATCCAGTATAACTATACATATATTAGACATAATTAGAGGAAATAAAATACCTTATCCTATAGGTAATACCTAAGCAAATAAAATGCCTCTTGAAGACTAGATGTGTGTGAGTTGTAAAGGTGATTTAGTTTAATAAATTTCTTAAAGAATGTTCTGGATAAATCTTAATATTTATGGATTTATATATATTAATATATTGAGAATAGCAGAGGGAAATAACATTTCTTGTGGGAAGAATAATTAGTAGAGTGTATATATGTACCTACTCAACTTTAGGTCTCTAATAAAATGTTGTAATAATTAGCCAACGTTAATCTAAAGGTTTAATTAAATTAACCCCATGTCTAAGAGTAAGTAATTTAAAATTACGTTAGTTGTATCTGTTAGACAAGAAAATTCGATGGCGTAGTGGGTTAAGTTTAATCTGGAACTGAGTCGAGGTTGCACGTTCGAAACCTCGCATAATCCTTTTAGGGAACTTAATTAAAACAACGAAAACGTAGCGCGGGCTTGGGCTAACCTACTGGGCCCAAGCCTGTGAACTCCGAAAGCCCACTTTAACAATTCAAAGAGAGTTTGGGCCACTCTCAGGAATAAATTCTAAATCATTCCAAACTAAACGAGATGGGCCTAACAAAGGATTTAGTTAACAAGTCAAGCCCAAACCTCTGTAAGAGAATAATGGTCAACCTGAAACTAGTAATCAGTAAGTGAAGAAGACTGTTAAGTTTATAAGTCTCTTAACTAATCGACACTTGGAATACCTTAATCATAGGTTATTAGTGGGAGTTGCGCTTGCACATTTGGTCAAGTTTGGATTATTGCTTCTACATGTACCAGGTACGATCTCTCGTACTCCGATATTTCTGATGTTTGACCTATGAGTCGTTTTCGAGAAACGCTAACTGACTTTAAGAGGAATTTAAAAAAAAAGAAATGGTTGTGTGATTAACTCAGCTTGTCTGACTAACTGAGCCTTGTATGTGAAACTCACTTGGGTATTGGTTCCTTCCCTTCGGTTGTTCCACTGGACATTGATTACTTGGGGTTTACGCTTCTGCACTCTGTAGGACTGAGTGTTTTGGTATTGCTCTGGGTAATTGGTGATCTGGTGGGAATTTGGAAAAGTCATCTTTGGTATTCTTTCTTTGACTCTGGATATTTGTTTCATCCATGAGTGGGGTCGTTGCTGTGACGTGCGCGCGTCTTCATCGGTAAACAGTAAAGGGCTGTATATCCCTTGTCCTGAGAGGACGTAGTTAACAGTAAGGGGCTGTATATCCCCTGTCCTTAATGGACGTTCTTGGCGGTGGGGGCCATCTCTCCCAGTTGGTTTCATTCCATTCTTGAGTTGCTGGTTTTGGTTTTCTCTCATTCATTCCTAGTCCTCGTGACTACATGGGTCTTTCTACTCCAACTTGGAAATGGATCTAACATAAGTAATGATTGTTCACTAATTCTTGGTGTGGTGATATTTACTAACTTTACTCTTCTGTTATTTGTCTCCTTTGAAATGTTATGTTTGACTTGGTGTTTTAAAAGGGTGTTTGTTTCGCTATTTTGTTTAAGTGCTGTTTTCAAGTTATTGTTTATTCTCAAGTTATATTAAAGTTTTGTTTTAGAGAATAGTACCAGTTCCATTCCAGGGAACTGACTCACCCCTCCCGGGGTGGGCTGCTTGGTTTAATCTTGCAGGTACAAATTATTATACAGGTAACCACGAAGAGTGTGAGTAACTGGGATGGTATTAGGATTTTTGGAGAGGTTGTTGTAATTTATGTTTATTTCATGTTGAGTTTTCTCGAGTTCAGACCGTAGCTTTTGTAAGTTATAAGTTGTAATTGGTGAGGGTTGGTGCCGGGTGTTTGGAACCCGATGGTCTGTACGCCCTTCGTATTTTTATTTCCGCTTTAAATACGCTAAATAGGGGTGTTACAATGAGAAACTAAGACATTCAGCAGATGGGCCTCAGTGGAGAAACATCAATAGACGGTACAAAGAACATTTCGGACATGAAGATAGGAATCTGAGGCTTGGGTTATGTACTGATGGAATGAACCCGTACGGCACATTGAGTAGTCAACACAGTACATGGCCTGTTCTGCTAGTGATCTACAATTTGCCCTCATGGTTGTGTATGAAACGAAAGTACATCATGTTATCTCTCCTGATATCTGGTCCCAAGCAGCCAGGTAATAGCATTGATGTGTACCTTGCCCCTCTGATCGACGATCTGAAGCTATTGTGGAATGAGGGGACCGTGGTATATGATGCTTATGCAAGAGAGAATTTCACGCTTAAGGCTTTGTTGTTCTGTACCGTCAATGACTTCCCTGCGTATGGGAACTTGTCCGGTTACACGGTTAAAGGAACATTTGCATGTCCCATATGCGAGGAAGACACTTGTTCGGACCGTTTAAAACATTGTGGGAAGAATGTTTATATGTGTCATCGACGTCTTCTCCCCGAAGATCACCCTCATCGAGTAACGAAGAGAAAGTTGTTCAATGGTCAAGTCGAAACTCGTGTGGCCCGTCCACCTCTGAGCTCTGAGGAAGTGTACGAAAAGGTTAAGGACATTGCAAATGTATTGGAAACACATCAAAACCGGCGAAAAACATTTGGAAAAAGTGTTCTATCTTTTGGGAACTACCTTATTGGCGTCATCTTTCTGTGAGACACTGCTTAGACATCATGCACATTGTGAAGAACGTTGGTGAGGCAGTGAGTGGGACTTTACTCAATATACCCGGCAAAACAAAAGACGGATTGAAAATCATAAAGGACATGCAAACCATGGGTATACGAAAGGAGTTACACCCACAAGAGAACGGGAAACGAATCTACCTACCTCCTGCATGCTACACGCTCTCAAAGGCTGAAAAGATTAGTTTCTGCAAATGTCTGCACTCGGTAAAAGTACCGTCTGGGTACTCTTCAAACTGGAAGAACATTGTATCGATGAAGGATTTAAAACTTTTAGGCATGAAATCTCACGATTATCATGTATTGATGTTACATCTTCTTCCGGTCGCAATTCGAGGGATATTTCACTATATAGTTCAAGGAGAAGATATACATCGATTTGGGATGTATATGTCCAACTTCGAGGAGTGCTTCAGGAGGGATTGGTTGAATGTGTCGATTCTCAAGTCAGCCGCCATGTGAGTGACTTCTACCTTTATATTTTGAATTCATTGATTGGTGATGAATTAGATGATTGAATAAAAAGTTAATGACTAATGATATTACCTCATAGGTGGGTGCATAATAAGGCGATCAATGTATATGAAGATCACAGATTTGGATTCCTGTGTCCTGCTATGTGCAGTGAAGTCCAGATGACAATTGATATGGAAGGCCTTATGCAATATATGACGAATGCCCTCTTTGAATGTTCTAACAAGTCATTTATTATGCTGCCATATCATTCAGGGTATGATATTTGACTATTTCTCTTAGTATTATCTAAAACATATAGTTTGTGTTATTTGCTTAATGATTTCAACACATTGTGTAATTTGTGGACAGTCGACATTGGTCATTGCTTGTGCTGGTGATGTTGAAGCACCCACGAATCTTGCAATTTGACTCACTTAGTACGAATGCCAAGAGACCGAAGATCTCCACCGCAATACTGGGGTAATTAGTTTGTTATCATAAACAACAATTATTATTACTTAACATTAACTGTTTCATAACTTGCTACTGATGCTTAAAACTATATATATTGTTGATGTATATAGTTCCATGAGAGCTGCATTATCTCTCCAGAATAACACAATGAAGAGTAACATCCCTTGGAACACTGTCAAGGTACTCTATTAATTGATAAATTTGTGTTATAATGTTTAAACTTGTTTATAACTGTCAATATGTGCGTTTGTATAGTGTCCGGTGCAGCCTGGGGGTTCAGAATGTGGATACTATGTCATGAGATTCATGAGTGACATAGTAGGAGCGTCGAACCTTTTACCAGAGCACTCGTTAGACAAGGTAACATTCTTTGAAAGTTTCAGTTATGCTCTTTACATGTTGTTAGACTTGTATGTTTTAGATTAATGTTCATTTTTTTTCAAGGCTTACGAAGAAGTGTTCAAAGGTGGTCAGTATGATGATGCTCAAATTGTTGAGATGCTTGAGGAATGGTCGGAGTTTGTCTGCACAAGTTTAATGAATTGATGATCATGAAGATGTTTTGTGAACTTTTTGGAGTATGTAATTGTAACTCTGTACACTTGTGGATGGTGTAATAGTAGATTTGAATTGTAATGTTGTTTTTTATTTGTAATGAAAGTGTGTAATTAAGTGTAATTGCATTGGTTTTGTTAACTCTCAAATTGTGGTGCGTCGTTGGTATTAATTGGGACCTTTTATAACTTTTTAAATGTGTGCTGGAGCTCCCTGTATGGATGAAGCTTTATTACAGGTCTCATTGAACCAAATGCGGTGAATATATATATATAAGCTGGGATGGGATGGAAAAAAACAAAAAAAAATACCCCTATCTCGGCGGTTGTGCTCTAAGAACCGCCGAGATAGGTACACCTATTTCGGCGGTGCTCATTTCGGCGGTTCACAACCGCCGAAATAGGCCCATTGGAACCGCCGAAATAGGCCTTTTTTCTACTAGTGAACGATGGTATGTTATGGACACCTCGGGGAGGTTGTCAGGGTTTGTAGAATTGATAGGAAATAATGGTGCTGATGGATCACCTATATCCATATATGATTGAACTAACGCCACAAAGTGATGGCTATGTGCTGTATAAGCGCAATATGAAGTATGTAAATGATATATCACATAGATATACATTATGGGAATAATGGGTAGTTATACATTTATATACTTACCTATTTGATTAAGCGACTTCGGGACGAAGTCTTTTTAAGGGGGGTAGATTGAAATACCCCAAACTAATAAAACATGGATTAAACATCTAATCACATTTATTAAGGCCTAAACATGCCTTAAAAGTCAACTGAGAACAATAGTGGTCAACACAAAGCAAGATATTGCACCCTTTGACTGTTTAGGGTAAATAAATACCCAAATGAACTTCTTAGGACCTAAAACCTTGTCCCAAGCTTATTAACACATTACTAAACATATTAAAATTGTTGGACAACACTCCAACACAAAGAACAAGCATTTTCATGCTTCAAGGTCAAGTAGGGCAAAAATGTGCTCTAAGAATACCTTAAAGGTCTAATGACCTCTAAATGATATAAAATTGGATTCCATGATCAAATATCATGTAAGGAACACAACAAGACCGTTCTCAAAGAAAACAGAGCTCAGAAACACCCTGCGACTCAAAATGTGCACTAAAATACCTTAAAGCACGTTTTTGTGTATGAGCTCTAAGATAATGACTTTTTGTCATTTTAAAGACTGGAGTATATCATTTATATCATTAATTTGACATGATAGACTAAATTATAAATTCTAAATCAAAGATTAAAAAAATAAAATCAAAATGGGCAATTTAGTATGAATAGTAACCCAAATAGTGCATTTTTAAGCAAAATTGACTAAGCTTTAACACAAATATCTAATCAATTTGGTGAATCACCATTTACTATTACATAAAATAATATAAACTTAACTTAATAAGCTAAATTAGACTTCTAACCTCATTAGCTACCTTCCCAGCCGACACCACACATGCCCATCCTCTCTTTGGCTTCTCCAAACCGTGGCTAACTCACTAAGAACAGAGAAGAACACATTGCTACCTAGGTAAGCTTAATTAGTCATTTTATGTTCATTTTCTTCACAATTCTTTCCTCTTTTCATGGAGCTAAGCATCAACCATTTCCATCCATGGTTTTAGGTTGTTTTGGAGAGTAAAACATGAGTGATTCTCGGCTGTAACAAGGGAAGGAGAAGGGAAGTTCTAATCTTGATCTTTTAAGGTAAAAATGTGCTTTAAGCACTTATATCAATATTCCCTTCAATTCCGGTTTGGAAACTTTGTTTCCTAGGCTTATAATCTTCATCTTAACATAATTATTCAGTTGGTACATCAAGATCTTCAAGGTATAGCCAAATCCAAGCCAAAAACACCATTTTTGGCATTTTAATCAAGGTAAAAATTAGCCATCTTCTAATCTGAGTTATACTAGTTTAAAGCTTGGTTTTAGTATCTCTTTTGATGCTCTTTCTCTACTGTAAAAACAGGCCGAGATCAACCTTGGTTACCTTGGTATTCTAAGGTAAATTTTACCTTGAAAATTGACATTAAACACTTCTTATGGTTAGATCTTGCTTGGAGACTAATCATGCCTTAATTTCTGTTTGAAAACATGTAAATAATGCTTTGGAAATATTATCTCCATACAGTCGTGGCCAAACAAGGCCTAATCTTGGCAAAAATAAGGTATAAATCACTTAAACTTACACTTGGTATATTAATATGTGTTTATACATATGTATATATATATGTCGTGAGTGAATAGTTATATTAAGGTCTTATTTTGACCTTAGGTGATTAAGGAATGGTTTAGTAAATTTTATAACTAATTAATTAGCATAATTGTCAAATTTAAGACATTATGTGGAAAATTGGTAAATATGGAAAATATGTGGTAAGGGCCGAGAGTTTAATGCATTTTTGGGCATTTATGTGTAATTTATTTTATAAGCTAATGTTTGTAATAAGGCCATGTACTTTAGGCCATTTTATTTATGCATTTATAACCTTTTAATTAAGTTTAGGTGCTAAAAATAAATTACAGCAAGGAATTGGGGTTTTAGTGTATATAAATTAAATTTGGGGGCTATATATTAATATGGCCGAAAATTGGAGGTTTAGATGAGTTTAAATAAAAATTATAAGCTTATATAAAGTTTTGGGGTTAAATGGTAATTTCTGAAAAATTAGGGTACAAACCGTAATATATGGTTATTGATGGTCAAGGAAATATTAAGGTGGTCAACCTTGACCATATGGTAGGTTTTGACCAAATTAGATAAGTTAAATAACTTATTTAAGGTTTTATAATAAGTTATGTATTTAATTGTAACAATTTTATAACATATGTGGTATATATGCTATTACCGAAAATAAAGGGTGTATAATGGTATTATAAACACCGATGGGCTATTAGCAATTTTTAGGAATTTATTGGGTTGATTTTGGGATTAAGATAAACTATATATGTATAATATATAGTTATTATGTCATTATGACACTTTGGAGAAATATATGTGGTGGAAATGTAAATACCGAAAGTATATGGGTTAGTAAGGGTAATTATAACCCTTTGGTGAAGTTTGGTGATTTTTAGAATTATATGAGTATTTAATAAGGTATATGTATAATATATAGTTTTAATGATATTATAAAACTATATGTTATAAATTGGGCCAAATGGCAATTATAGGAATTTGGTAGGTCTGTTCGGAATTTCACAAAAATATAACCATAGGTTATACCATTTTATAAGTTAAAAATGTTATATTATATGATATATATAACATGGTATAAATAATGGGGTGAATTTGTAAATAAAGGAAACTATGGTATATGAAAAAGAATATGGTTTTTATATGGTGCCCAAGCGGCAATAATAAATAGTTTTGTATAAAAACTATAGGTTATATATTAAAGGAAATAAATATATTATAATATATGATATTAGTATAAGGTATAACATTACATAATGTTAATGGTTTTAATGGAATTAATATGAGTAAGGATATTCACATTAAATAGTGTGACAAACTATAAATAAATAAGATTTATAAACTAAGGTATTTATTGAATAAACCTTAGGAGTTGTAAATATACAACATAAAATGTTACATAATATTAGGATAATGATCTTAATATAGGTTGTATAATATAATACAACTAATGGGAATAATCATCTAATATAAGATGATAAAATGTAACATGTAATATAAGAGTTTTATAACTCATGGAATTTACTTATAAGGTAAATATATACATATACAAGAAAAATGTATATAAGGATGAATATATAATATGGTTGGAAACCATATAATATAATGGTGGTGGTTATTACAAAAATAGTTACAAACTATAAGTTATGAGTTTTTGAATGCAAATATAATTTGCTAAGATAATGGATAATATAATACAATGTATTATAATGGATGGTGGGAAAATGATACAGTATGAAAAATGATTCAATATAATATAATAATGCATGCATACATGCAACTATAGGTTATATACCTAAATTTAATGGTGGATAAGATTAAAGAAATATAATGAATTAAACTTAACAGTCGAAACATTTTGACATACGAGTTTTAGTAACAAAGCCGACCGGTTTAGAGAAACCTGTAACAAATAACTGTAGAAATACGGGGATGAACTGTCGGGGTTACTTGTTATTCAGAAATATTGGATTTAGTTAGTCATGGAGACTGACTTATAGTTTTATTACCGTTTAGATCATACTTCAGACAAAGGCGCTTGACAAGCTAGTGGTCTACACTGCGCATCCTAGGTCTTGGTGAACGGTATGTAAAGGGGTTTGATCCGGGTTGTCCTAAGGATTTCCTTGGGCTCGGATTTGGTTGATATCACTTGTGTGTTAAGTGTTTTGGATACACGTATGTGATTGTGTGCTACTGCATTAATTATTTATGCACGAGCGTCCCACGGGACTAACACTACGTCGGCTATAGATCGACTTATATAAACATACATATACGTTATTGTGATGACAAGACGGTTACTTGATAATACCATAGTATTAAGGGAAAATTCACGAGATACCCCTGTTTTCTTTCATAATTCACAATATACCCCTGTGATTTTAGTAATTCAACTTTAAACATGCTTAAATGTTGTCCAAACTTGATGAAACTTTACATGGACGATGCTAAAGTGTTATATTTTGATCCAATATCAAATTTGAAGTTTTTTAAGCTCACATGTGACCTGTGGGACCCAATGAACAGTCTCATATTCATTGGGTCCCACATGTCACATTTGAGCTTAAAAAGCTTCAAATTTGATATTGGACCAAAATATAACACTTTAGCATCGTCCATGTAAAATTTCATCAATTTTAGACAACATTTAAGCATGTTTAAAGTTGAATTATGAAAAACACAGGGGTATATTGTGAATTACGAAAGAAAACAGGGGTATCTCGTGAATTTTCCCTAGTATTAATATTAAGTATATGGCAACCTAAGTAAAACACTTAGGAACGAGTCACGACATTGTCGGTCTCTAGAGTATGGATCTCGAACATGAATATGACCTAGATTGCTTCTAGGTATGCGTGAGACCCATTGGGCAGCTAACTAATAATTATATTCTCCATAAGACTAAGAGCATATCTTAAACATTATGAGAGAGAGATCGTATGAGTTGAGGTGAGGAATCCCGGTAGTTTACGAACTACTTGGTTGCGCATTTGTGATCACTGAGGGG
Organism: Limonium bicolor; assembly: GCA_023374045.1. Classification (NCBI taxonomy): domain Eukaryota; kingdom Viridiplantae; phylum Streptophyta; class Magnoliopsida; order Caryophyllales; family Plumbaginaceae; genus Limonium; species Limonium bicolor. Next base: position 44,630,959 of record CM041778.1, read on the forward strand.
TTCCCGATTGGGTTCCGCTCCAGGTTTATACCCATACGAGCCCTATTTGGATCGTGGGTCAGGTAGCTACGGCTTTTATATGGACGTCTTACGAGACATAAGAGAATAGTCAGGGGCCTCCGAACCTCTGGCGAAATGAGCACCTTTGTGTGTACAGGAGGACTACTGTCCATGGTAAGGTTATCGGGTTGTCTTGACATGACGCCCAACTGGTATCTAATTAAACATGGTTTGGATGGATGGGGCCTTAAAGGCCAAATTAAATTAACTATGGGAACTGTACGCTACGGCGATTGTACATTGTACATTATACTGTTAATATTCAATACGTTCGATATACAATTGTTGTTTGAAATATTAAATGAATGTTTGGATTGGATGGATGGTTAAATGTCTATGAATATTTGGATGGATGATTATGTATATTATACATGTATATTACAGTATTGTTTATAACTGTAAAATGGTAAAGCATGAAACCAATCTAATAATAAGATGGTTAAAATGACTAAGTGACCATTAGGGTCCAGGCCAGGTATACTCAGCGTCTATCGCTGATACTACACCATATGCAGGTTGTTGATTATTGTCGAAGCCAAAGTGTGGGAACAGTGTAATTGGAGTTTGTTTCGATTACCGCAGGGAGTTTATTTGTATAACAATGAAGATGGTGAATTGTATTATGGTATAGTTATGTATATTCAGGTTTGGGTAGACGCTCACTTGTCGACATTTATGGTTATGGACTTAGTATGATGTATAGGAGTTTTCTCGTTATCACGGCGGTTAGCAGTTTGTTTATGTTGGAAGTTGGATGTAGTTTGACTTCGTTGCTCGCATGGGCGAGTAATGGCCGGTGACACCCGAGTGAGTATTGTTGTTGTTATTATTCTTCCACTGTAAGACGTTTTATTTATTGCTACGTGAAAGATTATTACATGATTATGGAGAGGGGTGTTACAAAAGTGGTATCAGAGCGGAGTACCGCTCTGGTGACGAGAAAGTAGGTTAAGACAGTGAGCTTAGGACTTGTGAAATTACGGGAAACGGTTGTGAGGTACGAGATGACTCATCTTAAAAGATATTGTGATTAGTAACGCAAATTGCGTGATATATTAGCTTTAAGGCAATTCAATATCTACTGGTTGTGTACGGTAAATTACCGAGTATTTATGTGACATACTGTACTACAGATGTCTGGGGGAACTAGAGGGCGTGGTACTGGTAGAGGTGGAGGCGGTGACCCCGTGATGCCAGGAGTTGTAGAGACGATTACTGCCATTCTCGCACAGCTTGGTACTCAAATTGGAGGAGCACCAACCCACCCGCCACAGCCCAGGGAAACAAAGTGGCTGAAGTTAGTTACTGAGACCCGACCACCTACATATTCAGGGGAGCCAGACCCCGTAGCCTTAGAGTGTTTCATTGTTGAACATGAGAAGGCCTACGAAGCTTTACAAGTACCTGCCAACCAGAAGGTTGTCATTGCTGCTTTCCATCTGAAGGATGCAGCCAGCACTTGGTGGAGGTTGGTCAAGGACCATCACCTGGCTATACCCGACTTTTCGTGGGCTGCCTTTGTCGAGTTGCTGAGGGGGAAGTACTACCCAGCGCATCTCAAGCAGAAGAAGCGCCATGAGTTCGAGACATTATCCCAGGGAGGTCTGACCGTGGATGAGTATTATGCTCGATTCAATGGTCTTCTGGACTTTATCCCCGGTGTTGATTACTCAGAGAGCGTGAAGGTCGAGAAGTTCCGGGGGGGATTGTTGTTTCACATCCAGATGGCGATGGGTGCTACCCTCTACACTACCATCCAGGTATTAACATGGAAGCCATAAATTCTTTACTTACAACATTACCAATTAACTTTGTGAGAACTTACCAATGAGATACCAGGAGTGTTATGATGCTGCCTCGAGGATGGAGCTAATGCTCCAGACTCAGGAAGAGACTCTCGGGGCCAAAAAGAGAAAGAACCCTGAGGGAGAGTCTGAGGGTGAAGGAGCATCTCCAGGCGATAGCCAGAAGAAGGGAAAGTAAGGACTTATCCCATTCTAAACTACTTATCATATTAAATATCTTATGAATGCTGACCCGAAACCTTAAGCAGGAAATTCTTTCAAAAGAAAGGGCAGCAGGGTCACCAAGGAGCGAAGGGGAAAAAGCCCATGCTTAGGTTGACCGGCCCAGCCATAGATGCTCAGCCTCTGAGATCTGCACCTCCTAAGGGTGAGATCACCTACCTCTTAAATTAAATTGTGACCTTAACCTTATATCAACAGATTTAACTTAAACTAAATACTACCATTAGGCACCGGACAGCCCCAGCGCCATTTCTATTGCAAGCGTTGTGGGAAGGACCATCCTGGGGTCGACTGCAATGGCCACAAAGTTGAGTGTCGGTGCTGCAAGAAAGAGGGCCACCGGGAGTTCGAGTGTTGGATGAACCCTGAGAGCCGTAATTACAGGCCACCAAGGAATACTCAGAAGACCTCAGTTGGAGGATCTGGAGTACCACGAGGCGGTCAGGATGGCCAGACATCTACTGATGCTGGAGCCCAGAGAGGCAAGGGAGTAGATAGGGCATGAGTACCCTGAACTCCATGAGACCGCTGGTGGAAGACTTTTGCTTACTATGTTATGTACTTACCTTGGATGTTAGACAGAGATATGTTATAAGTATGTGGGAGTGTGTCATTGACCACTTGCCTTTTTGTGTATGACTTTTGAAACTAGTTATGTGGACTCGATGCGAGTAACCTTGGAACCTTGACGGATTATATATATGAACAGAATGTTAATGCTTACATTATCATGTAGCCTATACTCTACGACGCGGAGTCAATGAGACTGGTGATTGTTGAACCAATATTTCCACCTGCATGGCGCACTTGCTATTGCAAGCGCTATGACAAGTAAACCACTGAAATTTCCATCTGCCTTGCGCACTTGACAGAGCAAGTGCTGCAACTGCAACTACTACTTTTTAGTTTTTATTATATGTATATACCAAAAAAAAATTATTTTCATATTTTTCATTAGAAACCTATGCAACCTCGGGAAGACCGTTAGTCTAACTTATGCAACTGAGGAAATTATACAGCCATTGTGATTGTAAACCACACCAGTTTAAATTGTTCGAGAATTTTCAGACAGGGCTTATTAGCCAAATACGATCAATGTATACCCACATTTAATGTTAATCACTACTAGTGATGAATGTTTGGTCCTTATGGACAAGCATACCCTTTGTAGATTCACCACCGTCAGTGAGGATGGTTGGGAAGTGAAGAGCCAAGTTGCTCAAGCTATTATGCAATCTGCAATACATCCAATTAACGGATGAAGGAATGAATATGAACTAAGGATGAGATGTGATCATGATGAACAGGGAAAAAAAGGAATATGGGTTGTACTCAATGAGATCGAATTAGGAGAACCAAGTTTGCTAAATATAGCATGGATTTCACTTACACCGAGCTGAATAACACCGGCTTATGGCACGAATTACCACTGATGCCACTAGGACAATGACACTTACAACAAGATAACCGCTAACTTGAACAAAAAAAGAAGAAGAAGAGAACAAAAAAAAGGGATATCCATCAAAAGGGAGATTGACAACAGAATACTTCACAATACCCTTGTGTCAGACAGTACCAGTTTACTAAACGAGACACGGGACGACCGCACTCCGATAGGAGCATGTGGGCCTGACAGACTTATTTATGAGTTAGTCTGGTAACTAGTAATGTATCAGTACGGTACCCCATGCAAGTAGACAAGTAGTGTTAGGAACACGAGAAGTAGTCAACTCCATACTAAGGACAGTGATACAAATTACCTCGAAGATGGACGAGAAGAGCCGCAGTTAAACCAACGGGCTAGAGAAATCAAGACCCTTCAACAGAGAACAGTAGACAGAATACAGTAAAGACAAGGAAACCGTTCAAGGACAGGAAACCGAAAGAAAGAAACATGAAAACCCATTGTGGACGAATATTATGTAGAATCCTCATAAGGATCGAGCAAATTCTTGCAATCCAGAGGAAATCTACCAGATGATATGGACATAAACGCGTGACTACGCAATGATGAGAGACAGAGCTAAAATACTAGCAGATACCTTAAGCAAGGAACAATGGACTTTGGACTGTACCACTCACATGATATTTCGCTCATATTATCTGTTTGACTCATTAGATATTAGCTGCTGAGAGTTTACGCCTCTGCACTCTGTTGGAC